>CM035165.1:90694321-91894321 GCA_020205615.1 Panax quinquefolius
AATTATATTAATATTATATTCAATTTTACGCTTTGGTGTTCTAAGCAATTTCTATAAATAGGTGCTTGGGTTAGAATTGAAAATCACACTTAAACTGAAGTTTTCTCTATTTCTCTCGATATTTTGAGCGTATTCTTGTGAGTATTTTGAGTATACTTTGAGTATTGCTATCTATTGGTGCAAGTTCGTTAGATTATTATTATTCCAATCGTAAATCTTCTTTCTTTTGAGGTAAGGGATAGTAAAGGGATTTTAAGGGTTATTATGTTTTTAGTTTCAAAATTTTTCTGAACCTTCAAAAATTCTGGAAAAATTTAAAATGATATTTTGATGAGTTTTGTAGAGTGTGTCCAAAAATGGCGATTTTTGGATATATAGATTAGGAGTTATGGATTTTATGAGAAAAGACTATTTTAAAAGTAACTGCTTATAACTCCTTGTGATTAACTCCAAAATTAATGAAATTTTTATTGGGAGTACATCTATATAATATCAGTATACCGTGTAAATTTCAGAATTTTTGGATAAAAGTATAATTTATGATAAATGTTTAAATATTCGGTGGTTTTGGCCATTTGAAAAATAGTAAATGAATTTTAAAATTTAGAGAAAAATATATGTTCAATATGGGACTATGTTATGCTAAATCCCAGAAAAGAAATATTTTTGGAACTGATTTGGTATTTTTCATGAAAATATTCTAGTTATGAGTAAATGAATTAAATATGTTATGTGAAGTAAGAAAATTGAAAATATGATTTTATAGCTTGAGAATCATATATATGAGGTATATGCAGATTTTTGATGAGTGTTTTGGTTATTGGTGATGAAATCTTATGAGTTTGACATTTTATGATGATTAAATACATTAATTAGTAAAGTATAAACAATTTAATTAAATTGTTTATAAGTTTTAGAAATGATTAAAATATTATTGTAATATTAATAATATTAGATTATGAGATTTCTAAGTGATTTATAACATTTGGATTAAGGTGTTATAAATATGGATATGAATTTTATTACGCAACTTTATCTTTTCGTGTATAGGAGTTCTTACTTATGCGACGATACTAAGACTTATGTACAAAATACGGAGTACTATTCACGATAAATTGGTTTCTTCTCGACCAAATTATCGTTGATTTATGAATCTTACTCTTGAAATTAAAACCATGTTTTGATTATATTATTTTTATATAACATTCTTATAACCCTAATGATGATATTTCTCTTTGACTTGAGTGTAAAGATGGGTAGATTATTGGTATGATCGTGACCATAGGTTCTCTCTTCGCGAAGAGTGCAAAAGTTGAATTGTTGAATTTGGTATGATCATGACCATTGAATTTACAATTGAATATTTTTTAGCTTAAGTGCAAAGGTGAATTGATCAACATGGTTATAATTATTGTTATATAACTTCAAATGATTATGTATTTCTTTGATATATGAATATCTTTGGCTCGTAATGCAAGATGGACGCATTGATGAATATCTTTTGCTTTTGTAGTGCAAAAAAGATGAATTATTGATGAATATCTTTGGCTCGTAATGCAAAGATGATCATTGATGAATATCTTTAAATTGTAGTGTAAAGATGAGGCTGTTGATGAATATCTTTGGCCGTAGTGCAAAGATGAATTTATTAGTATGATTATGAACATGAAGCGTGATTTGGTATAACCATCATGATCTTTGATGTTTAGGGTAAAGACAAGTGATGAAAATTATCTTTGTCTTGGATGAGGAAAGAATTTAGAACTACAATTACGATTATGAGTTATACACGTGATTGTGAGCGAGGAATTGTTGATTGATGTTACGAGGATAAAACATTGTTGGTGGACTTTTAACATGGAGAATATAATAGATTTTATGGTCTATTTGACTCTTCTAATGGATCGCTTTCGTTCACCGCAACTATGGTTGAAAAGTTTTATCATCTACCATATGTTCTAAATCTACGATTTATTCTTGATGAAGACTATTGATAATTTATTTATCTTTAGTCATAATATTCTTTATCGAAATTAGTTGTGCTCACCCTTTTGTTTCACAATTCCTTTCGAATGTAATAAAAGTATGTATTTGGGTTGAATGGATAATATGAGGAATAGAAGCGGTGAATTCTATAGTTGTTGAGGTTCTCCCTAAAGAGTATGGAAATAATTTTATTGAGGACTTTAGTGTGTTGTATTTTATACATCATTTAATAGTTATTTTGGTGAATTAAATAGGGTGAGATTTAACCCAACTTTGGAAGGGTGTTTTGTCATTTATCATACAAGATGTCTAATGACATACAAACTCGTGTTATCATAAAACATGGTTGTCTTTCATCCACTTATGAAAGAGTATATTTACAAAGACTATCTATATAATCTTGGTGTTTGTTTGGAGTATAATACCCAAATAGAGAGCGAGTGGAGATAATGATATGTCAAGAGAAGACTCACCATTGGGAAGAATATGATAGAATCTTACCGTTTTTTTTGGGGTCTATTAGATCAACCAAGGATAATTACGTAGTATACGACATCTACTATAACCCAAAAGCATGGCCTCCCACGTATACGAAGGTTTCTTGAAAGACTTCCCAAAGATTCTAATTTAAAACAGCTTTTATTATATACCTTTATGTAAGGTGTCATTGTGACGTCTTCTGATTGGTATATATTTGTATCCAAACTCACAGCATGTGTTGTTGTATTTTGCACGACAATTATTGTAATAACGTTGTAGTTTTTTTCTGTACCATATATTTGACGACTCAGAATGGGTTGGATGGAATGGACCTATTTTGGGGTCGTTACAAATAATGTCCTCTTTGTATTGCTTAATAATTTTAGATGTTAATTAGTTTAAATTTGTTCATTACAGTTATGTTTTGCTTTTTACACAATCAGAATAACAAAGTTTGAGCACATATATGTCAAGTATATCATTTTATAAGATATAGAATAGCAACAATGAAAGCTAAGATCTTGCAAGTAAGATGTATGATAGATAAACCAATTAATGATTTAATTCAATATAGCAGTTTATAGTTTAGGATCAACTTGGTTTAGTGCTTATCACTCTGAAAGAGTGGACTATATACGAATCAAAGTTTTAAGCACAAAGGACACTTTTCCTTGCAAGAATGATAAGGATAACGCCGACTGCACTAAGAATAGAATAGACTGATAAGTCATTCTCAACGAATAAATTGCCTTTATCCGAAAATTATCGACATCAAGTTTACATTCAAAAATAACTTTAAATAAAGTGTATCATCTAGACTCCCACATAATTCCACAAAACATACCTCAACGAAAGAAGAGAAACCTGTATGAATTTGTAAAGTCCTCTGTTACAAATGTCATCCTTCGAAAAGCTCTATAAGGACATATGTGATAACCTTAGGATTTTTAGAATTATTAAAATAAGAAATTAATAAATAAAATTCTTATTAGATGATATGTTGTGTGATATAATATTGCATAAATGAGTAAAACTATGTAATATGTGATGTTTATGCATAATAAATATATTGGTATTATATATTTATTTTATGTAAATAAATTATAGGATTAATTTATTAAAGGAAATGAGATGGGTAGAATTAAAATAATTTATAATATTAAATTATTTTAATGTGATAAATTGGTGGCATTAAAAATACTTAATGTATAACCACCATTTTATTGAAGAAATTATATATTACATTATAGAGTGTAATGTATGCAGATTTTTAATGTAGTGAATATATTATTATATTTATTACAATTAAATTGTTGAAAACAATTTATAGAAGAGAAAAGAAAATAATTAGTTCAAGTATACAAAAATTATTGTATACTTTAAATAAAGGATATTAAAGTAAATTCTAGCATTTAATTATTTTAATAAGGGTAAATTATCACACTAAATGTTATTAGTGTGGTAATATTATGTAAGGTAATATGTAATCTATAAATATATTACATATATATTATATGATGTCAAAGCTGTGGTATGCATTATAAGTATGAAATTTGGAATGAAAATCACGAGTCATTAAATTAGGAGTAATTTGGAAGAATAAGAAGCAGGAGTCGTGATTTATTGGAGTAATAGAGTAGTGCCAAGAAAAATAAAATAAAATAAACAATAATAAAGGCATTTCGGTTTGGCTAAGGAAAAGCAAGCATGAAGGCATAAATTTGAGTTGAACTATAAGAATAAAACTAAGTTAATTCAATCTCTCTTTCTCTTCCCTGCTCCTTCACTTGGTCTCCTTCTTGTTCAATTTCTGCTAAGAACAAGCCCAGATCCCTCTTTACCTTTCGGTTTTTAGAATCAAACTCATCAAAATCTATCCTCGTTAGCTAGGTCCGAGATAAGTGAGTAGCAAGGTTTTAATCAAGCTCTAGCAAATCAAAGGAAGAGCATACAAGGAATTGCAATAAATAAGCAAGGTAACAACAATTAATGATTTGTTAATATTACGGTGTATGTATATGGTTATCGATTAGCAATTAAAATTGATTGGGTTAATTATGTTATGAACTATGGCCAAATGATTAGGCAACAAAAATAAAGATATGACAGTTGGTATATCTTGAATTGAGGTAAGAAACTAAAAGTTAAGCTCATATGGTTATATTTATGCAAAATGTTAGTTATAAGGAAATTCAAGTTAGTTTGGCAAAAAGCAGGTAATTTATGAAATGGGTAAGTTAAGCGACATAAATTGTGGTATGTAGCAATAATGATATGTGATATAGCTAATTATTATCAAATGAAGTGGAGTATACAAAGTTTACTTAAAGTTAGTAAACTAGTTAATGCAAGTATATTCATGTATGGTCTTCGTTAAAATTGGATCCTTGTGGGTGAATAAGAGCCATGGAGATTAGCATGGTTGTGCAGAGTAATAAGGTGGGAAAAATTGGGCTAGAACACAAACCAAGTTTCTATGGCCCGAATTTTAAAGCGACACACACTATGTGTTCGCTAAAACTCCTCCAAGGACTGTTTTTGTTAAAAAATGAAAACTAAGCGAAGCCAAGACCCGAGTTAAGTAATTAGAAAGTTTTGGTGAATCGAATTAAGAGGAAACATTTTTGAGAAAAAACGAAAAGTTGAAAACTAGTTTGGCTACTGACCTTGAGGCCAATTTCGGGACTAGTTATATTTCTAGAAAAATTCTGGGTTTTTGGGGAAGTATAGTACACTGAATAAGGAATTCATAGCCTCTAGAATGGACTAATTCCGACCTCGGAGGAGAGAGTTATGGCATTCCAAAGTAAGCGTGTCGAATCTGTCCAAAATCTGGAAATCAGATTCTGACCAGCCCGTTGCACGAATTTTTTGGAATGTTGTGTTATGAATTTGAAAATGGTCAAAGAATAAAAGTTGTAGTTCGGAAGTTAGCTTCGGCATGCAAGAATCGCTCAAAATGTTTTGAAAGCGAAAAAATTGTGACTATTTTAGCAAAAGAGGGTAAAGCTGGAAATGAATTGTCCACTTTTGGACGACTTTGTTTGGTGCCTAATGAACCCGAATTGGGTAATTTGTTTTTTTTTAAAATAGTCTTACATACCATGTATAACATATTCAAAAATGGTAGCGATCCGACATGCGATCTAAAAATGGAAAAAATTACAAAAGTAGCCGCGTCGTCATGAGGGGGATCTTGCCTGACAATGAATGGCGGTAAGAAGACAGGCATGATGACGCTTTATATAGTAGTTGGTTGGGGGCTGTTTTGGCCTCTTGTTTAACGCGTCTAAATTACCCAAAATGTTGGTTAACATTTTTTAAAATAGGTGGACATACCACCTATAGCATATCCAAAATTGGTCGGGATCGGACGAATGAGGCGGAAACTAAAAATATGCAAAGTGAATGTAAGAACATGTTCGTTGGGCGCCCACGCCATGGCAGTCAGCCGCAAGCCAAGGGCAGTAGGGCCCGATCCCGACATTGCGATGCGGTTTTCATAACGAAAACGCAATATTTGACGTCGTGACACGTATTTCAAGGTGGCAAATACACAGATTTTGAAGTTTTAGCAGTTTCAATATTACGAGGCATCGAGGCAGATATAGAACGCAGTTTAAAACTTATATAACGTGTACAACCGTTTGAAACATACTAGACGCTATAAAAGCAATATGTAAACATAAGTTTACATGTACATGGGTAATATATCCGTGAGATGGGATATGTTGACGTTAATGAAAGCTATTCTAAAGTTATACCTCGGAACTGAACGGTTTTCGAAATACAAAGCGATAATTGTGTAAACGGAGTTGAAAATTCAACGCTTGACATTAATAAGGTATGTGTAGGTATAAGACATACAAATAGCATATGTCTACCTACAAACCAAGCTAATGAGGCAATGTTTGACATTATAAGAGAGGCGTATATGCAAAAACATATATGTACTTCATGTGTACATGAAATGGGAAAAAGTAATGTAATATGAACGCATTAAGCCTAGAAAGCTAATATTCGTGTGAAATAGTATTTAAATTACTCACGAAAGCGAAAATAAGATAGAATTATGCAAAGTAAAGGCACAAATGCACTATATGACTATAAGTCTACATATAGATACGTGTAAAGTCTGTAAATGCATTATAAAAGGGTTATAAACTGTAAATGTAATGAATTGACATTTTAAAAGCCGTGTTGGAACTTTTTGAAAATGTATAGCTATAATAAGCCGAAACCTAAAATATTCTAAAGGAATATGAAAGTTTCTTGGAAATAAGAATATCTGATATTGATATAGTTTATGTGAATATTGTTAGCTATACAGGTTATGAGATATGAATCTGTGACTAATGTATGTATACATGTGAACATAATTGTGTAGGATTCGGGAAGCGAAGTTAAACTAAAGTTTGTATCAAGGGTCATTGAACGAGGCAAGTTTTTCAGTTCTATTATGTTTGTGGATTAAATGTGATTATGTGTTGAGTTACATACCATGCTTTATGAATTGTTAAAGTCAAAATATGACTAAGTTAATTGGGTTATGGAACTCAATTTATATGTGATATGTGATAGCACACGTTGTATGATGTAACTCGACAAATTAGAAATGTATAATGCATGAATGTATGCTTTAGTAAGGAATTATTGATGCATGTAGGATATGCATAGTAATGAATATATGTTGCATGCGAATATGCATAGTAAGGGAAATATTGTAGTGCATATGGAATTGTGTCTTATGTGAAACATGATAGGCTATTAAATTTGTTGGGTACATCAAGCTCAATCTTGCAAACACAAACTTTTTGCGGAGTTAATGATGTTAAGCAATATTACTTGCTATCACGGATGATGAAGATTGAGCGATGTGCAAAATGAATACATTTTCTTGAATTAGAAATGGTATAAATTTATGATTGATAGTTTTGTCAAATGTAAACAAAGAGTTATGTATAGTTTGAAATGTTGAATGGATAAATAATGTTTATTCTAAAATGAGAATAAATATGATTCTAGTATAAAGAAGAATTGTAAAGGTTGCGATTCAGGGAATGAATGAATGAAAATAAATAAGAAAACAAAAATTATTCAGTATTTTTATTTATTTTAACATTAAATAATGTTTTAAAGCTATAACAAGGTAGAAGATTAACGCACAAGATCGGGATGGAAAATGGTCCCGATTTTGGGGTCGTTACAACATATTTCATGGAAACTGTAAACTCCTTGACCAGATTTGTACTACATGTTGCCTTATACCAAAAAAAATAAATAAAATAAGGTTCAATGCTTTTGTCTGTTTTTTCAATGAGTGTGTGAGCAATACAATAATATAAATAAAACTTTATTTCATAAAATGAATGCGTAAAATACAATGTTCGACTAGATATCCTTCTGAATACTAAGGAATAAAGCGGGAATTGAATAAACCAATAAAAAAATAAATAATATGGAGTGTCAATATGACTTCCCTTATTTGTTAGAATAATCTAGTCATACTCTTGTAAAAATGATGGGCATAGTGTGTTTTGTTTGTATAAGAACTTGTTTATATCTGGATTTTAAGCACTGAAAGAAGAAGTCTTTGGATTCGTGGAATTGTTAACCTGATTTCCGGTCATATCTAAGTCACCAATTGAAATCCTCGGTAGCTCCCAATCAAAGCAATGCAACAACTGAGCCAACACAAATTGAATGTTGATCAATCCTAACTGCATTCCAGGGCACCCTCTTCTACCTGACCCAAATGGTAATAGCTGGAAATCACGTCCTCGAAGATCTATTTTGCTCCTAGTAAACCTCTCAGGAAGGAATTCTTCAACGTCTTCAGACCACACATTAGGATCTCGTCCTAAGGCCCAAGCATTTACGATTACTCGTGATTTCTTAGGTATGTAATACCCGTCGATCACAATATCCTCCCTAGACTCATGAGGACCCAATAATGGTGCAATAGGATGCAGTCTTAAACCTTCTTTAACCACCATATATAGGTATTCTAAGTTTGGCAGATCAGTCTCCTCCACCATTCGATCAAGTCCTACAATGGTATTTACTTCCTCTTGACACTTTTTCATCACCCTTGGATGCCTTATGAGTTCTGCTAATATCCATTCGATGGAGGTATATGAAGTATCGATCGCTGCTGTGATAATGTCTACCATGATAGATTTAATACCCGACCTGTCAATTGCTTTAGCTAACTCGTGATGGGTGCTTGTGGAATTTTTCATCAATGATAGCATTTCATCAACAAAGTCGGTATTTTCCTTTTGAAGTCCATTACTTGCGTTTTGTTCATGCTCGTCAATAATTAGCTCCAACATTTTGTCAAGTTTCTTGCCGGCTTCCTTAAAGCTTCGAGTCAATCCCTATATAGAGGAAATATATATTGAGATCGTGTTTTGTGGTTATTAAAATGTTAAAATATATATAAACAAAATAAACTTTCTTTAAAATTTAGAGATATATATTAATTCGAAGGCGAGAAGGTCAGTGCCAGGAAAAAGACAAAATCTGCAGATTGAACTTTTCAAGTCCACCAATGCGGAAGGCCTCATTCATATCTACTTGAGATCAAACCTATCATCTTTGCTACGTCCAAAAAGAACCTATAAGTCGTATTACCAATAAGATCGCCAGCGCTGCACTAATATCCACCACCTCACATTTAGCGGCGGCATCCTTAAGCTCCTTCACCAATAACCCAAGCTCCTCCTTTCTCATCCCAACAAAAGAATTAATCTTTGAAGGAGCAAGAAGCTCTTGTACAACAAACTTTCTTACATTGCGCCAGTATGGACCGTCGGTGAAGGTGATGCCCTTATTACCATATGCCATATATTCCGCGGCCTGAAACTTGGGGCGGTTAGCAAAATGAATGTCATGAGTCTTGAGAAAAAGCTCGGCAGCTTGAGGGGAGGAGACTACGATAGTTGGGACGGAACCTAAACGCATGGACATGATAGGACCGTACTGCTTGGCTAACTGGTGGAGGGTGCGGTGGGGGAGGTTACCTAACATCGGGAGGCTACCGATAATTGGGAAGCCTCGGGGACCTGGTGGCAGTACTTTACGGTGGCGTTTTGAAGTGGTGATGATCCACCAGAGTGCTCCAAGGAGAAGGAAGACAAGAGTTGATGCCCATGCAAACATTTTGTGTTTTAGGGTATCTGGTAAATGTGTTAATTTGATAAATCAATGATTGTGTGATTTACAGATACTTTAGATCTGGCTTTATATAGGAAATCCCCCGAGCATAGTTTTGTAAAACTACTATATGAAGTTACCCCGTGCTCACAAACTTAGAACGTTCCCATATAATATTTTATCTTTTTGGACATGTGGTAAGAGAATGTTCCTGAGTTAGAACTCTTCCGTACATCATGAGTTCATTTTTATTTATTTATTTATTTTCAAGATAAGCCTAAGAGTGAAGTCAATGGAGGCCATGCATGCAGCCTCTGATATTGACCGCTTGTACGTACCCTCTAAACATAGTTATTGATCACCCACCTACCACAAATTTTACATCAATAATCAATAACTATATATATAAGTAATTAATTAAGAGATTTTATGCAATAATTTTATAATTTTATAGAGTCGTTTTAGTTGATTAATTATGAGTTAATATCGAGTCATTTATTCATGACTAGACCTTGCAAAAATAATTTTACTCTGATTATGTGTTATACAATATAATTATGGTTCTCCTTAAGAACTAATTAAAATCATACAACTTGTTTTTCAAATGGTTATGTGTCCAACATAGGACTTATACCCATTTTTTAAAATTTAAAACTTACAATTATTATAACCAAATTAAATAAATTATTTAATATATTAATTTTTATATTCGTTCATTCTCTCTAATTTTTTTGAAAACATTTTTATATTCGTTCCTACTCATGCTATCACTTGGTTATATTTCTTAGTTATTAACTTATTACATTTGTCTTTTACTAAAAATAATAAAAAAGAAATTGACAAAACCGAAGTAGCTAGTAATTCAGAACAAGTGAACATGAAGCAACCTACAACTCAAATTTTATGTTCTTTTCCCAAATATCAAAGATATGAAGAAGGAAATACAATAGGAAATATAAAAAACATATAAAAAATAAATATAAAATATAAAAGAAATACTTGTACCAAATTGAAAACAAAGCTAAAATGACAAGAATAGGAAATGAGAAGGTTAAAAAAGTAGTGGAATAATAACACATGATCAGAGGGTAGCAAAAGAAAATTCCAACTCCCAAGGCCTTTTGGCAGACAACACATAATGCGACTTGCAACTAGATTAGATATCGAAATAGAGAGTGAGAGATAGAGACCATAAATAGATGGATTTTTTTGATTAGGTTGATGGACACTTCTGTTTTTTCAAGTTGTTACCTATTTTTAATGTTGTTTTTAAATTTCATTTTTTGTCAATTAGTTTCTTAAAGGGACATTTTTTGTCGTTTCCATTTCTTTTACCCGATTTGACTTTTACCCGACCCATTTTGACCAAATTTTATCCCAATCCGACCCAGTTTGACCCAATCCAAATTTCAGCAATTAATTATTTTAAAAATAATATTTTATTTTAAAATATTAAAAATAATTATTATTTTAAATATTCTTAAAAACAATTATTATTTTCAGAAAAAAAATATTAAAAACTTTTATTTTTCATAAAATGACTTAAGTCAAAAACTTTATTTTCAAAAAAAAATTAAAGTAGATTTTTTCTTTCTTTATGTAACACTTTATTTTCACAAGAAAAAAAGGTCTATGCCTTGACCATTATTATATGTATTCATAATATTAGAATTTTTAAAAATAAAAACTAAAAATACAAATTAAAATACAAAAAATAATAAAAGATACATAAAAAACTGATTCAATTTTTCTAAAAAAGAAATTAAAAGTTTTAAAATAATTATTATTTTAAATTAAAAATTAGAAACTTTTTCATTTTTTTAATAAATCTGAGTAAAGTTTTATAAAATATAGATTCAAAAAGTACAAATTTATTTTTAGAAAAATAGAAAATTTTAGTTTTTAAAATTGAGATAATTTCAAAAAACAAAATATATTCAAAAACTTTATTTTCATTAATGAAAAATAGAAAATGTTTATTTTTTAAAAGATGTGTAAAGTTTCATAAAAATAATTAAAATTAAAAACAAAATTAAACTTAAATTTAATTGAATCTATATTTTATAAAACTTTACTCATTTTTGAAAAAAATAAAAGTTAGTAATATTTTTTCCTCAAAATAATAACTATTTTAAATTTTTTAAAAATGATTTATTATTTTAAAATATAAAAATAATTATTAATTGAAAAATAATATTTTATTTTAAAATATTAAAACAAATTAATATTTTTAAAAATTATATTATTTAAAATATTAAATATAAGTATTATTTTAAAAATAATATTTTATTCTAAAATATTAAAATAATTATTTTAAAATAATTAATTTATTTTAAAATATTTATTATTTTAAATAATTAAAATTATTATTATTTTCGAAATCATATTTTATTTTAAAATATTAAAATAATTATTATTTTATAAATATTGAAAAAAATATTTTTTTTAATTATTATTTTAAAATTATTTTTAAAATTATGTTGCTTTAAAATAATATTTTATTTCAAATATTAAAAATAATTATTTTAGAATAATTAATTGGTAAATTGGGTTCTAACCAAACTAGGTTGGGTTGGGTTGGGTTGGGTCAAAATGAGTTTTGTTTTGGTCAAATTTAGTAAAAAGTAACGGAAACAAAAAAAAATATCGCTTTAAGGACCTAATTGGTTTAAAATGAACTTTAGGGACGACTTTAAAAATGAGTGACAACTTGAAGGGAAAGTCTTTTAGCCTTTCGATCATGAAGAAGGAGAAGGAGAAGACGATGTGTGAGATGAGAGAATTGGATTCTTTCGATCGATTCTAGTTCGTAACAAATTAAAAATAGGTTGAAATTAGTTAACTAGTTCGTGTTTGTTAATCTTTTAGAAAATATGGGTCTAAATTTTAACCAACTTAAATAATTTAAAGTAGTTAACCAATTCATATGGTTCTAGTTAATTTGGATTGAGCCACCAATTTGTAAATCAAATTGTCAGGCATATTCAAGACTATATTTTCTAGAATCTGATGAATAAATTAAACTCTTCGTATCCCAAGAAATATAAAAAATAATTGTGTGTATATATATGCATACATGTATGACATAATTTGGGAACTAATGGATATGGAAAGACAACTTCTAAGTTGAAATTAATCACTATATATATAATATTTAATTTAACCCAAGAATGAACAAAAGCGGATAAATGCTTGAAAGTTATAATGATAAAAACAAAAATAGTGTTTAAACTTAAAGTGATAAATAGTGAAAACTTTTTGAAATTTTCTGCTACAGGTATAATTAAGACAGCTACACCTGTCTGCTTTAGTGTCTGCTTTAGCTTATGTTCTTCGTTTCTTATTATCAGACAGCTAAACCTGTCTGCTTTAGTGTCTGGATAGTGGCGCGAATAAGAAAGAAGTGTAGAACGTGAATGACAGTTAAAGAGATAAACAGAAGTAAAAATCACACCAAGA
The DNA here is from genome assembly GCA_020205615.1 of Panax quinquefolius. Lineage (NCBI taxonomy): Eukaryota > Viridiplantae > Streptophyta > Magnoliopsida > Apiales > Araliaceae > Panax > Panax quinquefolius. Next base: position 90,707,405 of record CM035165.1, read on the forward strand.
TTTTTACGTGGTTCGAGCCCCTATCCTCTATCTAGTGGCCTAATCCAAGTCCAATACCAATTGGTATTGGAGACTCTATTTATTTCAATTTAACTTAGTTAAATACAAAATAACTCCATGTTTGAGAAAGCTTTCCGTTGGACACGACCGCCCTTCTTCGCACCTCTCGCAATCCTTCTCACCACCGAGACCTCGCACTTCATCATGTAGCCTTGAAAGCTTGTCTACAAACAGATCCTATCAACTCTAGATAGACCAAGCCGATCTGGGACTTAAACTAAGAACAAGGATATTGATTCACCATTATCAAGTTTTCAAAGATAATACAATTTAAGAACAATACAAAAGGGTTCTTTGGAAAGAAACTCGAGAATCATTATTGAATAGAACGTATGAGACTAATTAAAGTTTTTCCAAGTTACGCATCTTCCAATAGCCGAAGCAGGAGAGATATATATAGTAGAGCTTCCAAGCGGCTATGAGAGGGTGATTCCATGAAATCCTCGCCATAAGAAATCAAGACTAAAGCGGCATGAAAGGCATATTGAGTTGAAATATAGTATGTTAACAATATACTATATTTAGAGCATATACCTTTTGATGCTTCTAGTTCAAATTTGAATCAACTAATCAGTTGACCAAATTTCATTCCCTGTCAATCAATTGAGATGAGATTACAGCAAACATGCAATATAGATTTATATGGACTGTTATATGTTACCATAATGTCCACCCACAATCCATGCATATAATATAATATTATATACTGCCAATATTCATGCATATTATATTATCATAGTTACAACCATAATCCATGCATATTAATTATAATATTATAACAAACCATGAACCATGCACATGTCTAATATACTTAAATTAGTCATCATTCAAAACATCATAAAATCAAAAATCAACAACTTGTAGTAAGATTGCTATTAGTGCAAGTTCTAAACATACGAAATTTTTTAATAATTGTGCAATTTTCGGCACTACATGCATTTGATTTTTTTTATAAATTTAACTAATGTTCATTGTTATGTAATATCAAACTATTCGATATGTTGATAATGAAGATTATTTTAAGAGTGAATGTCATTTTTTTCAACTAGTCTACTGTGAAAGTAGTTAAGACTGAGGATGAACAATCTCATAATATAATGAAATATTTATGGAGAGCTTTTTAGTCTTTGTGACTATTAATCACTTATGCAAAGTCAACAGTTTATATAAGCTGTGGGCACTTTTTGGGCAATAGAGTGTCAACTTAAAAACAACATAATTAAAAGATTTCACAATTTTGTGAATGTTAACTTTATAAAAGAGTTCTTGGTCCTCATGACCATGTATAGAATTAAATATAATTATTATTTTAAAATTATTTTTAAAATTATTTTTCTTTCAAATAATTATTATTTTAAAAAATTCAAAATAATATTTTATTTTAATTATTAAAATAATTAATTGGTAAATTGGGTTCGGACCAAACTTGGTTGGGTTGAGTCAAAATTTGATCAAAATGAGTTGGGTTTTGGTCAAATTTAGTAAAAAACGAAAACACCAAAAATGTCTCTTCGGGACCTAATTGGCGTAAAATTAACTTTTTGGGACGACTTTAAAAGTGAGTGACAACTTGAAAGGAAAGTCATTCAGCCTTTCGACCATGAATAAGAAGGAGCGGAGAAGGCGATGTGTGAGAGGAGAGAATTGGATTCTTTCGATTCTATTTCGTAACAAATTAAAAATAGGTTGAAATCAGTTAACTTGTTCGTGCTTGTTAATCTTTTAGAAAATATGGGTCTAAATTTTAACCAACTTAAATAATTTAAAGTAGTTAACCAATTCATATGGTTCTAATGATAAAAACAAAAATAGTATTTTGTTAAAGTAAAATTGTAAAAACAAGTTTTATAACTCGGTTTGAGATGAATTTTGAATAAAGATATATTTTGACATATAATAGCGTATTTTGATGTAAAGAAACGATTTTCCAAAAATTTAGAATACTTGAATTTAATTTGGAATTATAAGATTATTGGAGAAGTTACCCGGAATGTTAAAATATAATTATGGGTAGTAAATTAAAAAAAGTGAATATTATAATGAAGAAGTTATTTTGTTAACAGAAAATATTTTATAATGTTGTAGATGACTCAAAATTGAGTATGGAAGAAAGAAATATTGAATATTAATAATGGAGATGATGAACTATGGACCGAGACAAGTTTTCCTAACGTGTGCAAATTGATTTTTGTGTGCAAATTTCCTTAAATTTTTTGCAAGTTCCCTCACTTTGAGCAAGTTCTTTAACTTGTAGTAAAATTGCTATTATTGCAAGTTTTAAACATACAAATTTTTTTAATAATTGTACAAGTTTCGGCATTACATGCATTTGAATCTTTTTTATAAATTAAACTTATGTTTGTTGTTATGTAATATCAAACTATTCGATATGTTGATCATAAAGATTATTTTAAGAGTGAATGCCATTTTTTTCGACTACTCTACTGCGAAAGTAGTTAAGATTGAGGATGAACAACCTCATAATATAATGGAATATTTATGGAGAGTTTTTCAGTCTATGTGACTATTAATCACTTATGCAAAGTAAGCAGTTTATATAACTATGGGCAATTTTGGGCCATATTGTGCCAACTTAACGCTTTTAGTTTCGGTATAATTAAAAGATTTCACAATTTTTGTGATTGTTAACTTTTATAAAAGAGTTCATGGTGCTCATGACCATGTATAGAATTAAAAACAATTATGGCTGTTGAATAATATACGATGATGAGTTAATGGTCCACATGACCATGTATAAAGTTCACAACAATTACGATTGCATTTTGTATGATGAGTTCATGGTCCTCGAGACCATGTGTAAAAGTTTTATGTCGTGTGACTATTAAATTTTTTATTGTCCATATAATGCATATTTGGACGGCTATATAGTGCCGTAGTGAGGCTTGAGCGTGTAAGAGTCGTGTAGTATGTGTGATTGTTAGGTTGCTCTAGCAAAGAAATGTTTTGAAAAATTAAAGAGTTCATGGTTCTTATGATCTCTCAGTAATAAGCTAAAGAAAAATACTATGATATTGAAGTTCTAATACTTATTAATTTTTTGCTGTCACACATTTCTGATGTTTTGCACGTTGAAAGTCTCTTTAACGAGCTATTCATTTGTTCAAAGTATATTTGTTCATTGTTAAGTTATTTTGACAAGTCACTATGTACTACATGTAGTGAGGTAACATGTTATATGTCATATTCAGTGCTGCTACGCCGATCACCTATAGTACGATTTGACAGAAGTCTTGGTCATTTATGACCATTCAAGTGTAACGACCCCAAAATCGGGACTATTTCCCTTCCCAATCTTGTGCGTTAATACTATCTTGTTATAGCTTTAAAACATTATTAAATGTTAAAATAGCTAAAATGCAGAATAAATTTTAATTTTCTTCTTTATTTCCATTCATTCATTCCCTGAATCGCAACCTTTACAATTCTTCATTACACTAGAATTATATTTATTCTCATTTCAGAATAAACATTCTTTATCTATTCAACATTTATAACTATACATAATCGCCCATTTACATTTAGCAACTATCAATCATGACTTTATACCATTTCTAATTCAAAGAAATGTATTCATTTAAATCCATCATTCATCTTTCATCATCCGTAAAACAAGTAATATTGCATAACGTCATTAACCAGCAAAAATTTGTGTTTGCAAGATTGAGCTCGACAGCCCAGCAAATTTAACAGTCTATCATGTTTCACATAGCACATAATTCCATATACACTACATTTCTTTTAATATGCATATCCGCATGCAACATATATTCATTACTATGCATATCCTACATGCATCAATAATTCCTTACAAAGCATACATTCATGCATTATACATTTCTAATTTATCGAGTTACATCATACAACATGTGTTTTCCCACATCACATATAAATTGAGTTCCATAACCCAATTAACTTAGTCATATTTTGACTTTAACAATTCATAGAGCATGATATGTAATTTAGCACATAACAACATTCCATCCACAAACATAACAGAACTGAAAAACTTGCCTTAATTGAGGATTACCGCTATAGTTTACTTTAACTTCTTCTCACGAATCCTACACAATCGTGTTCACATACACGCATATTAGATAACCAATTATGTCACATGACCTGCACATATTAAATAATCATATAAGTCATGATCATTAGTTACCATAACCTATAATCTTTTATTCTTGTCTTATAACTATTCTCGGTTTCTTTAGAAACTTTATTTGTTTAAACCTTTTATACATAATAAGGTTCTCACATGACTTTTTAGTGTATAAATACTTTACATCCCGAAACATAAACCACTTATATTCTATTTTAAGAATATTCCTCTCTTTTATAGTAAATTCGGAACCATATGGTTTATGAATAGTTTTTACTGCACAAACATGGCTTACTACATCATTTCTTTAATTTTAGTAATTTTCATACCTTTCCAATAGTTCGTGTTAAATCACGTTATCACCCGTCGCTTGAATGCTTCGCTTTTATTTGTAATCGCATTTATTCCACGAATAACTTACATTGCGCTTGTACTTTAAATTCATACATATAACATTATGTAATTTTGTGTTCAAAATCTCCGTTTCGAACTCTAGACACCTTCGTTTTAACACTTTTATGTCCAATATAATTTTAAACGGTTTCGTGCATTTCATTTAGCTTTATACCCGTTTTGCATATTATTTCTCGGCTTACGTTTACATAAACATGTAAACTTATGTTTACATTACATGTTTATTGTTTTCCTTACGCTCAAGATGAGTTTTCATACATAAAGTTGTTATATTACATTTTTACTTCCATTCTGGTGTCTTGCTACATGCCAAATCATTAACGCCAACCAAGAATCGTATCGTGGAATCAACTGGCCAAACAGCACAACGTGGCTAGCAGCTGGGCCTCGCGTGGCCCTGCGTGGCTTAGCCGGGCTCGGCGTTACCTGGTCAGTCCCCTTGCTTTGACACTCGTTTTGTGATGTTATATCTTTTAAACCACTCGTTCATATGCTTTGAATTTTGTATATGTTTTAGGTAGTATATCCATCTAATTATAAAAATTATAATCCAAGCATTACAAGCAACCTGCATGTCAAAACCATTTAGCCAAAAATCAGTTGGGTGAACTACCCAACACAACGCCAAGACCGCATGCGCTTTGCGCTTTCTTGGGCCTCGCGTCCCGGTGAGTTCTTACCCTCCATAACGAAATGCTTAGTTTATGCATTTTTAACTTTTCGCTCGTAGTTCAGATTGCAACCAATTTTTGATATATTGAAAACACTATAGTAGACTATATTTAGAAAATATAAGCCACCCATTTCAGAAACTTTAAACAGTCCAAACAAAGCTCCAAAAATGCTCTTTCATAACAGTTTTTAATTGTTTTCCAGCTTGACCATGTTTGCGCTAAAACAGTCATAACTTCTTCGTTTCAAAACATTTTTGAGCGATTCTTGAGCCCACGTGAAGCTAACTTCCATGACTACAACTTTTATTCTTTGACCATTTTCAAATTCTAAACACAGAATTCCAGAAAATTCGTCCAAGGGCTGCTTCGAATCTGTTTTCCAGAATTTTGGCAGATTCGACACGACTACTTTGAACTGTCATAACTCCTTTCTCCAAAGTCGGAATCAGTCCGTTCCGGAGTCTATAGAAAGCTTATTCAGTGTACTACATATCCCCAAAAGCCCAAATTTTTCTGGAAAGTCTAGGTAGTCCCGAATTTTTCTTTCAAGGTCAGCAGCCAAATTAGTTTTCGGTTTCTAATATATTTTACTAATTTGAAATCCTCAACTACGCATCCAATAAAAACCAAGTTCTGGTATATTGCAGAGTGCATAGCAAGGTATTTTTGAAAAATATAACATATCCCAAACAAGCATCTTGAGTACACTTTATTGAATGCCCAATCGCCCCTCACCGAACAATTTTTTTAATCCAACTTTAACATGTTGTTTCCTTCAAAAAATAGCTTTCTTTCTTATTTCAATCCATACAAGTCATTTAATTAATTTCTTATAACATGTGCACAGACATCTTTGGCCTTACTTTGCTTAATTTGGTCTTTTAATCAAAACAAACTCCTAAGAGGACTTTTTGACAAACAAGTGGTGACGTTGTTTTGATACACAACTTTCATAGCCATTTATACACATTCTCCAACACAATCCATCCTTATGCCTTGGAATCCTCCGTGATTCCCCAACACATAAAACCCCACAATAACCCAATCAATTACTAACAATTCACGAAATTTAAAAAAAATTCAAAACAAAGTAAACATACCTACCTTTTTTTTTTTTTCTAATTAGCTTGAATTATATCTCCAATTGATTTAGCAATTCTTTCCTTTGTAATTTGCCAACAATTCCCTTCATTTGTTTGCTAATGTTTTCCTCAATTTCGATTCAAGACCTCAATTGCTTTTAGATAGCCCTTTATTGGATCAAAGCTTTGGTTCTTGAATGAAGAAGAAGTTTGGGATTTGAATTACTTGGAGCCTTTAATGTTTTTGAATAAGGAACATGGAACGAATGGATTACATAGGAAGACGACTTCAACTCTTTTTAATTATCAAGATACCTTAAATATTTAGGACGATTTGGGAATTCCTTTGTATCGTAACATGGGAGCATGAAGAATTTGTGGTATGGAAGTGTCAAGACTAAAGAATTAGAGAGAGATGAGCAACGGATGAAGCTTAGGGAGGGATAAAGAATGCTTAAAACTGCTGTTTTTTGTGAAATTAGACTCCTTAGTCATTCCTTTTATTTGTCCTCGATACATGATAACTTAGTGTCCTCCTTAGCCAAATCGGTTGCCACCTCCTACTTAATCTATAATGACTCACCAAACCTATTAGTTAATATCTCTCTATCCTTATATCCGAATCCCAAAAACTTAGTCTCATAACATATATATATTACAAATAAATTCAAAGATACCCATATACATTTACTTACATTTATTTATATTTCCTTCAAGATACATATCACATTTCAAATTATGTATATTAAATATACACAATATTTTCAAATATTCCATAAAATATCCATAAATTCTTTTTTCATAAAATGGAAACTATTTACTAAATAAAAATAATTTATTTAATAAATAAATATGTTATAATTTATTTCCATAAATTATTTTAATTCACCAAAATTTATATCCTTCCCCTTAGAAATTACTTTAACAATTTAATAACATGTGGTAAATATATTTAAATATATACACCACAACACATACATACCCACATATTACACCGCATATAATTAATAAGTGCAGTATAATATAACACGTAATAAAATAAGAAATTTATTTTATTAAATTCTTATTTTATTTATCTAAAAATTTTGGGTCGCTACATTCTTCCCCTCTTATAAGGATTCCGTCCTCGGAATCACAATACTGAATAGTCCTTAATCGGTTTAAATCTTATTCTGTCTCATAACCTTACCGTTGAATCATGTCAACATATTCCTTAGGTTTTATATCACCTATCTTCTTCCTTTCCTTAATCAATTCTTATAGATTCCAATTCGTGATTGCTGTTTAAACTCGATTATGCTTCGAGTATTATTTATTTCTCATTATCCATTTTCTAAGGATATTTATGACCCACCACATCCTTCATATTCTTCTAGAAGTCTTATAATTCATGGACTTACTTTTTTATTCTTTCACATGACTAATCCTCACGTGATTATTCCCTATTAATTTCATTATGCAAAAATCATTATTCTCATACCTCTACATGTTTCCTTCTTCAAGGATTCATGTACCATTGTCGTATTCTACAACCTATATACTTCCTTTTAAGGAAGTTCTTTCATTTTATACTCAATCTTCAAAATAGAAATTCCCCACAATTGATTAATAATTGTGAAGCAATATGAATAATTCAAGAATTAAAAAAAAATTCGCTTAAAAAGAGATTTCTGTACCATGACAAAAAATCATAAAGTTTATAAACATTGTTTACGAAAAGGTTTCAATGAAGTTCATCTCAGAAACGGACATATCTTACTGTACATATAGGTGATCGACTGTTTTATGCCTGTGTTGATCAATAAAATCGCCATCGTCCTCGGATTTGATATAAATTTGAACGACATTTACGTTCATCATACATCTTTAAAGACATAGAACATCTTGTCCCAATTTAGGGATGTTCGTATTGATCAACACTATCTTGACGGAACAATTTCTTTCAGTTCCTCTTTGCCGTCCCCAGGACGCAATATAAAATAATCCCATTATAGGATTTTTTTTTTTTTTTTACTCAATCTAAAGTCCTTACCAAATCAATTTAGTTGGACAGTTCAAAAGATTAATATAAGCAATATCTGAATCTGCGTCTAGCCGATGCAAATAGCTTTTGACACTTCTTTATTTATTTAAAATACTGAAAATCATTTTATGACTTTGTCATACTACATCATACCATAGTGAGTTGACGATCCTTAGATCACCTCCAACACTTGGTTAAGCTGCATTGATGACTCCATCATTTGTCATATCTACATTATATTAATGATGGATTGATGACTATATAAAATACATTTTGATATTTTTCAACTTTGCCTAGCCAATACAATTAGCATAGACATAAGAATCAACCGAACTTTTTTAAAACTTATTGGTTCAAAAACTTGACCCAATATATTTTTCAAAACACAATAATGTGATTGTCAGCCCGATTCCAATAAATTTCAAAATCTAGCATAGCTAGATGATTTGGGAATATCCATTTCTTCTTCACACACTTTAACTATTTCCAAATCTTCAAAACACAATTCTGTTCATCTCTAACTCCATTAACTTCCACTATAATAAAAACAATCAGTTCCACTACAAGAAAAATGGCCATCTGCGACCAATGATATCAGCGACCGCACTATCTGGTCGCTGATAATAAAAATAGCGACCGATATCTGCGACCGATAAGGATTCTCGTCAGCTAGTATATATCCGATGACCGCGATGCGTCATTGATTGGTCTTGAGAAGAATTTCCCCAAAAATTTGGTGCGAAACTTTGCCAAGTGACTTGATCTATATTAGCGACCGCATGCGATCGCTAATATCCACATCATTAAAACTAGCGACGCGCGCATGCGGTTTGATGTGATCGCCGATTCTTATAACTGAATCGATTGAGTTCGCTCGATCAATCTGAGAAAAGAAAGAAAAGAGGAATACAGACGAGGAGAAAGAGGAGTAAGGGGAAGAGAAGAGGGAGGAGGCTGCCAGACCATTGCCGACCATCGCAGAGCCATTGCCGACTACCACCGCGCCACCATTGCACCACCACGGACCACCATTTGCACCACCACCGGTAACACCCAATTAATCCCTAAATTAAAGCATCATTATTCTTTGATTGAATGGCAAGAGTCATGAATATAAATATGTTGTGTGTTTGGAATTGATGAAAGTTATTTTATGCTCTTATTATTATGTTTGTTTGCGGTAGTAATGTAGGATGTTTGTGGCTAGTTTTATGCCTTTGGAATTCAAGATACTATTGTCTTTGTTTTAATAGGAGTTTTTAGAGGAGGACTAGTTAATTTATAAATTGAAGAGTTTGTGTTGGTATGGCTATTATTATTATTATCGGAAGAAAAAGAATTTTAGGTAGAAACATGAAAAGTATGGGAATGCTTTTGTTATCATGATAGTACAATTATTGTTAGCTTTCAACTTAATTACCAACTTCAACTTGCATATTTTGAGAGTGACAATGTTTGGGTTTTAGATGAGCTTGTTCCATATGATATGAGCTTGTTAGTACTTGAATATCCATAATAGCTTGATTGATGGGAAATGATAACAAATCTTTCTTCCCCAGTGCTTACTTGACACCAATAAGGCTAGGCTTCTTGGGTACCTACACCTATCTATGTTATGCTTAGTTGACTATGTATTGCAATGAAAAATGAAAATGCCACATTCTTGATGAAAGCGAGTGACCTATGTAATAAAGGCTATTACATTAAATGAAGAATGTAATGAAAAACAAAGTCCCAAAACATATATTGTATTACAAGGTGACAAGTGTTTTGTAATTATTATTAATTCGAAATTCATTTGATACTAGGGTCTATTTTTCTTACCAGAAATTAGTTTTCATATTTATAAACACACAACATATTTATATTCATATTTATATATCTTATGTATTTATAAAGGGGTGACATTCGCGTCGTGTTAGGCAAATTCATGTCGTGTTGAAACTCGTGTATACACATGTTTACAACACGATCCCGTTTATGAATCGTGTTCATTTTGAAAATTGATACGTGTTTAAAATGGTGTTTATGACACTTGTAAACCCGTTTATGACACCAACTCGTTTATGAATCGTGTGTTCGTGTCGTGTTATCTTGCCGTGTTGAAAATTGCCCCTTGAACAGTGGAAATGTTGAATAGAGTTTAATACTATTGATCTTATTTATAACACCTATTCAATGAGAAAATGTTGTAATTTGATGCAAATAATACTAGTACATGTGCAATCATGGGTTGGTATAGGTTCCAACCATTGTTGTCCAATTGTGAATTGTATTGTGTACTAAAAATTTTGGAATCGCTACTCATTTATCATCTCATAAGATACGGAAGAAATGTAAAACATGATAATTACATATCTAAACATATAGAGAACTCAATTTAATGGACGAAGAAAACATATGAGCTTAAGCTTAATGTTGAAATAATTATATCAAATTTAGAAACTTTAAATATTAATGTTAGAGTTTGAAGACTCTAGTCTCAGAGGCTTATTTAATAGTAAATATTGGTTATATGTAAATTTGAAAAGGAAATAGAGAATAAAAAACCTTACTTTTAACTATATATGTATAAAATCCAAGTGAAATTAAGCCCCAAATGTGAAGTATAGATCGAAGTCAACTCGAAGCTAAGTATTCATGTCTCCATTTGAGGAAGAGATATAAAAGAGAAAGTGGAGACAATCTTTAGAAGAAGATAAAAACCATAAAAAGCATTTAAGGCGTATTGTGACAAAATAGTAAAAACTCTTCTACCGGGAAAAGACTTTAATATGTTGTTCTACCTTTTATCTGTTCTGTCTCTAACTTAAAAATGTATCATACCTGTTGTATCTTAAGATATGTAGGACATTGTGCTATCTTTGTGTCAAGTCGAATACATAAAAGATACTGTATTGAATTGTTCATGTATCGTAAGATATACATCTACTATCGTAATACACTGACAACTATCGTTCCAACAAAGTTCTTCTTGCTTTTATTTGCTATGTTCTAGTGCTTGCTTTTTTTGTGCTTACTTTTTGTTTAGTTTATCACATATTATATCTTATTTCATTATTTGAGGTTTGGGAATAAATTGGGATTATATTTTCTTTGAAATTGGTCAAGTATGCATGCCACCGTGCATGTGGATAGTCCATATTATAGGGAGACTCTGCTTAGAATTTTTTTCATATATAAGTCGAATGACCATATAACTTGAACATTAGTATAACATAAAACATAACTAGGAATTAAGTATAACATAAAACATAACTAAGAAGTTTTTCCATAATTCATAGTCGTAGAAGATAAAGAAAATGACACATTATTAATATGTATGCTATAAGTATGACTTAGCTTAGAATAGAAAGAAAATGAAAAGTACAAACACAAACACAAGCACCATAACTTCAATCACACTATTAATGAGTTGTTAGATAGTGAGGAGTACATACACATTGCCTATAGATAACATGTAAAAATGGTTCCCTAAGTTAGGCCAATTCTTGCTTAAAAATCATTGAAAATAAGCTTTATAGAACAATGAACACTAAAATAGTGAATCACCATACGGACCCCATACACAAGTTTCAATAGTCATAATAGGACATAAGAAAGCTACACAAACTAAAGGAACCAAGCCCAAGCCATTTTGAGCATGAGACTTGTTACATACAATTACATATCCACGATGTTACGTATATCACGACATGTTTATGTACCTTTCATTTATAACTTATACTAACATCCTAAATTTTTATTTATAGATGTCTTACGAACACTGCAAAGATTTAAAGCTTGGGTTGGGTGGAGGCCCTAATCATGTGTTGAAGGGCCCCATTAATCCGGATGATCGCATTCTTATACTGAGATCCGTCCTCCTCCGGATATACGTAAGTTAAACATCGTGTATATATATATATATATATATATATATAAGGGTTTTAATATAAATTATTGTATATTGTAGTGATTTTCAAGATAGTAAAATTGTGAAGTGCATTTCACAATTATGCTTCTGAAGCCAGCCTCGCGCGGTGATTACATGGGCGAATGACACACCTCGCGCCCGTAAGGATCTTGATTTAAATTTGAATTTGGTATATTTTTATCACTTTGATAGATAATACATAGTTAATCAAATAATATTGCTTAGTAATATAACTGTTTTAATATTATTATTGTTATTTTATTTGCAGAAACGATATAGATGGGACGACGCACAGGCATCAGTTATTAAGACACTATTCTGGCAGAAGTGCGCCGTACGAACTAAAAATAATTTGAACAAGGAACGACAAAAAGCCCTGCACAATGCTGAGATTGACCATCCAGGACAGGGTGAGCAGTATATGCATGAGCATAGCCCCTGGTGGTGCGCACAGCCCATATGGGTGCAGATGTGTGACCGATGGAAAGGCGAGATTTGGGTCGAAAGGCTTGAGCTGCCGCCTCGAAAGCAGATCCTCAGTGTATCGAACGGCGAGAAGGCAAAAGGCACGTGTCGGGCTGAAGTTATATCACACAATTGCAACACATTCTTTGCTGTGGTATGTATGTTATGTTTCTGATCATCTTTTGTACCTAAAATATCACATGTTTACATAATAATATGAGGAAATGAACTATAGGAGTCTCGGTCTCAAGGTCGACCTATCAATTGGTTGGATGTGTATGTAGCCACCGCGATGGTCTACTGAAGGTCATTTAGATAAGCGGTAATAAGTTCACTTTATCCTAATATGTTGTTTATAAATTATAACGACCTTCTTTAGTATTTTTTTATTTATTTTAACTATTTAATTGTTCATCTTCCGGACGGGACACTTATAAGGGCTTAATGAACTAGCGCTATCTGAAGGCACCCGCGTCCGTCGATTGATCAAGAATTATGGGAGGCGTCCATCGTGAAGAAAAATTATGTCAAAGGCCAAGGACAAAGAGCGGCCTTGAGCCATCGATGGCATGGCGGCTCTGCCACCCAGTCTACATATCATCGGGTATTCCAAACCCTATCATACTCCTGCCGATTGTGTGAGAGCGATCTGTCAGATTGTGATCTTCTTCTTGATATCTTTGGCGGGCATCTGCAGTCTCTGAGTCTGATGAGTTAAGCGGGAAGCGATGTATGGCAGCGAGGAGCGGCCTGCACAACAACGAGAGGTGTATATATATATTGTTTATTATTTAGCTACATTGTCTTATATGTTTATAGTCTACGAGTCGATGTCTTACTTGTATATAACATATATGTTCTATTACTTTGATAATTACAGGATCCTAATTTGGATGATATATGAAGAACGCCTAGACTTATTTTTTTTAGATTTTTAAAGCCTTGTACTGTTTTAGATTCATTCTTTGGACAATTGTATTAGTTTATATGGATGTTTACGATATCGATTATATTGTGTTGGAGGAATGTTTTGTATTGTATTGGATGAATGTTTCATGGATGAATGTTTTGTATTGTATTGGATGGATGTTAATATGGATGCTTGTATATATATATATATAAAGTGTTGGGATTGAAAGCGGTACAAAGCGAGTTATTTTGGGAAATCAATAAAATAGGCAAAATTTAAAAAAAAAAAATCATCAATCGTAGCGTGCGATCGCTAAAATGTATCATATTGCTTGAATCTAGCGACCGCAGATGATTCGCTATTATCGATCACTGACACGTGTGACACGTCACGCATGATGAATGACTCAGCATAAGTTATAATAGCGACGGTATCGGTCGCTAATTGCAGTCGCTAATTATTCGGTCGCTATTGGTGGTCGCTGATGTCCTTCCAGCGACCAGATTATCTGCGATTCGTATCGGTGACCCGCATCTACGGTCATGAGATAGCCATCTCTCATGACCGTATGCGATCACGACGATACGCTGATCATTGATAAGCCTTTTTGTTGTAGTGTTCTAAACATACCCTGAAATAGTTCATCAAACTTTCCACACATTATGTGTTTAGGAACTTGCCATAAAAATATGAGTTTAGGAACTTGTCCTAGCAATATGTAGTCCAAGAACTAATCAGGGATTGTCCATACGCTTAGGGGCTTAAAAACCTACCATATGATTATGAGTCACAAACTTATCATAAGCATGAGTTTTAAGAACTCGCACCTACTCTTAACATTTTCTAACTATCAAATATAAATATGAGAAAAGAATCACCTTCTCACCATATATACACCGATAGCGCGACACCAACATTTCAACGATTATCAATGTGATAACTAAGTAGTCGTTAAACCAAGCACAAAACTCACCCCATACAAAAGTTTTGTACAACCTGGCTACCACATGAGTCCTCAATTAAAATCCCACTTAATCTCATCAAATCTTATCTTGTTCTTTACTCAATACAAATTTTATTTAATTTGTATTTCATCATTCATAACTCTTTCCGAGTTTTATTCTTTGTACAATTTCATAGTACCCTTTCCATATAGCCATTCTGCTATAAATATTCAATCATTCGATTGATTATCTATTCTTCTTTGACTTGATCAGATCAGGTCGTGAACTTCTTACAATCGTGTTATATTACGATTCTTTCTCATTCTATGATTGTTTCATTTTTACGATCTTCTTATCTTCTTTCCAATCATATGATTATTAGAATCAAGTGTCCCCTGATCCTTTACTTCTTGCCTTCTAAGATTCTTCTTTGAATCTTTGCGTATTATCTTAACATATTCTTTATGAATCTCTAACTTTATTTCAAGATCATTTAAACCTCATTTGAGTTTTAACATCTTCTTTCTTTTCATCTACCTTGTTTACGGTTATAATCTAGGGTACACTTACCAAGGATTTATAACCCTTAGCTCTGATACCAACTGTAACGACCCCAAAATAGGAACTATTTCCCTTCCCAATCTTGTGCGTTAATACTATCTTGTTATAGCTTTAAAACATTATTAAATGTTAAAATAGCTAAAATGTAGAATAAATTTTAATTTTCTTCTTTATTTTCATTCATTATCGCAACCTTTACAATTCTTCATTACACTAGAATTATATTTATTCTCACTTCAGAATAAATATTCTTTATCTATTCAACATTTATAACTATACATAACTGCCCATTTAATTTAGCAACTATCAATCACAGCTTTATACCATTTCTAATTCAAAGAAATGTATTCATTTCGTCCATCATTCATCTTTCATCATCCGCAAAACAAATAATATTGCATAACGTCATTAACCAGCAAAAATTTGTGTTTGCAAGATTGAGCTCGACAGCCCAGCAAATTTAACAGTCTATCATGTTTCACATAGCACACAATTCCATATACACTACATTTCTTTTAATATGCATATCCGCATGCAACATATATTCATTACTATGCATCAATAATTCCTTACAAAGCATACATTCATGCATTATACATTTCTAATTTATCGAGTTACGTCATACAACATGTGTTTTCCCACATCACATATAAATTGAGTTCCATAACCCAATTAACTTAGTCATATTTTGACTTTAACAATTCATAGAGCATGATATGTAATTTAGCACATAACAACATTCCATCCACAAACATAACAGAACTGAAAAACTTGCCTTAATTGAGGATTACCGCTATAGTTTACTTTAACTTCTTCTCACGAATCCTACACAATCGTGTTCACATACACGCATATTAGATAACCAATTATGACACATGACCTGCACATATTAAATAATCATATAAGTCATGATCATTAGTTACCATAACCTATAATCTTTTATTCTTGTCTTATAACTATTCTCGGTTTCTTTAGAAACTTTATTTATTTAAACCTTTTTTATACATAATAAGGTTCTCACATGACTTTAGTGTATAAATACTTTACATCCTAAAACATAAACCACTTATATTCTATTTTAAGAATATTCCTCTCTTTTATAGTAAAATCGGAACCATATGGTTTATGAATAGTTTTTCTTCGCATAAACATGGCTTACTACATCATTTCTTTAATTTTAGTAATTTTCATACCTTTCCAATAGTTCGTGTTAAATCACGTTATCACCATCTTGTCTGTGAATGCTTCGCTTTATTTGTAATCGCATTTATTCATGAATAACTTACATTGCGCTTGTACTTTAAATTCATACATATAACATTATGTAATTTTGTGTTCAAAATCTTCGCGTTTGAACTCTAGACACCTTCGTTTTAACACTTTTATGTCCAATATAATTTTAAAGCGGTTTCGTGCATTTCATTTAGCTTTATACCAATTTTTGTATATTATTTCTAAACTTACGTTTACATAAACATGTAAACTTATGTTTACATTACATGTTTATTGTTTTCCTTACGCTCAAGATGAGTTTTCATGATATAAAGTTGTTATATTACATTTTTACTTCCATTCTGGTGTCGTGCTACATGCCAAATCATTAACGCCAACCAAGAATCGCATCGTGGAATCAACTGGCCAAACAGCACAACGTGGCTAGCAGCTGGGCCTCGCGTGGCCCTGCGTGGCTTAGCCGGGCTCGGCGTTACCTGGTCAGTCCCCTTGCTTTGACACTCGTTTTGTGATGTTATATCTTTTAAACCACTCGTTCATATGCTTTGAATTCTGTATATGTTTTAGGTAGTATATCCATCTAATTATAAAAATTATAATCCAAGCATTACAAGCAACCCAGACTGTCAAAACCACGAGCCAAAAATCAGTTGGGTGAACTACCCAACACACAACGCAAGACGGCAGGCGCTTTCTTTGGGCCTCGCGTTAAATTTGAGTTCTTTGCCTCCATAACGAAATGCTTAGTTTGCGCATTTTTAACTTTTCGCTCGTAGTTCAGATTGCAACCAATTTTTTGATATATTGAAAACACTATAGTAGACTATATTTAGAAAATATAAGCCACCCATTTCAGAAACTTTAAACAGTCCAAACAAAGCTCCAAAAATGCTCTGTCATAACAGTTTTTAATTGTTTTCCAGCTTGACCATGTTGCGCTAAAACAGTCATAACTTCTTCGTTTCAAAACATTTTTGAGCGATTCTTGAGCCCACGCGAAGCTAACTTCCGCGACTACAACTTTTATTCTTTGACCATTTTCAAATTCTAAACACAGAATTCCAGAAAATTCGTCCAAGGGCTGCTTCGAATCTGTTTTCCAGAATTTTGGCAGATTCGACACGACTACTTTGAACTGTCATAACTCCTTGCTCCGAAGTCGGAATCAGTCCGTTCCGGAGTCTATGGAAAGCTTATTCAGTGTACTACATATCCCCAAAAGCCCAGATTTTTCTGGAAAGTCTAGGTAGTCCCGAATTTTTCTTTCAAGGTCAGCAGCCAAATTAGTTTTCGGTTTCTAATATATTTTACTAATTTGAAATCCTCAACTACGCATCCAATAAAAACCAAGTTCTGGTATATTGCAGAGTGCATAGCAAGGTATTTTTGAAAAATATAACATATCCCAAACAAGCATCTTGAGTACACTTTATTGAATGCCCAATCTGCCCTACCGAACAATTTTTTAATCCAACTTTAACATGTTGTTTCCCTTCAAAAAAATAGCTTTCTTTCTTATTTCAATCCATACAAGTCATTTAATTAATTTCTTATAACATGTGCACAGACATCTTTGGCCTTACTTTGCTTAATTTCAGTCTTTTAATCAAAACAGCTCCTAAGAGGACTTTTGACAAACAAGTGGTGTACGTTGTTTTGATACACAACTTTCATAGCCATTTATACACATTCTCCGAACACAATCCATCCTTATGCCTTCGGAATCCTCCGTGATTCCCCAACACATAAAACCCCCACAATAACCCAATCAATTACTAACAATTCACGAAATTCTAAAAAAAAAAAAATCAAAACAAAGTAAACATACCTTGTTTTTTTTTTTCTAATTAGCTTGAATTATATCTCCAATTGATTTTGCAATTCTTTCCTTTGTAATTTGCCAACAATTCCCTTCATTTGTTTGCTAATGTTTTCCTCAATTTCAGTTCAAGACCTCAATTGCTCGGTATTAGCCCTTTATTGGATCAAAGCTTTGGTTTTTGAATGAAGAAGAAGTTTGGGATTTGAATTACTTGGAGGCTTTAATGTTTTTGAATAAGGAACATGGAACGAATGGATTACATAGGAAGACAGCTTCAACTCTTTTTAATTATCAAGTATACCCTTAAATATTTAGGCGATTTGGGAATTCCTTTGTATCGAACATGGGAGCATGAAGAATTTGTGGTATGGAAGTGTCAAGACTCGGGAATTAGAGAGAGATGAGCAACGGATGAAGCTTAGGGAGGGATAAAGAATGCTTAAAACTGTTTTTGTGAAATTAGACTCCTTAGTCATTCCTTTTATTTGTGATACATGATAACTTAGTGTCCCTCCTTAGCCAAATCATTCACTTGCCACCTCCTACTTAATCTATAATGACTCACCAAACCTATTAGTTAATATCTCTCTATCCTTATATCCGAATCCCAAAAACTTGGTCTCATAACATATATATATTACAAATAAATTCAGCATACCCATATACATTTACTTACATTTATTTATATTTCCTTCAGTACATATCATATTTCAAATTATGTATATTAAATATACACAATATTTTTCAAATATTCCATAAAATATCCATAAATTCTTTTCATAAAAATGGAAACTATTTACTAAATAAAAATAATTTATTTAATAAATAAATATGTTATAATTTATTTCCATAAATTATTTTAATTCACCAAAATTTATATCCTTCCCTTAGAAATTACTTTAACAATTTAATAACATGTGGTAAATATATTTAAATATATACACCACAACACATACATACCCACATATTACGCATATAATTAATAAGTGCGTTATAATATAACACGTAATAAAATAAGAAATTTATTTTATTAAATTCTTATTTTATTTATCTAAAAATTTTAGGTCGCTACATCAAGTAACTAAAGTTGATAATCCTTACAATTCAAAAATATTGAATTATTAATTCATGTTTATTCATTAAACTGTTTCATTTCGATTTTATATTTGTTGAGTATATTTTATGCTCACTCTTGCAAAAACAATAACTTCTTGCAAGAAAGTTGAAAATAATGATAGGACTAGAAGGGTAGGACTTAATCTACATAATGAAAGATTAAAAATCGTAAAGGATTTGATTGGTATCATGTAAAAAGAGTAAGACCTAAGTTGCGATCCTAGGACGAAGTATGTGATATAATGTCTAAATGGACGAGTTAAATTTAAAAAAATATTTATAGATGTTGAGGATGATGATAAATAGTGAACACCAAGTCTTCTGTAGCGAGTACTCAAATGTGGGGGTATAGATTATAGTTTCATCCTCTGCCAACAGTAAACATTTCTCTCTCTGATCTCTGTCTCTCTGTCCTCGCTCCTCCCTCCTCCTCCTCCCTCCTCCCTCCCGTGGCTCTCAGATCTCACCTCCCTCCCGTCGCTCCCCCACCTACCTCCCGTCGTCACCCTCAATTTCAGTCCTCCTCCTCTTCCCTTTAACAGATCAGCGGCGTAGCGCATTGGTGGTGGTGGTGGCATAGCGCAGTGGTGGTACTTCTTTTCCCCTTGAACACTAGATATGATCCATTTTATTTCATTTTCCATTCCCACTTAAAGAACAACCAAAAATTAAATATTTCATTTTATTTTCTCCAATGACCAGTACTGTGGTGGTGGTTGTGGTGGTGGTGGTGGTGGTGACGCTGCAAATAACAAGCAAACAAAGGAGCTCCATTTCAATTTGCCTAAAAAATAGGTTAAGTACAATGTTAATTTGTTTTGCCCTAATAATAGAATGTATATACCTCTCTTGTACCGAAATTAGAAGCCAATAATGTCCTCTTTGTATTGCTTAATAATTTTAGATGTTAATTAGTTTAAATTTGTTCATTACAGTTATGTTTTGCTTCTTACACAATCAGAATAACAAAGTTTGAGCACATATATGTCAAGTATATCATTTTATAAGATATAGAATAGCAACAATGAAAGCTAAGATCTTGCAAGTAAGATGTATGATAGATAAACCAATTAATGATTTAATTCAATATAGCAGTTTATAGTTTAGGATCAACTTGGTTTAGTGCTTATCACTCTGAAAGAGTGGACTATATACGAATCAAAGTTTTAAGCACAAAGGACACTTTTCCTTGCAAGAATGATAAGGATAACGCCGACTGCACTAAGAATAGAATAGACTGATTAGTCATTCTCAACGAATAAATTGCCTTTATCCGAAAATTATCGACATCAAGTTTACATTCAAAATAACTTTAAATAAAGTGTATCATCTAGACTCCCACATAATTCCACAAAACATACCTCAACGAAAGAAGAGAAACATGTATGAATTTGTAAAGTCCTCTGTTACAAATGTCATCCTTGAGAAATGCTCTATAGGGACATATGTGATAACCCAGGATTTTTGGGAATTATTAAAATAAGAAATTAATAAATAAAATTCTTATTAGATGATATGTTGTGTGATATAATATTGCATAAATGAGTAAGAACTATGCAATATGTGATGTTTATGCATAATAAATATATTGGTATTATATATTTATTTTATGTAAATAAATTATAGGATTAATTTATTAAAGGAAATGAGATGGGTAGAATTAAAATAATTTATAATATTAAATTATTTTAATGTGGTAAATTGGTGGCATTAAAAATACTTAATGTATAACCACCATTTTATTGAAGAAATTATATATTACATTATAGAGTGTAATGTATGCAAATTTTTAATGTAGTGAATATATTATTATATTTATTACAATTAAATTGTTGAAAACAATTTATAGAAGAGAAAAGAAAATAATTAGTTCAAGTATACAAAAATTATTGTATACTTTAAATAAAGGATATTAAAGTAAATTCTAGCATTTAATTATTTTAATAAGGGGCAAATTATCACACTAAATGTTATTAGTGTGGTAATATTATGTAAGGTAATATGTAGTCTATAAATATATTACATATATATTATATGATGTCAAAGCCGAGGTATGCATTATAAGTATGGTAGGAATGAAAATCACGAGTCATTAAATTAGGAGTAAGTTGGAAGAATAAGAAAGCGAGAGGCTGTGATTTATTGGAGTAATAGAGTAGCCGCCAAGAAAAAAAAAAAAAACAATAATAAGGGCATTTCGGTTTGGCTAAGGAGAAAAGCGGCATGAAGGCATAATTTGAGTTGAACTATAAGAATAAAACTAAGTTAATTCAATCTCTTTCTCTTCCTGCTCCTCCACTTGGTCTCCTTCTTGCTCAATTTCCGTGAACAAGCCAGTCCCTCTTTACCTTTCGGTTTTGCGAATCAAACTCATCCAAAATCTATCCTCGATTAGCTAGGTCCGGATAAGTGAGTAGCAAGGTTTTAATCAAGCTCTAGCAAATCAAAGGAAGAGCATACAAGGAATTGCAATAAATAAGCAAGGTAACAACAATTAATGATTTGTTAATATTACGGTGTATGTATATGGTTATCGATTAGCAATTAAAATTGATTGGGTTAATTATATTATGAGCTATGGCCAAATGATTAGGCAACAAAAATAAAAAGATATGATGAGATGGTATATCTTGAATTGAGGTAAGAAACTAAAAGTTAAAGCTCATATGGTTATATTTATGCAAAAAATGAGTTAGTTATAAGGAAATTCAAGTTAGTTTGGCAAAAGGCGAGGTAATTTATGAAATGGGTAAGTTAACTGACATAAATTGTGGTATGTAGCAATAATGATATGTGATATAGCTAATTATTATCAAATGAAGTGGAGTATACAAAGTTTACTTAAAGTTAGTAAACTAGTTAATGCAAGTATATTCATGTATGGTCTTCGTTAAAAATTGGATCCTTGTGGACTGAATAAGAGCCATGGAGATTAGCGTGGTTGTGCAGAGTAATAAGGTGGGAAAAATTGGGCTAGAACATAAACCAAGCTCTATGAAAACTGAATTTTAAAGTGACACACACTATGTGTTCGCTAAAACTCCTCCAAGGACTGTTTTTGTTAAAAAATGAAAACTAAGCGAAGCCAAGACCCGAGTTATATATATACATATTATATATAAGTAATTAGAAAGTTTTGGTGAATCGAATTAAGAGGAAACATTTTTGAGAAAAAACGAAAAGTTGAAAACTAGTTTGGCTACTGACCTTGAGGCCAATTTCGGGACTAGTTATATTTCTAGAAAAATTCTGGGTTTTTGGGGAAGTATAGTACACTGAATAAGGAATTCATAGCCTCTAGAATGGACTAATTCCGACCTCGGAGGAGAGAGTTATGGCATTCCAAAGTAAGCGTGTCGAATCTGTCCAAAATCTGGAAATCAGATTCTGACCAGCCCATTGCACGAATTTTCTGGAATGTTGTGTTATGAATTTGAAAATGGTCAAAGAATAAAAGTTGTAGTTCCGGAAGTTAGCTTCGCGTGGGCGCAAGAATCGCTCAAAAATGTTTTGAAACGAAAAAATTGTGACTGTTTTAGCGAAAGAGGGTAAAGCTGGAAATGAATTGTCCACTTTTGACGCACTGTTTGGGCTGCCTAATGAACCCGAATTGGGTAATTTGTATTTTTTTTAAAAATAGTCTTACATACCATGTATAACATATTCAAAAATGAGCGCGATCCGACATGCGATCTAAAAATGGAAAAATTGCAAAGTAGCCGCGTCGCGGAGGGGGATGCTGCCCACAGCAGCGGCAGCAGCACACAGACAGCAGCAGCGCACAATAGTAGTTGGTTGGGGGCTGTTTTGGCCTCTTGTTTAACGCGTCTAAATTACCCAAAATGTTCGGTTAACATTTTTTTAAAATAGGTGGACATACCACCTATAGCATATCCAAAATTGGTTGGGATCGGACGAATGAGACGGAAACTAAAAATATGCAAAGTGAACGTAAGAACATGTTCGTTGGCGGCCTACGCCAAGGCCGGTCTGGCCAAGCCAAAGGCAGCCGGGCCCAGTCCGACGCCGCGATGCGGTTTTCATAACGAAACGAAATATTTGACGTCGTGACACGTATTTCAAGGTGGCAACACATATTTTGAAGTTTTTGACAGTTTCACGTATTCTGAGGCATCGAGGCAGATATAGAACGCAGTTTAAAACCTATATAACGTGTACAACCGTTTGAAACATACTAGACGCTATAAAAGCAATATGTAAACATAAGTTTACATGTACATGGGTAATATATCCGTGAGATGGGATATGTTGACGTTAATGAAAGCTATTCTAAAGTTATACCCGGGAGGCGAACGGTTTTGAAATACAAAGCGATAATTGTGTAAACGGAGTTGAAAATTCAACACTTGACATTAATAAGGTATGTGTAGGTATAAGACATACAAATAGCATATGTCTACCTACAAACCAAGCTAATGAGGCAATGTTTGACATTATAAGAGAGGCGTATATGCAAAAACATATATGTACTTCATGTGTACATGAAATGGGAAAAAGTAATGTAATATGAACGCATTAAGCCTAGAAAGCTAATATTAAGTGTGAAATAGTATTTAAATTACTCACGAAAGCGAAAATAAGATAGAATTATGCAAAGTAAAGGCACAAATGCACTATATGACTATAAGTCTACATATAGATACGTGTAAAGTCGTAAATGCATTATAAAAGGGTTATAAAGCGTAAATGTAATGAATTGACATTTTAAAAGCCGTGTTGGAACTTTTTGAGAATGTATAGCTATAATAAGCGAAACCTAAAATATTCTAAAGGAATATGAAAGTTTCTTGGAAATAAGAATATCGATATTGATATAGTTTATGTGAATATTGTTAGCTATATCTGAGGTTATGAGATATGAATCTGTGACTAATGTATGTATACATGTGAACATAATTGTGTAGGATTAGGAAGCGAAGTTAAACTAAAGTTTGTATCAAGGGTCATCGAAGCGAGGCAAGTTTTTGGATTCTATTATGTTTGTGGATTAAATGTGATTATGTGTTGAGTTACATACCATGATTTATGAATTGTTAAAGTCAAAATATGACTAAGTTAATTGGGTTGTGGAACTCAATTTATATGTGATATGTGATAGCACACGTTGTATGATGTAACTCGACAAATTAGAAATGTATAATGCATGAATGTATGCTTTGTAAGGAATTATTGATGCATGTAGGATATGCATAAGTAATGAATATATGTTGCATGCGAATATGCATAGTAAGGGAAATATTGTAGTGCATATGGAATTGTGTGCTATGTGAAACATGATAGACTGTTAAATTTGTTGGGCTGTCAAGCTCAATCTTGCAAACACAAACTTTTTACAGGTTAATGATGTTAAGCAATATTACTTGCTATACGGATGATGAAGATTGAACGATGTGCAAAATGAATACATTTCCTTGAATTAGAAATGGTATAAATTTATGATTGATAGTTTTGTCAAATGTAAATGGGCAGTTATGTATAGTTTGAAATGTTGAATGGATAAATAATGTTTATTCTAAAATGAGAATAAATATGATTCTAGTATAAAGAAGAATTGTAAAGGTTGCGATTCAGGGAATGAATGAATGAAAATAAATAAGAAAACAAAATTATTCGCAAGATTTTTTAGCTATTTTAACATTAAATAATGTTTTAAAAGCTATAACATGAGTAGATAACACACAAGATCGATCGGGAAGGAAATAGTCCCGATTTTGGGGTCGTTACAACATATTTCATGGAAACTGTAAACTCCTTGACCAGATTTGTACTACATGTTGCCTTATACCAAAATAAATAAATAAAATAAGGTTCAATGCTTTTGTCTGTTTTTTCAATGAGTGTGTGAGCAATCCAATAATATAAATAAAACTTTATTTCATAAAATGAATGCGTAAAATACAATGTTTGACTAGATATCCTTCTGAATACAATGGAATAAAGCGGGAATTGAATAAACCAATAAAAAAAATAAATAATATGGAGTGTCAATATGACTTCCCTTATTTGTTAGAATAATCTAGTCATACTCTTGTAAAAATGATGGGCATAGTGTGTTTTGTTTGTATAAGAACTTGTTTATATACGGATTTTAGGCACAAGAAGCAAGTGCTGGATTCGTGGAATTGTTAACCCAGATTTCTCAGTCATATCTAAGTCACCAATTGAAATCCCACTCAGTGGCCAATCAAATCAAAGCAATGCAACAACTGAGCCAACACAAATTGAATGTTGATCAATCCTAGCTGCATTCCAGGGCACCCTCTTCTACCTGACCCAAATGGTAAAAGCTGGAAATCACGTCCTCGAAGATCTATTTTGCTCCTAGTAAACCTCTCAGGAAGGAATTCTTCAACGTCTTCAGACCACACATTAGGATCTCGTCCTAAGGCCCAAGCATTTACGATTACTCGTGATTTCTTAGGTATGTAATACCCGTCGATCACAATATCCTCCCTAGACTCATGAGGACCCAATAATGGTGCAATAGGATGCAGTCTTAAACCTTCTTTAACCACCATATATAGGTATTCTAAGTTTGGCAGATCAGTCTCCTCCACCATTCGATCAAGTCCTACAATGGTATTTACTTCCTCTTGACACTTTTTCATCACCCTTGGATGCCTTATGAGTTCTGCTAATATCCATTCGATGGAGGTATATGAAGTATCGATCGCTGCTGTGATAATGTCTACCATGATAGATTTAATACCCGACCTGTCAATTGCTTTAGCTAACTCGTGATGGGTGCTTGTGGAATTTTTCATCAATGATAGCATTTCATCAACAAAGTCGGTATTTTCCTTTTGAAGTCCATTACTTGCGTTTTGTTCATGCTCGTCAATAATTAGCTCCAACATTTTGTCAAGTTTCTTGCCGGCTTCCTTAAAGCTTCGAGTCAATCCCTATATAGAGGAAATATATATTGAGATCGTGTTTTGTGGTTATTAAAATGTTAAAATATATATAAACAAAATAAACTTTCTTTAAAGTTTAGAGATATATATTAATTACGCGAATGTCGCTGAAGTGAAATTTAGGAAAAGCACAAAATCTGCAAGATTGAACTTTCAAAGTACGAAGGCGCTTCATTCATAATTGCTCGAGATCAAACCTATCATCTTTGCTACTACCCAAAAGAACCTATAAAGTCGTATTACCAATAAGATCACCACCAGCACTAATATCCACCACCTCACATTTAGCGGCGGCATCCTTAAGCTCCTTCACCAATAACCCAAGCTCCTCCTTTCTCATCCCAACAAAAGAATTAATCTTTGAAGGAGCAAGAAGCTCTTGTACAACAAACTTTCTTACATTGCGCCAGTATGGACCGTCGGTGAAGGTGATGCCCTTATTACCATATGCCATATATTCCGCGGCCTGAAACTTGGGGCGGTTAGCAAAATGAATGTCATGAGTCTTGAGAAAAAGCTCGGCAGCTTGAGGGGAGGAGACTACGATAGTTGGGACGGAACCTAAACGCATGGACATGATAGGACCGTACTGCTTGGCTAACTGGTGGAGGGTGCGGTGGGGGAGGTTACCTAACATCGGGAGGCTACCGATAATTGGGAAGCCTCGGGGACCTGGTGGCAGTACTTTACGGTGGCGTTTTGAAGTGGTGATGATCCACCAGAGTGCTCCAAGGAGAAGGAAGACAAGAGTTGATGCCCATGCAAACATTTTGTGTTTTAGGGTATCTGGTAAATGTGTTAATTTGATAAATCAATGATTGTGTGATTTACAGATACTTTAGATCTGGCTTTATATAGGAAATCCCCGAGCATAGTTTTGTAAAACTACTATATGAAGTTACCCCGTGCTCACAAACTTAGAACGTTCCCATATAATATTTTATCTTTTTGGACATGTGGTAAGAGAATGTTCCTGAGTTAGAACTCTTCCGTACATCATGAGTTCATTTTTATTTATTTATTTATTTTCAAGATAAGCCTAAGAGTGAAGTCAATGGAGGCCATGCATGCAGCCTCTGATATTGACCGCTTGTACGTACCCTCTAAACATAGTTATTGATCACCCACCTACCACAAATTTTACATCAATAATCAATAACTATATATATAAGTAATTAATTAAGAGATTTTATGCAATAATTTTATAATTTTATAGAGTCGTTTTAGTTGATTAATTATGAGTTAATATCGAGTCATTTATTCATGACTAGACCTTGCAAAAAATAATTTTACTCTGATTATGTGTTATACAATATAATTATGGTTCTCCTTAAGAACTAATTAAAATCATACAACTTGTTTTTCAAATGGTTATGTGTCCAACATAGGACTTATACCCATTTTTTAAAATTTAAAACTTACAATTATTATAACCAAATTAAATAAATTATTTAATATATTAATTTTTTATATTCGTTCATTTCTCTCTCTAATTTTTTTGAAAACATTTTTATATTCGTTCCTACTCATGCTATCACTTGGTTATATTTCTTAGTTATTAACTTATTACATTTGTCTTTTACTAAAAAATAATAAAAAGAAATTGACAAAACCGAAGTAGCTAGTAATTCAGAACAAGTGAACATGAAGCAACCTACAACTCAAATTTTATGTTCTTTTCCCAAATATCAAAGATATGAAGAAGGAAATACAATAGGAAATATAAAAAATATATAAAAATAAATATAAAATATAAAAGAAATACTTGTACCAAATTGAAAACAAAGCTAAAATGACAAGAATAGGAAATGAGAAGGTTAAAAAAGTAGTGGAATAATAACACATGATCAGAGGGTAGCAAAAGAAAATTCCAACTCCCAAGGCCTTTTGGCAGACAACACATAATGCGACTTGCAACTAGATTAGAGATCGAAATAGAGAGTGAGAGATAGAGACAATAAATAGATGGATTTTTTTGATTAGGTTGAAGGACACTTCTGTCTTTTCAAGTTGTTATCTATTTTTAATGTCGTTTTTAAATTTCATTTTTCGTCAATTAGTTTCTTAAAGGGACATTTTTTGTCGTTTCCATTTCTTTTATCCGATTTGACTTTAACCCGACCCATTTTGACCAAATTTTGCATAACGTCATTAACCAGCAAAAATTTGTGTTTGCAAGATTGAGCTCGACAGCCCAGCAAATTTAACAGTCTATCATGTTTCACATAGCACATAATTTCATATACACTACATTTCTTTTAATATGCATATCCGCATGCAACATATATTCATTACTATGCATATCCTACATGCATCAATAATTCCTTACAAAGCATACATTCATGCATTATACATTTCTAATTTATCGAGTTACATCATACAACATGTGTTTTCCCACATCACATATAAATTGAGTTCCATAACCCAATTAACTTAGTCATATTTTGACTTTAACAATTCATAGAGCATGATATGTAATTTAGCATATAACAACATTCCATCCACAAACATAACAGAACTGAAAAACTTGCCTTAATTGAGGATTACCGCTATAGTTTACTTTAACTTCTTCTCACGAATCCTACACAATCGTGTTCACATACACGCATATTAGATAACCAATTATGTCACATGACCTGCACATATTAAATAATCATATAAGTCATGATCATTAGTTACCATAACCTATAATCTTTTATTCTTGTCTTATAACTATTCTCGGTTTCTTTAGAAACTTTATTTGTTTAAACCTTTTTATACATAATAAGGTTCTCACATGACTTTAGTGTATAAATACTTTACATCCCGAAACATAAACCACTTATATTCTATTTTAAGAATATTCCTCTCTTTTATAGTAAATTCGGAACCATATGGTTTATGAATAGTTTTTACTGCACAAACATGGCTTACTACATCATTTCTTTAATTTTAGTAATTTTCATACCTTTCCAATAGTTCGTGTTAAATCACATTATCACCACGTACGCGAATGCTTCGCTTTATTTGTAATCGCATTTATTCCCGCGAATAACTTACATTGCACTTGTACTTTAAATTCATACATATAACATTATGTAATTTTGTGTTCAAAATCTCCGTTTCGAACTCTAGACACCTTCATTTTAACACTTTTATGTCCAATATAATTTTAAACGGTTTCGTGCATTTCATTTAGCTTTATACCCGTTTTGCATATTATTTCAAACTTACGTTTACATAAACATGTAAACTTATGTTTACATTACATGTTTATTGTTTTCCTAACGCCAAGATGAGTTTTCATGACATAAAGTTGTTATATTACATTTTACTTCCATTAAATTGTCTTTGCTACATGCCAAATCATTAACGCCAACCAAGAATCGTGATCGTGGAATCAATCGCCAAACAGATAACGCGTGGCTAATTTTGGCCTCGCGTGGCCTGCTGGCTTATTTAAGCGAACTCAGCATTACTGGTCGGTCCCCTCGCTTTGACACTCGCTTTGTGATGTTATATCTTTTAAACCACCTGTTCATACGCTTTGAATTTCAGATATGTTTTAGGAAGTATATCCATCTAATTATAAAAATTATAATCCAAGCATTACAAGCAACCTGCATCATCAAAACCACGAGTTAAAAATCAGTTGGGTGAACTACCAACAACAACTAGCAAGAATATGCAGTGGCGCTTTCTTTGAGCCTCGCGTGCCAAATTTGAGTTCTTGCCTCCATAACGAAATGCTTAGTTTATGATTTTTAACTTTTTCGCTCGTAGTTCAGATTGCAACCAATTTTTTGATATATTGAAAACACTATAGTAGACTATATTTAGAAAATATAAGCCACCCATTTCAGAAACTTTAAATAGTCCAAACAAAGCTCCAAAAATGCTCTGTCATAACAGTTTTTAATTGTTTTCCAGCTTGACCATGTTGCGCTAAAACAGTCATAACTTCTTCGTTTCAAAATATTTTTGAGCGATTCTTGAGCCCACGCGAAGCTAACTTCCGCGACTACAACTTTTATTCTTTGACCATTTTCAAATTCTAAACACAGAATTCCAGAAAATTCGTCCAAGGGCTGCTTCGAATCTGTTTTCCAGAATTTTGGCAGATTCGACACGACTACTTTGAACTGTCATAACTCCTTTCTCCAAAGTCGGAATCAGTCCGTTCCGGAGTCTATGGAAAGCTTATTCAGTGTACTACATATCCCCAAAAGCCCAGATTTTTCTGGAAAGTCTAGGTAGTCCCGAATTTTTCTTTCAAGGTCAGCAGCCAAATTAGTTTTCGGTTTCTAATATATTTTACTAATTTGAAATCCTCAACTACGCATCCAATAAAAACCAAGTTCTGGTATATTGCAGAGTGCATAGCAAGGTATTTTGAAAAATATAACATTTCCCAAACAAGCATCTTGAGTACACTTTATTGAATGCCCAATCGCTTCTAGAACAATTTTTTAATCCAACTTTAACATGTTGTTTCCTTCAAAAAATAGTTTTCTTTCTTATTTCAATCCATACAAGTCATTTAATTAATTTCTTATAACATGTGCACTGAGACATCTTTGGCCTTACTTTGCTTAATTTCAGGTCTTTTAATCAAAACAACTCCTAAGAGGACTTTTGACAAACAAGTGGTGACGTTGTTTTTGATACACAACTTTCATAGCCATTTATACACATTCTCCGAACACAATCCATCCTTATGCCTTCGGAATCCTCCGTGATTCCCCAACACATAAAACCCCACAATAACCCAATCAATTACTAACAATTCACGAAATTTAAAAAAATTCAAAACAAAGTAAACATACCTTTTTTTTTTTTCTAATTAGCTTTTGAATTATATCTCCAATTGATTTAGCAATTCTTTCCTTTGTAATTTGCCAACAATTCCCTTCATTTGTTTGCTAATGTTTTCCTCAATTTCAGTTCAAGACCTCAATTGCTCGGTATTAGCCCTTTATTGGATCAAAGCTTTGGTTCTTGAATGAAGAAGAAGATTGGGATTTGAATTACTTGGAGGCTTTAATATTTTTGAATAAGGAACATGGAACGAATGGATTACATAGGAAGACAACTTCAACTCTTTTTAATTATCAGTATACCCTTAAATATTTAGACGATTTGGGAATTCCTTTGTATCGTAACATGGGAGCATGAAGAATTTGTGGTATGGAAGTGTCAAGACTGGAATTAGAGAGAGATGAGCAACGGATGAAGCTTAGGAGGATAAAGAATGCTTAAAAGCTGTTTTTGTGAAATTAGACTCCTTAGTCATTCCTTTTATTTATCGATACATGATAACTTAGTGTCATTCCTCCTTAGCCAAATCGGTTGCCACCTCCTACTTAATCTATAATGACTCACCAAACCTATTAGTTAATATCTCTCTATCCTTATATCCTAATCCCAAAACTTAGTCTCATAACATATATATATTACAAATAAATTCATCATACCCATATACATTTACTTACATTTATTTATATTTCCTTCAAGACATATCACATTTCAAATTATGTATATTAAATATACACAATATTTTCAAATATTCCATAAAATATCCATAAATTCTTTTCATAAAATGGAAACTATTTACTAAATAAAAATAATTTATTTAATAAATAAATATGTTATAATTTATTTCCATAAATTATTTTAATTCACCAAAATTTATATCCTTCCCTTAGAAATTACTTTAACAATTTAATAACATGTGGTAAATATATTTAAATATATACACCACAACACATACATACCCACATATTACACCGCATATAATTAATAAGTGCAGTATAATATAACACGTAATAAAATAAGAAATTTATTTTATTAAATTCTTATTTTATTTATCTAAAAATTTTGGGTCGCTACATTCTTCCCCTCTTATAAGGATTCCGTCCTCGGAATCACAATACTGAATAGTCCTTAATCGGTTTAAATCTTATTCTGTCTCATAACCTTACCGTTGAATCATGTCAACATATTCCTTAGGTTTTATATCACCTATCTTCTTCCCTTCCTTAATCAATTCTTATAGATTCCAATTCGTGATTGCTGTTTAAACTCAATTATGCTTCGAGTATTATTTATTTCTCATTATCCATTTTCTAAGGATATTTATGACCCACCACATCCTTCATATTCTTCTAGAAGTCTTATAATTCATGGACTTACTTTTTCATTCTTTCACATGACTAATCCTCACGTGATTATTCCCTATTAATTTCATTATGCAAAAATCATTATTCTCATACCTCTACATGTTTCCTTCTTCAAGGATTCATGTACCATTGTCGTATTCTACAACCTATATACTTCCTTTTAAGGAAGTTCTTTCATTTTATACCCAATCTTCAGAATAGAAATTCCCCACAATTGATTAATAATTGTGAAGCAATATGAATAATTCAAGAATTTAAAAAAAAATCGCTTAAAAAGAGATTTCTGTACCATGACAAAAATCATAAAGTTCATAAACATTGTTTACGAAAAGGTTTCAATGAAGTTCATCTCAGACCGAGCATATATCTACTGAGATATATAGGTGATCAAATTTTGTTTATGCCTCGTGTTGATCAATAAAATCGCCATCGATCCTCGGGGATTTAATATAAATTTGAAGCGACATTTACGTTCATCATCATCTTTAGCACATAGAACATCTTGTCCCAATTTAGGGATGTTTCAGATTGATCAACACTATCTTGTGAACAATTTCTTTCAGTTCCTCTTTCAGTCCCTCAGACGCAATATAAAATAATCCCATTATAGAATTTTTTTTTTTACTCAATCTAAAGTCCTTACCAAATCAATTTAGTTGGGATGATTCAAAAGATTAATATAAGCAATATCTGAATCTGCGTCTAGCCGATGCAAATAGCTTTTGACACTTCTTTATTTATTTAAAATACTGAAAATCATTTTATGACTTTGTCATACTACATCATACCATAGTGAGTTGACGATCCTTAGATCACCTCCAACACTTGGTTAAGCTGCATTGATGACTCCATCATTTGTCATATCTACATTATATTAATGATGGATTGATGACTATATAAAATATATTTTGATATTTTTCAACTTTGCCTAGCCAATACAATTAGCATAGACATAAGAATCAACCGAACTTTTTTAAAACTTATTGGTTCAAAAACTTGACCCAATATATTTTTCAAAACACAATAATGTGATCATCACCGATTCCAATAAATTTCAAAATCTAGCATAGCTAGATGATTTGGGAATATCCATTTCTTCTTCACACACTTTAACTATTTCCAAATCTTCAAAACACAATTACATTCATCTCTAACTCCATTAACTTCCACTATAATAAAACAAATCGTTCTAAACATACCCCTAAATAGTTCATCAAACTTTCCACACATTATGTGTTTAGAACTTGCCATAAAAATATGAGTTTAGGAACTTGTCCTAGCAATATATAGTCCAAGAACTAATCGGGGATTGTCCATACGCTTAGGGGCTTAAAAACCTACCATATGATTATGAGTCACAAACTTATCATAAGCATGAGTTTTAAGAACTCGCACATACTCTTAACATTTTCTAACTATCAAATATAAATATGAGAAAAGAATCACCTTCTCACCATATATACACCGATAGCGCGACACCAACATTTCAACGATTATCAATGTGATAACTAAGTAGTCGTTAAACCAAGCACAAAACTCCTGCCCATACAAAAGTTTGTACAACTTAGCTACCACATGAGTCCTCAATTAAAATCCCACTTAATCTCATCAAATCTTATCTTGTTCTTTACTCAAAACAAATTTTATTTAATTTGTATTTCATCATTCATAACTCTTTCCGAGTTTTATTCTTTGTACAATTTCATAGTACCCTTTCCATATAGCCATTCTGCTATAAATATTCAATCATTCGATTGATTATCTATTCTTCTTTGACTTGATCAGATCACGTCGTGATCTTCTTACAATCGTGTTATATTACGATTCTTTCTCATTCTATGATTGTTTCATTTTTACGATCTTCTTATCTTCTTTCCAATCATATGATTATTAGAATCAAGTGTCCCCTGATCCTTTACTTCTTGCCTTCTAAGATTCTTCTTTGAATCTTTGCGTATTATCTTAACATATTCTTTATGAATCTCTAACTTTATTTCAAGATCATTTAAACCTCATTTGAGTTTTAACATCTTCTTTCTTTTCATCTACCTTGCTTACGGTTATAATCTAGGGTACACTTACCAAAGATTTATAACCTTACCGATAATTAATCAGAATCTAACCCCAAAATTGGAACTATTTCCTTCCCAATCTTCATGCGTTAATACTATCTTTGTTATAGCTTTAAAACATTATTAAATGTTAAAATAGCTAAAATGCAGAATAAATTTTAATTTTCTTCTTTATTTCCATTCATTCATTCCCTGAATCGCAACCTTTACAATTCTTCATTACACTAGAATTATATTTATTCTCATTTCAGAATAAATATTCTTTATCTATTCAACATTTATAACTATACATAACTGCCCATTTACATTTCGCAACTATCAATCACACGACTTTATACCATTTCTAATTCAAAGAAATGTATTCATTTAAATCCATCATTCATCTTTCATCATCCGCAAAACAAATAATATTGTATAACGTCATTAACCAAATAAAAATTTGTGTTTTATAAGATTGAAATTTCGACAATACCAAAGAAATTTAATAGCCTATCATGTTTCACATAGCACACAATTCCATATACACTACATTTCTTTTAATATGCATATCCGCATGCAACATATATTCATTACTATGCATCAATAATTCCTTACAAAGCATACATTCATGCATTATACATTTCTAATTTATCGAGTTACGTCATACAACATGTGTTTTCCCACATCACATATAAATTGAGTTCCATAACCCAATTAACTTAGTCATATTTTGACTTTAACAATTCATAGAGCATGATATGTAATTTAGCACATAACAACATTCCATCCACAAACATAACAGAACTGAAAAACTTGCCTTAATTGAGGATTACCGCTATAGTTTACTTTAACTTCTTCTCACGAATCCTACACAATCGTGTTCACATACACGCATATTAGATAACCAATTATGACACATGACCTGCACATAATAAATAATCATATAAGTCATGATCATTAGTTACCATAACCTATAATCTTTTATTCTTGTCTTATAACTATTCTCGGTTTCTTTAGAAACTTTATTTGTTTAAACCTTTTATACATAATAAGGTTCTCTCACATGATTTTAGTGTATAAATATTTTTGATCCCTAAACATAAACCACTTATATTCTATTTTAAGAATATTCCTCTCTTTTATAGTAAATTGAACCATATGGTTTATGAATAGTTTTTACTGCACAAACATGGCTTACTACATCATTTCTTTAATTTTAGTAATTTTCATACCTTTCCAATAGTTCGTGTTAAATCACGTTATCACCACGTACGCGAATGCTTCGCTTTATTTGTAATCGCATTTATTCCCGCGAATAACTTACATTGCGCTTGTACTTTAAATTCATACATATAACATTATGTAATTTTGTGTTCAAAATCTTCGTTTCGAACTCTGTAGACACCTTCGTTTTTAACACTTTTATGTCCAATATAATTTTAAACGGTTTCGTGCATTTCATTTAGCTTTATACCCGTTTTGCATATATTATTTCTATTACGTTTACATAAACATGTAAACTTATGTTTACATTACATGTTTATTGTTTTCCTTACGCCAAGATGAGTTTTCATGATATAAAGTTGTTATATTACATTTTACTTCCATTCGGTGTCGTCTACATGCCAAATCATTAACGCCAACCAAGAATCGCATCGTGGAATCAATCGCCAAACAAAGACAACGTGGCTAGTAGTTTTGGCCTCAGCGTGTCTCAAGGTGGCTTAGCCGGAATTCGGCGTTACACTGTCATCCCTTGCTTTGACACTTCGTTTTGTGATGTTATATCTTTTAAACCACTCTGCTCATACGCTTTGAATTACGTATATGTTTTTAGGTAGTATATCCATCTAATTATAAAATTATAATCCAAGCATTACAAGCAACCCTGCATCATCAAAACCACGAGCTAAAAAATCAGTTGGGTGAACTACCCAACACAACTAACAAGACGCCGGCGCTTTCTTTGGGCGGGCGTGCCCAGCTGGAGTTGTTGCCCTCCATAACGAAATGCTTAGTTTATGCATTTTTAACTTTTTTTCCGTAGTTCAGATTGCAACCAATTTTTGATATATTGAAAACACTATAGTAGACTATATTTAGAAAATATAAGCCACCCATTTCAGAAACCTTAAACAGTCCAAACAAAGCTCCAAAATGCTCTGTCATAACAGTTTTAATTGTTTTCCAGCTTGACCATGTGGGCGCTAAAACAGTCATAACTTCTTCGTTTCAAAACATTTTTGAGCGATTCTTGAGCCCACGCGAAGCTAACTTCCGCGACTACAACTTTTATTCTTTGACCATTTTCAAATTCTAAACACAGAATTCCAGAAAATTCGTCCAAGGGCTGCTTCGAATCTGTTTTCCAGAATTTTGGCAGATTCGACAATTTGACTACTTTGAACTGTCATAACTCCTTGCTCGAAGTCGGAATCAGTCCGTTCGGAGTCTATGGAAAGCTTATTCAGTGTACTACATATCCCCAAAAGCCCAGATTTTTCTGGAAAGTCTAGGTAGTCCCGAATTTTTCTTTCAAGGTCAGCAGCCAAATTAGTTTTCGGTTTCTAATATATTTTACTAATTTGAAATCCTCAACTACGCATCCAATAAAAACCAAGTTCTGGTATATTGCAGAGTGCATAGCAAGGTATTTTTGAAAAATATAACATATCCCAAACAAGCATCTTGAGTACACTTTATTGAATGCCCAATCTGCCCTACCGAACAATTTTTTTAATCCAACTTTAACATGTTGTTTCCCTTCAAAAAAATAGCTTTCTTTCTTATTTCAATCCATACAAGTCATTTAATTAATTTCTTATAACATGTGCACAGACATCTTTGGCCTTACTTTTGCTTAATTTCGGTCTTTTAATCAAAAACACTCCTAAGAGGACTTTTTGACAAACAAGTGGTGTACGTTGTTTTGATACACAACTTTCATAGCCATTTATACACATTCTCCGAACACAATCCATCCTTATGCCTTCGGAATCCTCCGTGATTCCCCAACACATAAAACCCCCACAATAACCCAATCAATTACTAACAATTCACGAAATTCTAAAAAAAAAATTCAAAACAAAGTAAACATACCTTGTTTTTTTTTTTTTTCTAATTAGCTTGAATTATATCTCCAATTGATTTAGCAATTCTTTCCTTTGTAATTTGCCAACAATTCCCTTCATTTGTTTGCTAATGTTTTCCTCAATTTCAGTTCAAGACCTCAATTGCTCGGTATTAGCCCTTTATTGGATCAAAGCTTTGGTTTTTGAATGAAGAAGAAGTTTGGGATTTGAATTACTTGGAGGCTTTAATGTTTTTGAATAAGGAACATGGAACGAATGGATTACATAGGAAGACGAGCTTCAACTCTTTTAATTATCGGTATATACCTTAAATATTTAGGCGATTTGGGAATTCCTTTGTATCGTAACATGGGAGCATGAAGAATTTGTGGTATGGAAGTGTCAAGACTGGAATTAGAGAGAGATGAGCAACGGATGAAGCTTAGGGAGGGATAAAGAATGCTTAAAACTGTTTTTGTGAAATTAGACTCCTTAGTCATTCCTTTTATTTGTGATACATGATAACTTAGTGTCCCTCCTTAGCCAAATCAGTTGCCACCTCCTACTTAATCTATGATGACTCACCAAACCTATTAGTTAATATCTCTCTATCCTTATATCCGAATCCCAAAAACTTGGTCTCATAACATATATATATTACAAATAAATTCAGCATACCCATATACATTTACTTACATTTATTTATATTTCCTTCAGTACATATCATATTTCAAATTATGTATATTAAATATACACAATATTTTTCAAATATTCCATAAAATATCCATAAATTCTTTTCATAAAAATGGAAACTATTTACTAAATAAAAATAATTTATTTAATAAATAAATATGTTATAATTTATTTCCATAAATTATTTTAATTCACCAAAATTTATATCCTTCCCTTAGAAATTACTTTAACAATTTAATAACATGTGGTAAATATATTTAAATATATACACCACAACACATACATACCCACATATTACACCGCATATAATTATTAAGTGCAGTATAATATAACACGTAATAAAATAAGAAATTTATTTTATTAAATTCTTATTTTATTTATCTAAAAATTTTGGGTCGCTACATCAAGTAACTAAAGTTGATAATCCTTACAATTCAAAAATATTGAATTATTAATTCATGTTTATTCATTAAACTGTTTCATTTCAGTTTTATATTTGTTGAGTATATTTTATGCTCACTCTTGCAAAACAATAACTTGCTGCAGGTTGAAAATAATGATAGGACTAGAAGGGTCAGACTTAATCTACAGAATGAAAGATTAAAATACTGTAAAGGTTACAGTTGGTATCATGTAAAAAGAGTAAGACCTAAGTTGCGATCCTAGGACGAAGTATGTGATATAATGTCTAAATGGACGAGTTAAATTTAAAAAAATATTTATAGATGTTGAGGATGATGATAAATAGTGAACACCAAGTCTTCTGTAGCGAGTACTCAAATGTGGGGGTATAGATTATAGTTTCATCCTCTGCCAACAGTAAACATTTCTCTCTCGATCTCTCCTCTCTCTCGTCCTCGCTCCTCCTCCTCCTCCTCCTCCCGTGGCTCTCAGATCTCACCTCCCTCCCGTCGCTCCCCCACCTACCTCCCGTCGTCACCCTCAATTTCAGTCCTCCTCCTCTTCCCTTTAACAGATCAGCGGCGTAGCGCATTGGTGGTGGTGGTGGCATAGCGCAGTGGTGGTACTTCTTTTCCCCTTGAACACTAGATATGATCCATTTTATTTCATTTTCCATTCCCACTTAAAGAACAACCAAAAATTAAATATTTCATTTTATTTTCTCCAATGACCAGTACTGTGGTGGTGGTTGTGGTGGTGGTGGTGACGCTGCAAATAACAAGCAAACAAAGGAGCTCCATTTCAATTTGCCTAAAAAATAGGTTAAGTACAATGTTAATTTGTTTTGCCCTAATAATAGAATGTATATACCTCTTACAGCCGAAATTAGAAGCCAATAATGTCCTCTTTGTATTGCTTAATAATTTTAGATGTTAATTAGTTTAAATTTGTTCATTACAGTTATGTTTTGCTTCTTACACAATCAGAATAACAAAGTTTGAGCACATATATGTCAAGTATATCATTTTATAAGATATAGAATAGCAACAATGAAAGCTAAGATCTTGCAAGTAAGATGTA
Source organism: Panax quinquefolius (assembly GCA_020205615.1). NCBI lineage: Eukaryota > Viridiplantae > Streptophyta > Magnoliopsida > Apiales > Araliaceae > Panax > Panax quinquefolius. Next base: position 90,747,135 of record CM035165.1, read on the forward strand.
TGATAGATAAACCAATTAATGATTTAATTCAATATAGCAGTTTATAGTTTAGGATCAACTTGGTTTAGTGCTTATCACTCTGAAAGAGTGGACTATATCTGAATCAAAGTTTTAAGCACAAAGGACACTTTTCCTTGCAAGAATGATAAGGATAACGCCGACTGCACTAAGAATAGAATAGACTGATTAGTCATTCTCAACGAATAAATTGCCTTTATCCGAATATTATCGACATCAAGTTTACATTCAAAATAACTTTAAATAAAGTGTATCATCTAGACTCCCACATAATTCCACAAAACATACCTCAACGAAAGAAGAGAAACATGTATGAATTTGTAAAGTCCTCTGTTACAAATGTCATCCTTGAAATGCTCTATAGGGACATATGTGATAACCTGAGATTTTTGGGAATTATTAAAATAAGAAATTAATAAATAAAATTTTTATTAGATGATATGTTGTGTGATATAATATTGCATAAATGAGTAAGAACTATGCAATATGTGATGTTTATGCATAATAAATATATTGGTATTATATATTTATTTTATGTAAATAAATTATAGGATTAATTTATTAAAGGAAATGAGATGGGTAGAATTAAAATAATTTATAATATTAAATTATTTTAATGTGGTAAATTGGTGGCATTAAAAATACTTAATGTATAACCACCATTTTATTGAAGAAATTATATATTACATTATAGAGTGTAATGTATGCAAATTTTTAATGTAGTGAATATATTATTATATTTATTACAATTAAATTGTTGAAAACAATTTATAGAAGAAAAAGAAAATAATTAGTTCAAGTATATAAAATTATTGTATACTTTAAATAAAGGATATTAAAGTAAATTCTAGCATTTAATTATTTTAATAAAGGCAAATTATCACACTAAATGTTATTAGTGTGGTAATATTATGTAAGGTAATATGTAGTCTATAAATATATTACATATATATTATATGATGTCAAAGCCAGGGGTATGATCATTATAAGTATGAGCCGGAATGAAAATCCTGAGTCATTAAATTAGGAGTAATTTGGAAGAATAAGAAGCAGGAGCTGTGATTTATTGGAGTAATAGAGTAGCCGCCAAGAAAAAAAAAAATAATAATAAGGCATTTTCGGTTTATTTAAGGAGAAAAAGCAAAGCATGAAGGCATATTTGGAGTTGAACTATAAGAATAAAACTAAGTTAATTCAATCTCTTTTCTCTTCCCTGCTCCTCCACTTGGTCTCCTTCTTGCTCAATTTCCTGCCGAACAAGCTTCCGGTCCTCTTTTACCTTTCGCTTTTGCGAATCAAACTCATCCCGCTCTATCCTCAAGTTAGCTAGGTCCAGGATAAGTGAGTAAGAAGGTTTTAATCAAGCTCTAAAGAAATCAAAGGAAGAGCATACAAGGAATTGCAATAAATAAATAAGCAAGGTAACAACAATTAATGATTTGTTAATATTATAGTGTATGTATATGGTTATCGTTAGCAATTAAAATTGATTTAAGTTAATTATATTATGAGCTATGGCCAAATGATTTAGCAACAAAAATAAAGATATGATAGTTGGTATATCTTGAATTGAGGTAAGAAACTAAAAGTTAAGTTTCATATGGTTATATTTATGCAAAAACAGTTAGTTATAAGGAAATTCAAGTTAGTTTAAGCAAAAGACAGGTAATTTATGAAATGGGTAAGTTAACCGACATAAATTGTGGTATGTAGTAATAATGATATGTGATATAGCTAATTATTATCAAATGAAGTGGAGTATACAAAGTTTACTTAAAGTTAGTAAACTAGTTAATGCAAAGTATATTCATGTATGGTCTTCGTTAAAAATTGGATCCTTGTGGACTGAATAAGAGCCATGGAGATTAGCGTGGTTGTGCAGAGTAATAAGGTGGGAAAAATTGGCCAGAAACACAAACCAAGTTTCTATGAAAACTGAATTTTAAAGCGACACACATTATGTGTTCGCTAAAACTCCTCCAAGGACTGTTTTTGTTAAAAATGAAAACTAAGCGAAGCCAAGACCCGGAGTTATATATATACATATTATATATAAGTAATTAGAAAGTTTTGGTGAATCGAATTAAGAGGAAACATTTTTGAGAAAAAACAATAAGTTGAAAACTAGTTTGGCTACTGACCTTGAGGCCAATTTCGGGACTAGTTATATTTCTAGAAAAATTCTGGGTTTTTGGGGAAGTATAGTACACTGAATAAGGAATTCATAGCCTCTAGAATGGACTAATTCCGACCTCGGAGGAGAGAGTTATGGCATTCCAAAGTAAGCGTGTCGAATCTGTCCAAAATCTGGAAATCAGATTCTGACCAGCCCGTTGCACGAATTTTCTGGAATGTTGTGTTATGAATTTGAAAATGGTCAAAGAATAAAAGTTGTAGTTCGGAAGTTAAGCGGCGTGGCGCAAGAATCGCTCAAAAATGTTTTGAAACGAAAAAATTGTGACTGTTTTAGCGAAAGAGGGTAAAGCTGGAAATGAATTGTCAACTTTTGACGCACTGTTTGGGCTGCCTAATGAACCCGAATTGGGTAATTCGTATTTTTTTTAAAAATAGTCTTACATACCATGTATAACATATTCAAAAATGAGCGCGATCCGACATGCGATCTAAAAATGGAAAAATTGCAAAGTAGCCGCGTCGCGGAGGGAGATGCTGCCCACAGCAGCGACATCAGCACACAGACAGCAGCAGCGCACAATAATAGTTGGCTGGGGGCTGTTTTGGCCTCTTGTTTAACGCGTCTAAATTTCCCAAAATATTCGGTTAGCATTTTTTTAAAATAGGTGGACATACCACCTATAGCATATCCAAAATTGGTCGGGATCGGACGAATGAGACGGAAACTAAAAATATGCAAAGTGAATGTAAGAACATGTTCGTTGGCGGCCTACGCCAAGGCCGGTCTGGCCAAGCCAAGGGCAGCCGGGCCCAGTCCGACGCCACGATGCGGTTTTCATAACGAAACGCAATATTTGACGTCGTGACACGTATTTCAAGGTGGCGATACGATTTTGAAGTTTTACGCTTAACGATTCTCGAGGCATCGAGACAGATATAGAACGCAGCTTTAAAACCTATATAACGTGTACAACCGCTTTTGAAACATACTAGACGCTTATAAAGCAATATGTAAACATAAGTTTACATGTACATGGGTAATATATCCGTGAGATGGGATATGTTGACGTTAATGAAAGCTATTCCAAAGTTATACCTCTGAATCGAATCTAAGCCAAATACAAAGCGATAATTGTGTAAACTGAGTTGAAAATTCAACGCTGACATTAATAAGGTATGTGTAGGTATAAGACATACAAATAGCATATGTCTACCTACAAACCAAGCAAATGAGGCAATGTTTGACATTATAAGAGAGGCGATATGCAAAAACATATATGTACTTCATGTGTACATGAAATGGGAAAAAGTAATGTAATATGAACGCATTAAGTTTAGAAAGTCGATATTCGTGTGAAATAGTATTTAAATTACTCACGAAAGCAAAAATAAGATAGAATTATGCAAAGTAAAGGCACAAATGCACTATATGACTATAAGTCTACATATAGATACGTGTAAAGTCTGTAAATGCATTATAAAAGGGTTATAAACTGTAAATGTAATGAATTGACATTTTAAAAGCCGTGTTGGAACTTTTTGAGAATGTATAGCTATAATAAGCTGAAACCTAAAATATTCTAAAGGAATATGAAAGTTTCTTGGAAATAAGAATATCTGATATTGATATAGTTTATGTGAATATTGTTAGCTATACTGAGGTTATGAGATATGAATCATGACTAATGTATGTATACATGTGAACATAATTGTGTAGGATTAGGGAAGCGAAAGTTAAACTAAAGTTTGTATCAAGGGTCATTGAACGAGGCAAGTTTTTCGATTCTATTATGTTTGTGGATTAAATGTGATTATGTGTTGAGTTACATACCATGCTTTTATGAATTGTTAAAGTCAAAATACGACTCAAGTTAATTGGGTTATGGAACTCAATTTATATGTGATATGTGATAGCACACGTTGTATGATGTAACTCTCGACAAATTAGAAATGTATAATGCATGAATGTACGCTTTGTAAGGAATTATCGATGCATGTAGGATATGCGATAGTAATGAATATATGTTGCATGTAATATGCATAGTAAGGGAAATATTGTAGTGCATATGGAATTGTGTGCTATGTGAAACACGACAGATCGTTAAATTTGTTGGCAATGTCAATTCTCAATCTTAAACACAAACTTTTGCGGAGTTAATGATGTTAAGCAATATTACTTGCTATACGGATGATGAAGATTGAACGATGTGCAAAATGAATACATTTCTTGAATTAGAAATGGTATAAATTTATGATTGATAGTTTTGTCAAATGTAAACAAAAGTTATGTATAGTTTGAAATGTTGAATGGATAAATAATGTTTATTCTAAAATGAGAATAAATATGATTCTAGTATAAAGAAGAATTCAGAAAGGCCATGCGATTCGCGAATGAATGAATGAAAATAAATAAGAAAACAAAAATTATTCAGCATTTTTAGCTTATTTTAACATTAAATAACGTTTTAAAAGCTATAACAAGTAAGATAACGCATAAAGATCGGGATGGAAAATGGTCCCGATTTTGGGGTCTATACAACATATTTCATGGAAACCGTAAACTCCTTGACCAGATTTGTACTACATGTTGCCTTATACCAAAAAAATAAATAAAATAAGGTTCAATGCTTTTGTCTGTTTTTTCAATGAGTGTGTGAGCAATACAATAATATAAATAAAACTTTATTTCATAAAATGAATGCGTAAAATACAATGTTCGACTAGATATCCTTCCGAATACAAAGGAATAAAGCGAATTGAATAAACCAATAAAAAATAAATAATATGGAGTGTCAATATGACTTCCCTTATTTGTTAGAATAATCTAGTCATACTCTTGTAAAATGATGGGCATAGTGTGTTTTGTTTGTATAAGAACTTGTTTATATACACGGATTTTAGGCACAAGAAGCGAAGTGTTGGATTCGCTAATCATAACCTGATTTCTCGGTCATATATCTAAGTCACCAATTGAAATCCCACTTTAGTAGCTCCCAATCAAAGCAATGCAACAACTGAGCCAACACAAATTGAATGTTGATCAATCCTAGCTGCATTCCAGGGCACCCTCTTCTACCTGACCCAAATGGTAATAGCTGGAAATCACGTCCTCGAAGATCTGTTTTGCTCCTAGTAAACCTCTCAGGAAGGAATTCTTCAACGTCTTCAGACCACACATTAGGATCTCGTCCTAAGGCCCAAGCATTTACGATTACTCGTGATTTCTTAGGTATGTAATACCCGTCGATCACAATATCCTCCCTAGACTCATGAGGACCCAATAATGGTGCAATAGGATGCAGTCTTAAACCTTCTTTAACCACCATATATAGGTATTCTAAGTTTGGCAGATCAGTCTCCTCCACCATTCGATCAAGTCCTACAATGGTATTTACTTCCTCTTGACACTTTTTCATCACCCTTGGATGCCTTATGAGTTCTGCTAATATCCATTCGATGGAGGTATATGAAGTATCGATCGCTGCTGTGATAATGTCTACCATGATAGATTTAATACCCGACCTGTCAATTGCTTTAGCTAACTCGTGATGGGTGCTTGTGAATTTTTCATCAATGATAGCATTTCATCAACAAAGTCGGTATTTTCCTTTTGAAGTCCATTACTTGCGTTTTGTTCATGCTCGTCAATAATTAGCTCCAACATTTTGTCAAGTTTCTTGCCGGCTTCCTTAAAGCTTCGAGTCAATCCCTATATAGAGGAAATATATATTGGTATTTGTTTTGTGGTTATTAAAATGTTAAAAATATATATAAACAAAATAAACTTTCTTTAAAGTTAGAGAGATATATATTAATTACCGAAGGTCAGCCGGAAATTTGACAAAATCTGAAAAAGATTGAACTTTTCAACCAATGTGGCGCCTCATTCATATATGCTTCGAGATCAAACCTATCATCTTTGCTACGTCCCAAAAGAACCTATAAGTCATATTACCAATAAGATCGCCCACTCAGACTAATATCCACCACCTCACATTTAGCGGCGGCATCCTTAAGCTCCTTCACCAATAACCCAAGCTCCTCCTTTCTCATCCCAACAAAAGAATTAATCTTTGAAGGAGCAAGAAGCTCTTGTACAACAAACTTTCTTACATTGCGCCAGTATGGACCGTCGGTGAAGGTGATGCCCTTATTACCATATGCCATATATTCCGCGGCCTGAAACTTGGGGCGGTTAGCAAAATGAATGTCATGAGTCTTGAGAAAAGCTCGGCAGCTTGAGGGGAGGAGACTACGATAGTTGGGACGGAACCTAAACGCATGGACATGATAGGACCGTACTGCTTGGCTAACTGGTGGAGGGTGCGGTGGGGGAGGTTACCTAACATCGGGAGGCTACCGATAATTGGGAAGCCTCGGGGACCTGGTGGCAGTACTTTACGGTGGCGTTTTGAAGTGGTGATGATACACCAGAGTGCTCCAAGGAGAAGGAAGACAAGAGTTGATGCCCATGCAAACATTTTGTGTTTTAGGGTATCTGGTAAATGTGTTAATTTGATAAATCAATGATTGTGTGATTTACAGATACTTTAGATCTGGCTTTATATAGGAAATCCCCCGAGCATAGTTTTGTAAAACTACTATATGAAGTTACCCCGTGCTCACAAACTTAGAACGTTCCCATATAATATTTTATCTTTTTGGACATGTGGTAAGAGAATGTTCCTGAGTTAGAACTCTTCCGTACATCATGAGTTCATTTTTATATATTTATTTATTTTCAAGATAAGCCTAAGAGTGAAGTCAATGGAGGCCATGCATGCAGCCTCTGATATTGACCGCTTGTCCGTACCCTCTAAACATAGTTATTGATCACCCACCTACCACAAATTTTACATCAATAATCAATAACTATATATATAAGTAATTAATTAAGAGATTTTATGCAATAATTTTATAATTTTATAGAGTCGTTTTAGTTGATTAATTATGAGTTAATATCGAGTCATTTATTCATGACTAGACCTTGCAAAAAATAATTTTACTCTGATTATGTGTTATACAATATAATTATGGTTCTCCTTAAGAACTAATTAAAATCATACAACTTGTTTTTCAAATGGTTATGTGTCCAACATAGGACTTATACCCATTTTTTTAAAATTTAAAACTTACAATTATTATAACCAAATTAAATAAATTATTTAATATATTAATTTTTTATATTCGTTCATTTCTCTCTAATTTTTTTGAAAACATTTTTATATTCGTTCCTACTCATGCTATCACTTGGTTATATTTCTTAGTTATTAACTTATTACATTTGTCTTTTACTAAAAATAATAAAAAGAAATTGACAAAACCGAAGTAGCTAGTAATTCAGAACAAGTGAACATGAAGCAACCTACAACTCAAATTTTATGTTCTTTTCCCAAATATCAAAGATATGAAGAAGGAAATACAATAGGAAATATAAAACACATAAAAAAATAAATATAAAATATAAAAGAAATACTTGTACCAAATTGAAAACAAAGCTAAAATGACAAGAATAGGAAATGAGAAGGTTAAAAAGTAGTGGAATAATAACACATGATCAGAGGGTAGCAAAAGAAAATTCCAACTCCCAAGGCCTTTTGGCAGACAACACATAATGCGACTTGCAACTAGATTAGAGATCGAAATAGAGAGTGAGAGATAGAGACAATAAATAGATGGATTTTTTTGATTAGGTTGAAGGACACTTCTGTCTTTTCAAGTTGTTATCTATTTTAATGCCGTTTTTAAATTTCATTTTTCAATAATTAGTTTCTTAAAGGGACATTTTTGTCGCTTCCATTTCTTTTATCCGATTCGATTTTAACCCCAATTCCATTTGACCAAATTTTATCCCAATCCGACCTAGTTTGACCCAATCCAAATTTCAAATTTATTAATTATTTTAAAATAATATTTTATTTTAAAATATTAAAATAATTATTATTTTAAATATTCTTAAAAATAATTATTATTTTCAGAAAAAATATTAAAACTTTTATTTTTTTCATAAAATGACTTAAGTCAAAAACTTTATTTTCCAAAAAAAATTAAAGTAGATTTTTTCTTTCTTTATGTAACACTTTATTTTCACAAAAAAAAAAAAGGTCTATGCCTTGACCATTATTATATGTATTCATAATATTAGAATTTTTAAAAATAAAAACTAAAATACAAATTAAAATACAAAAATAATAAAAGATACATAAAAAAACTGATTCAATTTTTCTAAAAAAGAAATTAAAAGTTTTAAAATAATTATTATTTTAAATTAAAAATTAGAAACTTTTTCATTTTTAATAAATACGAGTAAAGTTTTATAAAATATAGATTCAAAAAAGTACAAATTTATTTTTAGAAAAATAGAAAATTTTAGTTTTAAAAATGAGATAATTTCAAAAACAAAATATATTCAAAAAACTTTATTTTCATTAAAGAAAAATAGAAAATGTTTATTTTTTAAAAGATGTGTAAAGTTTCATAAAAATAATTAAGAATTTAAAACAAAATTAAACTTAAATTTAATTGAATCTATATTTTATAAAACTTTACTCATTTTTGAAAAAAATTAAAAGTTAGTAATATTTTTTCCTCAAAATAATAACTATTTTTAAATTTTTTAAAATGATTTATTATTTTAAAATATAAAAATAATTATTAATTGAAAAATAATATTTTATTTTAAAATATTAAAACAAATTATTATTTTTAAAATTATATTATTTAAAATATTAAATATAAGTATTATTTTAAAAATAATATTTTATTCTAAAATATTAAAATAATTATTTTAAAATAATTAATTTATTTTAAAATATTTATTATTTTAAATAATAAAATTATAATTATTTTCTAAATCATATTTTATTTTAAAATATTAAAAATAATTATTATTTTATAAATATTGAAAAAAATATGTTTTTTTTAATTATTATTTTAAAATTATTTTTAAAAATTATGTTGCTTTAAAATAATATTTTATTTTAAATATTAAAAATAATTATTTTAGAATAATTAATTGGTAAATTGGGTTCTAACCAAACTAGGTTGGGTTGGGTTTTGTCAAAATGAGTTTTGTTTTGGTCAAATTTAGTAAAAAGTAACGGAAATAAAAAAAAATATCACTTTAAGGACCTAATTGGTTTAAAATGAACTTTAGGGACGACTTTAAAAATGAGTGACAACTTGAAGGGAAAGTCTTTTAGCCTTTTGATCATGAAGAAGGAGACGGAGAAGACGATGTGTGAGAGGAGAGAATTGGACTCTTTCGATCGATTCTAGTTCGTAACAAATTAAAAATAGGTTGAAATTAGTTAACTAGTTCGTGTTTGTTAATCTTTTAGAAAATATGGGTCTAAATTTTAACCAACTTAAATAATTTAAAGTAGTTAACCAATTCATATGGTTCTAGTTAATTTGGATTGAGCCACCAATTTGTAAATCAAATTGTCAAGCATATTCAAGACTATATTTTCTAGATACAATGAATAAATTAAACTCTTTGTATCCCATTAAATATAAAAATAATTGTGTATATATATGCATACAAGTATGACATAATTTGGGAACTAATGGATATGGAAAGACAACTTCTAAGTTGAAATTAATCACTATATATATAATATTTAATTTGACCCAAGAATGAACAAAAACGGATAAGTAACTAAAGAGTTATAATGATAAAACAAAAATAGTGTTTTGTTAAAGTAAAATTGTGAAACAGTGTTAAAACTCTCGATTTGAGATGAATTTTGAATTAAGATATATTTTGACATATAATAGTGTATTTTGATGTAAAGAAGAGATTTTCCAAAATTTAGAATGTTTGAATTTAATTTTGAATTATAAGATTATTGGAGAAGTTACCCGAATGTTAAAATATAATTATGGAAGGTAAATGAATAAAAGTGAATATTATAATGAAGAAGTTATTTTGTTAACCGAAAATATTCTATAATGTTATAGATAACTCAAAATCGAGTATGGAAGAAAGAAATATTGAATGTTAATAATGTAGATGATGAACTATGGACTAGAGACAAGTTTCCCTAACGGTGTAAATTGATTATTGTGTGCAAGTTTCCTTAAATTTTTGCAAGTTCCTCACTTTGAGCAAGTTCTTTAACTTGTGTAATTCAGCTTAATATGTGCACACCTAGAGGGGGTGAATAGGTGTTTAAACTTAAAGTGATAAATAGTGAAACTTTTTGAAATTTTCACATAGTATAATTAATTGGGCGGCTACACCTCCTCGCTTTTAGTGTTCGCTTTAGCTTATGTTCTTCGTTTCTTATTATCGCATAACTAAACTCATCGCTTTTAGTGTTTGGATAAGTGGCGCGAATAACAAAGAAGTGTAGAACGTGAATGACAGCTTAAAGAGATAAATGTAAGTAAAAATCACACCAAGATTTTTACGTGGTTCTATTCCTATCCTCATCTAGTGGTTTAATCCAAGTCCAATACCAATTGGTATTCGAGACTCTATTTATTTCAATTTAACTTAGTTAAATACAAAATAACTCCCTATTTGAAAAAAGCTTTCCAGCCGACACGACCGCCCTTCTTCGCACCCCCCGCAATCCTTCTCACCACCGAGACCTACGCCTTCATGTAGCCTTGAAAGCTTGTCTACAAGCGGATCCTATCAACTCTAGATATAACCAAGCCGATACACGACTTAAACTAAGAACAAGGATATTGATTACCGACTATCAAGTTTTTAGCATAATACAATTTAAGAACAATACAAAAGGGTTCTTGGAAAGAAACTCTTTAATCGCTTATTGAATAGAACGTATGAGACTAATTAAAGTTTTTCCAAGTTCGTCTTCCAATAAATGAAGCGGAGAGATATATATAGTAGAGCTTCCAACGGCTATGAGAGGGTTGATTCCATGAAATCCTCAGTCAGAAGAAATCAGCACCAAATCGATAGATATATTGTTTCCTTGATAAGCTCAACCTAAAAGATATGATATCAATCATCCGATCCAAGGGATACGAAGATATGGTTTGTGACGCCCCAAAATTAGGTATACGTCACCCATCTTGGGTCGCCACTTACATGGAACATAAATTCAAATACAACTTAATTATAATATATCGTAGGTAACATATGTACAATACATATAAGCGAGAGTTTGAATAGAATATTGTCTACTAGATATTATACAAACTCAAAAGGAGTCCTCATTACTACTATTATCACACTATTTCACGTAATAGTGAGGACTACTAATGCTATCTTCACGGACCATTACTCTTTTCCCCGACTCGTCTCAAATTTATATTCTCATTTCTCAAGAAACGGTGAAAGAAAGGGTGAGCTCAACTAGCCCAATAAGAAATATTATGACTAAGATAATGCGTAATAATTTATCATTAGCCTTCAACAAGTGTTAAGCGATAAAATACAATAGACAACAAGTTTAATCTGCGGCGGAATAAGCAATCCATTAAAAGAGTCAAGTAGAGAATAAAGTCTACTATCTTTTAGGTTTTAAAAGGTTTTCATCATCAAGTTTATCACTGAGACTCGACTTTAATAAATAATCCACATCATCTAATCATCCCCGCACTCACTACTGACAAGGATATTCATCAAATTATCAATGGTCATGATTATACCGAATCACCCTTGGTCATAATTATACCAAAAATTATCCATCAATGCATTCTGTGCCACCGAGGACTTTTATCACATCATTTATAACAAGCCATGATTATACCGAATGATCCTTGGTCATAATCATACTAAGTTCATCTATACACGTAAGCCGAAGATAACATAATATAACATGAGGATGATGACAATGACATAATAATTCAATAAAACAAGTTCAAGAATTATTTTATCCAGGAATTATTAACGTCCAAATTATCAAAATGATACTGTTTTGTAGAGTAAAATTCAAGAATGATCAGAAGAATATTTCCATGAAAGATATCTTTGGATGAAGCGCAAATATCAAGGATATTCCACTAATTTCATGGAGTATAGAAGTCAAAGATTTAACCAACTGAGTATAATAAAGAATGGAATAACAAAAGAAATCACCATGCATGCGGTATTTAGATGACGAGTTATTCCAATGTAATAATAATAACGGAACGGTCGTCGTGAAATTCACACCGATAGGATGATCCAATGTAATAATAAATGTTTGAATAATAAACAATGGAACGAGTCCGGTGTAAAACACACGCAGACGTGATATTCCAAGAATAATAAATGAAATAATAAAGAATGGAATAATGAATGGAGATCATACAAGAATAGGAATTCGCCAAGTATAGGGATATACGAGTTATTCAACAAATGTAATAAATAAGAATGGAATAATATAAGGATTTCACCAAGTATAGGTATGTCTGCGTACAAAGTTATGTATAGGGTATACCACTTTTACTGAGTTATTCCAATGGAATAATAAGCAATGGAATAACAAGTTTCTCTTCATGAATAAGAAAGAATAACACCCCTTACGGGTACAACAAATAATATTCCCTACCTTAGAAGAACTGAATATTGGCGAGGTGAAGTAGCGAGAATACTTTTCTTTTTCTCTCTATAGTTTCTCTCTCTAGAGTTTCAAATGAATTAAGTGAAAATAATGAAGCACTAGGCCTCTATTTATAGAAGATTTCTAGCTGAAGACCTACCATGTGAAAAGGCGAGTGGCTTGGACGGTGGTGATGTGAAAAGAAAAGTGATTCGGCCTTTGTAATGTGTGAACGACAAGTGGTTCGGCCTTTTGTAATGCTAAACGACAAGTGGTTTGGCCTTCCATAATAAAGCAAAAACGGCAAGTGTTTTGGACGTTGGTAAAGGTAATTACTATGTGAAGGTAATTACTATTCACAAGGGTAATTACTATTATCGAAGGTAATTACTATTCACAAAGGTAATTACTATTGTGAAGAGACTCTTAGATAATGACATATGGGCCCCATAAAATAATTAAACTTACCACAAGCGCATCTCATAAAAGACTCTTTATATACATTAAGGATTGAATAAATTTAATAAATCATTTTATTTTTAATCAACACATTTTTAATCTTTCAACAATTATTAATCATTTATAACTTGTCGTCCAATTAATTAATAATATAACATATTATACAGGATGATCTTGTGACAATAATTGAATCGATAATATAAGAGATATGATTAATTAATCGTAGTAATAATTGAAGCATAGGTGAGTGACTTCTCACGTAAGCATCAATAATCAATACCGTAGTGCTACTATGCAACCACGCGTACATCGCATTACTTTACCACCGGGTAGTTCAACAATTTAGCAGTAACACCTCCGCCGTTATTTTTATAAAATATTTTTGTCTTTTTTTCTCAATCCCAATAATACATTGTTAGGGTCCACCAATGATTGAGTAGTTATTGCGAATATTCCTTAACAAAAAGAATACTCCAGGACCAAACGAATATTTTATAACAACTTGCATACTTTGCAAAATTTATAAATACTACCCACAACTATAATATTATCTCAAATTCACACCATAATATTAAAAATTATTTCGACAAAATTTAAATCTTTATTTATAAAATATGGGGTCTCACAATCTCCCCTCCTTATGGAATTTCGCCCTCGAAATTAGGAGTGCGATACTGGTATGATAAAGAGGTGAGGATACCTTGAATACCTTTATCGTTGAAAACATTAAATTCATCTTTTGCAATCCTACCAAAGTTATTTATTCACAATTCATCTTTGCACTATGTGCCAAAGATATACAATCATAAAACCAATAATCTTTGAGACGCGACTTAATAGTATCATGACCACGAATTATCCATGCACCAATCGCCGAGGATATTCGTGTTTTCATTCTGATCATGATTATACTCGAATAATCCTTGGTCATAATCATACCAAGTCTACTGACAAAGATGACTTTTACCACATCCATGAATTAATATTTCATTCTTTGAGAGTCATTTCAATAATTAATCCATATCATCGAATCATCCTCGCACTACACGGGCCAAGGATATTCATTAATATCACGACCACGAATTATCCATGCACTACTACCAAAGATAATCGTGTATTCATTAATATCACGACCACAAATTATCCATGCACTACTACCAAAGATAATCGTGTATTCATTAGTATCACGACCACAAATTATCCATGCACTACTACTACCAAAGATAATCGTGTATTCATTAGTATCACGACCACAAATTATCCATGCACTACTACCAAAGATAATCGTGTATTCATTAGTATCACGACCACAAATTATCCATGCACTACTACCAAAGATAATCGTATTCATTGTTCAATTCAACGGTTATGATTATACCGAACAACAACCAGTCATAATCATACCAAGTCCATCTATGCACTCTTCTGAGCCACGGATGACTTTCAACATAATATAAACATGAGGATAACGATATAAAGAATCAATCAAATGAGATAAAGGATAAATATTAAACATTTATAATATAATTTATCCAGATTCAAGAATATCCCCATGTTATCAATCACTTAATAATCTCATAATCCAATATCATTAATATTATAACAATATTTTAATCACTTCTTAAATTTATAAACAATTTATCTCAATTGTTTACGCTTTACTATATAATGCATTTAATCATCCAAAAATGCCATACTCATAAGATATCATCACCAATTATCAAATCCTCATCAAAAAAAATATGCATATATTCTATATAGGATTCTCAAAGCCATAAAATCCTATTTTCAACTTTGTTACTTCACATAACATATTTAACTCATATGTTCAGTAACTAAACTATTTTCATGAAAATACCAAATCAATCCCAAAAATATTTCTTTTTTCGGGTTTTAGCATAATATAGTCCCATAATGAAAATATATTTTTCTCTAATTTTTAAAATTCATTTACTATTTTTCAAAATCAATTTCTAATTAATTTCTTAAGAAATTAGCTACCTCAAGTTTAACTCCAAAATTCCCAAATCTTGGCAGGACCTTACACATGTTAACGTGAGCTTCAGTTTAAATTTCATGGTCATCTGAGTTATAGAACTCCGGTTATAAGCGTTTTTCGTCGAAAAAAACCTAAATATTGAAATAGTCATAACTTGCTCATTTTAAGTCGAATGAGCTCATTTATGGACAGGAGGTACTTTTATACCATATACCTTCAAGTCCCAAAAGGCCAGAATTTTTTCTCATAATTTAAGTGGTAAAAATGCCCGTCTAAAATCATGGCAAAGAACTTTTTGGTTTTTGCAGCTTTGCACTCCTTTGCTAAAATCAGTCCACACAAAAATCTACAACACCTTTTCCAGTAATTCCACTTAGATTAGTTAGGTAACTCATAGATCTAACTCTAGGACTTGACCACACTCAAAAATTCAAAATATAATAGGAGATATGGTCAATTGAATTTCATGTTACGTTTTTTCACCAAAATCGATTTTCAACTCTTTGCGATTTCTAAGAAACTTTCATGTTTTCACATACTAACCAACATAACTCATCTTAAAATTTACTAACACTTCATATACCCATGATTTTCATCAGTTCTATCCTTTTATTATGACTTTCATCATAATCCACGTAAATGATCCTTTTAGTTGAAGAAATATTTGAGGTTTAAGAAATGGGTTTTTTATCTTGGGGTCAATACAAAATTCGATTTCACGTTCTAGGGTAGGCTAGGAAGACTTCAAGAATACGCCAAGAAATTTATTAATGATAGAAATATCATTCAAAACTGTTACTCTCGTCCAAGACTTGGATAGTACGTCACATTAATACCAACTGTGACTTCTATCCCTTAACCTAGATAGCACCTCACAATGATACCTATCAACTTGCCATCTTCAGTCACGACGTCGCCTACAGAAAGTCTGGCTTCGGTGCATTTCACACAAGGAAGTCAACAACGAAAGGATCGGGGCTCTTTACTTATAGCTTGATATAACAGTGATTAACTTTAGGGTTTGGTTACTTTGAATTTGTATAACAGGTTGGTTAGGAATATGAAAGCTAACAACCTTACAAAAAGAATAATGAGTAGTTAATCAATCATTTTCAAAAATTACCTCAAAGGCAAGTATTTTCAAAGAGATAAGATCGTGAAAGTGTTTATTTGAAACAACAAGATTAATAGACAGTGGAGGTAACGAAGGTTTCTCCCAACGAAGTTTCAATAGAAAAATCAAAGTCTAATTTTTTCGGAGTCAAATTTAAACATTGAACACAACTAGGTAGAATAAAAGAGTGGGTAAAACTTGTATTGAATAAAGTATAGACTTCAGTAATAATTTATAATTAATTTACCGTAATAACCGTTCGGGTTTCTCGATAAAACGCCTCGCTTAAATTGAAGTTTGACTTTTACTATAGGGTACATTCAACCCTTAAGTGCTTCTTCACATTCACGATCCATGATTTGAATCATTATTCTCGATCCATATCGAATTCGGGTTGTGCCGCTATGCGAGGTAATTAGAATTCGATGTTAAATTCTCCAATTCTTTCAAAAGCAAAGTCCATTTCTTCTATTTTGGCTTTATTGGATGGACGCGTCTTTTCTACACTATCAGCGTTGTGCGACTTTTACCCATGCATCGCCTATTCTCCTTCGTTCAGTTGTTTCTTCTTTCAGCTGATCTTTGATTTTTAAATTCTCAGATTCCAACTTTAATATCTTACACCCTGCCAAAGCGTGATTTTGTTCGAGCATCACATATCGGGTAACCCAATTTTGAATTGTTGTATCCCTTTGTTCCACGACCGTTTTCCATTCTTCAACCTGTTCTTCTAGCTCACGAACACGATTTTATAATTCTAAGTTTTGATCATAAACTTCTTCTAACCAATTCTCCTCAGGTTCCTCTTCTTCCTCTTCTTCCTCACTCTCAGCTGCTACCTCTGCAACTAGCTCGGGTGCAACAATTAGTTCTTCATTCACTACGTGGATATCTCTAATTTGTTCCTCGTCGACCTTTGCATTAACCTGATTAGTGATTAAAGGTGTCACAACGGTCACATTCACTCCATTGTGAGTATTTTCAGCTGCCATTTCCAAACACTGCCACAAAATAAAGGTTAATTGACATGCAACATATTATCACTATACTCGGCCCACCAATCAAATACCAAATAAACTTAGGTAGGTCATACTAGCGAAGGTATTCCGTCTCTCCCTCTAGTACTATTCTCACATCTTAGCCGGGGATCGTATCCTAAACTCGATACCAATCGTGGCGCCCCCAAAATTAGGTATCGTCACCCATCTTGGGTCGCCACTTACATGGTACATAAATTCAAATACAACTTACTAATATAAGCGTAGGTATGCAATCGACATAAAGCGTGTGAGTTTGAATACAAATATTGTTCACTAGATATTATACAAACTCAAAAGGAGTCCTCATTACTACTATTATCACACTATTTCACGAGAATAGTGAGGACTACTAATGCTA
Organism: Panax quinquefolius; assembly: GCA_020205615.1. Lineage (NCBI taxonomy): Eukaryota > Viridiplantae > Streptophyta > Magnoliopsida > Apiales > Araliaceae > Panax > Panax quinquefolius. The sequence goes on from CM035165.1 coordinate 90,764,761, forward strand.
TCCTCCGGACCATTACTCCGTTTTCCGACTTCGTCCCATCTATGTTCTCATTTCAAGAAGAAAGCAGTGAAAGAAAGGGTGAGCTCAACTAGCCCGAAGAAGAAATATTATGACTAAGATAATGCGAGAATAATTTATCATTAGCCTTGATAGTGTTAAAGCGATAAAATACAATGGATGACAAGTTTAAGCTGCGGTGATGGAATAAGCAATCCATTAAAAGAGTCAAGTAGAGAATAAAAGTCTACTATCTTTTAGGTTTAAAAGGTTTTCATCATGTTATAAATGAGACTCGACTTTAATAAATAATCCACATCATCGAATCACCCCGCACTACTACCGAGGATATTCATCAAATTATCAATGGTCATGATATAAGAATCACCCCTGGTCATAATCATACCAAAATTATCCATCACCGCATTCATGTGCCACCGAGGACTTTTATCACATCATTTATAACAAGCCATGATTATCTAGAATGATCCACGGTCATAATCATACTAAGTTCATCTATATACGTAAAGTAGAAGATAACATAATATAACATGAGGATGATGATGATGACATAATAATTCAATAAAACAAGTTCAAGAATTATTTTATCCAGGAATTATTAACGTCCAAATTATCAAAATGATCTTTGTTTTGTAGAGTAAAATTCAAGAATGATCGGAAGAATATTTCCATGAAAAGATCTTTGGATGAAGCCTTAAATATCAAGGATATTCCACTAATTTCGTGGAGTATAGAAGTCAAAGATTTAACCAATTTGAGTATAATAAAGAATGGAATAACAAAAGAAATCACCATTCATGCGGTATTTCGCATAGATGAGTTATTCAACAGAATAATAATAACGGAACCGGTCGTGTGAAATTCTGCAAGCGGGATGATCCAACGAATAATAAATTTGAATAATAAACAATGGAACGAGGTCGGTGTAAAACACACGATGAGGATATTCAGCGAGAATAATAAATGCGGAATAATAAACAATGGAACCGGTGGGTGTAAAACACCTGATGAGGATATTCCAGCAGAATAATAAAGAATGGAATAATGAAAGAGATCACCAAGTATAGGGGATTCAGCGTATCTGAGTTATTCAATGAATAAATAAGAATGGAATAATATAAAGATTTCACCAAGTATAGGGTATCTGGCGTATCTGAGTTATGTATAGGGTATACCACTTTTCTGAGTTATTCCAATGAGAATAATAAGTAATGGAATAACAACAGTTCTCTTCATGAATAAGAAAAATAACACCCTTTCACGGTACAACAAATAATATTCCCTACCTTAGAAGAAATGAATATTGGCGAGGTGAAGTAGAAGAATACTTCTTCTTTCTCTCTATAGTTTCTCTCAGAGTTTTAGTGAATTCGTGAAAAATAATGAAGCACTAGGCCTCTATTTATAGAAGATTTCTAGCTTAGCACCTACCGTGTGAAAAGCGAGTGGCTTGACGATTTGGTGATGTGAAAAGAAAAGTGGTTCGGCCTTTGTAATGTGAAACGACAAGTGGTTCGGCGTGTAATGTCTAAAGCAAGTGGTTTGGCCTTTATAATGTGAAAGCGGCAAGTGGTTTGACGTCGGTAAAGGTAATTACTATTGGACGAAGGTAATTACTATTCACAAGGGTAATTACTTATTGTGAAGGTAATTACTTATTCGTAAAGGTAATTACTATCGAGCGAAGAGACTCTTAGATAATGACATATGGGCCCCCATAAAATAATCAAACTTACCATGCAGCGTCTCATATGAGACTCTTTATATACATTAAGGATCGAATAAATATTACCACAAATCATTTTATTTTTAATCAACACATTTTTAATCTTTCAACAATTATTAATCATTTATAACTTGTCGTCTCAATTAATAATATAACATATTATCGAGATGATCTTGTGACAATAATTGAATCAATAATATAAGAGATATGATGCAAAGAATTATTGTAGTAATAATGAAGCGTAGGTGAGTGACTTCTCACGTAAGCATCAATAATCAATACTGCAAGTGCTACTATGCTAAACCACGCCAGTATTCGTATTTTTACTGCCGGGTAGTTCAACAAGGTTTTAACGGTAACACCTCCATAGTTATATTTTTATAAAATATTTTTGTCGTTTTCTCAATCAAACAATAATTACATTGTGGGGTCCACCAATGATTGAGGTAGTTGTGCGAATATTCCCTAACAAAAGAATATTCCCCGACCAAACGAATATTTTATAACAACTTGCATACTTTGCAAAATTTATAAATACTACCCACAACTATAATATTATCTCAAATTCACACCATAATATTAAAAATTATTTCAACAAAATTTAAATCTTTATTGATAAAATATGGGGTCTCACAGCCGCTGTAAACATTTCTCTCTCTTTCCTCGCCCCTCCCTCACGTGGCTCTCAAATCTCACCTCCTTCCCGTCGTCTCCCTCAATTTCGATCCTTCAATCCTCCTCGTCCCCTTTAACAGATCAACGGCGTAGTGCGCATTGGTGGGGGTGGTGGCATAATGCAGCGGTGGTGCTTCTTTTCCCCTTTAACACTGGATAGGATCCATTTTATTTTATTTTATTTTCCATTCCCACTTAAGTAACAACCAAAAATTAAATGCTTCATTTTATTTTCTCTAATGAACAGTACTGTGGAGGGGGGTGGTGACACTGCAAATAACAAACAAACAAAGGGGCTCCATTTCAATAAGTTACATTTCAATTTGCCTAAAAAATAGGTTAAGTACAATATTAATTTTATTTGTGCTAGTAATTGAATGTATATACTTGTTACAGTTCAAATTAGAAGCCAATAATGTCCTCTTTGTTTTGACTTAAAATGTTAATTAGTTTAAATTTGTTCATTATAGTTATGTTTTGCTTCTTACACAAACACATTAACAAAGTTTGAGCACATATTTGTCAAGTATATCATTTTATAAGATATAGAATAGCAACAATGAAAGTTAAGATCTTGCAAGTAAGATTTATGATAAATAAACCAATGATCAAAATAAATATAGCACTTTATAGTTTAGGATCAATTTGGTTTATATAGTGCTTATCACTCTCAAAGATTTGGCTATATATGAATCAACGTTTTATACGCAAAGGACAATTTTCCTTGCAAGAATGATAAGGATAATGTCGACTGCACTAAGAATAAACTGATTATTCAATCTCAAAGAATAAATTATCTTTATCCGAAAATTATTGGCATCAAATTTACATTCAAAAATAACTCAACGGAAGAAAAGAAACCTGTATGAATTTGTAGTCCTCTGATACAAATGTCATCCTTCGAAAAGCTCTACAGTTACATATTTCAAGAAAATTATAAAATCCTTGACCAGATTTGTACTACATGTTGCCTTCTACCAAAAAATAAAATAAAATACGGTTTAGTATTGCATTTGTCTAATTTTTCAATGTTTGTGACCAATACAATAATATATATAAAACTTTATTTCATAAAATGAATACGTAAAATACAATGTCCGACTAGATATCCTTCTGAATACGAAGGAATAAAGCGGGAATTGAATAAATAAATAAAAAAATTAAATAATATGGAGTGTCAATATGACTTCCCTTATTTGTTACAATAATCTAGTCATATATACTCTTGTAAAAATGATGGGCATTGTGTTTTTTGTTTGTATAATAACTTGTTTATATAAGGATTTTAGGCACAAGAAGCAAGTGTTGGATTCGTGGAATTGTTAACCAGGATTTTCGGTCATATCCAAAGTCATGGGTTGAAATCCCACTCGGTAGCTCCCAATCAAAGCAATGCAACAACTGAGCCAACACAAATTGAATGTTGATCAATCCTAGTTGCATTCCAGGGCACCCTCTTCTACCTGACCCAAATGGTAAGAGCTGGAAATCACGTCCTCGAAGATCTATTTTGCTCCTAGTAAACCTCTTAGGAAGGAATTCTTCAACGTCTTCAGACCACACATTAGGATCTCGTCGTAGGGCCCAAGTATTTACGATTACTCGTGATTTCTTAGGTATGTAATACCCGTCGATCACAATATCCCCCCTAAACTCATGAGGACCCAATAATGGTGCAATAGGATGCAGTCTTAAACCTTCTTTAACCACCATATATAGGTATTCTAACTTTGGCAGATTAGTCTCCTCCACCATTCGATCAAGTCCTACAATGGTATTTACTTCCTCTTGACACTTTTTCATCACCCTTGGATTCCTTATGAGTTCTGCTAGTATCCATTCGATGGAGGTATATGAAGTATCGATCGCTGCTGTTATCCCTCGAGCATAGTTTTGTACAACTACTATATCAAGTTACCCCGTGCTCACAAACTTAGAACGTTCCCATATAATATTTTATCTTTTTGGACATGTGTAAGAGAATGTTCCTGAGTTAGAACTCTTCCCAACATCATGAGTTCTTATTTATTTATTTTCAAGATAGGCCTGAGTGTTAAGAGTCAATGGAGGCCATGCATGTAGCCTCTGATATTGACCGCTTGTACGTACCCTCTAAACTTAGTTATTCATCACCCACCTACCACAGATTTTACATCAATAATCAATAACTATATATAATAAAGTAGTAATAGATTTTATGAATTAATTTTATGAGTCTTTTAGTTGATCACGAGTCAATTATTTATGACTAGAATTAGAAATAAAAAATTTTGGTTTGTTTATGGATTATAAAATATGATTATGGTTCTTTCTACGAACTAATTCAAAACATACAACTTGTTTTTAATGAGTTGAATCGATTCTATTAAATGATTATGTATCGATATAAATCAACTCATTTTTAAATTTAAAACTTACGTAATATTATTATGACCAAATGAAGTAAATTACTTAATATATTAATTTTTTTATAATATTCGTTCAATTTCTCTTTCTAATTTTTTTGAACATATTTTCTCTCTAAAAAAAATTCCGACTCTGGGACAATGTGACGCGATCACTTGGTTATATTTCTTAGTTATTAACTTATTACATTTGTCTTTAGCTAAAAAAATAAATAAATAAATTGACAAAACTGAAGGAGCTATAAAGCCAGAAAAAATGAACATGAAGCAACCTACAACTCAAATTTTATGCTATTTTTTTCCCAAATCTAAAAGATATGAAGAAGGAAATACAAAGAAATACTTGTACCAAATTGAAAACAAAGCTAAAATGACAAGAATAGGAACTGAGAAGGTTAAAAAAAGTAGTGGAATAATAACACATGATCAGAGGGTAGCAAAAAAAAATTTCCAAGGCCTTTTGGCAGACGACTTATAATCCAACTTACACCTAGAATTATATAGAGATCGAAATAGAAAGAGAGAGAATACATAGATTGGTTTTTTTTATTAGTTAGAATGGCAGCTCTCCAAGTTGCCACCCACTTTTAAAGTCGTCTCTAAAATTTATTTTTCACCAATTAAATCCTTAAAGGGACATTTTTTGTCATTTCAATTCTTTTACCCGATTTGAACCCTACCCATTTTGACCAAATTTTGTTCCACCCGACCTAGTTTAACCCAATGCCAATTTCACCAATTATTTTTTTAAAAAAAAAAACTAAAAAGTTTTAAATTATTATAAAAGTAAATGATATTTTGAAAATAATATTTTATTTTAAAATATTAATAATAATTATTATTTTAAATATTCTTAAAATAATTATTATTTTCAGGAAAAAATATTAGAAGCTTTTATGTTTTTCATAAAATGAGTAAAGTTTCATAAAATAAAGATTTATAAAATTAAATAAGAAAATAAAACTTTATTTTCAAAGAAATAGATTTTTTTTTCATTTTTTATGTAACACTTTATTTTTAGAAGGAAAAAATTGGTTTTTGTCTTTACCATTATTATATGTATTCTTAATATTAGAGTTTTTAAAAACAAAAACTAAAAATAGAAATTAAAAATACAAAAAACATTAAAAGATAAATAAAAAAGCTGATTCATTTCTAAAAAACAAATTAAAAAGTTTTTAAAAATTATTATTTTCAAGAAAAAATTAGAAATTTTTTATATTTAAAAAATGAGTAAAGTTTTATAAAATATAGATTAAAAAAAATAAAACAACAAAATACAACTTTATTTTTAGTAAAAATAGAAATATTTTTTAAAAAATTAGTAAATTTCATAAAATATAGATTAAAAAAATAAAATTAGAAAACTTTATTTTCATTAAAAATATAATTTTATATTTTTTAAACGATGTGTATATTTTCCTAAAATTAATAAAGAATTAGAAATTTTAAACTTTAATTTTGTGAATCTATATTTTATGAAACTTCACTCAATTTAGGAAAAATAAAAGTTTCTAATATTTTTTCTAAAATTAATAACTATTTTTAAATCTTTTAAAATTTTAATTTTATTTTAAAATATAAAAATAAATATTATATTAAAATAATATTTTATTTTATAATATTAAAATAAATTATTATTTTTGAAAAATATTATTTTATTTTAAAATATTATAATTAATTAATATTTTAAAATATTAAAAAAAAGTATTATTTTAAAAATAATATTTTATTTTTAAATATTTAAAATAATAATTTGAAAATAATTAATTGGTAAAATTGGGTTCGGTCAAACTGGGCATCTTGATTGGGTAAAAATTTGGTCTAAATGGGTCGGATTGGGGTCAAATTTGGTAAAAGGAACGAAAATGTCAAAACATATCGTTTTAAGGACCTAATTAGCGAAAAATGAATTTTAGGGAAGACTTTAAAAGTGAGTGACATAACTTGGAGGGACAAAAGTAACATTCAATCTTTCAATTATGAAGAAGGAGACGGAGAAGTCGATATGTGAGAGGAGATGTAAGACCCCAGCTTTTATAAATAAAGATGATTTTTATTTATAAATATTAATTTTGAATATTATGGAATAAATTTGATATAATGTTATAGTTGTGGGTAATATTTATAAATTTTGCAAAGTAAGCAAGTTGTTATAAAATATTCGTTTGGTCGGGGAATATTCTTTTTGTCGGGGAATATTCGTACGATGGCTCAATCATTGGTGGACTCCACAATGGAAGTATTGTCGTAGTTAGAAAATGACAAAATTATTTTTCTATAAAAATAACCAAGCAGAGGTGTTACCAATAAAACTGTTGAACTACCCGGTAGTAAAAATACGCCGATGTCTGGCGTAGTTGTATAGTAGCACACGATATTGATTATTGATGCTTACGTGAGAAGTCACTCAATTTATGCTCAATTATTGCTATGATAATTCTTTGCATCATATCCCTTATATTATTGATTCAATTATTGTCACAAGATCATCATCGTATAATATGTATTAAATTATTAATTGAGACGACAAGTTATAAATGATTAATAATTGTTGAAAGATTAAATATGTGTTGATTAAAAATAAAATGATTTGTGGTAATATTTATTCAATCCTTGATGTATATAAAGAGTCTGTTATGAGATGTTTGTGGTAACTTTGATTATTTTATGGGGGGCCCATATGTCATCATCTAAGAGTCCCTTCGTCAATAGTAATTACCTTTGTGAATAGTAATTACCTTTGTGAATAGTAATTACCTTCGTCAATAATATTTACCTTCGTCAATAGTATTTACCTTCGTCAATAGTATTTACCTTCATCAATAGTAATTACCTTTGTGAATAGTAATTACCTTTGTCAATAGTAATTACCTTCGTCAATAGTAATTACCCCTTCGCAAATAGTAGTTGTCCCTTCAATATTACCAAGAGTTAAGCGCCTCTTCATTGCTCCAAGGGTTAATTACTTTTCATGCAAATAGTAGTTGTCTCTTGATATTATCAAGAGTCATTTTGACCCTTCGTTAAGACCAAGAGCCACCCTCGCTTTTTTCTATAAATAGAAAGCTCATTCCTTCATTATTTCTTACTTAATTCATTGAAACTACAGAGAGAAACTATAGAGAGAAAGAAGAAAAGTATTCGCTTCTTCACTTTTCCAATATTCAGTTCTTCTAAAGTAAGGGATATTATTTGTTGTGTTCGTAAGGGTGTTATTCTTTCTTATTCATGAAGAGAACTTCATTATTCCATTCTTTATTATTACATTGGAATAACTTTGTATACTCGACATACCCTATACTTGGTGAAATCCTTATGTTATTCCATTCTTATTTATTTTGTTGGAATAACTTGTATCGTGGTTTACCCTATACTTGGTGACATTCTTCTATTATTACATCTTTATTATTCATTTGGAACATCACATGCTCATGTGTTTTACAGGACTGGTTTAAAATCTTTATTATTCTGTTGGAACATCCTGTTTTGTGTGTTTTACGGGACTGGTTCCGTCTTTTTATCATTCTGTTGGAATATCCTATACGTGTGTTTTACACCGGATCCGGTTCCATCCTTATTATTACGTTGGAACATCCCCGTCGGTGTGAATTTCACGACACGGGTTCTCGTTATTATTATTACATTGGAATAACTTTTATACATGCGCAATCACCGCTGCATACGTGGTGATTTCCTTTGTTATTCCATTCTTTATTATATCTAGTTGGTTAAAACTTTGACTTCTATACTCCATGAAATTAGTAGAATATTCTTGATATTTGCGTTTCATCCAGTATCTTTTCATGGAAATATTCTTACGATCATTCTTGAATTTTACTCTACAAAGAGTATCATGTTGACAATTTGGACGTTATTAGTTCTTGAATAAATTAATTCGTGAACTTGTTTTATTGAATTATTATGTCATTGTCATCATCCTCATGTTATATAATGTTATCTTTGGCTTACGTGCATAGATGAATTTAGTATGATTATGACCAGAGATCATTCGGTATAATCATGGCTTGTTATAAATGATGTGATAAAAGTCCTCAGTGGCCTGTAATGCAGTGATGGATAGTTTTTGGTATGATTATGACCAGGGGTGATTCGGTATAGTCATGACCATTGATAATTTGATGAAAATCCTTGACCGTGGTACAGGGATGACTAGATATTGTGGTTTATTCATTAAACTGAGTCTTAGTGATAAAAATTTATGAAAACCTTTTAAAACCTAAAAGATAGTAGACTTTATTTTCTACTTGACTCTTTTAATGGATTCAGATATTCAGCTTGCATTAAACCTGGTTGTCTATTGTATTTTATCGGTTTAACATTGTTGAAGACTATTGATAATTTATTCGCATTATCTTAGTTATAATATTTTTCTTTGGGCTAGTTGAGCTCACCCTTTCTTTTTTCACTGTTCTCTTCGTGAAATGAGAATATATATTTGGGGACGAGTCGGGGAGCGGAGTAATGGTCGAGAGGAGAGCATTAGTAGTCCTCACTATTCGTGAAATAGTGTTATAATAATTGTAATGAGGACTCCTTTTGAGTTTGTATAATATCTAGTAGACAATATTTGTATTCAAACTCACAGTTTATGTCAGATTATTTACACAGATTATATTAGTAAGTTGTATTTAAATTCTGTACCATGTAAGTGGCGACCCAAGATGGGTGACGTATACCTAATTTTGGGGGCGTCACAGGAGAGAATTGGATTCTTTTGATTTTAGTTCGGAACAAATTAAAAAATAGGTTGAAATCAGTTAACTGGTTCGTGTTTGTTTATCTTTTAAGAAATACGGGTCTAAATTTTAACCTACTTAGATAATTTAAAGTACTTATTAACCGATTCATATTGTCCAAGTAAATTTGGATTGGGCTACCAATTTGTAAGTCAAATTGTCAGGCCTATTCAAGACTATATATTTTTTAGATACAATGTGTGAGACCCCGAATTTTATGAAATAAAAGTATTCAATTTTTCTATTTTGGCAAATAGTTAAATTGATAAAAGTTTAAAGTTAAGGGTAATATGTGATTTTTTTTTTTTTTGAAAAGTAAGCAAGTTGATATAAAATATTCGTTGTGTCGGGAAATATTCGATTAGTCGGAGAATATTCTTTTTGTCGGGGAATATCCGTACGACGGTACAATCATTGGTGGACCCCACAACGGAATTATTGTCGGATTAAGAAAACAACAAAAATATTTTATTGAAAATAACGGCGGAAGTTTTACCATTAATATTGTTGAACTACTCGGTAGTAAAAGTACAGTAATACGCGTGGTTTTATAGTAGCACACGGTATTGATTATTGATGCTTATGTGATAAGTCACTCAGTTTTGTTTTATTGGTATTACTAGTATATGCCCGTGCCTGAAGGCACAGCGTAAAAAATAATTAAATTAAAATTCGAAAAATATTACATTACCACATACCACCACAATTCACCATTAATACATAGTCAATCATCAACACATGTCCAACTACCAAAATATCAAGCTAATTGGTACTAATTTCCAAAAAAATTGATAGAATTTCCTTTAAAAATAGATATTTAAAAAATTCTAAACCTGTCTACAAAACTTACAATCATCAACACATATCTAACCACCAAAATATCAAGCTAGTCGCTGCTAATTTTTAAAAAATTTGACAGAATTTCCTTTAAAAATAGACATCCAGACAAATATAAACCTGTGTATAAAACTTACAATCATCCATACATATCCAAACCACCAAAAAAACAATTATTCCATACCCAAAATCATCATAACCATGTAGAATTAGTTAACTTTATAAAATACAGAACAAAAAAATACATACATGAAGAAATTAATACATACTCAATCATCAACACATCTAACCACCAAAACATCAAGCTAGTCGCTACTAATTTAGAGAAATTTCGGCAGAGTTTCCTTTAAAAATAGATATACAGAAAAATCTAAACCTGTTTACCTAAAAAACCATCATTCCATACCCAAAATCATCATAACCAAGTATAATTAGCTAACTTTACAAAAGGCAGAATACAAAAAATACATACATGCAGAAAATAGAGAAACTAAGACCCTTTACTTTACAACTTACACCAAGTATATTCTTTACAGCTTACATCATGTATCCTTCAATATATACCTGAAAATAATTGAAATTTAAAAATAATCGAAATATGTGAGTTAAAATAAAACAATTATAAATCCGAAACAAATGAGCACACATATTTGTATGTAGAGGAAATGATTTAGATTGATTGCAGTAAGAATTTAGAGAGATTGTAACAAATAATCAATTTTTAAGGAAAAATATGGACTTACAATCAAATAAAGTTTTCTTAGTACTATCTCAACGAACAATTCATTTGCTTAAAACCTTCACACATTTTATCTGCAGCTAAAAAAGTAATTGTTTCTCCCGGAGTAATATTCAGTGCTGCAACATTTATATCACTGATGTAACAAAAGCTTAAAGGCTACAAAGCAACAGAATAACACAAAACTTAAAATATTTTAAATTTAATAACATACAAATCAATTGTAAAAATAAAGAAAAAATAATATGATTAAAAGTGATACCAGTTTGCAATTTATATTTTTTGTTCCTTGGGTAGAAGAGGTTGATTTTTGTTTCCCCTTAAATTTCGCAGATTCATAAAGCATCGACTTTTTTTTTTCCTTCAAGTAAGAACACGATAAAAAAAATAAGTAATATTAAATGAAACAAACCAAAAACATGTTGACAAATCAAACGATCTACATAAAACAAAACTTAAAATTTTTAAATTCAATAACATCCAAATCCCTTCAGAAAAAAAGAGAGAAGAATATGATTAAAAGTGATACCGGGTTGGCAATATTTATTTTTCTTCCTTGAGTGAAGAAGTAGCTTTTTGTTTTCCCTTAAATTTGGTATTCATGAAAGCATCGATCCTTTTTTTCTCCTACGTAAGAAAACGCTACTTAAAAGCAAAAAAAAGAAGGAAAAAATGAATGAGAAATAGGTGTGAGTATACACTACCTCACGAAATGGAGACAATTTAGTTCATACTCATCATGAATTATTACTCCTACATTATTACGATGAAGTCTTGAACACTGTAGACAAAAGAATGTTAAATAGTAAATAAAATTTGGTAAAAAGATAAGATAAAAAGTAAGAAAATGATGAGTAAGAAATTATTATCATACGGTGTTTTCTAGGTGGTCATCCATCTGTCATGACATTAATGAAAATAAATAAGTTATTAAAAATCAATAAGATATATTTAGAGAGAGTTAATCAGATGATAAACTTACACTACCAAATATAACAACATCATCCATTGGTCGATGATTGTATGCGGTTGAAAGCAGTTGTACCTACACGAAGAAATTTCATAAGCTATGGATAATGAACATCAATTACATAATACATAAGCTATGGATAATGATATTTCATAAGCTATGGATAATGATATTTTAAAAAGTACATGCATTTGTTAAGTTTTTTGTTTACAGAAATTATATGTTATTTCATTATTTAAAAAGTACAGTCGAGCTAGCAAAACGCTCCTTTCATTTATTATTTCATTAGTTTTCTCTATCGTTTGTATTCATTCCTGTTGATATAATCTAGTTTAAATTTTATATCCTTCTTGTTGATATAATCTAGTTTAAATTTTATATTTATGTTGATATATCCTTCACTTTAGCACCCAGAGAATGAAGGTTGGCTGTTTGGGTTCACTAAGTTTATTTTTTAATATTTTGCTTTCATATCTGTCACTTATTGGAGTATTTTTTACAACTTCAGGATTCAAGGTTGTTGGTTGAGATACATGCTCTTCTAATTTTGATATTGAAGTGGGTGCAAGGAAACCATGTGGTGGTTCAGGAAGTTATATCAAGTGTGAGAATTAGAATCAACTGGAATCATTGTTTCTATCTCCTTAGATCACACTAATCTAAGAAAAATATGGTTATGAAGTTGGTATAGCAAATCGGTTCATAAGTAACATTACGTTAACATGATGCTAACTAATCAAAAAGATCAAATCATATACTACAAATATATATTACAACCACTTTGTTATTTATAAAAACATCTTATATATAAAAACATCTTCCATCATATCTAACTCTAATTTAGAATCTTTACTCTGATTCTCATCATTGAAAATGAAGATATATACGTAACATCTTGCATTCAAATGTAATAAGCATTTAATTTGTTTGGGAGGTATGCTTTTGTATAGATTTGATTGATCCTAATTGGCAATTTAGTCTTAATTCTCTCCCTATTGAGGGATCCAGCGATCTTTATTTTTTTAATGGATGATTAGAGATTTTTCATGATATGATGTGGAAAAGAATGTTTTAGAACCAATCCAAACAAATCCTGTCATTCTCCATTCCTTCAGCAAAAATAGATAAATAGCGGTTACCCTCTCAACAAAGAAAGTAGTGTGGTAATGGTGTCACTCACCCTCTCAACAAAGACCGCAGAAAGGAAAAGAGATTATGGGAGTGAGGCAAAAAAAGTGGACGTTTCACACCTGCTAATCAGGCCGGCTCACCTATCTTACTAACCCACCACCCTTTTTATCTACACCTCACCTAACCACCCACCACCCTCTGTTTTCCAGCCCCCGGATTTTGGTAAAACAACCATTATTACTCCCTCCATTCCTTTCAAATCAGTAATTTTTATCTGGATTTTTTAAAAATTATTTTGTTTAATATAATTTATAAACATTAAATGAGTACAAATTTGTTTCTCTCATTTTTTTCAATTAATTTACTTGAATAAATTTTATCTTTTCTCTCATCTTTTTTTTCAATGAATTTTAAATGGACAATATTGATATTTATTTCCAATTTAATCAACTACTTCTTTAAAATGAATGAAAAGAGTAATATTCGTTCTTCATTTTTTACCTACACATAACTTTTCCGTTCTAAAAAAAGTCATAAAGATTTGAATTCTACCTACACATAATAAGATTTTGCAAATATGATTTTTAAGATAAACTTCCATTGTTGATGGGTACGAAGAAACACTAAAATGCAGCTTAGAATTAGAGAAATCTAGGTAGAATCTCACCTTTTCCCTTGAATCCACCGCCATTGCAAGAAAAAAATAACTTTGAAAGTGAGAGAGCTTATTTCACCGCTTCAAAGATCGAAGATTAGAAGACCAGAGCTCAAATTTTATATATTTATATATAAGTAAAGCGACCATTGATTTTTTTACATTTGAGTATCAAATAAAGAGATTAATAGTGTCTGATTAACAAAATGAGGTTTAGTAAAATAAAGATGAAACCTTTTGATTACAAATGGGCATACAAATCAATCACCCAAAAATAGAAAACCCAGAGAGATGAAAGCACCCTTGAAGTTTCAAAATTAATTTATTGTGGGCAACTAATTTCAAATCATCAAAATGAAGCAACAACAAACACAAAATTTAAATTGAAAGCCTTTATGTTGCAAAATTTCAACTGAACTATTACTGGGTACTTACCAAAAACAGTCGCTTAGCAACCAAAGATATCACCACTTATTATCAAAAGCACGGACGAAAGTGAGCACCGATGGACGTCGCTTAGCCGTCGTCTGCGCACGGACGGAAGTGAGCACCGATCAGAGCATGAACAGAGAGTGGCGTTGGAAGAGAACGGCGGAAGGAATAATTTTGATTTGGGGGGTTTTGAAGGGAAGGAGACAGTAGAGTGTGAGGATTTTGATTTGGGGTTTTGAAGGAAGGATCTGAAGAGAAGTCGCGAGGATTTTGATTTGGGGGCTTTTGAAAGGAAGGAGACAGATGAGTAAGCGGAAAAGAAAATTTTTGTTTCATGGCTAATTTTTTTTTTTTTGTCTGTAAGATGAAATCTGGCCTTTAGATCAAGTAAGATGAAATCTGGGCCTTTATTGTGGTTTCTCAAATTTTAAGTGGGGATAGATTCAAAAATGGTCCTGTTTTATTATATAGATTAATGTAATAAAATAGAAAAGCTTTTTATATAAAACAGAATACTTTTATAAAGTTATTCTATAAATAAAATATATTATATTCTATTATGCATAGTATTTTGCATAGTAAAATCTTTTTATGTAAAATGCAGAATACTTTTATAAAGTTATTCTATAAATAGAATATATTATATTTTATTATGCATAGTGTTGCATAGTATCTACATAGTATTTTGCATAGTAAAATCTTTTATATAAAATGTAATACTTTTATAAAGTTATTCGTTTTATTAGATTATAAATAGAATATATTATGTTTTATTTAAAATATTTTTCTTTAAATATGGACCGAATCCATTTAAAGTAAATCATCACGGACCATTCATGAATTAGTTACTATACGTAACCCATTCTTCTATAAATAGAAGCCCATTCATTCATTATTTCTTACTAATTCACTGAAACTCTAGAGAGAGAAACTATAGAGAGAAAGAAGAAAAGTGTTCTGCTACTTCACTACTTCTATATCCAGTAATCTTCTTTCTAAGGTGAAGGCGGTGATGAAAATTATCTTCTTCACAGGTGCGAAGAGGAATTTAGATTCACAATTGTGATTATGAGTTATTCACATGATCGCGTGGACGGAATTGTTGATTGATTTTGAGGATAAAATATTATTGGTGGACTTTTAACATAGAAGATAATAGACCTTATGGTCTATTTGACTCTTCTAATGGATCGCTTCGTTCATTGCAACTATGGTTGAAAATTTTTATCATCTATCATATGTTCTAAATCTCTGATTTATTATTGAAGAAAGCTATTGATAATTTAATTATCTTTAGTCATGATATTTTTTACTGGGCTAGTTATGCTCACCCTTTCTGCTTAACAATTCCTTTCAGGTAATAAAAGTGTTGCCATAAGAATGTTGTCGGGTCGAGCGGGAATAACAGGGGAATAGAACACTGGTCTCTAGCTCTGGAGGTTCTCCCTAAACAGTATAGAAAAGTATGTTATATTCTATACAACATTTAGTAGTTATATTTGGTGAATCAAATAGGGTGAGGTGAACCCAACTTTAGAAGGGTGTTTTGCCACTATTATACAAGATGTCTAATGACATATAACCTCGTGTTATCATAAGATAGGGTTGTGCGCATCCACTTGCTGAGTATATCTACGGGCACTACCTATATGATCTTGGAGTTTATTTGAAATATAATATTCTCTTGGAAACAGTGGAGATAATTATATGTCAAGAGAAGACTCACCGTTGTAAAGAAGATGATAGTAATCTTCTCATTTTTCTTTGTGGTCTATTAGATTCAACCAAGGATAAATTACGTGGCCATATGATATCTATTATAACCTAGACGCATGGCCTCCCATGTACGAAGGTTTCTTGAGCACTTCCCAAAGATTTTAATTTCTAAAAGCAGGTTTTTGACTATACTTTTATATAAAGTACCATTGTAAGGTTGTGGTCGAGGCACCATAAGAGTTACATACATTTGTATTAAAACTCATAGTTAAGCGTGGTCGATTATACATCTGACATTTCAATGATTAATATAAATGAAGTTGTATTTGAATTTTGTACCATGTATCTGGCGACTCAGAATGGGTGATGTATATCTAATTTTGGGGGCGTCACAGTTGGAATCAGAGCTTGGGGATATGGTCGCTGGCGGAGATAAGAGTCTAGAACTAGGAGGGGAGAGACGAGTTATATACTTCGCTAGTGTGTGACTTACCTAAGCTGAAATTGTTTACTTGATAAGTTGACAAATTGTGATATGTCAATTAACCTTTGTTTTGAAGATATATTCTAGAATGATATCTAAAATACAGGAGATGAGCAATGGAAAAATCATGATCTGAGAGGATATAGCAGGAAGGTACAATCCAAAAGAAAGCAAGGTATTCTCATCTCTTCGAATATCAGGTACGTACGTAAATTTCGATGGCAAAATTTCATAAGGAGGGGTGATTGTGAGACCCCGAATTTTATGAAATAAAAGTATTCAATTTTTTTATTTTGACAAATAGTTAAATTGATAAAAGTTTAAAGTTAAGGGTAATATGTGAATTTTTTTTTTTGCAAAGTAAGCTAGTTGATATAAAATATTCGTTGTGTCGGGGAATATTCGATTAGTGGGGAATATTCTTTTTGTCTGGGAAAATTAAATGACGACCAGACAATCATTAGTGGACCCTATTAGCGGAATTATTGTCGGATTGAGAAAACGACAAAAATATTTTATTGAAAATAACGGCGGAAGTTTTACCATTAATACTGTTAACTACTCGGTAGTAAAAGAACAGTAATATGCGTGGTTGCATAGTAGCACACAGTATTGATTATTGATGCTTATGTGATAAGTCACTCACTTTTGTTTTATTGGTATTATTAATGTAATAAAATAGAAAAGCATTTTATATAAAACAGAATACTTTTATAAAGTTATTCTATAAATAGAATATATTATATTCTATAATGCATAGTGTTTTGCATAGTAAAATCTTTTTACATAAAACAGAATACTTTTATAAAGTTATTCTATAAATAGAATATATTATATTTTATTATGCATAGTGTTGCATAGTATCTACATAGTATTTTGCATAGTAAAATCTTTTTATATAAAACAGAATACTTTTATAAAGTTATTCGTTTTATTAGATTATAAATACAATATATTATGTTTTATTTAAAAGATTTTGCTTTAAATATGGGCTGTCTAGTTTAAAGTAAATCAATCTAGACAGTTCATGAATTAGTTACTACGGTCCATTCTTCTATAAATAGAAGCTCATTCATTCATTATTTCTACTTAATTCAATTGAAACTAGAGAGAGAAACTACAGAGAAAAGAATAAAAGTGTTCTGTTACTTCACTACTTCTATATCCAGTACTCTTCTTTCTAAGGTGAAGACATGTGATGAAAATTATCTTTGTCCTGGGTGTGATGAGGAATTTAGAATCACAATTGTGATTATGAGTTATTCACATGATCGTGGACGGGAATTGTTGATTTATTTTACAGGGATAAAACATTATTGGTGGAATTTTAACATAGAAAAGATAATAGACCTTATGGTCTATTTGACTCTTCTAATGGATTTCTCATTCCACTACAACTATGGTTGAAAAGTTTTATCATCTATCATATGTTCTAAATCTCTGATCTATTATTGATGAAAGCTATTGATAATTTAATTATCTTTACTCATGATATTCTTTACTGGGCTAGTTATGATAACCCTTTCTGCTTCACAATTCCTTTCAGGTAATAAGAGTGTTCTAAGTAAGAATATTCTTGAATTGAACGGGAATAATGAGGGAGTAGAACAGTGGTCTCTAGCTGTGGAGGTTCTCCCTAAACAGTATAGAAAAGTGTGTTGTATTCTATACAACATTTAGTAGTTATATTTGGTGAATCAAATAGGGTGAGGTGAACCCAACTTTGGAAAGGTGTTTTGCCACTATCATACAAGATGTCTAATGACATATAACCTCATGTTATCATAAGACAGGGTTGTGCGCATCCACTTGCTGAGTATATCTACGGGCAGTACCAATATGATCTTGGAGTTTATTGGAAATATAATATTCACTTGGAAACAGTGGAGATAGTTATATGTCAAGAGAAGACTCACCATTGGAAAGATGATGATAGTAATCTTCTCATTTTTCTTTGTGGTCTATTGGGTCAACCAAAGATAATTATGTGGTCATATGATATCTATTATAACCTAGACGCATGGCCTCCCATGTACGAAGGTTTCCTTGAGCACTTCCCAAAAATTTTAATTTCTAAAATAGTTTTTGACTATACTTTTATGTAAAGTACCATTGTAAGGTTGTGGTCGAGGCACCATGAGAGTTACATATATTTGTATTAAAACTCATAGTTAACTGTGGTCGTATTCTATATCTGACATACCAAGTATTGTATAAATGAAGTTGTATTTGAATTTTGTACCCGTATGTCTGGCGACTCGAGAATGGGTGATGTATACCTAATTTTGGTGGAGTCACGGTTAGTATATCGAGCTTAGGGATATGGTCATTTGGCGGAGATAAGAGTCTAGAACTAGGAGGGGAGAGATGAGTTATATACTTCGCTAGTGTGTGACTTACGTAAGCTGAAACTGTTTACTTGATAAGTTGGCAAATTGTGATATGTCAATTAACCTTTGTTTTAAAGATATATTCTAGAATGATATCTGAAATACAGGAGATGAGCAATGGAAAAATTATGATACATAGGATATAACCGGGAAGGTACAATCTAAAAAGAAAGCAATGTATTCTCATCTCTTCGAATATCAGGTACGTACGTAAATTTTGAGGGCAAAATTTCATAAGGAGGGGTGATTGTGTGACCCCGAATTTTATGAAATATAAGTATTCAATTTTTCTATTTTGGTAAATAGTTAAATTGATAAAAGTTTAAAGTTAAGGGTAATATGTGAAATTTTTTTTTTTGCAAAGTAAGCAAGTTGATATAAAATATTCGTTATAATCGGGAATATTCGATTAGTCGGGGAATATTCTTTTTGTCGGGGAATATCCAAATGCGGACAGTACAATCATTGGTGGACCCTACTAGCGGAATTATTCTCGGATTTAGAAAACGACAAAAATATTTTATTGAAAATAACGGTGGAAGTTTTACCATTAATACTGTTAACTACTCGGTAGTAAAAGAGCAGTAATACGCGTGGTTGCATAGTAGCACACAGTATTGATTATTGATGCTTATGTGATAAGTCACTCAATTTTGTTTTATTGGTATTATTAATGTAATAAAACAGAAAAACATTTTATATAAAACAGAATACTTTTATAAAGTTATTCTATAAATAGAATATATTATATTCTATTATGCATAGTGTTTTGCATAGTAAAATCTTTTTATATAAAACAGAATACTTTTATAAAGTTATTCTATAAATAGAATATATTATATTTTATTATGCATAGTGTTGCAAGTTTATACAGCATAGTATTTTGCATAGTAAAATCTTTTTATATAAACCAGAATACTTTATAAAGTTATTCGTTTTATTAGATTATAAATAGAATATATTATATTTTATTTAAAAGATTTTGCTTTAAATATGGACCGTCCATTTAAGTAAATCAATCTGGACCGCTCATGAATTAGTTACTATGTAGTCCATTCTTCTATAAATAAAAACTCATTCATTCATTATTTCTTACGAATTCACTGAAACTCTAGAGAGAGAAACTATAGAGAAAAAGAAGAAAAATGTTCTGCTACTTCACTACTTCTATATCCAGTACTCTTCTTTCTAAGGTGAAGATAGGTGATGAAAATTATCTTCATCCTGGGTGCGAAGAGGAATTTAGAATCACATGAGTTATTCACATGATCGTGGACGGGAATTGTTGATTTATTTTATAGGGATAAAATATTATTGGTGGATTTTTAACATAGAGAAGATAATAGACCTTATGGTCTATTTGACTCTTCTAATGGATTGCTCGTTCCGCTGCAACTATAGTTGAAAAGTTTTATCATCTATCATATTTCTAAATCTCTGATCTATTAAGACTCTGTGTCCTTGACTTCAAGGGAAGTTGGGACAAGTTCTTGCCATTGGTGGAGTTTCCTACAACAACAGTTATCAAGCAAGTATTGGCATGGCTCCATTCGAGCGTTGTATGGAAGAAAGTGTCGTTCTCCGATTATCTTTGGGATGAGGTGGGCGAAGCAACGTTGTTGGGACCGAGTTGATGCGTATGACTACGGAAAAGATTCAAACGATCCGTGACATATAAAAACCTCACAAGATCGACAAAGAGTTATACGATCTTCATCGAAAGGACGTGGAATTCGATATAGGAGATCATGTGTTGTTACGTGTTGCTCCATGGAAAGGAGTTACGAGATTTGGAAAGAGAGGAAAGCTCAATCCTCGATTCATCGGCCCATTTTTAATCCTTGATCGAGTAGGAATTGTGGCCTATAGACTCGCTTTACCGCCAAGTATGTCTCGTGTTCATAACGTTTTTCACATATCCATGTTTCATAAATATGTGGAAGACCCGAACCACATTATTGAGTTGGAACCAGACAAAAGAGCGGAAGATTTGACGTATGAAGAGGTTCTTGTTCAAATCTTGGATAAGAAGGAACATATTCTACGCACCAAGGTTATACCTCAAGTCAAAGTTTCTTGGAGAAACCACGATGTTGAGGAAATGACTTGGGAGTTAGAATCTGAAATGAAATTAAGGTATCCTTACCTCTTCGACATACCAGTGCGTGCACCCTAATTTGTGAGAAATTTCATAAGAGGGGAGATTGTAAACCCCAACTTTTGAATAAAGATGAATTTTCTATAAATATCATTTTTGAATATTATGGAGTGAAATTGATATAATAGTTGTGGGTAATATTTATAAATTTTGCAAAATACATAAGTTGTTATATAATATTCGATTAATTGGGGAATATTCGTTTTAACGAGGGAATATTAGTATAATGGCACAATCATTGGTGGACCCCTAGCGAAATTATTGTCGGATTGAGAAAGCGACAAAAATACTTTATGAAAATAACGGCGGAAGTTTTACCATTAACTATTGAAACACCGTTGTTAAAAAATACGATGTCTGGCGTGGTTGCGTAGTAGCACACACGTATTAATTATTGATGCTTAAGTGATAAGTATTTCGGTTTTGTTGGTATTATTAATGTAATAATCTGAGAAAATCTTTTATATAAAAGCAGAATACTTTTATAAAGTTATTCTATAAATAGAATATATTATATTCTATTATGCATAGTGTTTATAGTGTATGCGCATAGTGTTTTGCATAGTAAACTCTTTTATATAAAAGCAGAATACTTTTATAAAGTTATACATTTTATTAGACAATAATTAGAATATATTATATTTTATTATGCATAGTGTTTGCATAGTGTTAGTGTTTGCATAGTAAAATCTTTTATAAAGTTATTCATTTTATTAGATTATAAATAGAATATATTTTATTTTATTTAAAAGATTTTGCTTTAAATATGGACCGTCAGATTAAAGTAAATCAATCTAAATAGTTCATGAGTTAATTCTTATGCATTCCATTTTTCTATAAATAGAAGCTCATTCATTCATTATTTTCTTACGAATTCTTTGAAACTCTAGAGAGATAAACTATAGAGAGAAAGAAGAAAGTATTACGCTACTTTCCGCTTATATATCAAGTATTCTTCTTCTTAAGGTAGGGAATATTATTTGTTATATTACGTAAGGGGTGTTATTCTTTCTTATTCATGAAGAAACTGTTGTTATTCCATTCTTTATTATTACATTGGAATAACCACAGTATACACGATGACTACTACTATACTTGGTGACGTTCTTCTATTATTCCGTCTTTCTTATTACATTGGAATATATCATATCATGCGTTTATTGGACACTGATTAAAACTTTATTATTACATTGGAATATCACATCACATGCGTTTTCTTGTGGGACTGAGTTAAAATCTTTATCATTATTCTATTGGAATATCACATGCATGCGTTTTTGTAGGACTGATTAAAATCCTTATTAGTATTACATTGGAATAACACTTTATATACATATGTACCGCATGCATGGTGATTTTTGTTGTTATTCCATTCTTTATTATTACATTGGAACATCTTGTCGGTCATGAATTTTGCACGACTGGTTACATTATTTAGTATTACATTGGAATAACTTTCATCATCTGCTGTCACCGCATGCATGGTGATTTCTTTTGTTATTCCATTCTTTATTATACTCGGTTGGTTAAAGTTTTGACTTATACTCCATGAAATTAGTGGAATATCCTTGATATTTGCGCTTCATCGATATCTTTTCATGGAAATATTCTTACGATCATTCTTGAATTTTACTCTCTACAAAGCGGTATCATGTTGACAATTTGGACATTAGTAGTTCTTGGACAAATTAATTCTTGAACTTATTTTATTGAATTCTTATATCATTGTCATCATCCTCATGTTTTATATTATGTTGAAAGTCATACGTATTTTGTAGTGCATAGATGGACTTGGTATGATTATGACCGAGGGATTATTCGGTGTAATCATGGTAGTAATGTTACAAATGATGTGGTAAAAGTCTTTATTGGCCCGTAGTGCATTGATGGACAATTGTTGGCATGATCATGACCATTAATGAATACACAAATATTCTTGGCCCGTAGTGCATGGATAATTGTGGTCGTGATACTAAAGAATATCCTTGGCCGTAGTGCAGGGGTGATTCGATGATGTGGAATATTTATTAAGCTGAGTCTCAGCGATAACAGTGATGAAAAACCTTTTTAATCATAAAAGATAGTAGATTTTATTTTCTACTTGACTCTTTTAATGGATTGCTTGTTCCGCTGCAGTTAAACTTGATGTCTATTATATTTTATCAGTTTAACATTGTTGGAGACTAATGATAATTTATTCTGCATTATCTTAGTCATAATATTTCTTCTTTGGGCTAGTTGAGCTCACCCTTCCTTTCCTTTGTTCTCTTGAGGAAATGAGAATATATTTGGGACGAGTCGGGGAGCGGAGTGATGGTCCGAGAGGATAGCATTAGTAGTCCTCACTATTACGTGAAATAGTGTGATAATAATTGTAATGAGGACTCCTTTTGAGTTTGTATAATCTCTAGTAGATAATATTTGCATTCAAACTCACGGTTTATGTTTTGTCATTATTGTACCTGACAGTTGTATTAATAAGTTGTATTTGAATTACATACCATGTATCTGGCGACCCAAGATGGGTGATGTATACCTAATTTTGGGGCGTCACGATTAGTATCAAAGCTTAGGGATATGATCCTGGCTAAGATGTGAGACTAGAACTAGGAGGGAGAGGCGAGGAATTCCTTCGCTAGTATGACCTACTTAAATTTATTTTGTATTTAAATTGGTTGGTCGGAGTTTAGAGATATTATGTTACATGTCAATTAACCTTTGTTTTGTGGAAGTATCTGAAAATGACATCCGAAAATGTTGAGAATAGAAATGGAGCACAAGAGACCCGTTGAGTCTCCACATATCAATAATTAGGAGAATGTGCATCGGAAGGCGACAATCCTCATGCAAAAAAACACCTTGACCAAATGATGAATGATGGATTGTTCGGAGGCTTTATCGATTAAATGCAACATGATGCAAGAGCGATCTCTGTCCAAAATATAGGTGGAAACACTTGGAAACTCTCGAGGCGGTCACCATTAAGCATGATTCAAGGAGCTGGGACCACCGGAGTTTAAGGGAAGCCAAAACCACTTATGGCGCGAAGCATGGATAAAGCAGATCACCAAGATATTTGATGTCTTGGGATGCTCCGAGGAGCAAAGGTTCCCTTGCCGCCTTTATGTTGTTGTGAGAGGCGATTCTTGGTGGGAATCGGTAAAAGCGTACTCAACCTTGCGTCTTGAAGATGTCTTGGGAGAAGTTCCAGAATTTATTCAATGACAAATACTTTCCCGAAAGTATTCGTCACATGAAGGAGGTGGAGTTTATCAAATTGGAGCAAAACAATATGGCCGTGTGGTGATCGAGGCAAAATTTATGAGGAGTTATCCGGTTTCGTCCCACTTGGTGGATAATGAAGAGAGAATGGCGTGAATGTTTTTAAGAGGTTTGAAGCGGGAATCGTCGACATCTTATTTATCATAAAATGTGTTTGTATTAGGATGTTGTAAATAGGGCTCGATTGGTGGGTAGCGATAACGAGTCAATGACAAAAAAAAAGCGGTCGGCAAAATGATAATACCGGTGAGAAGCGATCATCGAAGTGGTGACAACAAGCGTGGAGGGAATCAACATGCCAGAAATGGTAACCACTTCGATGGTAATCAGGGCCAAAACAATAAGAATGGAAATTTCAAGAAGAGGAGATTCAACAATGATGGAAAGACATTAGTACCAACACCCATTATTAAGGAAGGAGAAAGACCACCTATCATATGCTTCAAATGCGGAGGGGAGGGACACATCAGTCCAAATTGCGCGATGCCGTCCAAAACATGTTATAATTGTGGAAGAGATGGTCACTTCGCCCGATTTTGTCGTTCACCGAAGACAAATTCAGCTACGATGGAGGCACCAAAGGCTGTCCCAGAAAAGTCAAAGCCATTAGTGCAAGGGAGAGCATTTTTTGTGACCTCCCAGAAAGCAAGGAACCCGAATGAGGTCATCACGGGTAAGCTTATCATAAACTCTAGTGAAGTCTACACTTTATTTGATATCGGTTCTACCCATTCTTTTATTTCTCCTACTTGCGCTCAACGATTAAATTTGACTCCGGAGAAATTAGACTTTGACTTATTTGTGGAAACTCCGTTGGGAGAAACCTTCATTACATCCACGGTTTATAAGTCTTGTTTGGTTCAAGTTGGTACCCACACATTACCTGTCGATCTTATTGCATTAAAAATACTTGTATTTGATGTAATTTAAGGATTGATTGGTTAACTACTCATCATGCAAAAATTGATTGTTTTCGTAAGGTTGTTAGCTTTCATATTCCTAATCGACCTATTATGCAAATTCAAGCAACCATACCATTAAAATCAATCAATGTCATCTCAAGCCATAAAGCTATTCGTTTATTAAAAAACGGATGTCAAGCTTTCTTAGCTCATGTCACATATCTAAACAAAAATATGTCAGTTTTGAATAATATTTCTATTGTTAATGAATTTCTGACGTATTTCACGAAGAACTTCTGGCCTACCCCCAGAGCGTGAAATTGAATTTTGTATTGACCTTGAACCCGATACAAAACCCATTTCTAAATCCCCATATCGAATGGCTCTATTGAACTTCGAGGAGTTAAAAACTCAATTGCGAGGAATTGTTAGACATTGGCTTTAAATCTAGTACTTCTTCTCCTTGGGGTGCTCTGTTCTATTCGTGAAGAAGAAAGATGGGAGTATGCGACTTTATATTGATTATCGGAAGTTGAATCATGTCATTATAAAAAATAGGTACCCATTGCCACGTATTGATGACATGTTTGACCAGTTGCAAGGAGTCAAATTCTTTTCAAAGATTGATCTTCGTTAGGATATCACCAATTGAAGATTAGAACCGATGACATTCCAAAGGCGACTTTCGAGAACTTCGATGCGGGCATTATGAATTCCTAGTCATGTCCTTTGGATTGACTAATGCTCTCTTTGCCTTCATGGATATGATGAACCGAGTATTGAGGAATATTTGGATCACTTTGTGGTCGTCTTTATTGATGACATCCTCATATATTCCAAAACCTGTGAAGATCATGAGCAACACTTGAGGCTGATAATCCAAAAGCTTCATGAATATAAGCTTTATGGCAAGTTGAAGAAATGTGAGTTTTGGCGAGGAAGTAGCATTCCTTGGGCACGTGGTATCAAGTCATGGAATATCATTGACCCAACCAAAGATTGAAGCTATTCAAAGTGGGAGCAACCTAAATCGATGATCGAAGTCACGTAGCTTTCTCGGCTTAGTTGGTTATTATCGGAGATTCGTAGAAGGGTTTTCTCGAATCGCTACTCCACTAACTTCGGTGACTCGGAAAGATCTGAGTTCGGATTGGGCGAGGAATGTGAGAAGAGTTTTTAAGAACTCAAGAGGAGACTCATTTCAAAGACTTGTTACGATAATACCATCCGGTTCGGAGGATTTGTCATCTCTGATGATGCTTGGGCAAAGGGTTAGGATGTGTTCTCATGCAATATGGGAAAGTCATAGCCTATGCCTCACGACAACTCGAAAGAATATGAGAGGAATTATCCTACTCATGATCTAGAGTTAGCATTTGTTATCTTCGCACTAAAGATTTGGAGGCATTACTTGTATGGGGAGAAAGTGGAGATCTTTACGGATCATAAAAAGCCTCAAATATTTCTTCACTCAAAAGAACTCAACATCACGACAACGACGTTGGCTTGAAGCATTGAAAGATTATGATCATACTATCAATACCATCTGGAAAAGCGAGACGTGGTAGGTGACGCATTGAGTAGAAGATCATATCTGGAATGCAGAGTGCAATATTATCAGCGCAAAGGCCCATTTTGTATGACTTGCAAAGGATGGAGATAGAGATAAAGACTACGAGGACCCGCGTGATGATGGCAAATATCTGAGTAGAACCGAGCTTTAATTGATAAAATTAAAAGTTGCTCAAATTACTGATCCGAGGTGATGCGTATGAGGAAGAAAGTGCAAAGAAGGTGCGATCTTAGGAAGCAAGAATCGATGAAGAAGGAATACTTGAGTCAACTCCGGACTTTGTGTTCTAACGACCACGATTTAAAGTATAAAATCATGATGGGGCGCACAACACACCAGTTTGCAATCCATCAGGAGTACCAAAATGTATCATGATCTTGACATACATTTTGGTGGGGCGATATGAAGAGAGAGATAGCATTTGTTTATCTCAAGGTGTCTAATGTGTCAAGCGAGTCGGTAGAGCATCAAGTACCAAAAGGTCCATTGCAACCACTTGAAATTCCAGAATGGAAGTGGGAGCACATTACCATGGATTTAATTCTTGGTCCTCCCAAAGTTTCTCAAAGGCATTGATGCGATTTGGGTCATTGTTGATAGATTGACCAAATCTGCTCATTTCTTCTGCCGTCGAGAAACTTATACACTTGAAGCGTCTTGCTCGTATGTACATAAGCGAGGTTGTAAGATTGCATGGTATGCCGGTATCCATAGTTTACGATCGAGACCCAAGATTCACTTCGCGATTTTGGGTTAGTTTGCAAAAAAGCTATGGGCGCAGATTTACGATTTAGCTTTCGGCATATCATCCTCCTCAGACGGACGGACGATTCGGAGAGGACTATTCAAACTCTTGAAGATCTATTAAGACTCTGTGTCCTTGATTTCAAGGAAGTTGGGACAAGTTCTTACCATTGGTGGAGTTTTCCTACAACAACAGGTTATCAAGCAAATATTATCATGGCTCCATTCGAGCGTTGTATGGAAGAAAGTGTCGTTCTCCGGTATCTTTGGGATGAGGTGGGTGAAGCAACGTTGTTGGGACGAGTTGAGTACGTATGACTACGGAAAAGATTCAAACGATTCTAACATGACGTATAAAAACCTCACAAGATCGACAAAAGAGTTATCTTGATCTTCATCGAAAGGGCGTGGAATTCGATATAGGAGATAATGTGTTATTACATGTTGCTCCATGGAAAGGAGTTACGAGATTTGGAAGAGAGGAAAGCTCGATCCTCGATTCATCGACTCATTTTAATCCTTGATCGAGTAGGGCGTGGCCTATAGACTCGCTTTCTGCAAGTATGTCTCGTGTTCATAACATTTTCACATATCCATATTACGTAAATATGTGGAAGACCCGAACCACATTATTGAGTTGGAACCAGACGAAATAGCGGAAGATTTGGCGTATGAAGAGGTTCTGTTCAAATCTTGGATAAGAAGGAACATATTCTACGCTCGAGGTTATACCTCAAGTTAAAGTTTTGTGGAGAAACCACGATGTTGAGGAAATGACTTGGGAGTTAGAATGCGAAATGAAATCAAGGTATCCTTACCTCTTTGACATACCAGTCACGTACCTTAATTTTGAGGCGAAATTTCATAAGAAGGAGATTGTAAAACCCCAACTTTTTGAATAAAGATGAATTTTCTATAAATATTATTTTTGAATATTATGGAGTGAAATTGATATAATAGTTGTGGGTAATATTTATAAATTTTGCAAAGTATACATGAGTTGTTATATAATATTCGATTGGTGGGGAATATTCGTTTTAACAGGGAATATTAGTGCAACGACAGACACAATTATTAGTGGACCCTACAACGGAATTATTGTCGGATTGAGAAAATGACAAAAATACTTTTATGAAAATAACGGCGGAAGTTTTACAGTTAACAATTGAAACACCGGTGTTAAAAAAAATACGATGTCTGGCGTGGTTGCATAGTAGCACACGGTATTAATTATTGATGCTTAAGTGATAAGTCACTCGGTTTTGTTGGTATTATTAATGTAATAATGCGAGAAAATCTTTTTTTATATAAAAGCAGAATACTTTTATAAAGTTATTCTATAAATAGAATATATTATATTCTATTATGCATAGTGTTGCATAGTGTATGCATAGTGTTTTGCATAGTAAAATCTTTTTTATATAAAGCAGAATACTTTTATAAAGTTATCTATTTTATTAGACTATAATTAGAATATATTATATTTTATTATGCATAGTGTTTTCATAATTACTGCATAGTGTTTGCATAGTAAAATCTTTTATAAAGTTATTCGTTTTATTAGATTATAAATAGAATATAGTTTATTTTATTTAAAATATTTTGCTTTAAATATGGGTAGTCAGATTAAAGTAAATCAATTTTGACCGTTCATGAGTTAGTTACTATACATTTCCATTTTCTATAAATAGAAGCTCATTCATTCATTATTTTCTTACGAATTCCTTTGAAACTCTAGATAGATAAACTATAGAGAGAAAGAAAAGTATATTACGCTACTTCACTACTTATATATCCAAGATTCTTCTTCTTAAGGTAGGGAATATTATTTGTTGTATTCGTAAGGGAGTTATTCTTTCTTATTCATGAAGAGAGAAGCTGTTGTTATTCCATTCTTTATTATACTCATTGGAATAACTTTTTATATCTGGACTACCTATACTTGGTGACATTCTTCTATTATTCCGTCTTTACTATTTACATTGGAATATCATATGCATGTGCGTTTTAAGCGGACTGATTTCGACTTTATTATTGTGTTGGAATATCACATTTTTGCGTTTTTACCGGACTGGTTAAAGTCTTTATTATTATTCTATTGGAATATCTGTATGCATGCCTTTTTTTTTGGACTGATTCCGTCCTTATTAGTATTTTGTTGGAATAACTTTGTCTATGCAAAGTACCGCATGCATGGTGATTTTGTTGTTATTCCATTCTTTATTATTACATTGGAACATCACATCGGTCTTAATTTTTGCGACACGGTTAGTTATTTAGTATACATTGGAATAACTTTCATCTGCAAGCACCGCATGCATGGTGATTTCTTTTGTTATTCCATTCTTTATTATACTCGGTTGGTTAAAGTTTTTGACTTCTATACTCCATGAAATTAGTGGAATATCCTTGATATTTGTGCTTCATCCGATGTATATTTTCATGAAAATATTCTTACGATCATTCTTGAATTTTACTCTACAAAGCGATATCGTGTTGACAATTTGGACATTAGTAGTTCTTGGACAAATTAATTCTTGGACTTGTTTTATTGAATTCTTATATCATTGTCATCATCCTCATGTTTATATTATTTTGAAAGTCATACGTGGGCTTGTAGTGCATAGATGGACTTGGTATGATTATGACGAGGGATTATTGATTGTAATCATGAGTAGTAATGTTACAAATGATGTGGTAAAAGTCCTCATTGGCCCGTAGTGCATTGATGGATAGTTGTTGGCATAATCATGACCATTAATGAATACACAAATATTCTTGGCCCGTAGTGCATGGATAATTGTGGTCGTGATACTAAAGAATATCCTTGGCCGTAGTGCAGGGGTGATTCGATGATGTGGAATATTTATTAAGCTGAGTCTCAGCGATAACAGTGATGAAAAACCTTTTTAATTATAAAAGATAGTAGATTTTATTTTCTACTTGACTCTTTTAATAGATTGCTTTTTTCATTGCTGAGATTAAACTTGATGTCTATTATATTTTATCGGTTTAACATTATTTGGAGACTAATGATAATTTATTCTGCATTATCTTAGTCATAATATTTCTTACTGGGCTAGTTGAGCTCACCCTTCCTTTCACTATTCTCTTCAGGAAATGAGAATATAGCTGGGACGAGTCGGGGAATGGAGTGATGGTCCAGAGGATAGCATTAATAGTCCTCACTATTCTGTGAAATAGTGTGATAATAATTGTAATGAGGACTTCTTTTGAGTTTGTATAATCTCTAGTAGATAATATTTGTATTCAAACTCACAGTTTATGTTTTGTCGTATTGTACACGACAGTTGTATTAATAAAGTTGTATTTGAATTATGTACCATGTATCTGGCGACCCAAGATGGGTGATGTATACCTAATTTTGGGGGCGTCACAAGTTGTATAAATGAAGTTGTATTTGAATTTTGTACCATGTATCTGGCGACTCAGAATGGGTGATGCATACCTAATTTTGGGGGAGTCACAGTTGGTATCAGAGCTTAGGGATATGGTCGCTGACGGAGATAAGAGTCTAGAACTAGGAGGGGAGAGACGAGTTATATACTTCCCTAGTGTGTGACTTACCTAAGCTGAAATTATTTACTTGATAAGTTGACAAATTGTGATATGCCAATTAACCTTTGTTTTGAAGATATATTCTAGAATGATATCTGAAATACAGGAGATGAGCAATGGAAAAATCATGATACAGCGGATATAACCAGGAAGGTACAATCCAAAAATAAAGCAAGGTATTCCCATCTCTTCGAATATCAGGTGCGTACGTAAATTTAGAGGGCGAAATTTCATAAGGAGGGGTGATTGTGAGACCCCGAATTTTATGAAATAAAAGTATTCAATTTTTCTATTTTGGTAAATAGTTAAATTGATAAAAGTTTAAAGTTAAGGGTAATATGTGATTTTTTTTTTTTGCAAAGTAAGCAAGTTGATATAAAATATTCGTTGTGTCGGAGAATATTCGATTTGTCGGGGAATATTCTTTTTGTCGGGGAATATCCGTACAACGGTACAATCCTTGGTGGACCCCAAAATGGAATTATTGTCGGATTTAGAAAACGACAAAAATATTTTATTGAAAATAACTATGAATTTTACCATTAATAATTAACTAACTACTCGGTAGAAGAAGAAACGATGTCTGCGGTCGTTGCAAAGTAGTAACACAAGATAGATTATTGATGCTTATGTGATAAGTCACTCGGTTTTGTTTTATTGGTATTATTAATGTAATAAAACAGAAAAGCTTTTTATAAAAATGTAATACTTTTATAAAGTTATTCTATAAATAGAATATATTATATTCTATTATGCATAGTATTTTGCATAGTAAAATCTTTTATATAAAAGCAGAATACTTTTATAAAGTTATTCTATAAATAGAATATATTATATTTTATTATGCATAGTGTTAAAAAGTGTTTGCATAGTGTTTTTGCATAGTAAAATATTTTATATAAAATGTAATACTTTTATAAAGTTATTCGTTTTATTAGATTATAAATAGAATATATAATATTTTATTTAAAAGATTTTGCTTTTAAATATGGACCAGTCCATTTAAAGTAAATCAATCTGGACTGATTCATTAATTAGTTACTATGCAGGTCCATTCTTCTATAAATAGAAGCTCATTCATTCATTATTTCTTTAATTCATGAAACTCTGAGAGAGGAAACTATAGAGAAAAAGAAGAAAAGTGTTCTGCTACTTCACTACTTCTATATCCAGTACTCTTCTTTCTAAGGTGAAGACAGGTGATAAAAATTATCTTCGTCCTGGGTGCGAAGAGGAATTTAGAATCACAATTGTGATCATGAGTTATTCACATGATTGTCGACGGGAATTGTTGATTATTTTACAGTGATAAAACATTATTGGTGGACTTTTAACATAGAGAAGATAATAGAACTTACGGTCTATTTGTCTCTTCTAATGGATTGCTCGTTCCGCTGCAACTATGGTTGAAAAGTTTTATCATCTATCATATGTTCTAAATCTCTGATTTATTATTGATGAAAGCTATTGATAATTTAATTATCTTTAGTCATGATATTCTTTACTGGGCTAGTTGTGCTCACCCTTTCTGCTTCACGTACAATTCCTTTCAAGTAATAAGAGTGTTGTCGTAAGAATGTTGCCGGGT
Source organism: Panax quinquefolius (assembly GCA_020205615.1). Classification (NCBI taxonomy): domain Eukaryota; kingdom Viridiplantae; phylum Streptophyta; class Magnoliopsida; order Apiales; family Araliaceae; genus Panax; species Panax quinquefolius. Next base: position 90,797,525 of record CM035165.1, read on the forward strand.
CGAGCGGGAATAACAGGGGAATAGAAGATTGGTCTCTAGCTGTGGAGGTTCTCCCTAAACAGTATAGAAAAGTGTTGTATTCAATACAACATTTAGTAGTTATATTTGGTGAATCAAATAGGGTGAGGTGAACCCAACTTTGGAAGGGTGTTTTGCCACTATCATACAAGATGTCTAATGACATATAACCTCGTGTTATCATAAAGGCGGTGGTTATGCGATCCACTTTCTTGAGTATATCTACGAGCACTACCTATATGATCTTGGAGTTTATTTGAAATATAATATTCACTTGGAAACAGTGGAGATAGTTATATGTCAAAAGAAGACTCACCATTGGAAAGAAGATGATAGTAATCTTCTCGTTTTTCTTTGGGGTCTATTGGGTCAACCAAGGATAATTACGTGACCATATGATATCTATTATAACCTGTACGCATGGCCTCCCTCAGACGAAGGTTTCTTGAGCACTTTTCAAAGATTTTAATTTCTAAAATAGTTTTTGACTATACTTTTATGTAAAGTACCATTGTAAGGTTGTGGTCGAGGCACCACGAGAGTTACATACATTTGTATTTAAACTCATAGTTAAGCGTGGTCGTATTCTATCTGACATTTACTCAACAATTGTATAAATGAAGTTGTATTTGAATTTTTGTACCATGTATCTGGCGACTCGAGAATGGGTGATGTATATCTAATTTTGGGGCGCCACGGTTGGTATCGAGCTTAGGATATGGTCATTTGGCGGAGATAAGAGTCTAGAACTAGGAGGGAGAGGCGAGGTTATATACTTCATTTGGTGTGTGACTTACCTAAGTGAAAATGTTTACTTGATAAGTTGACAAATTGTGATATGTCAATTAACCTTTGTTTTAAAGATATATTCTAGAATGATATCCGAAATACGTTAGATGAGCAATGGAAAAATCATGATACTGAGAGGATATAGCATGGGAAGGTACAATCCAAAAAGAAAGCAAGGTATTATCATCTCTTCAATATCGTACGACGTAAATTTCGAGGGCTTAAATTTCATAAGGAGGGTGATTGTGAGACCCGAATTTTATGAAATAAAAGTATTCAATTTTTCTATTTTGGTAAATAGTTAAATTGATAAAAGTTTAAAGTTAAGGGTAATATGTGAATTTTTGTTTTTTGCAAAGTAAGCAAGTTGATATAAAATATTCGTTGTGTCGGGGAATATTCTTTTTGTCAGGGAATATCCGTACGACGGTACAATCATTGGTGGACCCCACAACGGAATTATTATCGGATTTAAAAAACGACAAAAATATTTTATTGAAAATAACGGCAGAAGTTTTTACCATTAATACTGTTATCTACTCGGTAGTAAAAGAACAGTAATACGCATGGTTGCATAGTAGCACACAGTATAGATTATTGATGCTTATGTGATAAGTCACTCAGTTTTGTTTTATTGGTATTATTAATGTAATAAAACAAAAAAGCTTTTTATAAAAAACAGAATACTTTTATAAAGTTATTCTATAAATAGAATATATTATATTCTATTATGCATAGTGTCTTGCATAGTAAAATCTTTTTATATAAAACAGAATACTTTTATAAAGTTATTCGTTTTATTAGATTATAAATAGAATATATTATGTTTTATTTAAAAGATTTTGCTTTAAATATGGACCGTCTGTTTAAAGTAAATCTATCTAGACTGTTTCATGAATTAGTTACTTATGCGATCCATTCTTCTATAAATAGAAGCTCATTCATTCATTATTTCTTACGAATTCAACTTTGAAACTCAGAGAAAGAAACTATAGAGAGAAAGAAGAAAAGTGTTCGCTACTTCACTACTTCTATATCCAAAGACTCTTCTTTCTAAGGTGAAGACAGGTGATGAAAATTATCTTCGTCCTGGGTGCGAAGAGGAATTTAGAATCACAATTGTGATCATGAGTTATTCACATGATCGTGGATGGGAATTGTTGATTATTTTACAGGGATAAAACATTATTGGTGGACTTTTAACATAGAGAAGATAATAGACCTTATGGTCTATTTGTCTCTTCTAATGGATTGCTCGTTCCGCTGCAACTATGGTTGAAAAGTTTTATCATCTATCATATGTTCTAAATCTATGATTTATTATTGATGAAAGCTATTGATAATTTAATTATCTTTAGTCATGATATTCTTTACTGGGCTAGTTGTGCTCACCCTTTCTGCTTCACGTACAATTCCTTTCAGGTAATAAGAGTGTTGTCGTAAGAATGTTGCCAGGTCGAGCGGGAATAACAGGGCAATAGAAGAGTGGTCTCTAGCTGTGGAGGTTCTCCTTAAACAGTACAGAAAAGTGTGTTGTATTCTATACAACATTTAGTAGTTATATTTGGTGACTCAAATAGGGTGAGGTGAACCCAACTTTGGAAGGGTGTTTTGCCACTATCATACAAGATGTCTAATGACATATAACCTCGTGTTATCATAAGGCAGGGTTGTGCGCATCCAATTGCTGAGTATATCTACGGGCACTACCTATATGATCTTGGAGTTTATTTGAAATATAATATTCACTTGGAAACAGTGGAGATAGTTATATGTCAAGAGAAGACTCACCATTTGAAAGAAGATGATAGTAATCTTCTCGTTTTTCTTTGGGTTCTATTAGTTTAACCAAGGATAATTTTGTGACCATATGATATCTATTATAATCTAGACGCATGGCCTCCCATGTACGAAGGTTTCCTTGAGCACTTCCCAAAGATTTTAATTTCTAAAAAAGTTTTTGACTATACTTTTATGTAAAGTACAATTGTAAGGTTGTGGTCGAGGCACCATGATATTAAAACTAATAGTTAACTGTGGTCGTATTCTATACGACAGCTCAACAATTGTATAAATGAAGTTGTATTTGAATTTTGTACCATGTATCTGGCGACTTAGAATGGATGATGTATATCTAATTTTGGGGGCATCACAGTTGGTATCAGAGCTTAGGGATATGATCGCTGGCGGAGATAAGAGTCTAGAACTAGGAGGGGAGAGACGAGTTATATACTTCGATAGTGTGTGACTTACCTAAGCTAAAATTGTTTACTTGATAAGTTGACAAATTGTGATATGTAAATTAACCTTTGTTTTGAAGATATATTCTAGAATGATATTTGAAATACAGGAGATGAGCAATGGAAAAATCATGATACAGAGGATATAACCGGGAAAGTACAATCCAAAAAGAAAGCAAGGAATTCTCATCTCTTCGAATATCAGTAATGCACGTAAATTTCGAGGGAGTAAATTTCATAAGGAGGGTGATTGTGAGACCGAATTTTATGAAATAAAAGTATTCAATTTTTCTAGTTTGGTAAATAGTTAAATTGATAAAAGTTTAAAGTTAAGGGTAATATATGAATTTTTTTTTTCGCAAAGTAAGCAAGTTGATATAAAATATTCGTTGTGTAGGGGAATATTCGATTAGTTGGGGAATATTCTTTTTATCGGGGAATATCCGTACGACGGTACAATCATTGGTGGACCCCATAACGGAATTATTATCGGATTTAGAAAACGACAAAAATATTTTATTAAAAATAACGGTGGAAGTTTTAGCATTAATACTGTTAACTACTCGGTAGTAAAAGAACAGTAATACACGTGGTTGAATAGTAGCACACAGTATAGATTATTGATGCTTATGTGATAAGTCGATCAGTTTTGTTTTATTGGTATTATTAATGTAATAAAACAAAAAAGCTTTTTATAAAAAATAGAATACTTTTATAAAGTTATTCTATAAATAGAATATATTATATTCTATTATGATAGTAGTGTCTTAGTATAGTAAAATCTTTTATATAAAAATGAATACTTTTATAAAGTTATTCTATAAATAGAATATATTATATTATATTATGCATAGTATTGCAAAGTGTCTGCATAGTGTTTTGCATAGTAAATTTTTTTATATATAAAGCAGAATACTTTTATAAAGTTATTCGTTTTATTATATTATAAATAGAATATATTATATTTTATTTAAAAGATTTTCCTTAAATATGGACCGTCTGTTTAAAGTAAATCAACTGGACCGTTAAAGGAATTAGTTCTTATACGTAGTCCATTCTTCTATAAATAGAAGCTCATTCATTCATTATTTCTTACGAATTAACTGAAACTCTAGAGAAAGAAACTATAGAGAGAAAGAAGAAAAGTGTTCTGCTACTTCACTACTTCTATATCCAGTACTCTTCTTTCTAAGGTGAAGACAGGTGATGAAAATTATCTTCGTCCTGGGTGCGAAGAGGAATTTAGAATCACAATTGTGATCATGAGTTATTCACATGGTCATGGATGGGAATTGTTGATTTATTTTACAGGGATAAAACATTATTGGTGGACTTTTAACATAGAGAAGATAATAGACCTTATGGTCTATTTGTCTCTTCTAATGGATTCGCTTTCGTTCCGCAACTATGGTTGAAAAGTTTTATCATCTATCATATGTTCTAAATCTCTGATTTATTATTGATGAAAGCTATTGATAATTTAATTACCTTTAGTCATGATATTCTTTACTGGGCTAGTTGTGCTCACCCTTTCTGCTTCACGTACAATTCCTTTCAGGTAATAAGAGTGTTCTTAGTAAGAATGTTCTTTAAGATTGACAGAATAACATGGGACTAGAAGAGTGGTCTCTAGCTGTGGAGGTTCTCCCTAAACAGTATAGAAAAGTGTGTTGTATTCTATACAACATTTAGTAGTTATATTTGGTGAATAAAATAGGGTGAGGTAAACCTAACTTTGGAAGGGTGTTTTGACACTATCATAAAAGATGTCAAATGATATATAACCTTGTCTTATCATAAGGCAGGGTTGTGCGCATCCACTTGCTGAGTATATCTACAGGCACTACCTATATGATCTTGGAGTTTATTTGAAATATAATATTCACTTGGAAACAGTGGAGATAGTTATATGTCAAGAGAAGACTCACCATTGGAAAGAAGATGATAGTAATCTTCTCATTTTTCTTTTGGGTCTATTGGTTTAACAAGGATAATTTCATAGACCGTATATCTATCTATTATAACCTGACGCATGGCTTCCCATGCACGAAGGTTTTCTTGAGCACTTCCCAATGATTTTAATTTCTAAAACAGTTTTTGACTATACTTTTATGTAAAGTACCATTGTAAGGTTGTGGTTGAGGCACCATGAGAGTTACATACATTTGTATTAAAACTCATAGTTAACTGTGGTGGTATTCTATACGATAGCTCAACAATTGTATAAATGAAGTTGTATTTGAATTTTGTACCATGTATCTGGCGACTCAGAATGGGTGATGTATATCTAATTTTAGGGGCGTCACAGTTGGTATCGAGCTTAGGGATATGGTGGAATTGGCGAGATAAGAGTTTCAGAACTAGGAGGGGAGAGCGAGTTATATACTTCGTTAGTGTGTGACTTACCTAAGCTGAAATTGTTTACTTGATAAGTTGACAAATTGTGATATGTCAATTAACCTTTGTTTTGAAGATATATTCTAGAATGATATCTGAAATACAGGAGATGAGCAATGGAAAAATCATGATACAGAGGATATAACCGGGAAGGTACAATCCAAAAAGAAAGCAAGGTATTCTCATCTCTTCGAATATCAGGTACGTACGTAAATTTCGAGGGCGAAATTTCATAAGGAGGGGTGATTGTGAGACCCCGAATTTTATGAAATAAAAGTATTCAATTTTTCTATTTTGGTAAATAGTATAATTGATAAAAGTTTAAAGTTAAGGGTAATATGTGAATTTTTTTTTTTTTACAAAGTAAACAAGTTGATATAAAATATTCGTTGTGTCGGGGAATATTCGATTAGTGGGGAATATTCTTTTTTTTAGGGGGAATATCAGATGACAATGACAATCATTGGTGGACCCCTACAATGAAATTATTATCGATTTAGAAAAGCGACAAAAATATTTTATTGAAAATAACGGCTGAAGTTTTACCATTAATACTGTTAACTACTCGGTAGTAAAAGAACAGTAATAGGCGTGGTTGCATAGTAGCACATAGTATAGATTATTGATGCTTATGTGATAAGTCACTCAGTTTTGTTTTATTGGTATTATTAATGTAATAAAACAAAAAAGCTTTTTATAAAAAACAGAATACTTTTATAAAGTTATTTTATAAATAGAATATATTATATTCTATTATGCATAGTGTCTTGCATAGTAAAATCTTTTTACATAAAACAGAATACTTTTATAAAGTTATTCAATAAATAGAATATATTATATTTTATTATGCATAGTGTTGCAAAGTGTCTACATAGTGTTTTGCATAGTAAATTTTTTTTATATAAAACATAATACTTTTATAAAGTTATTCGTTTTATTAGATTATAAATAGAATATATTATATTTTATTTAAAAGATTTTTCTTTAAATATGGACCGTCCGTTTAAAGTAAATCAATCTGGACCGTTCATGAATTAGTTACTATTCAGTCCATTCTTCTATAAATAGAAGCTCATTCATTCATTATTTCTTACGAATTCACTGAAACTCTAGAGAGGGAAACTATAGAGAAAAAGAAGAAAAGTGTTCTGCTACTTCACTACTTCTATATCCAGTACTCTTCTTTCTAAGGTCAAGACAGGTGATGAAAATTATCTTCGTCCTGGGTGCGAAGAGGAATTTAGAATCACAATTGTGATCATGAGTTATTCACATGATCGTGGACGGGAATTGTTGATTTATTTTACAGGGATAAAACATTATTGGTGGACTTTTAACATAGAGAAGATAATAGACCTTATGGTCTATTTGTCTCTTCTAATGGATTGCTCGTTCCGCTGCAACTATGGTTGAAAAGTTTTATCATCTATCATATGTTCTAAATCTCTGATTTATTATTGATGAAAGCTATTAATAATTTAATTATCTTTAGTCATGATATTCTTTATCGAAAGCTAGTTGTGCTCACCCTTTTACGCTTCACGTACAATTCCTTTCGGTAATAAAGAGTGTTGTCGTAAGAATGTTGCGGGTCATGAATAATAACGGGGGAATAGAAGAGTGGTCTCTAGGCTGTGGAGGTTCTCCTAAGCAAGTATAGAAAAGTGTGTTGTATTCTATACAACATTTAGTAGTTATATTTGGTGAATCAAATAGGGTGAGGTGAACCTAACTTTGGAAGGGTGTTTGCCACTATCATACAAGATGTCGAATGACATATAACCTCGTGTTATTATATAAGGCGGGGTTGTGCGCATCCACTTCTTTGAGTATATCTACGGGCACTACCTATATGATCTTGGAGTTTATTTGAAATATAATATTCACTTGGAAACAGTGGAGATAGTTATATGTCAAGAGAAGACTCACCATTGGAAAGAAGATGATAGTAATCTTCTCGTTTTTCTTTTGGGTCTATTGGTTCAACCAAGGATAATTCTGTGACCGTATGATATCTATTATAACCTAGACGCATGGCTTCCCATGTACGAAGGTTTCCTTGAGCACTTCCCAATGATTTTAATTTCTAAAACAGTTTTTGACTATACTTTTATGTAAAGTACCATTGTAAGGTTGTGGTTGAGGCACCATGAGAGTTACATACATTTGTATTAAAACTCATAGTTAACTGTGGTGGTATTCTATACGATAGCTCAACAATTGTATAAATGAAGTTGTATTTGAATTTTGTACCATGTATCTGGCGACTCAGAATGGGTGATGTATATCTAATTTTAGGGGCGTCACAGTTGGTATCAGAGCTTAGGGATATGGTCGGTGGCGGAGATAAGAGTCTAGAACTAGGAGGGGAGAGACGAGTTATATACTTCGTTAGTGTGTGACTTACCTAAGCTGAAATTGTTTACTTGATAAGTTGACAAATTGTGATATGTCAATTAACCTTTGTTTTGAAGATATATTCTAGAATGATATCTGAAATACAGGAGATGAGCAATGGAAAAATCATGATCTGAGAGGATATAGCAGGGAAGGTACAATCGAAAAAAAGAAAGCAAGGTATTCTCATCTCTTGAATATCAGTGCGTACGTAAATTTCGAGGGCGAAATTTCATAAGGAGGGTGATTGTGAGACCCCAATTTTATGAAATAAAAGTATTCAATTTTTCTATTTTGGTAAATAGTATAATTGATAAAAGTTTAAAGTTAAGGGTAATATGTGAATTTTTTTTTTTTTGCAAAGTAAACAAGTTGATATAAAATATTCGTTGTGTCGGGGAATATTCGATTAGTCGGGGAATATTCTTTTTGTCGGGGAATATCTGTACGACGGTACAATCATTGGTGGACCCCACAATGGAATTATTATCGGATTTAGAAAACGACAAAAATATTTTATTGAAAATAACGGCGGAAGTTTTACCATTAATACTGTTAACTACTCGGTAGTAAAAGAACAGTAATAGGCGTGGTTGCATAGTAGCACATAGTATAGATTATTGATGCTTATGTGATAAGTCACTCAGTTTTGTTTTATTGGTATTATTAATGTAATAAAACAAAAAAGCTTTTTATAAAAAACAGAATACTTTTATAAAGTTATTTTATAAATAGAATATATTATATTCTATTATGCATAGTGTCTTGCATAGTAAAATCTTTTTACATAAAAATGTAATACTTTTATAAAGTTATTGATAAATAGAATATATTATATTTTATTATGCATAGTGTTGCAAAGTGTCTGCGCATAGTGTTTTCAGATAGTAATTTTTTTTTATATAAAACATAATACTTTTATAAAGTTATTCGTTTTATTAGATTATAAATAGAATATATTATATTTTATTTAAAAGATTTTTCTTTAAATATGGACCCGTCTGTTTAAAGTAAATCAATCTGAGATAGTTCATGAATTAGTTACTTATTAGGTCCATTCTTCTATAAATAGAAGCTCATTCATTCACTATTTCTTACGAATTCTTTGAAACTCTAGAGAGGGAAACTATAGAGAAAAGAAGAAAAGTGTTCTCGCTACTTCACTACTTCTATATCCAAAGACTCTTCTTTTCTAAGGTCAAGACAGGTGATGAAAATTATCTTCGATCACAGGTGCGAAGAGAATTTAGAATCACAATTGTGATCATGAAGTTATTCACATGATCGTGGGACGGAATTGTTGATTTATTTTACGAGGATAAAACATTATTGGTGGACTTTTAACATAGAAGATAATAGACCTTATGGTCTATTTGTCTCTTCTAATGGATTGCTTCGTTCATTTGCAACTATGGTTGAAAAGTTTTATCATCTATCATATGTTCTAAATCTCTGATTTATTATTGATGAAAGCTATTAATAATTTAATTATCTTTAGTCATGATATTCTTTACTGAGCTAGTTGTGCTCACCCTTTCTGCTTCACGTACAATTCCTTTCAGGTAATAAGAGTGTTGTCGTAAGAATGTTGCCGGGTCATGCGGGAATAACAGGGGAATAGAAGAGTGGTCTCTAGCTGTGGAGGTTCTCCCTAAACAGTATAGAAAAGTGTGTTGTATTCTATACAACATTTAGTAGTTATATTTGGTGAATCAAATAGGGTGAGGTGAACCTAACTTTGGAAGGGTGTTTTGCCACTATCATACAAGATGTCGAATGACATATAACCTCGTGTTATTATAAGGCAGGGTTGTGCGCATCCACTTGCTGAGTATATCTACGGGCACTACCTATATGATCTTGGAGTTTATTTGAAATATAATATTCACTTGGAAACAGTGGAGATAGTTATATGTCAAGAGAAGACTCACCATTGGAAAGAAGATGATAGTAATCTTCTCGTTTTTCTTTTGGGTCTATTGGGTCAACCAAGGATAATTTTGTGGCCATATGATATCTATTATAACCTAGACGCATGGCCTCCCATGTACGAAGGTTTCCTTGAGCACTTCCCAAAGATTTTAATTTCTAAAATAGTTTTTGACTATACTTTTATGTAAAGTACCATTGTAAGGTTGTGGTCGAGGCACCATGAGAGTTACATACATTTGTATTAAAACTTATAGTTAACTGTGGTCGTATTCTATACGACAGCTCAACAATTGTATAAATGAAGTTGTATTTGAATTTTGTACCATGTATCTGGCGACTCAGAATGGGTGATGTATATCTAATTTTGGGGGCATCACAGTTGGTATCAGAGCTTAGGGATATGGTCGTTAGCGGAGATAAGAGTCTAGAACTAAGAGGGGAGAGACGAGTTATATACTTCGCTAGTGTGTGACTTACCTAAGATGAAATTGTTTACTTGATAAGTTGACAAATTGTGATATGTCAATTAACCTTTGTTTTGAAGATATATTCTAGAATGATATCTAAAATACAGGAGATGAGCAATGGAAAAATCATGATCTGAGAGGATATAACCGGAAGGTACAATCCAAAAAGAAAGCAAGGTATTCTCATCTCTTGAATATCAGTGCGTCGCACGTAAATTTCGAGGGCGAAATTTCATAAGGAGGGGTGATTGTGAGACCCCGAATTTTATGAAATAAAAGTATTCAATCTTTTTATTTTGGTAAATAGTTAAATTGATAAAAGTTTAAAGTTAAGGGTAATATGTGAATTTATTTTTTTTTTGCAAAGTAAACAAGTTGATATAAAATATTCGTTGTGTCGGGGAATATTCGATTAGTCGGGGAATATCCGTACTACGGTACAATCATCGGTGGACCCCACAACGGAATTATTGTCGGATTTAGAAAATGACAAAAATATTTTATTGAAAATAACAGCGGAAGTTTTACCATTAATCTTTGTTAACTACTTCCCGGTAGTAAAAAAACGAAACAATGTCTGGCGTGGTCGCATAATAACACACAAGTATAGATTATTGATGCTTATGTGATAAGTCACTCAGTTTTGTTTTATTGGTATTATTAATGTAATAAAACAAAAAAGCTTTTTATAAAAAACAGAATACTTTTATAAAGTTATTCTATAAATAGAATATATTATATTCTATTATGCATAATGTTTTACATAGTAAAATCTTTTTATATAAAACAAAATATTTTTATAAAGTTATTTTATAAATAGAATATATTATATTTTATTATGCATAGTGTTGCAAAGTGTCTGCATAGTGTTTTGCATAGTAAAATCTTTTTATATAAAACATAATACTTTTATAAAGTTATTCGTTTTATTAGATTATAAATAGAATATATTATATTTTATTTAAAAGATCTTGCTTTAAATATGGACCGTCCATTTAAAGTAAATCAATTTGGACCGTTCATGAATTAGTTACTATGCAGACCATTCTTCTATAAATAGAAGCTCATTCATTCATTATTTCTTACGAATTCACTGAAACTCTAGAGAGAGAAACTATAGAGAGAAAGAAGAAAAGTGTTCTGCTACTTCACTACTTCTATATCCAGTACTCTTCTTTCTAAGGTGAAGACAGGTGATGAAAATTATCTTCTTCCTGGGTGCGAAGAGGAACTTAGAATCACAATTGTGATCATGATTTATTCACATGATCGTGGACGGGAATTGTTGATTTATTTTACAGGGATAAAACATTATTGGTGGACTTTTAACATAGAGAAGATAATAGACCTTATGGTCTATTTGTCTCTTCTAATGAATTGCTCGTTCCGCTGCAACTATGGTTGAAAAGTTTTATCATCTATCATATGTTCTAAATCTCTGATTTATTATTGATGAAAGCTATTGATAATTTAATTATCTTTAGTCATGATATTCTTTACTGGGCTAGTTGTGCTCACCCTTCTCGCTTCACGCGTACAATTCCTTTTCGGGTAATAAGAGTGTTCTTAGTAAGAATATTCTTTGGGTCGAGTGGGAATAATAGGGGAATAGAAGAGTGGTCTCTAGCTGTGGAGGTTCTCCCTAAACAGTATAGAAAAGTGTGTTGTATTCTATACAACATTTAGTAGTTATATTTGGTGAATCAAATAGGGTGAGGTGAACCCAACTTTGGAAGGGTGTTTTTCCACTATCATACAAGATGTCTAATGACATATAACCTCGTGTTATCATAAGGCGGGGTTATGCGCATCCACTTCTTGAGTATATCTCTGGGCACTACCTATATGATCTTAGAGTTTATTTGAAATATAATATTCACTTGGAAACAGTGGAGATAGTTATATGTCAAGAGAAGACTCACCATTGGAAAGAAGATGATAGTAATCTTCTCGTTTTTCTTTGGGGTCTATTGGGCCAACCAAGGATAATTCTGTGACCATATGATATCTATTATAACCTAGACGCATGGCCTCCCATGTATGAAGGTTTCCTTGAGCACTTCCCAATGATTTTAATTTCTAAAACAGTTTTTGACTATACTTTTATGTAAAGTACCATTGTAAGGTTGTGGTTGAGGCACCATGAGAGTTACATACATTTGTATTAAAACTCATAGTTAACTGTGGTGGTATTCTATACGATAGCTCAACAATTGTATAAATGAAGTTGTATTTGAATTTTGTACCATGTATCTGGCGACTCAGAATGGGTGATGTATATCTAATTTTAGGGGCGTCACAGTTGGTATCAGAGCTTAGGGATATGGTCGGTGGCGGAGATAAGAGTCTAGAACTAGGAGGGGAGAGACGAGTTATATACTTCGCTAGTGTGTGACTTACCTAAGCTGAAATTGTTTACTTGATAAGTTGACAAATTGTGATATATCAATTAACCTTTGTTTTGAAGATATATTCTAGAATGATATCTGAAATACAGGAGATGAGCAATGGAAAAATCATGATCTGAGAGGATATAACCAGGAAGGTACAATCCAAAAAAAGCAAGGTATTCTCATCTCTTGAATATCGTCAGTGCGACGACGTAAATTTCGAGGGCAAAATTTCATAAGGAGGGTGATTGTGTGACCCGAATTTTATGAAATATAAGTATTCAATTTTTCTATTTTGGTAATTAGTTAAATTGATAAAAGTTTAAAGTTAAGGGTAATATGTGAATTTTTTTTTTTGCAAAGTAAGCAAGTTGATATAAAATATTCGTTATGTCGGGGAATATTCGATTAGTCGAGGAATATTTTTTTTGTCGGGGAATATCCGTACGACGGTACAATCATTGGTGGACCCCACAACGGAATTATTCTCGGATTTAGAAAACGACAAAAATATTTTATTAAAAATAACGGTGGAAGTTTTACCATTAATACTGTTAACTACTCGGTAGTAAAAGAGCAGTAAAACGCGTGGTTGCATAGTAGCACACAGTATTGATTATTGATGCTTATGTGATAAGTCACTCAATTTTGTTTTATTGGTATTATTAATGTAATAAAACAGAAAAACATTTTATATAAAACAGAATACTTTTATAAAGTTATTCTATAAATAGAATATATTATATTCTATTATGCATAGTGTTTTTGCATAGTAAATTTTTTTATATAAAAATGTAATAATTTTTTAAAGTTATTCTATAAATAGAATATATTATATTTTATTATGCATAGTGTTGCATAGTATCTAAATAGTATTTTGCATAGTAAAATCTTTTTATATAAAAATGAATACTTTTATAAAGTTATTCGTTTTATTACATTATAAATAGAATAAATTATGTTTTATTTAAAAGATTTTGCTTTAAATATGGACCGTCTGATTTAAAGTAAATCAATCTGGACCGTTCATGAATTAGTTACTATGCGATCCATTCTTCTATAAATAGAAGCTCATTCATTCATTATTTCTTTTAATTCTTTGAAACTCTAGAGAGAAACTATAGAGAAAAGAAGAAAAGTGTTCTCATTACTTCACTACTTCTATATCCAAAGACTCTTCTTTCTAAGGTGAAGACATGTGATGAAAATTATCTTCATCCTGGGTGTGAAGATGAATTTAGAATCATAGTTCTGATTATGAGTTATTCACATGATCGTGGACGGGAATTGTTGATTTATTTTACAGGGATAAAACATTATTGGTGGACTTTTAACATAGAGAAGATAATAGACATTATGGTCTATTTGTCTCTTCTAATGAATTGCTCGTTCCGCTGCAACTATGGTTGAAAAGTTTTATCATCTATCATATGTTCTAAATCTCTGATTTATTATTGATGAAAGCTATTGATAATTTAATTATTTTTAGTCATGATATTCTTTACTGGGATAGTTGTGCTCACCCTTTCTGCTTCACGTACAATTCCTTTCAAGTAATAAGAGTGTTGTCGTAAGAATGTTGCCGGGTCGAGCGGGAATAATAGGGCAATAGAAGAGTGGTCTCTAGCTGTGGAGGTTCTCCTTAAACAGTATAGAAAAGTGTGTTGTATTTTATACAACATTTAGTAGTTATATTTGGTGAATCAAATAGGGTGAGGTGAACCCAACTTTGGAAGGGTGTTTTGCCACTATCATACAAGATGTCTAATGACATATAACCTCGTGTTATCATAAGGCAGGGTTGTGCGTATCCAATTGCTGAGTATATCTACGGGCACTACCTATATGATCTTGGAGTTTATTTGAAATATAATATTCACTTGGAAACAGTGGAGATAGTTATATGTCAAGAGAAGACTCACCATTTGAAAGAAGATGATAGTAATCTTCTCGTTTTTCTTTGGGTTCTATTAGTTTAACCAAGGATAATTCTGTGACCATATGATATCTATTATAATCTAGACGCATGGCTTCCCATGTACGAAGGTTTCCTTGAGCACTTCCCAAAGATTTTAATTTCTAAAAAAGTTTTTGACTATACTTTTATGTAAAGTACAATTGTAAGGTTGTGGTCGAGGCACCATGATATTAAAACTAATAGTTAACTGTGGTTGTATTCTATACGACAGCTCAAAAATTGTATAAATGAAGTTGTATTTGAATTTTGTACCATGTATCTGGCGACTTAGAATGGGTGATGTATATCTAATTTTGGGGGCGTCACAGTTGGTATCAGAGCTTAGGGATATGATCGCTGGCGGATATAAGAGTCTAGAACTAGGAGGGGAGAGACGAGTTATATACTTCGATAGTGTGTGACTTACCTAAGCTAAAATTGTTTACTTGATAAGTTGACAAATTGTGATATGTCAATTAACCTTTGTTTTGAAGATATATTCTAGAATGATATCTGAAATACAGGAGATGAGAAATGGAAAAATCATAATACAGAGGATATAACCGGGAAGGTACAACCCAAAAAGAAAGCAAGGTATTCTCATCTCTTCGAATATCAGGTACGTACGTAAATTTCGAGGGCGAAATTTCATAAGGAGGGGTGATTGTGAGACCCCGAATTTTATGAAATAAAAGTATTCAATTTTTCTAGTTTGGTAAATAGTTAAATTGATAAAAGTTTAAAGTTAAGGGTAATATGTGAATTTTTTTTTTGCAAAGTAAGCAAGTTGATATAAAATATTCATTGTGTAGGGGAATATTCGATTAGTTGGGGAATATTCTTTTTATCGGGGAATATCCAAATGCGACCAGTACAATCATTGGTGGACCCCATAACGGAATTATTATCGGATTTAGAAAACGACAAAAATATTTTATTAAAAATAACGGTGGAAGTTTTAGCATTAATACTGTTAACTACTCGGTAGTAAAAAAACGGTAATCTGCGTGGTTGCATAAGAAATACACACAAGTATAGATTATTGATGCTTATGTGATAAGTCGATCGGTTTTGTTTTATTGGTATTATTAATGTAATAAAACAAAAAAGCTTATAAAAAAATAGAATACTTTTATAAAGTTATTCTATAAATAGAATATATTATATTCTATTATGCATAGTGTCTTGCATAGTAAAATCTTTTTATATAAAACAGAATACTTTTATAAAGTTATTCTATAAATAGAATATATTATATTATATTATGCATAGTATTGCAAAGTGTCTCAAGATAGTAAATTTTTTTTATATAAAACAGAATACTTTTATAAAGTTATTCGTTTAATTAGATTATAAATAGAATATATTATATTTTATTTAAAAGATTTTCCTTAAATATGGACCGTCCGTTTAAAGTAAATCAATCTGGACCGTTCAGGAATTAGTTACTATGCAGTCCATTCTTCTATAAATAGAAGTTCATTCATTCATTATTTCTTACGAATTCACTGAAACTCTAGAGAAAGAAACTATAGAGAGAAAGAAGAAAAGTGTTCTGCTACTTCACTACTTCTATATCCAGTACTCTTCTTTCTAAGGTGAAGACAGGTGATGAAAATTATTTTCGTCCTGGGTGCGAAGAGGAATTTAGAATCACAATTGTGATCATGAGTTATTCACATGATCATGGATGGGAATTGTTGATTTATTTTACAGGGATAAAACATTATTGGTGGACTTTTAACATAGAGAAGATAATAGACCTTATGGTCTATTTGTCTCTTCTAATGGATTGCTCGTTCCGCTGCAACTATGGTTGAAAAGTTTTATCATCTATCATATGTTCTAAATCTCTGATTTATTATTTATGAAAGCTATTGATAATTTAATTATCTTTAGTCATGATATTCTTTACTGGGCTAGTTGTGCTCACCCTTTCTGCTTCACGTACAATTCCTTTCAGGTAATAAGAGTGTTGCCGTAAGAATGTTGCCGGGTCGAACGGGAATAACAGGGGACTAGAAGAGTGGTCTCTAGCTGTGGAGGTTCTCCCTAAACAGTATAGAAAAGTGTGTTGTATTCTATACAACATTTAGTAGTTATATTTGGTGAATAAAATAGGGTGAGGTAAACCTAACTTTGGAAAGGTGTTTTGACACTATCATACAAGATGTCAAATGATATATAACCTCGTCTTATCATAAGGCAGGGTTGTGCGCATCCACTTGCTGAGTATATCTACGGGCACTACCTATATGATCTTGAAGTTTATTTGAAATATAATATTCACTTGGAAACAGTGGAGATAGTTATATGTCAAGAGAAGACTCACCATTGGAAAGAAGATGATAGTAATCTTCTCATTTTTCTTTTGGGTCTATTGGTTTAAGCAAGGATAATTCTGTGACCGTATGATATATATTATAACCTAGACGCATGGCTTCCCATGTACGAAGGTTTCCTTGAGCACTTCCCAATGATTTTAATTTCTAAAACAGTTTTTGACTATACTTTTATTTAAAGTACCACTGTAAGGTTGTGGTTGAGGAACCATGAGAGTTACATATATTTGTATTAAAACTCATAGTTAACTGTGGTCGTATTCTATACGACAGCTCAACAATTGTATAAATGAAGTTGTATTTGAATTTTGTACCATGTATCTGGCGACTCGAGAATGGGTGATGTAAATCTAATTTTGGGGCGTCACGGTTGGTATCGAGCTTAGGGATATGGTGTTGGCGGAGATAAGAGTCTAGAACTAGGAGGAGAGGCGAGTTATATACTTCGTTAGTGTGTGACTTACCTAAGCTGAAATTGTTTACTTGATAAGTTGACAAATTGTGATATGTCAATTAACCTTTGTTTTGAAGATATATTCTAGAATGATATCTGAAATACAGGAGATGAGCAATGGAAAAATCATGATACAGAGGATATAACTGGGAAGGTACAATCCAAAAAAGAAAGCAAAGTATTCTCATCTCTTCGAATATCAGGTACGTACGTAAATTTCGAGGGCGAAATTTCATAAGGAGGGGTGATTGTGAGACCCCGAATTTTATGAAATAAAAGTATTCAATTTTCTATTTTGGTAAATAGTATAATTGATAAAAGTTTAAAGTTAAGGGTAATATGTGAATTTTTTTTTTTTGCAAAGTAAACAAGTTGATATAAAATATTCGAGTTGTGTTGGGAATATTCGATTAGTGGGGAATATTCTTTTTGTTCGGGGAATATATCATCAGACGCAGACAATCATTAGTGGACCCACAATGGAATTATTATCGGATTTAGAAAACGACAAAAAATATTTTATTGAAAATAATCTGGCGGAAGTTTTACTATTAATACTGTTAACTACTCGGTAGTAAAAGAACAAGAATAATAGGGCGTGATTGCGTAGTAGCACATAGTATAGATTATTGATGCTTATGTGATAAATCACTCGCTTTTGTTTTATTGGTATTATTAATGTAATAAAACAAAAAGCTTTTTATAAAAAATGTAATACTTTTATAAAGTTATTTTATAAATAGAATATATTATATTCTATTACGATAGTGTCTTGTATAGTAAAATCTTTTTACATAAAAGCAGAATACTTTTATAAAGTTATTCAATAAATAGAATATATTATATTTTATTATGCATAGTGTTGCAAAGTGTCTCGTGATAGTGTTTTGCATATAGTAATTTTTTTATATAAAACATAATACTTTTATAAAGTTATTCGTTTTATTAGATTATAAATAGAATATATTATATTTTATTTAAAAGATTTTTCTTTAAATATGGACCGTCCGTTTAAAGTAAATCAATCTGGACCGTTCATGAATTAGTTACTATTCAGTCCATTCTTCTATAAATAGAAGCTCATTCATTCATTATTTCTTACGAATTCACTGAAACTCTAGAAAGGGAAACTATAGAAAAAAGAAGAAAAGTGTTCTCGCTTACTTCACTACTTCTATATCCAGTACTCTTCTTTCTAAGGTCAAGACAGGTGATGAAAATTATCTTCGTCCTGGGTGCGAAGAGGAATTTAGAATCACAATTGTGATCATGAGTTATTCACATGATCGTGGGACGGAATTGTTGATTTATTTTCTGAGGATAAAACATTATTGGTGGACTTTTAACATAGAGAAGATAATAGACCTTATGGTCTATTTGTCTCTTCTAATGGATTGCTCGTTCCGCTGCAACTATGGTTGAAAAGTTTTATCATCTATCATATGTTCTAAATCTCTGATTTATTATTGATGAAAGCTATTAATAATTTAATTATCTTTAGTCATGATATTCTTTACTGGGCTAGTTGTGCTCACCCTTTCTGCTTCACGTACAATTCCTTTCAGGTAATAAGAGTGTTGTCGTAAGAATGTTGCCGGGTCAAGCGGGAATAACAGGGGAATAGAAGAGTGGTCTCTAGCTGTGGAGGTTCTCCCTAAACAGTATAGAAAAGTGTGTTGTATTCTATACAACATTTAGTAGTTATATTTGGTGAATCAAATACGGTGAGGTGAACCCAACTTTGGAAGGGTGTTTTGCCACTATCATACAAGATGTCTAATGACATATAACCTCGTGTTATCATAAGGCAGGGTTGTGCGCATCCACTTGTTGAGTATATCTACGGGCACTACCTATATGATCTTAGAGTTTATTTGAAATATAATATTCACTTGGAAACAGTGGAGATAGTTATATGTCAAGAGAAGACTCACCATTGGAAAGAAGATGATAGTAATCTTCTCGTTTTTCTTTGGGGTCTATTGGGCCAACCAAGGATAATTCTGTGACCATATGATATCTATTATAACCTAGACGCATGGCCTCCCATGTATGAAGGTTTCCTTGAGCACTTCCCAATGATTTTAATTTCTAAAACAGTTTTTGACTATACTTTTATGTAAAGTACCATTGTAAGGTTGTGGTTGAGGCACCATGAGAGTTACATACATTTGTATTAAAACTCATAGTTAACTGTGGTGGTATTCTATACGATAGCTCAACAATTGTATAAATGAAGTTGTATTTGAATTTTGTACCATGTATCTGGCGACTCGAGAATGGGTGATGTATATCTAATTTTAGGGGCGTCATTGGTTGGTATCGAGCTTAGGGGATATGGTGGATTGGCGGAGATAAGAGTCTAGAACTAGGAGGAGAGACGAGTTATATACTTCGCTAGTGTGTGACTTACCTAAGTGAAATTGTTTACTTGATAAGTTGACAAATTGTGATATATCAATTAACCTTTGTTTTGAAGATATATTCTAGAATGATATCTCAAATACGAGGAGATGAAAGCAATGGAAAAATCATGATCTGAGAGGATATAACCAGGAAGGTACAATCCAAAAGAAAGCAAGGTATTCTCATCTCTTGAATATCGCACGATACGTAGAATTTCGAGGCAAAATTTCATAAGGAGGGTGATTGTGTGACCCCGAATTTTATGAAATATAAGTATTCAATTTTTCTATTTTGGTAAATAGTTAAATTGATAAAAGTTTAAAGTTAAGGGTAATATGTGAAATTTTTTTTTTTGCAAAGTAAGCAAGTTGATATAAAATATTCGTTATGTCGGGGAATATTCGATTAGTCGGGGAATATTCTTTTTGTCGGGGAATATCCGTACGACGTAAGTACAATCATTGGTGGACCCCACAAATGTAATTATTCTCGGATTTAGAAAGCGACAAAAATATTTTATTGAAAATAATTGTGGAAGTTTTACCATTAATCCATTAACTACTCAGTAGTAAAAGAAGCGAATGTCTGGCGTGGTTGCATAGTAGCACACAGTATTGATTATTGATGCTTATGTGATAAGTCACTCAATTTTGTTTTATTGGTATTATTAATGTAATAAAACAGAAAAACATTTTATATAAAACAGAATACTTTTATAAAGTTATTCTATAAATAGAATATATTATATTCTATTATCGTAGTGTTTTCGCATAGTAAATTTTTTTATATAAAATGAATACTTTTATAAAGTTATTCTATAAATAGAATATATTATATTTTATTATGCATAGTGTTGCATAGTATCTAAATAGTATTTTGCATAGTAAAATCTTTTTATATAAAACAGAATACTTTTATAAAGTTATTCGTTTTATTACATTATAAATAGAATATATTATGTTTTATTTAAAAGATTTTGCTTTAAATATGGACCGTCCGTTTAAAGTAAATCAATCTGGACCGTTCATGAATTAGTTACTATGCAGTCCATTCTTCTATAAATAGAAGCTCATTCATTCATTATTTCTTATGAATTCACTGAAACTCTAGAGAGAGAAACTATAGAGAAAAGAAGAAAAGTGTTCTGTTACTTCACTACTTCTATATCCAGTACTCTTCTTTCTAAGGTGAAGACATGTGATGAAAATTATCTTCATCCTGGGTGTGAAGATGAATTTAGAATCATAGTTCTGATTATGAGTTATTCACATGATCGTGGATGGGAATTGTTGATTTATTTTACAGGGATAAAACATTATTGGTGGACTTTTAACATAGAGAAGATAATAGACCTTATGGTCTATTTGTCTCTTCTAATGAATTGCTCGTTCCGCTGCAACTATGGTTGAAAAGTTTTATCATCTATCATATGTTCTAAATCTCTGATTTATTATTGATGAAAGCTATTGATAATTTAATTATCTTTAGTCATGATATTCTTTACTGGGATAGTTGTGCTCACCCTTTCTGCTTCACGTACAATTCCTTTCAAGTAATAAGAGTGTTGTCGTAAGAATGTTGCCGGGTCGAGCGGGAATAACAGGGGAATAGAAGATTGGTCTCTAGCTGTGGAGGTTCTCCCTAAACAGTATAGAAAAGTGTGTTGTATTTTATACAACATTTAGTAGTTATATTTGGTGAATCAAATAGGGTGAGGTGAACCCAACTTTGGAAGGGTGTTTTGCCACTATCATACAAGATGTCTAATGACATATAACCTCGTGTTATCATAAGACAGGGTTGTACGCATCCACTTCTTTGAAAGTATATCTACTGGGCACTACCTATATGATCTTGGAGTTTATTTGAAATATAATATTCACTTGGAAACAAAGTGGAGATAGTTATATGTCAAGAGAAGACTCACCATTGGAAAGAAGATGATAGTAATCTTCTCATTTTTCTTTGGGGTCTATTAGGTCAACCAAGGATAATTGCGTGGCCATATGATATCTATTATAACCTAGACGCATGGCCTCCCCATATATGAAGGTTTTCTTGAGCACTTCCCAAAGATTTTAATTTCTAAAACAGTTTTTGACTATACTTTTATGTAAAGTACCATTGTAAGGTTGTGGTCGAGGCACCATGAGAGTTACAAACATTTGTATTAAAACTTATAGTTAACTGTGGTCGTATTCTATACGACAGCTCAACAGTTGTATTTGAATTTTGTACCATGTATCTGGCGACTCAGAATGGGTGATGTATACCTAATTTTGGGGGCGTCACACAATGAAAAAATTAAACTCTTCGTATCCCATGAAATATAAAAAATAATTGTGTGTGTGTGTATATATATATATATATATATATATATATATATATATATATATATACGCATACATGTTTGACATAGTTTGGGAACTAATGACTATGGAAAGACAACTTCTAAGTTCAAATTTATCAATATATATAATTTTAATATGACTCAAGAATGAACAAAAAGGGATAAGTAACGAAAGAGTTATGATACAAACAAAAATAGTGTTTTGTTAAAGTAAAATTAGGAAAACGAGTGTTGTAACTCGGCTTTAGATGAATTTTGAATATATATATATATATATATATATATATATATATATATATATATATATATATATATATATACGACGATAATAACTTATTTTGTCGTGAATGAAGAGATTTTCATAAATTAGAATGTTTGAATTTAATTTTGAATTATAAGATTATTGGAAAAGTTAACAGGAATGTTAAAATATAATTATGGGAAGTAAATTAATAAAAGTAAATATTATTCCAAGGAAGTTATTTTGTTGACAGAAAATATTTTATATTTAATGTTGTAGAAGAATCAGAATTTAGTATGGAAGAAAGAATTATTGAATGTGAATAATGTAGATGATGAACTATGGACCGAGACAAGTTTCCCCAACTTGTACAAATTGATTATTGTGTGCTAGTTTCCTTAAATTTTTGCAAGTTCCTCACTTTGAGCAATTTCTTTAACTTGTAGTAAGATTGTTATTATTGCAAGTTCTAAACTTACGAAATTTTTTAATAATTATGCAAGTTTCAAGACTTTTCATGCATTTGAATTTTTTTATTAGCTAAACTTATGTTCGTAGTTATGTAATATCAAACTATTCAATATGTTGATCATGAATATTATTTAAGAGTGAATGTCATTTGTTTCGGCTACTCTGTTGTGAAAGTAGTTAAGACTGAGGAAGAACAACCTAGCTCATAATATAAGGCCACATTTATGGAAAGTTTTTAAGTCTATGTGACTATTAACCACTTATGGAGTCAACGATTTATATAACTGTGGGGACTTTTATTAATATTATAAATATTATAAATATTTAGGTAAAGAAAAAGAAAGAAAAATTCATTATTTCTTTATGTTTATAAATATTAATTTATTTATGTTTGTAATTTGTATTATTTCTTTTTTGTCTAAAAAATTAAAAAAAAATTTGGTCTTATACAATTAAATTTAAAGTCAACATGTATTGTACATGCTACATAATCAATGGTGTTATTTTATTTTATTTTTTTATGCTGCCACATCAGAAAATAAATTTTTTTGTTTTTTTTTCAATGCCACGTGTGCAATTTGTTAACGTCCGTCCAAGAAATTGGACGGAATGAGCTTATTGAACATTTCTAAAAAGTTCAGTGGGCTAATTGAATATTTTAAAAACACAGTGGCTAATTCGCTAAATCACTATAACCACAGTGGCCAAAAGGTGCTTTTTGCCAAATTTCATTCTATCTCCAATATATAATTTTAATTTTTGGGGAACTAGATAAACTTTCTTGCTTGTTATCGAATATATGGTCTCCGTTGTTTTATGTAGCGTATGTTTTAGTTTTAAAGCATCATTCCTTTATTATAAACTAAAATTATTTTATGTGTCTCACTGTTCTATGATTTGATGGTGAATTTGACATGTTTGGCAGAAGGAACTTTGTTTTTATGCTTGATATAATTCTCATTGCCGACTCTGTCACTAAGTTAATTGCTCGATGTGAGCTCTGTGTTAAATTCTATTGAAGGCTTAGACCTTTTTGTTATTTTAATTAGTTTTGGAACCGAAACTGTGACGCCCCCAAAATTAGGTATACATCACCCATCTTGAGTCACCAGATACATGGTACAGAATTCAAATACAACTTAATAATACAACTGTCGTGTACAATACGACAAAACATAAACTGTGAGTTTGAATACAAATATTGTCTACTAGAGAGTATACAAACTCAAAGGAGTCCTCATTACAATTATTATCACACTATTTCACAGAATAGTGACGACTACTAATGCACCATCTAGGACCATCACTCTATTCCCTGACTAGTCCCAGCTACGTTCTCATTTCCTAAAGAGAACATTGAAAGAAAGGGTGAGCTCAACTAGCCCAGTAAGAAATATTATGACTAAGATAATGCAGAATAGTTTATCGTTAGCCTTCAATAGTGTTAAACTGATAAAATATAATAACTATCAAGTTTAACTGCAGAGGAACAAGCAATCCATTAAAAGAGTCAAGTAGAGAATAAAATCTACTATCTTCTAAGATTTAAAAGGTTTTTCATGACTTTTATCGCCGAGACTCAGCTTAATAAATAATCCACATCATCAAATCATCCCTGCACTACAGGCCGAGGATATTCTTTAGTATCACGACCACGAATTATCCATGCACTACGGCTAAAGATAATCATATTTTTATCAACGGTCTTGATCATGCCATAAAACAATTCATCTTTGCACCCTTGGCCGAAGAGAATCCATAGCTATAATCATACCAAAAACTGTCCATCAATGCACTACGGGCCAATAAGGACTTTTTCCACATCATTTGTAGCATTACGGTCATGATTATACCGAATAATCCCTGGTCATAATCATACCAAGTCCATCTATGCACTACAGGCCACAGATGACTTTCAACATAATATAAACATGAGGATGATGACAATGATATAAGAATTCAATAAAAAAAGTTCAAGAATTAATTTATTCAGGAACTAATAAAGTCCAAATTGTCAACATGATACTTCTTTATAGAGTAAAATTCAAGAATGCTCAGAAGAATATTTCCATGAAAAGATACTGGATGAAGCGCAAATATCAAGGATATTCTACTAATTTCATGGAGTATAGAAGTCAAAACATTAACCAACTGAGTATAATAAAGAATGGAATTACAAAAGAAATCACCACACATGCGGTACTTCAGATAGGCAAAGTTATTCAATGTAATAATAATAACGAAACCGTGTCAAAGTAAATTCGCACCAACAGGATGTTCCAGCGAATAATAAAGAATGGAATAACAACGAAATCACCATGCATGCGGTGCCCGATATAGACATGTTATTCCAAGAATACTAAATAATCGGAACGGTCAAAGCGTAATACGCACTTGCAAGCGGGATATTCCAATGAGAATAATAAATAACGGAACCGGAAGTCCGCGTAAAATGCATGTGACAGGATATTCCAATGAATAATAAAGAATGGAACCAGTCAGGGGTAAGCGCGATAGACAGGATATTCTAACGAATAATAAAGAATGGAATACTAGAAGAATTTCACCATGTATATTTACTTTGCATGATAAAGGTTATTCCAACATAATAATAAAGAATGGAATATTAGAAGAATTTCACCATGTATGCAAGATTACTTTGCATAGAAACGAGTTATTCAACATAATAATAAAGAATGGAATAACGGAAGAATTTCACCATGTATGCGATACTTTGTATGTAGAAAAGTTATTCAACATAATAATAAAGAATGGAATAATGGAAGAATTTCACCAAGTATAGGGTATCCCAGCGTATATAGGTTATTCCAATAGAATAATAAAGAATGGAATAATGAAGTTCTCTTCATGAATAAGAAAGAAAGAATACCCTTACGAGTACAACAAATAATATTCCCTACCTTAAAAAAAGAAAATCTTGGATATATAGTAGTGAAGTAAGAATACTTTTTCTTCTTTCTCTCTATAGTTTATCTCTGTAGTTTCAAAGTGAATTCGTAAGAAATAATGAAGGAATGAACTTCTATTTATAGAAAAATGGATTGCATAGTAACTAACTCATGAGCGGTCCAGATTGATTTACTTTAATCGACTATCCATAATTAAAGCAAAATCTTTTAAATAAAATATAATATATTCTATATATAATCTAATAAAACGAATAACTTTATAAAAGATTTTACTATGCAAATACTATGCAGAGCACTATGCAAAAACACTATACATAATAAAATATAATATATTCTAATTATTGTCTAATAAAACAAATAACTTTATAAAAGTATTACATTTTTTATATAAAAAGATTTTACTATTAGCCTAATAAAATGAATAACTTTATAAAAGTATTATATGTTTTATATAAAAAACTTTTTACGCTTTTATTACATTAATAATACCAATAAAACAAAAGCGGTGACTTATCACATAAGCATCAATAATCAATACCGTGTACTACTATGCAACCACGCCGTACATCGTAATTTTACTACCGAAAGTAGTTCAACAAGATAATAACAGTAAAACTTTCGCCGTTATTCTCATAAAAATATTTTTGTCGTTTTCTCCATCCGATAATAATTTCGTTATGGGTCCACAAATGATTTATGCACGTAAATGCGGATATTCCCACAAAAAAAAAGAATATTCTCCGACCTATCGAATATTATACAACAACTTGCATACTTTTTAAAATTTATAAATACTACCCACAACTATAACATTATCTCAAATTCATACCATAATATTAAAAAAAATATTTCGAGAAAATTAAATCTTTATTCATAAAATCTGGGGTCTCACAGAAACCGCACCAATCACAAGCGGTTTCGTGTACGGTTTTAAAGTTGTCAAACCGCACCTAAGCGGTTTCGGGTGCAGTTTGGACTTCAAATCGCACCATGCTCACCCCTACATAAAATGAGTAAAGTTTCATAAAATTTAGATTCAAAAAAATTAAATAAGAAAATAAAACTTTATTTTCCAAAAGAATAGATTGTTTTTTTCATTTTTACGTAACAATTTATTTTTAGAAGAAAAAAATGGTTTATATCTTTACCATTATTATATGTATTCATAATATTAGAATTTTTAGAAACAAAACTAAAAATATAAATTAAATACAAAAAAAGCGATTCATTTAAAAAAAGAAATTAAAAGTTTGAAATAATTTATATTTTGAAGAAATTTTTTGAAATTTTTATTTTTTAAAAAATGAGTAAAGCTTTATAAAATATAGATTAAAATTACAAATTTTTTTTTAGACAAAACTAGAAATTTTTATTTTTAAAAATTACTAAATTTCATAAAATATAGATTTAAAAAATAAAATAACAAAACATTATTTTCATTAAAAATAGAAATTTATATTTTTAAAAGATGTATATTTTCAAAAAATATTTAAGAATTAAAAATATTAAACTTTAATTTTTGAATTTATATTTTATGAAACTTCACACATTTTGAAAAAAAAAAATAAAAGTTTCTAATATTTTTTCTAAAATTAATAACTATTTTAAAACTTTTTAAAATTAAATTTTATTTTAAAATTAAAAAAAATAAAATTATTTTAAAAATAATATTTTATTTTAAAATATTAAAACTAATTATTTTTTTTTAAAAAAATAATATTTTATTTTAAAATATTAAATATAAGTATAATTTAAAAATAATATTTTATTTAAAATGTTAAAATAATTATTTTATTTTAAAATATTAAAATTAATTAATATTTAAAAATATTAAAATAATTAATATTTTAAAATAATATTTATTTTAAAATAATTACTTGAAAATATCTAATTGGTAAAATTGGGTTGGGTCAAATTGGGCATCTAGGTTGGGTAAAATTTTGGCCTAAATGGAATTCAAGGTTGGGGTCAAATTTGGTAAAAAGAAGCGAAAATAGGACGTAATTAGCGAAAAAATGAATTTAAGGAAGACTTTAAAAGTGAGTGACATAACTTGGAGAGATAAAAGTGTCGATTCATCTTTTCGATTATAAAGAACAAGGAGGCGGAGAAGAGGCGATGTGTGAGTGGAGAGAATTGGATTGTTTTGATTTTAGTTTGAACAAATTAAAAATAGGTTGAAATCAGTTAAGCTGATTCGTGTTTGTGTATCTCTTAGGAAATATGGGTCAAATTTTAATCAACTTAGATAAATTAAAGTAGTTATGAACCAATTCATATGGTCCAAGTTAATTTGGATTGAGCTACCAATTTGTAAGCCAAATTGTCGAGCCTATTCAGGGACTATATATTTTCTAGATCTGATGAAAAAAATTAAACTCTCGTATCCCATGAAATATAAAAAATAATTGTGTGTATATATATATATATATACATGTTTGACATATAGTTTGGGAACTAATGGATATGGTAAGACAACTTCTAAGTTCAAATTTATCACTATATATAATTTTAATTTGACTCCGAATGAACAAAAAGGGATAAGTAAATTGAAGAGTTATAATCAAAACAAAAATAGTGTTTTGTTAAAGTAAAATTAGGAAAACGGGTGTTATAACTTGGCTTGAGATGAATTTTGAATAAAGATATATTTTGACGTATAATAACTTATTTTGATGCAACGAAGAGATTTTCTTAAAATTTAGAATGTTTGAATTTAATTTTGAATTATAAGATTATTGGAGAAGTTAACACGAATGTTAAAATATAATTATGGGAAGTAAATTAATAAAAGTGAATATTATTCTAAGGAAGTTATTTTGTTGACAGAAAATATTTTATATTTAATATTGTAGAAGACTCAGAATTGAGTATGGAAGAAAGAAATATTGAATGTGAATAATGTAGATGATGAACTATGGACGGAGACAAGTTTCCCTAACTTGTACAAATTATTAATTATTGTGTGCTAGTTTTCTTAAATTTTTGCAGGTTTCCTCACTTTGAGCAATTTCTTTAACTTGAAGTAAGATTGTTATTATTGCAAGTTCTAAACTTACCAAATTTTTTAATAACTATGCAAGTTTCGGCACTACATGCATTTGAATTTTTTTTATTAGCTAAACTTCATTGTTATGTAATATCAAACTATTCAATATGTTGATCATGAATATTATTTTAAGAGTGAATGTCATTTGTTTCAGCTACTCTGTTGTGAAAGTAGTTAAGACTACGGAAGAACAACCTCATAATATAAGGCCATATTTATGGAAAGTTTTGAAGTCTATGTGACTATTAACCACTTATGGATAGTCAAAAATTTATATAACTGTGGGGACTTTTGGGTTATATAATGTCGACTTAACTCTTTTAGTTTTGGCATAATTAAAAGATTTGACAATTTTGTGGCTATTAACTTTTATAAAAGAGTTCAATTTCTCATGACCATGTACAGAATTAAGAGCAATTATGACTGTTGAATTATGTATGATGTGTTCATGGTCCTCATGACCATGTATAACAATCAAAGCAATTATGACTGTTGAAATTTGTATGATGAGTTCATGGTCCTCAAGACTATTGGTAAAAGTTTTCAGTTGTGTGACTGTTAAATAATTATTTTCCATATAATGCCGACTTGGAGATTATATAGCCAGGCCATATATTGTCATGGTGAGGCTTTAGCTTATAAGATTGTTAGGTTACGCTCTGTGGGCAAAGAAATCGCGCCTTGCTAGTTTAGGGTTTCGTGTTGGCTGAGGAGGAGAGAAATCCACGAAGAGCACGAAATTGATTGATTGATTGAAGAGGGGAGAAGGACATGTGGGCAATTACTCCAATGACGCGTGACAGAACCCCTAGGATTCGAAAACCTTATTAAGGTTATTGGGATTCTAAGAGCCTTCTTCTTGAGTCCTTCCACTCCTAGAATCCAGAAACCTTATTAGGGTTATTGGGATTCCAAGAGTCTTTCTGAGTGTTGAGAGAGAATGTCTAAGTCCTTTGATCATCCAAGAGTCCAAGTCCTGAGTCTCCAGAGAGGTCCCTTCTTTCATAGAATGGAAGGGGTATTTATAGAGCTTCCTGGAATTTCAGTAATCACATGCCAGACACATGTCTTCAGGAAAATTCCAAAAATACCCTTTAGTCATTAGAATAATGCCCATATCGCCATGTCCTTCTAGCCATCAATCCAATCCCTCAATCAATTCCCAAAACGAGCCGCCTCCACGAGCCTTCTACCTCGGGACACGTGGAGGCTTCTCCCGGGTATAGCCCCTTTATTTCTAACATATCCATCTTCATTTAATTAGGTTATGTTAACCCTAATTTGCGCATTTAATGAGGTCATGGAACCGTAATTGTGCATTTAAATTAATTAGGTCATGTGAACCCTAATTTTGCACTTGGGCCCACATTTGCCCCCTGCGCGAGAGTCGCATTCCCAAATAGACGATCGCGTAAGAATACTTCAAGCCTTTGAACGATTTTGCGGGACTTCACTTTAAAAGTCTTGAAGATAATGGTCGTAGTAGAGGGAAACCCTAGGGAGCCAAAACTGCAGCGGAATAAACAATCCATTAGAAGAGTCAAGTAAAATATAAAATCTACTATCTTCTATGATTTAAAAAGTTTTTCACCAACTTTATCATTTGAGACTCGACAATAAATAATCCACATCATTAACTCATCCTCTTGCTTCTGAGGCCAAGGATATTTTTAGTATCACAACCACGAATTATCCATGCACTACAGGCCAAAGATAATCGTGTTTTCATTAACGGCTCTAATCATGCCATAAAACAATTCATCTTTGCACCCTTGGCCGAAGAGAATCCATAGCCATAATCATACCAAAAACTGTCCATCAATGCACTACGGGCCAATGAGGACTTTTACCACATCATTTGTAACATTACGGTCATGATTACACCGAATAATCCTTGGTCATAATTATACCAAGTCCATCTATGCACTACAGGCCACAGATGACTTTTAACAAAATATATACATGAGGATGATGACAATGATATAAGAATTCAATAAAACAAGTTCAAGGATTAATTTATCCAGGAACTAATAATGTCCAAAATGTCAACATGATACTGCTTTGTAGAGTAAAATTCAAGAATGCTCAGAAGAATATTTCCATGAAAAGATACTGGATGAAGCTCAAATATCAAGGATATTCCACTAATTTCATGGAGTATAGAAGTCAAAACTTTAACCAACTAAGTATAATAAAGAATGGAATAACAAAAGAAATCACCATGCATGCGATAGACCGCACATGCAGATTATTCCAAAAGAATAATAAATAACGGAATCAGTCCCGGCAGAAACGCATGCATGACGGGATATTCAATAGAATAATAAAGACTAAGCGGTCCCACAGTAAAACGCATAAACAGGATATTCCAATGAATAATAATAAAGGCGGAACCAGTCCCAGAGAACGCATGCAGCGAGGATATTCCAACAGAATGATAAATAATGGAACCAGGTCCGGCGTAAACGCACAGACAGGATGTTCCAACAGAATGATAAAGAATGGAATAACAGAAGTTCGCTTTATGGATAAGAAAGAAATAATACTCCCTACCTTAGAAGAAACTGGATATAGAAGTAGTGAAGTAGCAAAATACTTTTCTTCTTTCTCTCTATAATTTCTCTCTATAATAATTGCTCTATAGCTTTAGTGAATTGGTGAGAAATGAAGGAAGAATGAGCTTCTATTTATTGGAAAATATAGTTTCGATAATTGCACGCTTTGGGGCTCGAAATATTACAGTATAATACCTTCCTCTTTTTCTTCACTTTTAATTTAGTCATGCAAGTATTATCAAACTTGTACCAACTCCCCTAATAGTAAATAATGTGAATCAATAGTAAATCATGTGACTCAATAGTTCTAATCATGTGATAAAAATAATTACAGTATAGTACCTCCATCTATATGTACCTCCATAGTCATGCAAGTATTATCATTCTTGCACCAACTCCCCTAATAGTAACAAGAATGTGAATCAATAGTACACACATGTGAACAAATAGTTATAATCATGTGAATTAATAGCAATTAATTGCTCATTTATCCGGTTAAATACCCGATTTGTCAATATAACATTCAGACATCAATTATTATCGAAATAAATGTCGATTTTCACTAACACAAATAATTCCAACACAGTGAAACTATTTTTATCAACAATATAAATTTTAAAATTTCGAAGTTTGACTTTTCCTGAAAAAGTCAACTGTTGATTTTTGTCCAAATAGTGAATCCCGAAAAATTTTGTGTTTATAGACTATTCTTACTAATTTCATTGTTCCGGACTCAAATATCACGTCCGCGTCTCCAAATTCAACTCCGAACACAACTTCAATTTTAATAACATTCATCATTAATATTATAACTCACAATATTTAACAACCAGCTTGTTCCCAGGAAAGAGGGGGCTTTCCAATAAGGATTTCTCCCTATTAGCGATCAATTAGGTGACCAAACCTCTCCTTGACAGAACTTCTAGACATTATAAATATTGCAATTTAAGAATATGAATAACTTTGTCGTCTCAATTATTGAATTAATAAAATAACATATTATGCAGATGATACTGTGACAATAATCAAATCAATAATATGAGAGATATGATGCAACAATTACTGTAACAATAATTGAGTATAACTGAGTGACTTCTCATGTAAGCATTAATAATCAATACAGTGTGCTACTATAAAACCACGCGTATTCATTGTACTTTTTACTAAGGGTAGTTCAACAAAGATTAACGGTAAAACCTCCGTAGTTGTTTTAAGTAAAAGTATTTTTGTCGTTTTCTCAATCCAACAATAATTCCGTTGTGGGGTCCACCAATGATTGTATAGTTATACGAATATTCTCAAACAAAAAGAATATTCCCAACTAATCGAATATTATATAACAACTTATTACTTTGCAAAATTTATAAATATAACCCACAACTATAACATTATATCAAATCCACACCATAATATTTAAAAAATTATTTTGAGAAAATTAAATATTTATTCATAAAATCTGGGTCTCACAATCTCCCTCCTTATGGAATTTCGCCCTTGAAATTTATATACGTACTTGGTATGCTGAACCAGGTGAGGATACCTCGACTTCATTTCAAATTCTAACTCTTGAGGTATAACCTTTGAGTGTTGAATACGATTCTTCTTATCCAAGATTTTAACACGTATCTCCTCAAACGTTAAATCAGCCGTTATCTCGTCCGGTTCTAAATTAATAATGTGGTTCGGGTCATCCACATATTTACGTAACGTCGATACGTAAAAAAAACCGTTATGAACACGTGACATACTTGGCGGTAAAACGAGTCTATAAGCCACAGTTCCTACTCGATCGAGGATTTCAAATGGGTCAATTAAATCGAGGGTTGAGATTTCCTCTCTTCATCGATTCTTGCTTCTAGAATAACGCCCTCTTGAACCTTCTTCATTCATCAGCTCTGAGTATGTAGCTTGAGCGGCTTTAACTTTATCGATTAAAGTCAATTCTAATCGTATATTCGTTATCTTCACGTGGGTTCCTAGATTCTTTAACTCTATCTTCATCATTTGTAAGTCGTACGAAATGGGTCTTCGTGTTAACAACATCGCACTCGTAAATGCATACGATCTTCTACTCAACGCATCAGCTACCACGTTCGCTTTCCCACGATGGTATTGAATGATACGATCGTAATCTTCAACAACTCGAGCCAACGTCTTTGGCGCATGTTACGTTCATTTTAGTTGAAGAAATATTTGAGGGTTTAAGAAATGGGTTTTGTACTGGGGTCAATACAAAATTCGATTTCACGCTTTAGGGTAGGCTAAGAAGTCTTCAAGAATACGCAAGGAAATTTATTAACAATAGAAATATCATTCAAAACTGTGACTCTCATCCAAGACTTGGGTAACACGTCACATTGATATCTATCAACTTGACATCGTCATTCACAATGTCGCTTCTGAGAAAGTCCGGCGGTGCATTCCACACAAGGAAGTCAACAACGAAAGGACCGGTGCTCTTTACTTATGGCTTGATATGACAGTGATTGACTTTAGTGGTTTGGTTACTTAAAAAATTAGGAATATGAAAGCTAACAACCTTACGAAAAGCATGATGAGTAGTTAACCAATCGATTCCAAAAATCACATCCATGCAAATATTTTCAAAGAGATAAGATTGACATGTAACGTGAAAGTGTCGATTTGAATCAACAAGATTTATAAATAATGGATGTAACGAAGGTTCCTTCCAACTGAGTTTCAACAGATAAATCAAAATCTAACTTCTCCGGAGTTAAATTCAAACGTTGAGCGCAAGCAAGAGAGATAAAAGAATAGGTAGAACCGGTATCGAATAAGGTATGGACTTCGAAAGAATTTATAATTAACTAACCCATGATAACTTCGTTCGATTCCTCGTCATGAAAAATACTCTCCCTTAAACTATCGATTTGACTTGTTCGGGACAGTCTTTGGTGTCGTCATTACCACTGGAATTGACTTTCGCTATAGGGCATATTCCACCCTCAATTGCTTTGTCGTACTCCTGCTCCATGATCTGAATCATTAGCCTTTGATCCATATCGAATTGGGGTTGACCGCAATGTATAGGGTAATTCAAAACTCGATGATGGGTTCTCCCAATTGAAAGTAATATGCACACAAGCCAATCATGTTTGATGATAAAGAATATACTTTGTAACAATCTTATTCATTTATTAATAAAAAGTATTAATTTATTAAAAGCTTTTAATTATCTACATGATGCTGTTTTATAATATGTGATAAACCCATAGTTTTAAGCAATGCTTTTAGAATAATGATGATGATCATTCTAATGAGATCTAAATTCTTAGAAAGCTTAAAACTAAAATAGTTCCCAATCATTGGATTACTAAATTGGGGATTAGTGAATCATGGGATAGATTGGTACATACGTTGCTTGCTCATTGGATGAGGATGATTGATCTTATGATCATTTGTGTGGAGACACTAAAGCAAGTATGTAGGTGCTTATTAGAGAATAAGTTCACTTTGAGCATTGGCTCGCTAAGGAATACCTAATGGAGTTTTATTTACTGTCAATAGGAATTCTGTAGTGATAGTAGTACAAGTAATCCTTGGACTTGAGATCATCATAGTATCTTGTGTATGATGAGTTATACTTTGACTTATTCCTTAAGACCCTTAGGGTATATCAAAGGGTATGCTTGGGTATAATAAGTTGTACATGGAGATAATGTATGATCAATAAAGAATCTACCACTTCTAATAAAAGAAGAGAAATGTCCTATGTGATTCGATAAATGACAACCCAAAGAGTCCTTGGTTAAGGCGAATGAAATTAGAAAGGAGTTTCTAATTTGCATTATTTGGAGTTGTGCATTTAAGGATCGAAATACATATAATTAAATAAAATAAGACTTGACAGTAATTCCATGTCTTATATTTAATTGGGACATTGTATGGTGGAAGGATTGAATTGCACGGTAACTATTTACTCAAAGGTTCTTTTATGATTAATGTTGAAATCTATATTATCGGAAAGTCGTTGATCGCTAGGGAGGCTTATCCCTATTGTAGAATAAATATTATTTATTTAAATAAATTAATTGTTTAATTTATTTATTTAAATAAGATTAGAATTATTCTAATTGATTTATTCACAACCTAGGTTTAATATGGAGAACCTAAAGGGTCACACCATAAAAGGAAGAATAATTATTTAAGAAGTTAATGGCATAATCGTAATAATATGTTAAGTATATTTAATTTAATCTATGGTGATAGAATAAATTAAATAGCTTAATATTTATTATTTAATATTTTAGAAATATTAAATATAAATTAATAAGAGGAGTCTTATTAATATTATTACAATTATTATTATTTTAATTTCTAAAGAGTTTAGGAATTAATTTAATATAAGTACTCTCATTTATTCCTAATAGGATTAGGAGGGAAAATTAATTAAAGGAGTTTAATTAATTATCCCTAATAAGATTAGGGAGCCCATTTAATTAAAATGGTTTAATTAAATAATACCTTATTTTTATAGGGTTACTTGATATCTTTATAAGAAGAGTCTTATATCAGATATCAAATGTACATAATAATTCCAATTTGTTGGAGAGTACGCCCTTTCTATAGAGATAGAAAAACTAGGGTTTGAGCCAATACCCCTTCTTCTTGAATTCTTATTATTCTTTGGTGGATCACCTCTAGAGGCCATACACTTGGGTGGCTAACGTTGATCAAAGGAAGGAACAAAACCCCGGTGGATTCAAGTTGAACGCGAAAGGATTTGGAGGTGAACTTATACCTGAGGAAGCTCGATCTTCAAGGGTATGATTTTATTCTTTATCTTTTCGTTTAATTAATAATTGTGCATAAAGGGTGATCCGGGTTTATGGTTTGTAAAAATTTTAAACTCTGATTTTACACGCTTCCGCTAATTTATGCAATTTGATTGCCTTTTATGAATATTACAAACCTAACACCAATTACTGTCGAAAAAGATAAATACATATCATCTATTTTAGCTTTCTTGGATCGGACTTCTCTTTCCACAATATCAACGCGTCGTGTGGCTTTTACCCATGCATCTTTCATTCTCACTCGTTCAATTGTTTCTTCTTTCAGCTGCTCCTTGACATTTGAATTCTCAGATTCCAGCTTTAATATCGTATACTCTGCCAAAAAGCGCTCCTGTTCAGCTATCGCACATCGGGTAATACAATTTTGAATTGTTACATTCCTTTGCTCCACGACCGCCTTCCGTTCTTCAGCCTGCTCTTCTAACTCATGAATACGATTTTGCAATTCTACATTTTGATCAATAAGTTCTTCTAATAAATCCTCCTCAGGTTTCTCTTCTTCCTCACTCTCAGTTGCTACCTTTGCGACTAGCTTGAGTGCAACTTTTAATTCCTCAATCACCACATGGATATCTCTAATCACATTATCTTGGTTGGTGATTAGAGGTGTCTCCACGGTCTCATGTTCTCCATTGCTATTCTCAATATTTTCAGATGCCATTTTCAAATACTGCCACAAAACAAGGGTTAATTGACATGTAACATATTATCCCTATATTCTGACCGACCAATTAAATATCAAATAAACTTAGGTAGGTCATACTAGCGAAGGAATTCCCCGTCTCTCCCCTCCTAGTTCTATTCTCACATCCCAGGCAGGATCATATCCTAAGCTTTGATACCAATCGTGACACCCCAAAGCAATATCGTCACCCATTTTGGGTCGCCATTTACATGGTATGTAATACAAATATAATCTTAAATATACTGACATGAAAGTTTGTGAGTTTGAATACAAATATTGTCTACTAGAGAATATACAAACTCAAAAGGAGTCCTCATTACTATTATTATCACACTATTTCACAGAATAGTGAGGACTACTAATGCAAACATCTAGGACCATCACTGTTCCCCGACTAGTCCCCAGGCCACGTTCTCATTTCACAAGAGAACGGTGAAAGAAAGGTGAGCTCAACTAGCCTAGTAAGAAATATTATGACTAAGATAATGCGAGAATAAATTATCATTAGCCTTCAACAAAGATATAACAACCGATAGAATATAATAGACAACAAGTTTTAAATCAAAAACTGCAGCGGAATAAACAATCCATTAGAAGAGTCAAGTAAAATATAAAATCTACTATCTTCTATGATTTAAAAAGTTTTTCACTAACTTTATCACGAGACTCAAAATTTTAATAAATAATCCACATCATTAACTCATCCTTGCACTCTGTGCCAAGGATATTTTTAATATCACGACCACGAATTATCCATGCACTACAAAGCCAAAGATAATCGTGTTTTCATCAACCAGCCCCGATCATGCCATAAAACAATTCATCTTTGCACCCTTGGCCGAAGAGAA
Organism: Panax quinquefolius; assembly: GCA_020205615.1. Taxonomy (NCBI): domain Eukaryota; kingdom Viridiplantae; phylum Streptophyta; class Magnoliopsida; order Apiales; family Araliaceae; genus Panax; species Panax quinquefolius. The sequence goes on from CM035165.1 coordinate 90,835,260, forward strand.
TCCATAGCCATAATCATACCAAAAACTGTCCATCAATGCACTATGGGTCAATGAGGACTTTTACCACATCATTTGAAACATTATGGTCATGATTACACTGAATAATCCCTGGTCATAATCATACCAAGTCCATCTATGCACTACAAGCCACATATGACTTTCAACAAAATATATACACGAGGATGATGACAATGATATAAGAATTCAATAAAACAAGTTCAAGGATTAATTTATCCAGGAACTAATAATGTCCAAATTGTCAACATGATACTGCTTTGTAGAGTAAAATTTAAGAATGCTCAGAAGAATATTTCCATGAAAAGATACTGGATGAAGCGCAAATATCAAGGATATTCCACTAATTTCATGGAGTATAGAAGTCAAAACTTTAACCAACCCGAGTATAATAAAGAATGGAATAACAAAAGAAATCACCATGCATGCGACGGCATAGCACATGCAGTTATTCCAACGGAATAATAAATAACGGAATCAGTCCAAGCGTAAAAACACGAGCGTGATGTGATATTCCAATAGAATAATAAAGACGGAATCAGGTCCGACGTAAAACGCATAGACAGGATATTCCAACAGAATAATAAAGACGGAACCAGGTCCGGCGTAGAACGCACAGACAGTATATTCCAACAAAATGATAAATAATGGAACCAGGTCCGGCGTAAACGCACAGACATGATGTTCTAACAGAATGATAAAGAATGGAATAACAGAAATTCTCTTTATGGATAAGAAAGAAATAATACCCCCTACCTTAGAAGAAACTTGATATAGAAGTAGTGAAGTAGCAGAATACTTTTCTTCTTTCTCTCTATAATTTCTCTTTATAATAATTGCTGTATAGCTTTAGTGAATTGGTGAGAAATGAAGGAAGAATGAGCTTTCTATTTATAGGAAAATATAGTTTCGATAATTGTACATTTTGTGACTCAAAATATTACAGTATAATACCTTCCTCTTTTTCTTCACTTTTAATTTAGTCATGCAAGTATTATCAAACTTGCACCAACTCCCCTAATAGTAAATAATGTGAATCAATAGTAAATCATGTGATAAAAACAATTACAGTATAGTACCTCCATCTATACGTACCTCCATAGTCATGCAAGTATTATCAATCTTGCACCAACTCCCCTAATAGTATCAAGAATGTGAATCAATAGTACATACATGTGAACAAATAGTTATAATCATGTGAATTAATAGCAATCAATTGCTCATTTATTCGGTTAAATACCCGATTGGTAAATATAACCTCCAGACATCAATTATTATCGAAATAAATGTCGATTTTCACTAACACAAATAATTCTAACACAATGAAACTATTTTTATCAACAATATAAATTTTAAAATTTCGAAGTTTGACTTTTCCCAAAAAAGTCAATTGTTGACTTTTTGTCCAAATAGTGAATCCCGGAAAATTTTGTTTTTATAGACTATTTTTACTAATTTCATCGTTTTGGACTCAAATATCACGTCCGCGTCTCCAAATTCAACTCTGAACACAACTTTAATTTTAATAACATTCATCATTAATATTATAACTCACAATATTTAACAACCAGGTCGTTCCCAGGAAAGAGGGGGCTTTCCATTAAGCATTTCTCCCTATTAGCGCACAATTAGGTGACTAAACCTCTCCTTGACAGAACTTCTAGATATTGTAAATATTGCAATTTAATAATATGAATAACTTTGTCGTCTCAATTATTGAATTAATAAAATAACATATTATGCAGATGATACTGTGACAATAATCGAATCAATAATATGAGAGATATGATGCAACAATTCATGTGAGTAATAATTGAGTATAAGCGAGTGACTTCTCACGTAAGCATTAATAATCAATCTGCAGTGTGCTACTATGAAACCACGCCAGTATCATGTACTTTTACTACTAGGGTAGTTCAACGGTATTAACAGTAAAACCTCCGCCGTTATTTTCATAAAAAGTATTTTTGTCGTTTTCTCAATCCGACAATAATTACATTGTGGGGGTCCACCAATGATTGTCTGCGTCGCATACGAATATTCCTGCATAAAAAGAATATTCCCCGACCAATCGAATATTATATAACAACTTGCGTACTTTGCAAAATTTATAAATATAACCCACAACTATAACATTATATCAAATTTACACCATAATATTTTAAAAATTATTTTGATAAAATTAAATATTTATTCATAAAATTTGGGGTCTCACATTAAACCCTAGGGAGGCAAAATCTAGCAGGGCTCTACCTTGGACCTATTGGGAATTCCTCCAAAAATATTTCCATAGCTTGCCAAAGATTTATTTCTTTATTTTTTCCTGGAACAAGAGAAATGATCAAATAAAATTAAATTTAATAAAATCTTTCTTTTGGTAAATCAGATTTTTACCAAATCAGATCTTAATTAATTTTATTTTTTTGAAAATAAAATCAAATCTTAATCTTATTTTGGAAATAAAATCAAAGCTTTCTTTGTTTGAAAATAAATCAAATCTTTCTTTATTTTGGAAATAAACCAAATCTTTCTTTATTTGAAAGCAAAAGATTTTATTTATATATATATATATATATATATATATATTATCATCTATATATATTAATAATCCATTTTAAAAAATTACCCATTGTTGGGAATAAAATTAAATCTTCTTTATATTTAGCAAATAATATCTTTAATATATTTCTATTTAGAAATAAATTCAAAGATACTTATCTTTTGGAAATCAGCTTGAATCCTTCCCTTAATGAAAAAAGAGTGATTACTTCCTTTTCCGTTGTAAGCATACTTTGGGGGCTATACAGTATTCATATGTATGCATTGCCCAAGCCATTCACGCCTCCTTGTTTATCTTGCTTCATTTTGGATTTTCTTTCTTCCTACGAGCCAGGAAGATCCTCAAGGGAGCAGCAAGAAGACATTCCTCAATCCGAGCAAGAGTTAACAAAGAGAATTTCTTCCTATAGGGCCGAACCCTAGGGGATGAACCTTATAGGGTCGAACCTATGGGGAACGTTCGAGCCTTGGAGCTTCATTCCTTCTTCTATATTTCTTGACTTGCTTCCTCTATTTCTTTTTTTATTATTTCAGGCAATTGTAGTCTTTCTGTGCTTCCGAGCCCCATCACCTTGATCACATCTAGGTTTTTTCCCTCAGAATTCATTAGAGGAAGGCTAAAATTTTTGCGACGAAGGAACACTCGTTCCAAGCAGTTGATTGGTGGAGCAACAGGACCTCATCAAAGGAATGAAGAGAGGGAACACCCCCTAGGGGGCCGAACCCTAGGGGGCGAACCCTACAAATTTTTTTTTTTTTTTCAGGACTCCCCAATCTTTCTTTTGTCTTCCGAGCCCCATTACCTTGATTACATCTCGGTTTTTTCCTTCGGATAATAAAGAAAGACTTGACGTTTTGTCCACGAAGGAAGAAAAAATGCTCTACATGCAGTGAAACCGCTCCAGATGGCCAAACCTCTAGGGGCGAACCCTAAGAGGCCGAACCCTAGGGGGCCGAACCCTAGGGGGCGAACCCTAGGGAGAAATCCATGTTTTGGGGGAAAAAAATGAAGTTCGGGACGAGCAGTTACTATTTGTAGCGTAACTTTTGATCCGTTTGGAGTTTTAGGGCCCGTAATATATCAAAACGACCGTATCAACGAGCTCTACAAAAGTCATCACTATTCCAAGACATATGCCATTATAAGTCCAAAAAGGCTTCGAATGATGCCTTTTGGATGTCCGAAGTTTTTTCGAAATTTTTTGGGAAATTGTTTCTTGCATAACTATGATTCCTAACTCCTCCTAACATTGTTTCTTCTTCTTTTCAAGTGTTTTTAGGCTTAAATCTTAGACTTTCCTCTTTGTCATGGTGAGCACTTCAAGTTCAAATGCCTCATTTCCTTGTTCTTTAGATCCCTTATGCTGAATTCTTTTTTCTTGCAGGACCTCCCCATTGAACATTCTGCATACTTGGGAACAACCAAGGAGGCCCCATTTCTCAATGATTGGGAAAGGGCTCCCCTCCTTTGGTATTTTTGTCGTCTTTTAGAAGCAAGTCCAAACTTATGACCGTACAACTTTTCCTCCACCATAGAAGGAAGACTTGTTTCTATATATATCCAACGGCTTGTGGAAGTGGGGTGACTTTCCCAATTCTGATCGCATTCTCATTCACTTCTTGTCTTAATCATCTAACCACATTCAGGAATGGCAGCATTGGACCGGAGAAATACTTGAGAATGTTGATTATGTGGATATACTAAAGAGAAGGCTAACATTCTTCGTTGCATCCAACTATGCAGGGACCTTTGTATCCAACAGGACCGTGGTGCTCCTCTACATGCATATTCATCACTTTTTGGGGGGAATGCACCTCTACTCTGGAGGATGTATATCTCATCTATCAGTAAGCATTTTTTCCCCTGCGCGTGAGTCATGCCTTTGGTGAGATGATCGCGCAAAGAATTATAAGTGTTGAAGTCTTAATTCCATTGTCTGAACACTTTGTCTTGATGTTTTGCAAGCCTCAAAAATGAAATTCCTAGGAGAGGGAACCTCTAGGGAGCAAACCTTAGAAGGGCGAGCCTTAGAGGAGCTCTCCCGTGACATTTTGAAAATCTTCAATCTAATCTTTCGTACCCTCTCTGGAAATTTCTCTTTTCTTTAGAATTAAAAAGTCATTGAGAATCAAGAAGTCCGTGAAGGCATGAAAGCCTCGAAGGCTTGATAGCCTCGAAGACCTGCTGATAGCTTCAAAGGCCTGATAGCATCGAAGACCTGATAGCCTTGAAGACCTGATAGCATCAAAGACCGAAAGATAGCCTTGAAGACATGTTGATAGCTTCGAAGACCTGCTAATAGCCTCGAAGGCCTGATAGCCACGAAGACCAAGCTTTAGGTATTTCTCTCTCTTCAATTCGACAGGTCAGGGCCTTTAGATCATGAATTTTCCTAGTTCTTTTTTCATTTCCTGTATCAGAAAATCATGTGCATATATTTCATACAGACTAACACTTGAATCTATACTTTTATTTTATTTTCTTTTTTTTAAAATCAGAAGAAATAATCAAGTATAAGTGAAATTTTGAAAAATTTATTGATAATCAAAATTACTTTTAATGAAAAGCATAACGTTTCATAAAACAAATCTTGCTTTTGTCGGCAAAAGCATAACGTTCACCACTTTTATAGATAAAGTGTAACTTTTTCGAGGTTGATGACTTATACTCAGGCGCCTCAATTACTTTTATTAAAGTTGAAAGTATAACTTTTTGGGTCTGAGGACTTATAGTCAGGTGCCTCATTCACTTTTGATGATAAAGTGTAACACTCGAGTGCCTCGTCACTTGGGTCGTTCAATTTCTTGGCAAGTGTAGTCTATGAGGACTTGAAATCGGGTACCTCATCACTTGGGTCATCCAATTTCTTGGCAAGTACAGTCTACGAGGACTTGAAAATGGATGCCTCATCACTTGGGTCATCCAATATCTTGGCAAGTGCAGTCTATGAGGACTTGAAATCGGGTGCCTTGTCACTTGGGTCATCCAATTTCTTGGCAAGTGCAGTCTACGAGTACTTAACCACTATTTAGAGTGGACTGCCATCTTGGGTGGATTTTTTTTATTCGTCAATTCTTGTGCCTCCTCCCTTGGTCATCCAATTGCTTGGCAAGGGATACTCCTGAGGGTTTAAACCACCATTTTTGGTGGACCACCATCTTGGGTGGATTTTTAATTCGTATGTTGTTAAGAGTTTTTTTCGATTGTACATAGATCCAGTATTTGAGTTCTTGACTTCCGGGACTGCACCATGGGTGATAGTGTTGCACGTTTCTTCTCGTAGTTCAATCTCCCTGGCCACCAGTTTCTCATGGTATATCCTCCGCAGACTGTAACAGTTCATAGTGGAATGCCCTGCGTATTGGTAGTATACACATAAGTCTGGTCTTCTTTTTATTTCTTCCGTTACAACCAACCGGGGCCTTGGAGGTTTCACAACTCTATGCTCGACCCATTGTTCGTATAGGCTCCTGAACGCCTTCTCGCTGCATATGATAGCCTCCGGAACTGGCATTCTGGTATACTTGTCCCCATGCTTTTCTCCGCTTCGTTCAAATTTCTCATTCTTCTCCCTCTTGGCCCCTTGTGGTTTTGACTGAGAATCCACCAAAGCCACAGTTGATGTCCTCTTACTCTTCCATGTATCCATCGCATGACTGGTGGGAAGTGTCATGATTCCCCCCAAGTCTTGTACAAAAGATGATAGGGTCGCAAATGAATCACACGCCTTGGTAATGAGGTGGGGCTTGAAGGAGTCTAAGGCACCATTGTTGCAAATGTTGACCAGGTTCTTTTCTTCAATCGGCTCTGCACACTTCTGTGCCTGGGCCCTGAACCTGTCAACATAATCTGATAGCTCCTCATTCGGCTTCTGTTTGAACCGCATGAATTGTACAATGGTTACCTGTTTTTGCACATAGAAAATTTTCTTAAAAAATTATAATTTTAGGTCATCCCAATCATGGACTGACCCCTTCTCCAAATTGTAGTACCAACTGAAGGCACTATCCGTCAAAGTTTTGTTGAATTCCCGCATCAACAAGTTGTGGTTGTTCACTTCATCATATCCCAGCCACGGAGACATCGACTCTACGAACCTGGCAATATGTTCTCTGGCATTTCCTTTTTCCCCGTTGTATTTTGGAAACTGCGGGGGATGCTCAATATACCCTATCGGGTAGGGCTGCCTCCGTATATGTGTAAGGTAAGGAGGAGAAAAGTCCAACTCCGAGGGTCGAGATGTCTGTCTGCGAAGTTGATTGATCACGTCGATCATATCATCCTTCGTCATGTACTGGCTTGTGGCGTGAACTCTCTGGGGTGTTGTGATATCTTTCTTTGTATCGGTGGTGTGTATGGTAGAGAGATTGGTTGATGCACACTTGCATCGTGTAAAGCTGGAACTGGTGGCAGCTGTTGGCTCACTCGCTGGACATCGCTTGGAATGGTTGGCATTTACACCTATGAAAATATTGGGAGAGCAGTTGGGATCATGTTTGTCTGAGGTTGGCTTGCTTCCAACCTGGGTTGTGGTACGTCACCACTGTTCTGGGGCTCCAAGTTGATGATTGAAACCGACTGAGTTTCCGTCGATGGAGGTACAATCTGGTTCTCTTTGTTGTTGCTGCCATTGTTGTTGTCCTCCACTCCTGCTTGTAATCCCTATGAATTATCTGGGAACATAGCCTTGAAGGCGGGGATCTGCATCAACTGCTGACGGAAATTTCCCATTTCCTCTTGCTTCTTCTACATCTCCAGCATCATAGCCATCATCACCCCTTGTCCTTCCTGTGCTTCCTTCAATGCCTTGAGTATCTCCAGTTGCACAACATTTGTCTGCTCTCCACTTTCTTCCTCGTTTTGCCTTCCCATGCTTATCTGTCTGACATTCGATGGTTGTTGCTCAGCCATGTATGGTGATGTTGAACTTCGTTCCGATGCGTCTTCAAGGATGGTTTGATCGAGATTTAGATTCACGCCTTGGAAAGCTTGACTTGCTTGCCTTGGAACTGGACCCGGTGAGGTAATGTTGTTTGTTGGTGAAGCTCTTCCTGTTGTTCTCCCACTTCGAGTTGTGGGCATACCTTCACTTAATTCTACACCTCCCAAAGCAGAGTCGCCAAATAAATGTGGGCAAGGAAATCGCGCCTTGCTTGTTTAGGGTTTCGTGTTGGCTGAGGCGGAGAGAAATCCACGAAGAGCAGGGAATTGATTGATTGATTGAAGATGGGAGAACGACAGGTGGGCGATTACTCCAACGACGCGTGGCAGAACCCCTAGAATCCGGAAACCTTATTAGGGTTATTGGGATTCTAAGAGCCTTCTTCTTGAGTCCTTCTACTCCTAGAATCCGGAAACCTTATTAGGGTTATTGGGATTCCAAGAGTCTTCCTGAGTGTTGAGAGAGAATGTCTAAGTCCTTTGATCGTCCAAGAGTCCTAGTCCCGAGTCTCCAGAGAGGTCCCTTCCTTCATAGAATAGAAGATGTATTTATAGAGCTTCCTGGAATTTAAGTAATCACATGTCAGACACATGTCTTTAGGGAAATTCCAAAAATACCCTTTAGTTATTAGAATAATACCCATATCGCCCTGTTCTTCTAGCCACCAATCCAATCCCTCAATCAATTCCCAAAACGAGCCGCCTCCACGAACCTTCTGTCTCGGGACACGTGGAGGCTTCTCCCGGGTCTAGCCCATTTATTTATGACTTATCCGTCTTCATTTAATTAGGTTATGTGAACCCTAATTTGTGCATTTAATGAGGTCGTGGAACCCTAATTGTGCATTTAATTTAATTAAGTCATGTGAACCCTAATTTTGCACCTGGGCCCACACACTCTATCAAAGAAATGTTTTTTGAAAAATTAAAGAGTTCATGGTTCTAACGACCCCTCAATAATAATCTAAAGAAAAAGACTATGATATTGAAGTCTTAATACTACTTATTTACTTTGTGTTGTCACACATTTACGAAGTTTCACATGTTGAAAAGCCTCTTTAACGAGTTATTCATTTTTCCAAAGTATATTTATTCACTTTTAAGTTATTCTGACAAGTCACTGTGTACTACATATAGTAAGGTAAGATGTTAATTACATGTCATATTCAGTGTTGTTACGTTGATCACATATAGTACGATTCGACATAACTCTCTTTCCTTTAAGTTGACCATTCAAGTAACTAAAGTTGATAATCCTTATAATTTAGAAATATTAAATTATTGATTCATGTTTATTCATTAAATTGTTTCATTTCAATTTTATACTTATTGAGCATATTTGATGTTAACTCTTGCCAAACATTAACTTGGTGCAGGTTGAAAATAATGATAGGACCAGAATGGTCAAATTTAAACTATAGAATGGAAGATAAAAATCATATAAAGGTTACAGGTTGGTATCAGGTAAAAAGAATAAGACCTAAGTTGTGATACCGCGATGAAGTTTGTGATATAATGTCTAAATAGACTAGTTAAATAAAAAAAATATTGATAGATGCTGAGGGAGATGATGAATAGTGAACACCAAGTCTGTTGTAGCGAGTACTCAGATTTGGGGGCATTATAGTTTCCTCCTCTGCCGCTGCAGTAAACTTTCTCTCTCTCTCTCTCTCTCTCTCTCTCTCTCTCTCTCTCTCTCTCTCTTTCTCACACATTACTCTCTCTTTCTCTTTCCTCGCTCCTCCCTCACGTGGCTCTCAAATCTCACCTCCTTCCCATCGTCTCCCTCAATTCCGGTCCTCCGATCCTCCTCGTCCCCTTTAACAAATCAACGGCGTAGTGCGCATTGGTGGTGGTGGTGGCATAACGCAGCGGTGGTGCTTCTTTCCCCTTTAACACTGGATTGGATCCATTTTATTTTATTTTATTTTCCATTCCCACTTAAATAACAACAAAAAATTAAATACTTTATTTTATTTTCTCTAATGAACAGTACAGTGGTGGGGGGTGGTGACACTGCAAATAACAAGCAATCAAAGGGGCTCCATTTTAGTAAGTTACATTTCAATTTGCCTAAAAATAAGTTAAGTACAATATTAATTTTGTTTGCCCTAGTAATTGAATGTATATACTTCTTACAGTCCAAATTAGAAGCCAATAATGTCCTCTTTGTATTACCTTAAAATGTTAATTAGTTTAAATTTGTTTTTATAATTATGTTTTGCTTCTTACACAAACACATTAACAAAGTTTGAGCACATATATGTCAAGTATATCATTTTATAAGATATAGAATAACAATAATGAAAGTTAAGATCTTGCAAGTAAGATTTATGATAAATAAACCAATGATCAAAATAAATATAGCACTTTATAGTTTAGGATCAATTTGGTTTATATAGTGCTTATCACTCTCAAAGATTTGGTTATATATGAATCAACGTTTTATACACAAACTTTATTTCATAAAATGAATACGTAAAATACAATGTCCGACTAGATATCCTTCTGAATACGAAGGAATAAAGCGGGAATTGAATAAATCAATAAAAAAATTAAATAATATGGAGTGTCAATATGACTTCCCTTATTTGTGACAATAATCTAGTCATATATACTCTTATAAAAATGATGGGCATTGTGTTTTTTGTTTGTATAAGAACTTGTTTATATACGGATTTTAGGCATGAAAAGCAGTGTTGGATTTAATCATAACCTGCATTTTCAATCATATCCAAGTCGTGGGTTGAAATCCCACTCGGTAGCTCCCAATCAAAGCAATGCAACAACTGAGCCAACACAAATTGAATGTTGATCAATCCTAGCTGCATTCCAGGACACCCTCTTCTACCTGACCCCAAATGGTAAGAGCTGAAAATCACGTCCTCGAAGATCTATTTTGCTCTTAGTAAACCTCTCAGGAAGGAATTCTTCAACGTCATCAGACCACACATTAGGATCTCGTCTTAGGGCCCAAGCATTTACGATTACTCGTGATTTCTTAGGTATGTAATACCCATCGATCACAATATCCTCCCTAGACTCATGAGGACCCAATAATGGTGCAATAGGATGCAGTCTTAAACCTTCTTTAACCACCATATATAGGTATTCTAACTTTGGCATATCAGTCTCCTCCACCATTCGATCAAGTCCTACAATGCTATTTACTTCCTCTTGACACTTTTTCATCACCCTTGGATGCCTTATGAGTTCTGCTAGTATCCATTCGATGGAGGTATATGAAGTATCGATCGCTGCTGTGATAATGTCTACCATGATAGATTTAATACCCGACCTGTCAATTGCTTTAGCTAACTCGTGATGGGTGCTTGTGGAATTTTTCATCAATGATAGCATTTCATCAACAAAGTCGGTATTTTCCTTTTGAAGTCCATTACTTGCGTTTTGTTCATGCTCATCAATAATTAGCTCCAACATTTTGTCAAGTTTCTTGCCGGCTTCCTTAAAGCTTCGAGTCAATCCCTATATAGAGGAAATATATATTGAGATTTATGTTTTGTGGTTATTAAAATGTTAAAATATATATAAACAAAATAAACTTTCTTTAAAGTTTAGAGATATATATTAATTACGCGAAGGTTAAGTGGCAGGAAAGAAAAGACAAAATCTGTAAGATTGAACTTTCAAAGTACCAATGTAGGCCTTCATTCATAATACCTCGAGATCAAACCCATCATCTGCTCTACGCCCCAAAAGAACCTATAAGTCGTCATACTCTCAATAAGATCGCCCACTTTGCACTAATATCCACCACCTCACATTTAGCGGCGGCATCCTTAAGCTCCTTCACCAATAACCCAAGCTCCTCCTTTCTCATCCCAACAAAAGAATTAATCTTTGAAGGAGCAAGAAGCTCTTGTACAACAAACTTTCTTACATTGCGCCAGTATGGACCGTCGGTGAAGGTGATGCCCTTATTACCATATGCCATATATTCCGCGGCCTGAAACTTGGGGCGGTTAGCAAAATGAATGTCATGAGTCTTGAGAAAAAGCTCGGCAGCTTGAGGGGAGGAGACTACGATAGTTGGGACGGAACCTAAACGCATGGACATGATAGGACCGTACTGCTTGGCTAACTGGTGGAGGGTGCGGTGGGGGAGGTTACCTAACATCGGGAGGCTACCGATAATTGGGAAGCCTCGAGGACCTGGTGGTAGTACTTTACGGTGGCGTTTTGAGGTGGTGATGATCCACCAGAGTGCTCCAAGGAGAAGGAAGACAAGAGTTAATGCCCATGCAAACATTTTGTGTTTTAGGGTATCTGGTAAATGTGTTAATTTGATAACTCAAAGATTGTGTGATTTACATATACTTTAGATCTGGTCTTTATATAGGAAATCCCTCGAGCATAGTTTTGTACAACTACTATATCAAGTTACCCCGTGCTCACAAACTTAGAACGTTCCCATATAATATTTTATTTATTTTCAAGATAGGCCTAAGTGTTAAGAGTCAATGGAGGCCATGCATGTAGCCTCTGATATTGACCGCTTGTACGTACCCTCTAAACTTAGTTATTCATCATCCATCTACCACATATTTTACATCAATAATCAATAACTATATATAATAAGACATTAATAGATTTTATGAATTAATTTTATGAGTCTTTTAGCTGATCGATCACGAGTCAATTATTCACGACTAGAATTGGAAATAAAAAATTTTGGTTTGTTTATGGATTATAAAATATGATTATGGTTCTCTCTAAGAAATAAAAATATACAACTTGTTTTTATTGAGTTGAATCGATTCTGTAACTAAATGATTATGTATTCAATATAAGTTAATTCATTTTAAATTTAAAACTTACGTACTATTATTATGACCAAATTAATGAAGAAATTACTTAATATATTCCTTTTTATATTCGTTCAATTTCTCTTTCTAATTTTTTGAACATATTTTCTCTTTCTAAAATTTTTTCCGACTCTGGGACAATGTGACGCGATCACTTGATTATATTTCTTAGTTATTAACTTATTACATTTGTCTTTTGCTAAAAAAAAAATAAATAAATTGACAAAACTGAAGGAGCTATTAAGCCAGAAAAAATGAACATGAAGCAACCTACAACTCAAATTTTATGTTATTTTTTCCCAAATCTAAAAGATATGAAGAAGGAAAGACAATAGGAAATATAAAAAACGTATAAAAATAAATATAAAATATAAAAGAAATACTTGTACCAAATTGAAAACAAAGCTAAAATGACAAGAATAGGAACTGAGAAGGTTAAAAAAAGTAGTGGAATAATTAGGAGTGAGCAAAAAACGTGTATAACCGAATTATCGAACCGAACCAAACCGAAATAATTTAACCGAAATTTTCTGATTATTCGGTTATTTTTAACATTTCGGTTATATCAGAAATTATTTACGGGTTTCGGTTAGTTTATACGGGTTTTACTTTTGGCTTATTCGGTTAAACCGAACACCGAAAAAAGTCTTGCTCACTAGTGTCTATTGTCTAGTCACTCCTACTTAAAATAATAATATTATTATTGACTCAGACTCAAATTTTACCACTATTACTCTACTAGCCTGCATCTAACCGATTCAATCAAGTCGTAACTCTCAAATCTCAATTCCCTAACCCCCCAAACCCAGATCTAGAACTCTCAAAGTGTCAATCTCTCACCCCAAACTCAGATCTCGAATTCGGAACTCGAAAAGTCTCAATCTCTCATCTACCATCTACAAGATCGCCTCATCGGCTTGGCCATGCCCTTAATCGGTCATCATCAGTCAATCTTGAAGTCAAAGAGACGAAGACTCGAACTCTCGCTCTCGATCTCTCATCCGATTTGGGTGTGTGACATGCATCTTCAATTCTTCATCGACTGAACTGTCTGAAAGTAAGTTCTTACACTAAACTTTTTTGACACATTATATGCAGGAACTGCATATATGTAACACAACTCAAATTTTATGTTATTTTTTCCCAAATCTTTTAAAAGATATGAAGAAGAAGGAAAGACAATAGGAAATATAAAAAACGTATAAAATAAATATAAAATATAAAAGAAATACTTGGACCAAATTGAAAACAAAGCTAAAATGACAAGAATAGGAACTGAGAAGGTTAAAAAAAGTAGTGGAATAATTAGGAGTGAGCAAAAAACGGGTATAAACGAATTATCAAACCGAATCGAAATAATTTAACCGAAATTTTCTGATAATTCGGTTATTTTTAACATTTAGGTTATATCCGAAATTATTTACGGGTTTCGGTTAATTTATAAGGGTTTTATTTTTGGCTTATTTGGTTAAACCGAACACCGAACAAAGTCTTGCTCACTAGTGTCTACTTTCTAGTCACTCCTACTTAAAATAATAATATTATTATTGACTTAGCACTCAAATTTACCACTATTACTCTACTAGCCGGACTGCATCTGACCGATTTCTAAGTCGTAATTCTCAAATCTCAATTCCCTAACCCCCCAAACCCAGATCTAGAACTCTCAAAGTCTCAATCTCTCATCCCAAACTCAGATCTCGAATTCGGAACTCGGAAAGTCTCAATCTCTCATCTACAAGATCGCCTTTATTGCCTTTCGTGCCCTTAATCGGACATCATTAGTCAATCTCGAAGTCAAAGAGACGAAGACTCGAACTCTCGCTCTCGATCTCTCATCCGATTTGGGTGTGTGACATCTTCAATTCTTCATCGACTGAACTGTCTGAAAGTAAGTTCTTACTCTAAACTTTTTTGGCACATTATGCAGGAACTGCATATATGTAACACAACAAAGAAACTCCCAAAAATCAAAGAACAATTCAAGTATGTGTGCGTGAGGGAGAGAATGAACTAAAAGAGGAAATTGAAGCGCTTAATAGAGTGAAAAGGAATTACCGGAAAAAGGAAAATACCCTAGATCTGGAAGATTATGAAAGAGAATAACCAAAAAGTACTAATCAATATATAAGTAGTAAAAAAGGAGTAGGGAAGAACCTTGATGAGCATTGAAAACGACGGCAGATTCCTCCCTAGTACCACAGTTGCCCATTTTCTTCTTGATCATTTTCAGTTGCAGATGATGATGATTGTGAGTGAGCTAGTAGTAGAATTAGTGTTATTAGTAGAAAGGCTGCTGATGTTAGATTTATTTGCCCTCAGATGAAGCAGCGTCTTATACTTGGGATATCTCCTCATTACCATTATATCATTTTCCAAATTAAATGTCCAATTCTAACTTCTTTTTTTATTGGGGTCAAAATCTTGAGTTGGATTATGGTGATGATAACCTGGTCCTGGGGTCAGAAAGTTTTATTGAGGTCATATTTATTGTTGAATATTATGTGGAATTGCAACTAATGTAATTTCTTTCTTTTTATTCATTGTAGTTTGGCAAATAATGCAAGAACTGTTGAGACTATATATGAGACATTGAGACTTGTTGATTGTTGCTGCTGTTTAGACTTGTTGATTGCTGCTGCTAACTTGTTGTTAATTTTTTGTAATATATGTTTGGCAAATATATGTTTTGTAAACACTGATGTATACACTAATGTTAATATCCATGTGTACTGTTAAGTTAGGCATAGTTGTAAATTATTAAATTCGGTTATTAACCGAATAAACGAATAATTAATTCGGTTATCATGTATTTCGGTTGGTTGTTCGGATATTCAAAACAGTACAATTTCGGTTTTCGATTATAACTGAAATGTTAATTCGGTTCAGTTATTATCCGAATGCTCATTCCTAGGAATAATAACACATGATCAGAGGGTAGCAAAAAAAAATTCCGGCCTTTTGGCAGACAACTCATAATGCGACTTACACCTAGAATTATATAGAGATCGAAATAGAAAGAGAGAATACATAGATGGGTTCTTTTGATTAGTCAGAATGACAGCTCTCCAAGTTGCCACTCCCCACTTTTAAAGTCGTCCCTACAATTTATTTTTCACCTATTACATTTTTTGACATTTTGTTCTTTTACCCGATTTGAACCCTACCCATTTTGATCAAATTTTGTTCCATCAGAACCTAGTTTAACCTAATCTCAATTTCACCAATTATTTTTATAAAAAACTAAAAAGTTTTAAATTATTATAAAAGTAATTAATATTTTAAAATTATTATTTTATTATAAAATATTTAAAATAATTATTATTTTAAATATTCTTAAAAATAATTATTATTTTCGGAAAAAATATTAGAAGCTTTTATTTTTTCATAAAATGAGTGAAGTTTCATAAAATAGATTGAAAAAAATTAAATAAGAAAATAAAATTTATTTTCCAAAGAAACAGATTTTTTTTTCATTTTTTTATGTAAAACTTTATTTTTAGAAAAAAAAATTGTTTTTGTCTTTACCATTATTACATGTATTCTTAATATTAGAATTTTTAAAACAAAAACTAAAAATAGAAATTAAAATACAAAAACCATTAAAAGATAAATAAAAAACTGATTCATTTAAAAAAGAAATTAAAAAGTTTTAAAAATAACTATTTTCGAGAAAGAAATTAGAAATTTTTTATATTTAAAAATGAGTATGTTTTATAAAATATATATTAAAAAAAATAAATCAACAAACTACAACTTTATTTTTAGTAAAAATAGAAATATTTTTTAAAATTTTTTTTGGTAAATTTCATAAAATATAGATTAAAAAATAAAATTAGAAAACTTTATTTTCATTAAAAAAATATATTTTTATATTTTTAAACGATGTGTATATTTTCATAAAATAATAAAAATTAAAAGTTTTAAACTTTAATTTTTGAATCTATATTTTATGAAATTTCACTCAATTTAGGAAAAAAAATAAAAGTTTCTAATATTTTTTCTAAAATTAATAACTATTTTAAAACTTTGTAAAAAATATTTTATTTTAAAATATAAAAAAATATTTTTTTAAAATATTAAAATTAATTATTATTTTGAAAAATAATATTTTATTTTAAAATATTAAATATAAGTATTATTTTAAAAATAATATTTTATTTAAAATGTTAAAAATAATTATTTTAATTTAAAATATTAAAATAATTAATATTTTAAAATATTAAAAATAATCATTATTTTAAAAATAATATTTTATTTTAAAATAATAATTTGAAAATATTTAATTGGTAAAATTGGGTTAGGGTCAAACTGGGAGTCTAGGTTGGGTAAAAATTTGGTCTAAATGGGTCGGGTTGGGGTCAAATTTGATAAAAGGAACCAAAATGTCAAAAAAAATTGGTTTAAGAACCTAATTAGCGAAAAATAAATTTTAGAGAAGACTTTATAAGTGAGTGACACAACTTGGAGGGACAAAAGTGACATTCAGCCTTTCGATTATGAAGAAGGAGACGGAGAAGACGATGTGTGAGAGGAGAGAATTTGATTCTTTTGACTTTAGTTAGGAACAAATTAAAAAATAGGTTGAAATCAGTTAATTGGTTCGTGTTTGTTTATCTTTTAAGAAATATGGGTCTAAATTTTAACCAACTTAGATCATTTAAAGTAGTTATTAACCAATTCATATGGTCCAAGTTAATTTGGATTCAGCTACCAATTTGTAAGCCAAATTGTCAGGTCTATTCAAGACTATATATTTCTAGATACAATAAAAAAATTAAACACCCGTATCCTATGAAATATAAAAAATAATTGTGTGTATGTGATGCCCCCAAAATAGGTATACATCACCCATCTTGAGTGGCCAGATACAAGGTACTGAATACAAATACAACTTAGTTATACAACAGTCGTGTAAAATACGACAAAACATAGGCTATGAGTTTTAATACAAATATGGTCATCTAGACAATATCCACAGTCAATGGTGTCCTCATTACATTTATTATCACACTATTTCATAGAATAGTGAGGACTACTAATGCACCATCTAGGACTATCACTCTGTTCCCTGAATAGTCCCAGTTACGTTCTCATTTCCTGAAGAGAACAATGAAAGAAAGGTTGAGCTCAACTAGCCTAGTAAGAAATATTATGACTAAGATAATGCATAATAAATTATCATTAACCTTCAACAATGTTAAACTGATAGAATATAATAGACAACAAGTGTAACTGCAGCGGATCAAGCAATCCATTAAAAGAGTCAAGTAAGGTATAAAATCTACTATCTTCTATGATTTAAAAAAAATTTCATCAACTTTATCGCTGAGACTCAGCTTAATAAATAAAATCGAATCATCCCTGCTCCACGACCAATGATATTCATGTAATCATCAATGGTCATAACTATACTAAATAATCCCTGGTCATAATCATACCAACAACTGTCCACCAATGAACTACAGGCCAATGAGGACTTTTACCACATCATTCGTCACATTACGGTCATAATTATACCGAATAATCCCTGGTCATAATCATACCAAGTCCATCTATCCACGTAAGCCAAAGATGACTTTCATCACAATATAAGCATGAGGATGATGACAATGACATAATAATTCAATAAAACAAGTTCAAGAATAAATTTTAAAGATTTATAAATTAATTTATCCAGGAACCAATAACGTCCAAATTGTCAACATGATACTGCTTTGTAGAGTAAAATTCAAGAATGCTCAGAAGAATATTTCCATGAAAAGATACTGGATGAAGCGCAAATATCAAGGATATTCCACTAATTTCATGGAGTATAGAAGCCAAAGCTTTAACCAACTAAGTATAATAGAATATATGAAACTGCAAATGGATTTTCGCCCGCTCTGCGGTAATCCACGTAGACAGATCATTTCCACAATTTAATAAGGAATGAATACGAAGGATCATTCACCATGCATGTGGTAATCCACATAGACAGGTTATTCCAACAGAATAATAAAGAATGGAATAACAGAAGGATTCACCATGCGTGCGATAGACTGCACAGACAGGTTATTCCCAACAAAATAATAAATAATGGAACCAGGTCCGACGTAAACGCACAAATAGGATATTCCGACAGAATAATAAAGAACGGAATATTAGAAGAATTTCACTATGTATGCGGTACTGTGATAAACAAAGTTATTCCAACAGAATAATAAGAATGGAATAACAACATAATTCACTGTGCATGCGATAGATCGCATGCAGCGAGTTATTCCAACAGTAATAATAACGAATGAAATAACAAAAAGAATTTCACCATGTATGCGATGTATCAGCATAAACAAAGTTATTCAACAAAATAATAAGAATGGAATAATGAAGTTCTCTTCATGAATACGAAAGAAATAATACCCCTTACGAGTACAACAAATAATATCCCTTACCTTAGAAGAAACTGGATATTGGAGTAGTGAAGTAGCAGAATACTTTTCTTCTTTTTCTCTATAGTTTCTCTCTCTAGAGTTTCAGTGAATTCGTAAGAAATAATGAAGGAATGAGCTTCTATTTATAGGAGAATGGACTGAATAGTAACTAATTCATGAACGGTCCAGATTAATTTACTTTTAAACGGACGGTCCATATTGGTTTATATTGAAACTTTAAAGCAACGGTCCATACTGATTTACTATTAAAACTTTAAACCAGCGATCCATATTGATTTACTATTATAACTTTCCACCAGCAGTCCATATTGATTTACTATTATATCTTCAACCAAACGGTTTGAAAAATTATCACATCTCCTCATGGAATAATATTGTACCCAAAAATGATTTGGACCGAAAAGAAATATATTTTACGGGTGAATAGTACCTCGTGAATAGTAACTCGTGAATAATAACTCATGAATAGTAACTCGTGAATAGTACTCTAACACGAAAAGTGCCCCGAATACCCGATTGAACAATATAACCTCAAGACATCAATTATTATCGAAACAAATGTCGATTTCCACTAACATAAATAATTCCAACACAATGGAACTATAAAATTCATCTTTAATCAACACGAACTTATTCATCATTAATATTATAATTCACAATATTTAACAACCATGTCGTTCCAGGAAAGAGGGGGCTTTCCGATAAGGATTTCTCCTTATTGGTAGCGCAATTAGGTGACAAACCTCTCCTCGAGCAGTAACTTCTAGACATTGTCAATATTGCAAATAATAATATGAATAACTTTGCTTTCTCAATTATTGATTTAATAATATATCATATTATGCAGATGATACTGTAACAATAATTGAATCAATAATATGAGAGATATGATGCATCAATTACTGTAACAATAATTAACTATAACTGAGTGACTTCTCACGTAAGCATCAATAATCAATACCGTGTGCTACTATAACAACCCAGCGTATTCTTTGTACTTTACTCTTAGTGTAGTTCAACAGGTTTTAACGGTAACACCTCTGCCATTATTTTTATAGAAAGATAATTTTGTCATTTTCTAACTACGACAATACTTCCGTTGTGGGGTCCACCAATGATTGTGCCGTCGTACAAATATTCCCCGACCAATCGAATATTATATAACCACTTCCTTACTTTGCAAAATTTGTAAATATCACCCACAACTTTAACAATATATCAAATCCACACCATAATATTCAAAAATATATTTCGAGAAAATTATTCTTTATTCATAAAAGTTGGGGTCTTACAACCTCCCATTCTTATAAAATTTTGTCCTCGAAATTAAGGTACATACCTGGTATGTCGAAGAGATGAGGATACCTTGACTTCATCTTAGATTCTAACTCCCAAGTTATTTCCTCCACATCGTGGTTTCTCTACAAAACTTTGACTTGAGGTATAACCTTGGAGCATAGAACATGATCCTTCTTATCCAAGATTTTAACAGGTAACTCTTCATACGTTAAATCTTCCTCTATCTCGTCTGGTTCTAACTCAATAATGTGGTTCAGGTCTTTCACATATTTACGTAACATAGATATGTGAAAAATATTATGAACACGAGACATACTTGGCGGTAAGGCGAGTCTATAGGCCACAGTTCCTACTCGCTCGAGAATTAAAAATGGGCCAATGAATCGAGGATTGAGCTTTCCTCTCTTTCCAAATCTCGTAACTCCTTTCCATGGAGCAACACGTAACAACACATGATCTCCAATATTGAATTCTACGTCCTTTCGATGAAGATCATCATAACTCTTTTGTCTATCTTGTGAAGTTTTTATACGTTGTCGGATCGTTTGAATCTTTTCTATAGTCATACGTACCAACTCCGGTCCCAACAACGTTGCTTCACCCACCACATCCCATCATACTGGAGAAAGACACTTTCTCCCATACAACGCCTCAAATGGAGCCATGCCAATACTTGCTTGATAACGGTTGTTGTAGGAAAACCCCACCAACGGTTAGAACTTGTCCCAACCTCCTTTGAAGTTAAGGACACAGAGTCTTAATAGATCTTCAAGAGTTTGAATAGTCCTCTCCGACTGCCCGTCCGTCTGAGGATGATATGCCGAGCTAAATCGTAAATCTGTGCCCATAGCTTTCTGCAAACTAACCCAAAAATTGTGAAGTGAATCTTGGGTCTCGATCAGAAACTATGGATACTGGCATACCATGCAGTCTTACAATCTCATTTATGTACATACGAGCAAGACGTTCAAGTGTATAAGATTCTCGTATAGGTAAGAAGTGAGCAAACTTGGTCAATCTATCAACAATGACCCAAATTGCATCTATGCTTTGAGAAACCTTGGGAAGACCAGTAACGAAATCCATGGTAATGTGCTCCCACTTCCATTCTATAATTCCAAGTGGTTGCAATGGACATTTTGGTACTTGATGCTCCACCTTGACTCGTTGACAAGTTAAACACCTTGAGATAAACTCCGCTATCTCACTCTTCATATTGCTCCACCAAAATGTATGTCGAAGATCATGATACATTTTGGTACTCCCATGATGGATTACAAACGGCGTGTTATGCGCCTCCATCATGATTTTATACTTTAAATTAGGGTCATTAGGAACACAAAGTCTGGAGTTGACTCGAAGTATTCCTTCTTCATCGATTCTTGCTTCCGGAATAGAACCTTCTTGCACTTTCTTCCTCATACGTATCAGCTCCAGGTCTGTAGCTTGAGCAACTTTAACTTTATCGATTAAAGTCGGTTCTACTCGTATATTCGCCATCATCACATGGGTTCCTGGAGTCTTTAACTCTATCTCCATCCTTTGCAAGTCATACAAAATGGGCATTTGTGTTGACAATATTGCACTTGTACCCGCATATGATCTTCTACTCAATGCGTCAGGTACTACGTTCGCTTTACCAGGATGGTATTGAATGGTATGATCATAATCTTTCAATAGTTCAAGCCAACGTCGCTGCCGCATGTTGAGTTCTTTTTGGGTGAAGAAATATTTGAGGCTTTTATGATCCGTATAGATCTCCACCTTCTCTCCATACAGGTAATGCCTCCAAATCTTAAGTGCGAAGACAACAGCTGCCAACTCTAGATCATGAGTAGGATAATTCCTCTCATATTCTTTGAGTTACCGAGAGGCATATGCTATGACTTTCCCATGTTGTATGAGAACACATCCTAACCCTTTGCCCGAAGCATCACTGTAGATGACAAATCCCTCCAGAGCGGATGGTATTGTCGAGCAGTCTTTGAAATGAGTCTTCCCTTGAGTTCTTGAAAACTCTTCTCACATTCCTCGCTCCAACCAAACTTTATATCTTTTCGAGTCAGCTAAGTTAATGGAGTAGCGATTCGAGAAAATCCTTCCACGAATCTCCGATAATAACCAGCTAAGCCGAGAAAGCTACGTACTTCGGTCACTGACTTTGGTTTCTCCCAGCTTTAAATTGCTTCAATCTTCGCTGAGTCAACAGATATTCCATGAATTGGTATCACATGCCCAAGGAATGCAACTTCCTCAAGCCAGAACTCATATTTCTTCAACTTGGCATAAAGCTTGTTTTCACGAATCTTTTGGAGTATCAGCCTCAAGTGTTGCTCATGATCTTCACGGCTTTTGGAATATATGAGAATGTCATCAATAATGACAACCACAAAGTGATCCAAATATTCCTTGAATACTCGATTCATCATATCCATGAAGGCAGCAGGAGCATTAGTCAATCCAAAAGACATGACTAAGAATTCATAATGCCAGTACCGAGTTCTGAAGGCAATCTTTGGAATATCCTCAGTTTTAACCTTCAGCTGATGATATCCAGAACGAAGATCAATCTTTGAAAAGAATTGTGCTCCTTGCAAGCTGGTCAAACAGGTCATCAATGCGAGGTAAGCGGATACCTATTCTTGATGGTGACATGGTTGATTCTCGATTAGTCAATATAAAGTCGCATACTCCCATCTTTCTTCTTCACGAATAGAATAGGAGCACCCCGAGGAGGCGTCTTTAGGACGAATGAAACCAATGTCTAATAATTCTTCCAATTGGGTCTTTAACTCCTGAAGTTCAATAGGAGCCATTCGATATGGGGCTTTGGAAATGGGTTTTGTACCAGGTTCAAGGTCGATACAAAATTCAATTTCACGCTCTGGGGGTAGTCCAGGAAGTTCTTCAGGGAATACATTAAGAAATTTATTGACAATAGAAATATCATTCAAAACTGACGTATTTTTGTTTAAATCTGTGACATGAGCTAAGAAAGCTTGACATCCGTTTTTCAATAAATGAATAGCTTTATGGCTTGAAATGACCGTGATTAATTTTAATGGTTTGGTCGCTTGAATTCGCATAATAGGTTGATTAGGAATATGAAAACTAACAACCATACGAAAACAATCAATTTTTGCATGATGAGTAGTTAACCAATCAATCCCTAGAATTACGTCAAACGCAAGTATTTTTAAAGAAATAAGATTGACAAGTAATATGCTGTTACCGATTTGAATCAAACAAGACTTATAAACCGTGGATGTAATGAAGGTTTCTCCCAACGGAGTTTCAACCGTTAAGTCAAAGTCCAATTTCTCCGGAGTCAAATTTAAACGTTGAGCGCAAGTAGGAGAAATAAAAGAATGGGTAGAGCCGATATCAAATAAGGTATATACTTCACTAGAGTTTATGATAAGCTTACCCGTGATGACCTCGTTCGGGTTCATTACTTTCTGAGAGGTTACAACAAACGCTCTCCCTTAAACTACCGGCTTTGTCTTGTCTAGGACGGACTTTGATGCCTCCATCCCAGCTGGACTTGACTTTGGTGCACGACAAAATCGGACTAGGTGACCTTCTCTTCCACAATTGTAACATGCTTTGGACTGCTGCGTACAGTTTGGACTGATGTGTCCCTCCCCTCCTCATTTTTAACATATGACCGGCGGTCGCTCTCCTTCCTTAACATCAGGTGCTGGTGCTGACGTCCTTCCATCATTATTAAATCTCCTCTTCTTGAAACACCCACTTTTATTGTCTTGGCCATGATTACCACCGAAGTGGTTACCATTTCTGGCATGTTGATTCCCTCCATGTTTGTTGTCACCGCTTCGATGACTGTTACCACTGGTATTTTCATTCTGCCGGCTGCTTTCTCTTGGTTGCGTTGACCCGTTATCGCGCTCCAATAACTGAGCCCTATTTACAACATCTGAATACAAATACAGTTTATGAGAAATAAGATATTGACGTATCTCCGGTTTCAAACCTCTTAAAAATATCCGCGTCATTCTCTCTTTATTATCAACCAAGTGGGACGCAAACCGAGATAACTCGACAAACTTAGCTTCGTACTGTGCCACAGTCATATTATTCTGCTCCAACTTGATGAACTCTACCTCTTTAATGTGACGAATACTTTCGGGAAAGTACTTGTCGTTGAACAGTTCTTGGAACTTCTCCCAAGACATCTTGGTCTGGCGAGGTTGAGTACGCTTCTTGATTCCCACGAAGAATCGCCTCTCTCGCATAACATAAAGGTGGCAAAAGGAACCTTTTGCTCCTCAGAGCATCCCAAGACATCAAATATCTTGGTGATCTGCTTTATCCATGCTTCCGCCTTAAGTGGTTTTGGCTCTCCAATAAACTCTGGTGGTCCCAACTCCTTGAACTGTTTAGCGGTGACCGTCCGAGAGTTTCCAATGTTTCCACCTACATTTTGGATAGGAATTTCTCTTTCCTGATGTTGTACGAATTGCAGAAAGCTCCTAAACATTCCGTCGTTCACCATTTGGTCGGTGTTGTTGTTCACCTGAGGATTATTGTCTTCCTGTTGAACATTATCCTGGGTATTAATTTGTCGTGACTCCACGATCTCATGTGCTTCATTGCTTATGTCAACATTTTCGGATGCCATTTTCCAATCGCCACAAAACAAGGGTTAATTAATATATCACATATTATATCCTATACTACACGACCGAACCGTTAAATACCAAATAAACTTAGGTAGGTCATACTAGCGAAGAATTCACCATCTCTCCCTCCTAGTTCTTGTCTCACATCTCGGCCGGGGATCATATCCCTAAGCTTTGATACCAAGTTGTGGCGCCCCCAAAACAGGTATACATCACCCATCTTGAGTCGCCAGATACAAGGTACTGAATATAAATACAACTTAATTATACAATAGTCGTGTAAAATACGAAAAAACATAGGCTGTGAGTTTTAATACAAATATTGTCATCTAGACAATATCCACACTCAATGGAGTCCTCATTATATTTATTATCACACTATTTCACATAATAGTGAGGACTACTAATGCACCATCTAGGACCATCACTCTGTTCCCCGACTAGTCCCAGCTACGTTCTCATTTCTACTGAAGAGAACAGTGAAAGAAAGGGTGAGCTCAACTAGCCCGAAGAAGAAATATTATGACTAAGATAATCGAGAATAAATTATCATTAGCCTTGAACAATGTTAAACTGATAGAATATAATAGACAACAAGTTTAACTGCAGCGGATCAAGCAATCCAATAGAAGAGTCAAGTAAGGTATAAAATCTACTATCTTCTATGATTTAAAAAGTTTTTCATCAACTTTATAGCTGAGACTCAGCTTAATAAATAAAATCGAATCATCCCTACTCCACGGCCAAGGATATTCATGTAATCATAAATGGTCATGACTATACTAAATAATCCCTGGTCATAATCATACCAACAACTGTCCACCAATGAACTACAGGCCAATGAGGACTTTTACCACATCATTCGTCACATTACGGTCATGATTATACCGAATAATCCCTGGTCATAATCATACCAAGTCCATCTATGCACGTAAGCCAAAGATAACTTTCATCACAATATAAGCATGAGGATGATGACAATGACATAATAATTCAATAAAACAAGTTCAAGAATAAATTTTAAAGATTTATAAATTAATTTATCTAGGAACCAATAACGTCCAAATTGTCAACATGATACTGCTTTGTAGAGTAAAATTCAAGAATGCTCAGAAGAATATTTCCATGAAAGATCTTTGGATGAAGCGCAAATATCAAGGATATTCCACTAATTTCATGGAGTATAGAAGCCAAAGCTTTAACCAATTTGAGTATAATAGAATATATGAAAGCGCAAATGGATTTTCGCCCGCCATTCGGTAATCCACGTGATGCAGATCATTTCCACAATTTAATAAGGAATGAATACTGAAGGATCATTCACCATGCATGTGGTAATCCACATGAGCGAGTTATTCAGCGAGAATAATAAAGAATGGAATAATGAAAGATTCATCATCGTGCGATGCGATAGATTGCATAGACGGAGTTATTCCCCAAGAATAATAAATAATGGAACTAGGTTAAAGGCGTAAAGCACGCATGTGAGGATATTATTCTACCGGCGAGAATAATAAATAATGGAACCGGTCGAGGCGTAAACGCATGCATGAGGATATTAAACAAAATAATAAAGAATGGAATATTAGAATAATTTCACCATGTATGCGGTGCCAGATAAACAAAGTTATTCAACGAGAATAATAAGAATGTAATAGCAACGAGAATTCACCAAGCATGCGATGAGACCGCATGCAGCGAAAGTTATTCCAACAGAATAATAAAGAATGGAATAAAGAAGAATTTCACCATGTATGCGCGGTGCCAGATAAACAAAAGTTATTCAAAGAATAATAAGAATGGAATAACAGAAGTTCTCTTCATGAATACGAAAGAAATAATACCCCTTAGAGTACAACAAATAATATCCCTTACCTTAGAAGAAACTGGATATTGGAGTAGTGAAGTAGCAGAATACTTTTCTTCTTTTTCTTTATAGTTTCTCTCTCTAGAGTTTTAGTGAATTCGTAAGAAATAATGAAGGAATGAGCTTCTATTTATAAGAGAATGGACTGAATAGTAACTAATTCATGAACGGTCCAGATTAATTTACTTTTAAACGGACGGTCCATATTGGTTTACTATTAAAACTTAAAGCAATGGTCCATACTGATTTACTATTAAAACTTTAAACCAGCGATCCATATTGATTTACTATTATAACTTTTCACCAGCGGTCCATATTGATTTACTATTATATCTTCAACCAACGGTCTGAAAAATTAGCACATCTCCTCATGGAATAATATTGTACTCAAAAATGATTTGGACCGAAAAGAAATATATTTTACGGGTGAATAGTAATTGAATAATAAACTCGTGAATAGTAACTCACGTAATAGTACTCCGACACGAAAAGTGCCCCAAATACCCGATTGAACAATATAACCTCCAGACATCAATTATTATCGAAACAAATGTCGATTTCCACTAACACAAATAATTCCAACACAATGGAACTATAAAATTTATCTTTAATCAACACGAACTTATTCATCATTAATATTGTAATTCACAATATTTAACAACCAGGTCGTTCCCTGGAAAGAGGGGGCTTTCTGATAAGGATTTCTCCTTATTGGCGCAAAATAGGTGACCAAACCTCTTCTTAGCGATGAACTTCTAGACATTGTCGATATTACAAATAATAATATGAATATCTTTGTCATCTCAATTATTGATTTAATAATATATCATATTATGCAGATGATACTGTAACAATAATTGAATCAATAATATGAGTGATATGATGCAACAATTACTGTAGCAATAATTGAGTATAACTGAGTGACTTCTCACGTAAGCATTAATAATCAATACCGTGTGTTACTATGCAGCCACGCGTATTACTGTACTTTTACTACAGGGTAGTTCAACAGTTTTAACGGTAACACCTCCGCTGTTATTTTTATAAAAAGATAATTTTGTAGTATTCTAACTACGACAATACTTCCGTTGTGGGGTCCACTAATGATTATGCCATCGTACGAATATTCCCGAATATTTCCCAACCAATCGAATATTATATAACCACTTACTTACTTTGCAAAATTTGTAAATATCACCCACAACTATAACATTATATCAAATCTACACCATAATATTCAAAAATATATTTTGAGAAAATTATTCTTTATTCATAAAAGTTGGGGTCTTATAGGTATATATATATATATATATATATATATATATATATATATATATATATATATATATGGGAACATAATGGAACTAATGGATATGGAAAGACAACTTCTAAGTTCAAATTTATCACTATATATAATTTTAATATGATTTCAAGAATGAACAAAAGGGATAAAACTTGAAAGAGTTGTGATACAAACAAAAAATAGTGTTTTGTTAAAGTAAAATTAGGAAAAGCGGGTGTTATAACTTCGGCTTGAGATGGATTTGGATATTATATATATATATATATATATATATATATATATTAACGATATAATAACTTATTTTGTTAGAACGAAGAGATTTCATAAAATTTAGATTGTTTGAATTTAATTTTGAATTATAAGATTATTGGAGAAGTTAACAGGAATGTTAAAATATAAATATGGGAAGTAAATTAATAAAAGTAAATATTATTCCGAGGAAGTTATTTTGTTGACAAAAAATATTTTATATTTAATTTTGTAGAAGAATCAGAATTGAGTATGGAAGAATGAAATATTGAATGTGAATAATGTAGATGATGAACTATGGACCGAGACAAGTTTCCCCAACTTGTACAAAATGATTATTGTGTGCTAGTTTCCTTAAATTTTTGCAAGTTTCCTCACTTTGAGCAATTTCTTTAACTTGTAGTAAGATTGTTATTATTGCAAGTTCTAAACTTACGAAATTTTTTAATAATTGTGCAAGTTTCGGCACTACGTGCATTTGAATTTTTTTTATTAGCTAAACTTATGTTCGTAGTTATGTAATATCAAACTATTCAATATGTTGATCATGAATATTATTTAAGAGTGAATGTCATTTGTTTCGGCTACTCTGTTGTGAAAGTAGTTAAGACTGAGGAAGAACAACCTAGCTCATAATATAAGGCCACATTTATGGAAAGTTTTTAAGTCTATGTGACTATTAACCACTTATGGAGTCAACGGTTTATATAACTGTGGGGACTTTTGGGCCATACAGTGTCGACTTAACTCTTTTAGTTTTGGCATAATTAAAAGATTTGACAATTTTTGTGGCTATTAACTTTTATAAAAGAGTTGAATTTCTCATGACCATGTACAGAATTAAGAGCAATTATGACTGTTGAATTATGTATGATGTGTTCATGGTCCTCATGACCATGTATAACAATCAAAGCAATTATGACTGTTGAAATCTGTATGATGAGTTCATGGTGCTCAAGACCATTGGTAAAAGTTTTTAGTTGACTGTTAAATAATTATTCTCCATATAATGCCGACTTGGAGATTATATATGTGAGACCCCAGATTTTATGAATAAAGATTTAATTTTCTCGAAATATTTTTTTTTAATATTATGGTGTTGATTTGATGTAATGTTATAGTTGTGGGTAATATTTACAAATTTTGCAAAGTAAGCAAGTGGTTGTATAATATTCGATTATGCGGGGAATATTCTTTTAGTCGGGGAATATCCGTATGACGGTACAATCATTGGTGGACCCCGCAAAGGAATTATTGTCGGATTGAGAAAACGACAAAAATACTTTATGAAAATAACGGCGGAAGTTTTACCGTTAACTGTTGAAACACCAATTGTTAAAAAAGTTAATCTGCTGCGTGGTTGCATAGTAGTATACGGTATTGATTATTGATGCTTATGTGAGAAGTCACTCAGTATTGTCCAATCAGGTATTCGGGACACTTTTCGTGTCGGAGTACTGTTCACGAGTTACTATTCATGAGTTACTATTCATGAGTTACTATTCACGAGGTATTATTCACGATTTATTATTCACGAGTTACTATTCACGGGGTACTATTGATCACCTGTAAAATATATTTCTTTTCGGTCCAAATTATTTTTGGGTACAATATTATTCCATGAGGAGATGTGCTAATTTTTCAGACCGTTAGTTGAAGATATAATAGTAAATCAATATGGATCGCTGGTTTAAAGTTTTAATAGTAAATCAATATGGATCGCTGGTTTAAAGTTTTAATAGTAAATCAGTATGGACCGTTGCTTTAAGTTTTAATAGTAAACCAATCTGGATCGTCCGTTTAAAGTAAATCAATTTGGACCGTTCATAAGTTAGTTACTATGCAGTCTATTCTTCTATAAATAGAAGCTCATTCCTTCATTATTTCTTATGAATTCACTGAAACTCTAGAGAGAAAAGTTATAGAGAAACTATAGAAAAGTATTCTACTACTTCACTATTTCAATATCCAGTTTCTTCTAAGGTAGGAGATATTATTTGTTGTACTTATAAGGGGTATTATTTCTTTTGTATTCATGAAGAGAACTTCTGTTATTCCATTATTTATTATTACATTGGAATAACTCTGTATAATGTGAGCTACCCTATACTTTGTAAAATTCTTACGTTATTTCATTACTTATTATTACATTCGGAATATCCTGTTCGCATACATGCTATTTCTGACGGACTGGTTCCATTCTTTATTATTCTATTGGAATATCCTATCATGCGTTTTACGCTTTAAGCTGGTTCCGTTATTTATTATTCTGTTGGAATAACTTGCATGTGCGATCTATCGCATGCATGATGATTTCTTTTGTTATTCCATTCTTTATTATACTCAGTTGGTTAAAACTTTGACTTCTATACTCCATGAAATTAGTGGAATATCCTTGATACTTGCGCTTCATCCAGTATCTTTTCATGGAAATATTCTTCTGAGCATTCTTAAATTTTACTCTACAAAGCAGTATCATGTTGACAATTTGAACGTTATCAGTTCCTGGATAAATTAATTCTTGAACTTGTTTTATTGAATTCTTATATCATTGTCATCATCCTCATGTTTATATTATGTTGAAAGTTATCTATATTTTGTAGTGCATAGAGCGGACTTGGTATGATTATGACCGAGGATTATTCGGTATAATCATAACCGTAATGTTACAAATGATGTGAAAAAAGTCCTCATTGGCCCGTAGTGCATTGATGGATGCTTTTGGTATGATTATGGCTATGGATTCTATTTGGCCGTAGTGCAAAGAATGAATTGTTTTATGGCATGATCGGACCATTGATGAAAACATGATTATCTTTAGTAGTAGTGCATGGATAATTCGTGGTCGTGATACTAAAGACTATCCTTGGTAGTAGTGCGGGGTGATTCGATGATGTGGATTATTTATTAAAATTTGAGTCCCAATGATACAAGTGATGAAAAACCTTTTAAATCATAGAAGATAGTAGATTTTATTCCTACTTGACTCTTCTAATGGATTGCATGTTCCACTGCAGTTAAACTTGATAGTTATTATATTTTATCGGTTTAACTTTCTTTGTTGAAGGCTAACGATAAATTATTACGCATTATCTTAGTCATAATTTTTCTTCTTGAGCTAGTTGAGCTCACCCTTTCTTTTTATCGTTCTCTTCGTGAAATGAGAACGTAGCTGGGACTAGTCGAGGAACAGAGTGATTGTCCTAGATGTTTGCATTAGTAGTCCTCACTATTCTGTGAAATAGTGTGATAATAATTGTAATGAGGACTCCTTTTGAGTTTGTATACTCTCTAGTAGACAATATTTGTATTCAAACTCACAGTTTATGTTTTGTCGTATTGTACACGATAGTTGTATTATTAAGATGTATTTGAATTCTGTACCATGTATCTGGCGACTCAAGATGGTTGATGTATACCAGATTTTGGGGGCGTCACAGTTGGTATCAAAGCTTAGGGATATGATCCCTGGCTAAGATGTGAGACAAGAACTAGGAGGGGAGAGACGGGGAATTCCTTCACTAGTATGACCTACCTAAGTTTATTTGGTATTTAATTGGTTGGTCAGAGTATAGGGATAATATGTGATATATTAATTAACCCTTGATTTGTGGCAGTATTGGAAAATGGCATCCGAAAATGTTGAGATAAGAAATGAAGCACATGAGATCGTGGAGACACCTCTAATCACCAACCAGTATAATGTGATGTCAGACGAAGAAGGGATTAGAGATATCCATGTGGTGAACGAAGAATTGATAATTGCACCCGAGATAGTTGCAGAGGTAGAAGTTGAGAGTGAGGAAGAGGAGGAAGAAGAGGAACCTGAGGAGAATTTATTAGAAGAACTTTATGATCAAAATGTAGAATTACAAAATCGTATTCATGAGTTAGAAGAGCAGGCTAAAGAACGACATGCAGTCGTGGAGCAAAGAGATGTAACAATTCAAAATTGTGTTACCCGATGTGCGATACTTGAACAGAAGCACTCTTTGTCAGAATATAAGATATTAGAGCTAGAATCTAATAATGCTATGATCAAAGTTCTGATGAAAGAAGAAACAACTAAACGAATGAGAATAGAGGATGCATGGGTAAAAGCCGCACGACGCGTTGATATTGTAGAAAAAGACGTTCGATCTAATAAATCCAAAATAGATGAAATAGATTTCGCTTTTTGGATAGCAATTGGTAGAATCCAACATCGAGTTCGGAATTACCCTGTGCAGAGCGGTCAACCCCAATTCGATATGGATCGAAGAGTAATGATTCAAATCATGGATCAGGAATGTGACAAAGCAATTAATGGTGGAATGTCCTCTATAGCAAGGTCAAGTCTAGCTGGGATGGTGACGCCAAAGAATGTCCCAGACAAGTCAAAATCGATAGTTTAAAAGAAAGCATTTTTTTTTTGTGATAAGGAACACGAATGAAGTTATCACGGGTTAGTTAATTATAAATTCTTGCAAAGTTTATACCTTATTAGATACCGGTTCTACCCATTCTTTTATCTCTCTTGCTTGCGCTCAACGTTTAAATTTGACTTCGGAGAAATTAGACTTTGACTTATTGGTTGAAACTTCGATAGTAGAAACCTTCATTACCTCCACTGTTTATAAATCTTGTTGATTCAAATCAACACTTTCACGTTACCTGTCGATCTTATCTCTTTGAAAATACTTGCCTTTGATGTGATTTTAGGAATCGATTGGTTAACTACTCATCAAGCTTTTTGTAAGGTTGTTAGCTTTCATATTCTTAACCAACCTATTATGCGAATTCAAGCAACTAAACCAATCATTGTCATATCAAGCCATAAATAAATAGCCCTGATCCTTTCGTTGTTGACTTTCTTGTGTGGAATGCACTGAAGCCAGACTTTCTGTAGGCAACGTCGTGAATGACGGTGGCAAGTTAATAGGTATCAGTGTGACGTGCTATCCAAGTCTTGGATGAGAGTCACAGTTTTGAATAATATTTCTATTGTTAATAAATTTCCTGACGTATTCTTGAAGACTTCTTAGCCTACCCCTAGAGCGTGAAATCGAATTTTGTATTGACCTTAGTAAAAAACCCATTTCTAAAACCCTCAAATATTTTCTTCACCTAAAACGAACGTGTAATGTGCCAAAGAAGTTGGCTCGAGTTGTTGAAGATTACGATCGTACCATTCAATATCATCGTGGGAAAAATGAACGTGGTAGCTGACGCGTTGAATAGAAGATCGTATGCGTTTATGAGTGTGATGTTGTTAACACAAAGACCCATTTCGTATAACTTACAAATGATGGAGATAGAGTTAAAGACTTTAGGGACCCACATGAAGATAACGAATATACGATTAGAATAGACTTGAATCGATAAAGGTAAAGTTGCTCAAGCTATATACTCAGAGCTGATGAATGTGAAGAAGAAGGTTCAAGAGGGCGTTATTCTAGAAGAAAGAATCGATGAAGAGAGGAAATCTCAACCCTCGATTTTATTGGCCCATTTGAAATCCTTGATCGAGTAGGAACTGTGGCTTATAGACTCATTTTAACGCCAAGTATGTCGCGTGTTCATAACATTTTTAACGTATCGATGTTACGTAAATATATGGACGACCCGAACCACATTATTGAATTAAAACTAGACGAGATAGTAGAAGATTTATCGTATGAGGAGCTACATGTTAAAATCTTGGATAAGAAGGATCGTATTCAACACTCAAAGGTTATACCTCAAGAGTTAGAATTTGAAGTGAAGTCAAGGTATCCTCACCTATTTGGCATACCAGGTACGTACGTAAATTTCGAGGGTGAAATTTCATAAGGAGGGGAGATTGTGAGACCCCAGATTTTATGAATAAAGATTTAATTTTCTCGAAATAATTTTTTTTAATATTATGGTGTTGATTTGATGTAATGTTATAGTTGTGGGTAATATTTACAAATTTTGCAAAATAAGCAAGTGGTTGTATAATATTCGATTGGTCGGGAAATATTCTTTTAGTCGGGGAATATCCAAATGCGATGCATACAATCATTAGTGGACCCATGAAGGAATTATTGTCGGATTGAGAAAACGACAAAAAATACTTTATGAAAATAACGGCGGAAGTTTTACCGTTAAGCTGTTGAAACACCGGTGTTAAAGTACAAAGAATGTCTGGCGTGGTTGCATAGTAGTATCACGGTATTGATTATTGATGCTTATGTGAGAAGTCACTCAAGATTGTCCAATCAGTATTCGGGACACTTTTAGGTTTGAGAATCGCATTCACGAGTTACTATTCATGAGTTACTATTCATGAGTTACTATTCACGAGGTATTATTCACGATTTATTATTCACGAGTTCTTATTCACGAGTACTTATTGATCACTGTAAAATATATTTTCTTTTCGGTCCAAATTATTTTTGGGTACAATATTATTCCATGAGGAGATGTAATTTTTTCGAGAATAGTTAGTTGAAGATATAATAGTAAATCAATATGGATCATTTGGTTTAAAGTTTTAATAGTAAATCGGTATGGACCGTTGCTTTAAGTTTTAATAGTAAACCAACTGGATAAATGCATTTAAAGTAAATCAATCTTGAATTGTTCATAAGTTATTCTACTATACGATCTATTCTTCTATAAATAGAAACACATTCTTTCATTATTTCTTACGAATTCACTGAAACTCTAGAGAGAAAAGTTATAGAGAAACTATAGAAAAGTATTCTGCTACTTCACTATTTCAATATCCAGTTTCTTCTAAGGTAGGGGATATTATTTGTTGTACTTATAAGGGATAAATGTAATGAGGACCCCATTGAGTTTGTATATTGTCTAGATGACAATATTTGTATTAAAACTCACAAAGATATGTTTAGTCATATTTTACACATTTGTTGTATAATTAAGTTTTATTTGTATTACATACCGTGTGATTGGCAACTCAAAATAGGTGATGTATACCTATTTTGGGGGCGAATAATGATTAGTATCAAAGCTTAGGATATGATCCTGGTGAGATGTGAGACAAGAACTAGGAGGGAGAGATGGGGAATTCCTTCACTAGTATGACCTACCTAAGTTTATTTGGTATTTAATTGGCTCATTCGTAGTATAGGGATAATATGTGATATTTTAATTAACCCTTGTTTTGTGACAGTGTTTGAAAATGGCATATGAAAATGCTGAGATAAGCAATGAAGCACATAAGACCGTTGAGTTAGCTCAACCAAAAGGTAACGACCAACAACACGATAATAATCATATCGGTGGCAACGACCATCGGAACAATGATAACCATCGTTGGGGAAATTATCATGCCAAGAATGGTAACCACTTTGGTGGTAATCATGGCCAAGATAATAGAAGTGGAAATTTCAAGAAGAGAAGGTCATTTAGATCGATTTTGTCGTATAGTGAAGTCAAGTCCAGCTGGGACGGTGGTACCAAAGGCGGATACGGACAAAATAAAGTCGGTGGTTTCAGGAAGAGAGTTTTTTGTGACTTCTCAAAAAGGGAGTGACCCGAACGAAGTTAGAACGGGTTAGTTAATTATAAATTCTTGCGAAGTCTATACCTTATTAGATACCGGTTCTACCCATTCTTTTATTTCTCCTACTTGTGCTCAATGTTTAAATTTGACTCCGGAGAAATTAGACTTTGACTTGTCAGTTGAAACTCCGTTAGGAGCAACCTTCATTACATGTGCTATCCAAGTCTTGGATGAGAGTCACAGTTTTGAATGATATTTCTATTGTTAATAAATTTCTTGACGTATTCTTGAAGACTTCTTAGCCTACCCCTAGAGCGTGAAATTGAATTTTGTATTAACCCCAGTACAAAACCCATTTCTAAAACCCTTAAATATTTCTTCAACTAAAATGAACGTAACATGCGCCAAAGATGTTGGCTCGAGCTATTGAAGATTACGATCGTACCATGCAATATCATCATGGAAGTACGAATGTGGTAGCTGACACGTTGAGTAGAAGATCGTATGCGTTTACAAGTGCGAATATACGAACCCACGTGAAGATAACGAATATACGAGTAGAATCGACTTTAATCGATAAAGTTAAAGCCGCTCAAGCTACATACTCAAAGCATATGAATGAAGAAGGTTCAAGAGGGCGTTATTCTAGAAGCAAGAATCGTTTAATTGACCCATTTGAAATACTTGATCGAGTAGGAACTGTGGCTTATAGACTTGTTTTACCGCCAAGTATGTCGCGTGTTCATAATGTTTTTAACGTATCGATGTTACGTAAATATGTAGACGACCCGAACCACATTATTGATTTAAAATCGGACGAGATAGCGGATGATTTAACGTATGAATATGTACCTGTTAAAATCCTGGAATATATTCTACGCTTAAAGGTTATACCTCAAGAGTTAGAATATGACGAAGTATCCTCATCTGTTCGGCATACCAGGTACGTACGTAAATTTTGAGGGCGAAATTCCATAAGGAGGGGAGATTGTGAGACCCCAGATTTTATGAATAAAGATTTCAATTTCTCAAAATATTTTTTTGAATATTATGGTGTGGATTTGATATAATGTTATAGTTGTGGGTAGTATTTATAAATTTTGCAAAGAATGCAAGTTGTTGTATTATATTCGATTGGTTGGGGAATATTCGTTTTAGCAAGGAATATTCGTACAACGGCGCAATCATTGGTGGACCCCAAACAGAATTATTGTCGGATTGAGAAAACGACAAAAATATTTTTATTGAAAATAACGGCAGAAGTCTTATCGTTAATACTGTTGAACTACTCGGTAGTAAAAAAGTGCGAATCTGGCGTTGGTCGCATAGTAGCACACGGTATTAATTATTGATGCTTACGTGAGAAGTCACTCAGTTTTGCTTATTTTATAGACCCCCATTTACCTATTTTTCAAAATAATCAATACAAAATATTTAAAGGCGGGGCCCACATGTGGGGCCCATATGTATTGAAAAACTGATTTTAGAAATGAGGGTGGGAGGGAGTTAATATATATAAGTATGTGATGTGTGTATATATATATATGTATATGTTGTGTGTGTGAGTGAGAAATGGTGGAAAAGAAGTGAGAATGATGTGTGTGGATGTGGATGTGTGTGATGTTGACATGTTGGTGGGAAAGTAAGAAATGTGTGTATGTGGTGGTGGTGTGATATATATATATATATATATATATATATATATATATATATATATATAGAATCTAGTATAATGATATATATATATATGAATGAGTGAGTGGATATTGGTGGGAGGGGAACATGTGGGGCCCACGTGGGAGAAAATGAATTTGGGAGAAAGGAATCTAGCAAGTTGTTCACGGGTGGGTGAGTTTTCCTTTTAAGAATGTGTGGGTTTATATATATAGATATATATTATATTTGTTTGATTTAATCTTATTGGAGGAAGGCTTAACTTTTGCAACCATAGGTTGTCAAATTTCATCCGTGAATTTCATAAGCTGTTATGTCCGTGATTTTTTCTCAAACAGTATCTCTTAAATTTTCCTATGAATAAGATGCTTAGTTAGAATTGAAATCACACCAGAAATTCAGAAAAATTTTCTTCTATAATCTTGAGCATATTTCTTTAGAGTTTAAGAAAGCTTTGAGCGTAGTGCAAGTTTTTTTTGAGTATATCCTCACCCTACCAGTCAAAATACTCTTCTTTTACAGTAAGAGATATTATTTGTTGTACTCGTAAGGGGTATTATTTCTTTTGTATTCATGAAGAATACTTCTGTTATTCCATTATTTATTATTCTATTGGAATAACCTGTATACGCGGGCTACCCTATTCTTGGTGAAATTCTTCTGTTATTTCATTATTTATTATTTTGTCGAATATATATCACATGCATGCGTTTCCTTGGGACTGGTTCCATTATTTATTATTACGTCGGAATATCACATGCAATGCGTTACGCCTGGACTGGTTCAATTCTTTATTATTATGTTGGAATATCACATGCATGCGATTTTACGTGGGACTAGTTCGATTATTTATTATTACATTAGAATATCGCCTTGCAAGCGGTCTACATCACATGCATGGTTATTTCTTTTGTTATTCCATTCTTTATTATACTCAGTTGGTTAAAGTTTTGACTTCTATACTCCATGAAATTAGTGGAATATCCTTGATATTTGCGCTTCATCCAGTAACTTTTCATGGAAATATTCTTCTGAGCATTCTTGAATTTTACTCTACAAAGAAGTATCATGTTGACAATTTGGACGTTATTGGTTCCTGGACAAATTAATTCGTGAACTTGTTTTATTGAATTCTTGTATCATTGTCATCATCCTCATGTTTATATTATGTTGAAAGTCATCTATGGCCTGTAGTGAATAGATGGACTTGGTATGATTATGACCAGGGATTATTTCGGTGTAATCATGGTTTGTAATGTTACAAATGATGTGGAAAAAGTCCTCGTTGGCCGTAATGCATTGATGGGCCGGTTTTGGTATGATTATGGCTATGGATTCTCTTGACGAGGTGCAAAGATGAATTGTTTTATGGCATGATCGGAATAGTTGATGAAAACACGATTATCTTTGGCGTAGTAGAGCATGGATAATTTGTGGTAGTGATCTTTAAAGAATATCCTTGGCACGTAGTGCGGGGATGATTCGATGATGTGGATTATTTATTAAATTTGAGTCAGTGATAAAAGTGATGAAAAAACTTTTAAATCATAAAAGATAGTAGATTTTATTCTCTACTTGACTCTTAATGGATATCCACATTACTTTGCGATTAAACTTGATATTTATTATATTTTATCAATTTAGTTGAGGAGAATTGAAGGCTAACGATAAATTATTCTACATTATCTTAGTCTGTCTAATATATTCTTATTTTGAGGCTGAAATAAAGGGTGAGCTCACCCTATTTCTAAGATAATGCGTTAAATTATGTTAGCCTTCAATAGAGTTAAATGAGAGCAATATAACAAACATCAAGTTTAAGTCAGGGGAACAAGCAGTCCATTGAGTCAAGTAGAGAATAAATGGTACTATCTTTAGTGAGTTTAAAATTTTTCATCACTTTTGTGATAATAAATAATCCACATCACAAATCATCCCCGTAAGACTAAAGTTTGATATTCTTTAAGATGACAATGAATTATGTATTAAAACAAAGATAATCATATTTTCATCAATATTTTCCCGATCATGCCATAAACAATTCAGTTTGCATTTGTCAAGAGAATCCATAGCCATAATCATACCAAAACTCGCCCATCAATGCACTGATGTCAACGAGGACTTTTTCCACATCATTTGTAACATTACTACCATGATTATACCTAATAACTTCGTCATAATCATACTAAGTCCATCTATGCACTAATGTGCCACGTATTGACTTTCAACATAATATAAACATGAGGATGATGACAATGACATAATAATTCAATAAAACAAGTTCAAGAATTAATTTATCCAGAACCAATAACGCCCAAATTATCAACATGATACTTTTGTAGATTAAATTCAAGAATGCTCAAGAATATTTCCATGAAAAAGATATTTAGATGAAGCTTAAATATCAAGGATATTACACTAATTTCATGGATTATAGAAGTCAAAACTTTAACCAACCGAGTATAAAAAAAATATTATTCCTACCTTAAGAAGAAGAGTCTTTGGATATAGAAGTAGTGAAGTAGCGAGAACACTTTTATTCTTTCTCTCTATAGTTTCTCTCTCTAGAGTTTCAGTGAATTCGTAAGAAATAATGAAGGAGTGAGCTTCTATTTATAGAAAAATAGACTGCATAGTAACTAACTCATGAACGGTCCAGATTGATTTACTTTAATCTGACGGTCCATATTTAAAGCAAAATCTTTTAAATAAAATATAATATATTCTATTTATAATCTAATAAAACGAATAACTTTATAAAAGATTTTACTATGCAAACACTATGCAGGCACTATGCAAATACTATGCATAATAAAATATAATATATTCTAATTATTGTCTAATAAAACAGATAACTTTATAAAAGTATTTCGTTTTATATAAAAAGATTTTACTATTCAAAAAACTATGCAGGCCACATCAAGTTTAACTGCAGCGGAACAAGCAATCCATTAATAGAGTCAAATAGAGAATAAAATCTACTATCTTTTATGATTTAAAAGGTTTTTCATCACTTTTATCGCTGAGACTCAGCTCAATAAATAATCCACATCATCAAATCACCCCTGCACTACAGCCAAGGGTATTCTTTAGTATCACGACCACGAATTATTCATGCACTACGGGCCAAAGATAATCGTGTTTTCATCAACGGTCCTGATCATACCATAAAACAATTCATCTTTGCACCCTTGGCCGAAGAGAATCCATAGCAATAATCATGCCAAAAACTGTCCATCAATGCACTACGGGCCAATGAGGACTTTTTCCACATCAATTGTAACATTACGGTCATGATTATACCGAATAATCCCTGGTCATAATTATAACAAGTCCATCTATGCACTATAGGCCACAGATGACTTTCAACATAATATAACATGAGGATGATGACAATGATATACGAATTCAATAAAAAAAGTTCAAGAATTAATTTATTCAGGGAACTAATAACGCCCAAATTGTCAACATGATCATCGCTTTGTAGAGTAAAATTCAAGAATGCTCGGAAGAATATTTCCATGAAAGATCTTTGGATGAAGCACACAAATATAAAGGATATTCCACTAATTTCATGGAGTATAGAAGTCAAAACTTTAACCAACTAAGTATAATAAAGAATGGAATAACAAAAGAAATCACCATGCATGCGGTGCCAGCATGATGCAGATTATTCCAATGAATAATAAATAAATAAGAACGGTCGGTCAAAGTAAATTACGCCGAAGCGAGGATGTTCAATGAGAATAATAAAGGAGAACCGGTCCGGCGTAAACACACAGGCATGGATATTCCAACATAATAATAATAAAGACAGAACCAGTCCAAAGGCAGAACGCACGCAGATGAGGATATTCCAACAAAATAATAAAGACGGAATCAGGTCCGGCGTAAAACGCACAGACAAGATATTCCAACAGAATAATAACGAATCGAATAACAGAAGAATTTCACCAAGTATAGGGTAGCCCTCGTATACAGGTTATTCCAACAGAATAATAAATAATAGAATAACAGAAGTTCTCTTCATGAATACAAAAGAAATAATACCCCTTACAAGTACAACAAATAATATCCATTACCGTAAAAAAAAGCGGATATAAGAGTAGGAAGTAGCGAGAATACTTTTTTCTTTCTCTAAAATTTTCTCTCTAGAGTTTCAAGTGAATTCGTAAGAAATAATGAAGGAATGAGTTTTATTTATAGGAGAATGGAAAGGCACGTGTAAGGATTTCTTCACGAGATGAAATAATTCAAAGACTCACGGATGAAAATTTGATAACCTATGGTTGCAAAAGTCAAGCCTTCCTCCAATAAGATTAAATCAAACAAATATAATATATATCTATATATAAACCCACACATGCTTCAAAAGGAAAACTCACCC
Source organism: Panax quinquefolius (assembly GCA_020205615.1). Classification (NCBI taxonomy): domain Eukaryota; kingdom Viridiplantae; phylum Streptophyta; class Magnoliopsida; order Apiales; family Araliaceae; genus Panax; species Panax quinquefolius. The sequence continues at coordinate 90,876,932 of CM035165.1, forward strand.
ACCCAGTGAACAACTTGCTAGATTCCTTTCTCCCAAATTCATTTTCTCCCACATAGGCCCCACATGTTCCCTCCCTCCAATATCCACTCACTCATTCAATATATATATATATATATATATATATATATATATATATATATATATATATCTAGATTATATATATATATATATATATATATATATATATATATTCACACACTCCACCACTTACATACACATTTCCTACTTTCCCACCAACATGTCCACATCACACACATCCACATCCACACACATCATTCTCACTTCTTTTCCACCATTTCTCACTCACACACACAACATATACATATATATATATACACACACATCACATACTTATATATATTAACTCCCTCCCCTATACGTAACTCCCTCCCACCCCCATTTCTAAAATTAGTTTTTCAACACCTATGGGCCCCACATATGGGCCCCACCTTTAAATAATTTCTACCAATTATTTTGAAAAATAGGTAAATGGGGGTCTATAAAATAAGCAAAACTGAGTGACTTCTCACGTAAGCATCAATAATCAATACCGTGTGCTACTATGCAACCATGCGTATTACTGTACTTTTACTACCGAGTAGTTCAACAGTATTAACGGTAAAACTTCCGCCATTATTTTCAATAAAAATATTTTTATCGTTTTCTCAATCAAAATGATAATTTCGTTGTAGGGTCCACCAATGATTGCATGGATTATACGAATATTTCCTTTAAGCTAATATTCCCAGACCAATCGAATATAATACAACAACTTGCATACTTTTGCAAAATTTATAAATACTACCCACAACTATAACATTATATCAAATCCACACCATAATATTCAAAAAAATATATTTAGAAATTTAAATCTTTATTCATAAAACTGGGGTCTCACAATCTCCCTCCTTATGGAATTTCACCCTCGAAATTTCGTACGACGCACTGGTATCTTTGAATAGATGAGGACACTTCGTCAGATTCTAACTCTTGAGGTATAACCTTTAAGAGTAGAATATATTCCAGGATTTTAACAGGCACATCTTCATACGTTAAATCGTCCACTATTTTGTCTGGTTCTAACTCAATAATGTGATTCGGGTCTTCCACATATTTATGTAACATCGATACGTAAAAAAAACGTTCTGAACACGCAACATACTTGGCGGTAAAACGTGTCTATAAGCCACAGTTCCTACTTCATCGAGAATTTCAAATGGGCTAATTAAATCGAGGGTTGAGATTTCCTCTCTTCGTCGATTCTTGCGTCTAGAATAACGCCCTCTTGAAACCTTCTTCTTCACATTCATCAGCTCCGGGTGTGTAGCTTGAGCGGCTTTAACTTTATCGATTAAAGTTGATTCTACTCGTATATTCGTTATCTTCACGTGGGTTCTTAGAGTCTTTAACTCTATCTTCATCATTTGTAAGTCGTACGAAATGGGTCTTTGTGTTAACAACATTGCACTCGTGCATACTATCTTCTATTCAACGCGTCAGCTCCAACATTCATTTTCCCACGATAGTATTGAATGGTACGATCGTAATCTTCAACAGTTCGAGCCAACGTCTTTGGCGCATGTTACGGTCATTTTAGTTGAAGAAATATTTGAGGGTTTAAGAAATGGGTTTTGTACTGGGGTCAATACAAAATTCGATTTCACGCTCTAGGGGTAGGCTAAGAAGTCTTCAAGAATACGTCAAGAAATTTATTAACAATAGAAATATCATTCAAAACTGTGACTCTCATCCAAGACTTGGATAACACATGTAATGAAGGTTTTTCCTAACGGAGTTTCAACCGATAAGTCAAAGTCTAACTTCTCCGAAGTCAAATTTAAACGTTGAACGCAAGCAAGAGAGATAAAAGAATGGGTAGAACCGGTATCTAATAAGGTATAGACTTCACAAGAATTTATAATTAACTAACCCGTGCTAACTTTGTTCGGGTCACTCACTTTTTGAGAAGTTATGAAAAACGCTCTTCCTGAAACCACCGACTTTGTTTTGTCCGTATCCGCCTTTGATGCCACCGTTCCAGCTGGACTTGACTTCACTATACGATAAAATCGAGTTAAATGACCTTCTCTTCTTGAAATTTCCACTTCTATTATCTTAGCCATGATTACCACCGAAGTGGTTACCATTCTTGGCATGAGAATTTCCCCCACGATGGTTATCATTGTTTCGATGGCCGTCACCGGTACGATTATTATCGTGTTGTTGCTCGTTACCTTTTGGTTGAGCTGATTCAACGGTCTCATGTGCTTCATTGATTATCTCAGTATTTTCATATGCCATTTTCAACCACTGTCACAAAATAAGGGTTAATTATCATATCACATATTATCCTATCTTGACGTGAGCCAATTAAATACAAAATAAACTTAGGTAGGTCATACTAGCGAAGGAATTCCCGTCTCTCCCTCCTAGTTCTTGTCTCACATCTCGGCCGGGATCATATCCTAAGCTTTGATACCAACTGTGATGCCCCCAAAATTAGGTATACATCACCCATCTTGGGTCGCCAGATACAAGGTACAGAATACAAATACAAACTTAATATACAACAAGAGAGCTTTGAGTTTTAATACAAATATTGTCTTCTAGACAATATCCACTCTCAGAATAACTCTTCATTATATTTATTATCACGCTATTTAACATAATAGTGAGGACTACTAATGGTATCCTTTGGATGAGTCACTCGTTCCTCGACTCATCCAATTTATATTCTCATTTCTGAGAGAAACGGTGAAAAAAGGTGAGCTCAACTAGCCCGAAGAAATATTATGACTAAGATAATGCGAGAATAAATTATCGTTAGCCTTCAAATGATGTTAAAGCGATACAATATAACAAACATCAAGTTTAAGCTCAAGGTGAATAAGCAATCCATCCATTAAAAAGTCAAGTAGCGAATAAAATCTACTATCTTTTATGATTTAAAAGGTTTTCATCACTTTTATCACGAGACTCATTTCAATAAATAATCCACATCATCAAATCACCCTTGCACTACGGCCAAGGGTATTCTTTAGTATCACGACCACGAATTATCCATGCACTACGGGCCAAAGATAATCGTGTTTTCATCAACGGTCCTGATCATGCCAGGATAAATTAATTCTTGAACATGTTTTATTGAATTCTTATATCATTGTCATCATCCTCATGTTTATATTATGTTGAAAGTCATCTGTGGCCTGTAGTGTATAGATGGACTTGGTATGATTATGACTAGGGATTATGCGGTGTAATCATGACCGTAATGTTACAAATGATGTGGAAAAAGTCCTCATTGGCCCATAGTGCATTGATGGACAGTTTTTGGTATGATTATGGCTATGGATTCTCTTCGGCCAAGGGTGCAAAGATGAATTGTTTCCTGGCATGATCAGGACCGTTGATGAATACACAAATATTCTTGGCCCGTAGTGCATGGATAATTGTGGTCGTGATACTAAAGAATATCCTTCGCCGTAGAGCAGGGGTGATTCGATGATGTGGATTATTTATTAAGCAAAGTCACAGCAATAAAAGTGATGAAAAACCTTTTAAATCATAAAAGATAGTAGATTTTATTCTCTACTTGACTCTTCTAATGGATTGCTTGTTCCGCCGCAGTTAAACTTGATAGTTATTATATTTTATCAGTTTTACACTGTTGAAGGCTAACGATAATTTATTCTGCATTATCTTAGTCATAATATTTCTTACTGGGCTAGTTGAGCTCACCCTTTATTTCACTGTTCTCTTTAGGAAATGAGAATATAGCTGGGACGAGTCGGGGAACAGAGTGATGGTCCAGTGGATGGCATTAGTAGTCCTCACTATTCTGTTAAATAGAGTGATAATAAATGTAATGAGGACTAATTTTGAGAGTGGATATTGTCTAGAAGACAATATTTGTATTAAAACCCAGAGCTCTCTTGTTGTATATTAAGTTTGTATTTGTATTCTGTACCTTGTATCTGGCGACCCAAAATGGGTGATGTATACCTAATTTTGGGGGCGTCACAGTTGGTATCAAAGCTTAGGGATATGATCCCTGGATGAGATGTGAAACAAGAACTAGGAGGGGAGAGACGGGGAATTCCTTCGCTAGTATGATCTACCTAAGTTTACTTGTTATTTAATTGGTCGGTCAGAGTATAAGGATAATATGTGATATGTTAATTAACCCTTGTTTTGTGGCAGTATTTGAAAATGACATCCGAGAATATTGAGACTAGCAATGGAGCACATGAGACCGTGGAGACACCTCTAATCACCAACCAAGATAAAGTGATTAGAGATATCCATGTGGTGATTGAGGAATTAAAAGTTGCACTCAAGCTAGTCGCAAAGGTAGCAACTGAGAGTGAAAAAGAAGAGGAACCTGAGGAGGATTTATTAGAAGAACTTATTGATCAAAATGTAGAATTGCAAAATTGTATTCATGAGTTAGAAGAGTAGGCTGAAGAACGGAAGGCGGTCGTGGAGCAAAGAAATGTAACAATTCAAAATTGTATTACCCGATGTGCGATAAATTGAGCAGAGCGCTCTTTGGCGAGTATACGATATTAAACTGGAATCGAGAATTCAAATGTCAAGGAGCAATTTGAAAGAAGAAACAAATGAACGCAGTGAGAATGAAAGATGCATGGGTAAAAGCCACACGACGCGTTGATATTATGGAAAGAGAAGTCTGATCCAAGAAAGCTAAAATAGATGATATGTATTTCTCTTTTTTGACAGCAATTGGGAGAACCCATCATCGAGCTTTGAATTACCCTATACATTGCGGTCAACCCCAATTCGATATGGATCGAAGGCTAATGATTCAGATCATGGAGCAGGAGTACGACGAAGCAGTTGAGGGTGGAATATGCCCTATAGCGAAAGTTTATTCCAATGGTAATGACGACACCAAAGACTATCCCGAACAAGTTAAATTTGGTAGTTTAAGGGAGAGCGTTTTTCGTGACGAGGAATCGAACGAAGTTATCACGGGTTAGTTAATTATAAATTCTTGCGAAGTCTATACCTTATTCGATACCGGTTCTACCTATTCTTTTATCTCTTTTTTTTCTTGCGCTCATCATTTAAATTTGACTTCGGAGAAATTAGACTTTGACTTATTGGTTGAAACTTCGATAGTAGAAACCTTCATTACCTCCACTGTTTATAAATCTTGTTGATTCAAATCGACACTTTCACGTTACCTGTCAATCTTATCTCTTTGAAAATACTTGCCTTTGGTGTGATTTTAGGAATCGATTGGTTAACTACTCATCATGCTTTTCGTAAGGTTGTTAGCTTTCATATTCCTAACCAACCTGTTATGCGAATTCAAGTAACCAAACCACTAAAGTCAATCATTGTTATATAAAGCCATAAGTAAAGAGCCCCGGTCCTTTCATTGTTGACTTCCTTGTGTGGAATGCACCAAAGCCAGACTTTCTATGACGGTGGCAAGTTGATAGGTATCAATGTGACGTACTATCCAAGTCTTGGATGAGGGTCACAATTTTGAATGATATTTCTATTGTTAATAAATTTCCTGACGTATTCTTGAAGACTTCTTAGCCTACCCCTAGAGCGTGAAATCGAATTTTGTATTGACCCCAGTACAAATCCCATTTCTTAAACCCTCAAATATTTCTTCAACTAAAATGAACGTATCATGCGCCAAAGACGTTGGCTCGAGCTGTTGAAGATTACGATCGTACCATTCAATATCATCCTGGAAAAGCGAGCGTGGTAGCTAACGCGTTGAGTAGAAGATTGTATGCGTTTACAAGTACGAATATACGAACCCACGTGAAGATAACCAATATACGAGTAGAATCGACTTAAATCGATAAAGTTAAAGCCGCTCAAGCTACATACTCAGAGCTGATGAATGTGAAGAAGAAGGTTTATGATTGCGTTATTCTAGAAACAAGAATCGACGAAGAGAGAAAATCTCAACCCTCGATTTAATTAACCCATTTGAAATACTTGATCGAGTAAGAACTGTGGCTTATATATAGACTCGTTTTACCGCCAAGTATTTCGCATGTTCATAACGTTTTTAATGTATCGATGTTACATAAATATGTGGAAGACCCGAACCACATTATTGAGTTAGAACCAGACGAAATAACGGATGATTTAACGTATGAAGATGTACCTGTTAAAATCCTGGAATATATTATACTCTTAAAGGTTATACCTCAAGAGTTAGAATCTGATGAAGTGTCCTCATCTATTCAGTATACCAGGTAGGTACGTAAATTTTGAGGGCGAAATTCCATAAGGAGGGGAGATTGTCAGACCCCAGATTTTATGAATAAAGATTTAAATTTCTCGAAATATTTTTTTGAATATTATGGTGTGGATTTGATATAATGTTATAGTTGTGGGTAGTATTTATAAATTTTGCAAAGTATGCAAGTTGTTGTATTATATTCGATTGGTCGGGGAATATTCGTTTTAGCGAGGAATATTCAGATAATCTACAAGTTAAATCATTGGTGGACCCACAACGAAATTATTGTCGGATTGAGAAAACGACAAAAATATTTTTATGAAAATAACGGCGGAAGTTTTTCTTAATTATCTTGTTTGAACTACTCATTAGTAAAAGAATGATGTCTGGCGTGGTTGCGTAGTACCTACAGTATTGATTATTGATTCTTATGTGAGAAGTCACTCAGTTTTGCTTATTTTATAGACCCCCATCCCATTTACCTATTTTTCAAAATAATCGGTAGAAAATATTTAAAGGTGGGGCCCACATGTGGGGCCCATAGGTGTTGAAAAACTGATTTTAGAAATGAGGGTGGGAGGGAGTTACGTATAGGGGAGGGAGTTAATATATATAAGTATGTGATGTGTATATATATATATATGTATATGTTGTGTGTGTGAGTGAGAAATGGTGGAAACGAAGTGAGAATGATGTGTGTGGATGTGGATGTGTGTGATGTGGACATGTTGGTGGGAAAGTGAGAAATGTGTATGTGAGTGGTGGAGTGTGTGAATATATATATATATATATTGAATGAGTGAGTGGATATTGGTGGGCGGGGAACACGTGGGGCCCACGTGGGAGAAAAAAAATTTGGGTGAAAGGAATCTAGCAAGTTGTTCACGGGTGGGTGAGTTTTCCTTTTGAGCATATGTGGGTTTATATATATAGATATATATTATATTTGTTTGATTTAATCTTATTGGAGGAAGGCTTGACTTTTTGCAACCATAGGTTATCAAATTTCATCAAGTGAATTCATATAATTTGTTATGTCCGTGATTTTTCTCAAACAAGATCCCTTAAATTTTCCTATAAATAAGATGCTTAGTTAGAATTGAAATCACACCAGAAATTCAGAGAAATTCTCTTCTATAATCTTGAGCGTATTTCTTTAGAGTTTAAGAAATCTTTGAGCGTAATACAAGTTTTCTTCGAGTATATCCTTGCCCTACCAGTCGGAATACTTTTCTTTCAAAGGTAAGGGATATTATTTGTTGTACTCGTAGGGGATATTATTTGTTATACTCGTAAGGGGTATTATTTCTTTTGTATTCATGAAGAGAACTTCTGTTATTCCATTATTTATTATTTCTATTTGGAATAACTCAGATAATGTACGGGCTACCCTATTCTTGATGAAATTTTTCGTTATTTCATTATTTATTATTCGCCGGAATATCACGTCTGCAATGCGTTCTGTTTGGACTGGTTCCATTCTTTATTATTACATTGGAATATCACCGTCTGCAATGCGTTTCTGGGGACCGGTTCCGTTATTTATTATTCGTTGGAATAACTTTGTCATGCCAATCTTTGCATGCATAGTGATTTCTTTTGTTATTCCATTCTTTAATATTATACTCGGTTGGTTAAAGTTTTGACTTCTATACTCCATAAAATTAGTGGAATATCCTTTATATTTTAAGGCTTCATCCAAAGATCTTTTCATGGAAATATTCTTACGAGCATTCTTGAATTTTACTCTACAAAGCGAGATCATGTTGACAATTTGGACGTTATTAGTTCTGAATAAATTCATTCTTGAACTTGTTTTTTCAATTCTTATATCATTGTCATCATCCTCATGTTATATTATATTGAAAGTCATCTCATGGCTCAGTAGTGCATAGATGGACTTGGTATGATTATGACGAGGATTATTCGGTATAATCATGACCGTAATATTACAAATGATGTGGAAAAAGTCCTCATTGGCCCGTAGTGCATTGATGGAAAGTTTTTGGTATGATTATGGCTATGGATTCTCTTCGGCCAAGGGTGCAAAGATGAATTATTTTATGGCATGATCAGGACCGTTGATGAAAACACGATTATCTTTGGCTCGTATAGTACCTTCAACTATACCTCCATTTTTAACTTAGTCATGCAAGTATTATTAATCTTGCACCAACTCCCTAATATTACAAGAATGTGATTCAATAATACACAAATGTGAACAAATAGTTATATAAGCATGTGAATTAGTAACAATTAATTGCTCATTTACCCGATAAATTACCCGATTTATCAATATAACCCCCAGACATCAATTATCATCGGGATAGATGTCGATTTCCACTAACACTAATAATCCTCACACAATGGAACTATCAAATTCATCTTTAATCATCACAACTTATTCATCATTAATATTATAACTCACAATATTTAACAACCAGGTCGTTCCCAGGAAAGAGGGGGCTTTCCGATAAGGATTTCTCCTTATTGGCGTGCAATTAGGTGACCAAACCTCTCCTTGACAGAACTTCTAGACATTGTCAATATTACAAATAATAATATGAATAACTTTGTCGTCTAAATTATTGATTTAATAATAATAAATATTATGTAGATGATACTGTGACAATACTTGAATCAATAATATGAGAGATATGATGCAGCAATTACTGTAGCAATAATTAAGTATAACTGAGTGACTTCTCACGTAAACATCAATAATCAATACTATGTGCTACTATGCAACTACGCGTATTACTGTACTTTTAACACCGGGTGTTTCAATAGTTAACGGTAAAACTTCCGTCGTTATTTTCATTAAGTATTTTTGTCGTTTTCTCAATCCAAAAATAATTCCGTTACGGGGGTCCACCAATGATTTTGCCGTTATACGAATATTCCCTGTTAAAACGAATATTCCCCGACCAATAGAATATTCCCCGGCACAACGAATAACAACTTGCTTACTTTGCAAAAAATTTCAAATATCACCCTTAACTTTAACTTTTTATCAATTTAACTATTTACCAAAATAGAAAAATTGAATACTTTTATTTCAAAAAATTCGGGGTCTCACAACCTGTCTATTCGAAGTACCGCATGCATGGTGATTTCTTTTGTTATTCCATTCTTTATTATACTCAGTTGGTTAAAGTTTTGACTTCTATACTCCATGAAATTAGTGGAATATCCTTTATATTTGCACTTCATCCATTATCTTTTCATGGAAATATTCTTCTGAACATTCTTGAATTTTACTCTACAAAGCAGTATCATGTTGACAATTTGGACGTTATTAGTTCCTGAATAAATTAATTCTTGAACTTGTTTTATTGAATTCTTATATCATTGTCATCATCCTCATGTTATATTATGTTGAAAGTCATCTGGTATCTGTAGTGCATAGATGGACTTGGTATGATTATGACTGAGGATTATTCGGTATAATCATGGTAGTAATGTTACAAATGATGTGAAAAAAGTCCTCATTGGCCCGTAGTGCATTGATGGAAAGTTTTTGGTATGATTATGGCTATAGATTCTCTTCGGCCAAGGGTGCAAAGATGAATTGTTTTATGGCATGATCAGGACCGTTGATAAAAACACGATTATCTTTGGCCCGTATAGTACCTTCAACTATACCTCCATTTTTAACTTAGTCATGCAAGTATTATCAATCTTGCACCAACTCCCCTAATAGTACAAGAATGTGATTCAATAGTATACACATGTGAACAAATAGTTATATAAGCATGTGAATTAGTAGCAATTAATTGCTCATTTACCCGATAAATTACCCGATTTATCAATATAACCCCCAGACATCAATTATCATTGGGATAGATGTCGATTTCCACTAACACTAATAATCCACACACAATGGAACTATCAAATTCATCTTTAATCATCACAACTTATTCATCATTAATATTATAACTCACAATATTTAACAACTAGGTCGTTCCCAGGAAAGAGGGGGCTTTTCGATAAGGATTTCTCCTTATTGGCGCGCAATTATGTGACCAAACCTCTCCTTGACAGAACTTCTAGACATTGTCAATATTGCAAATAATAATATGAATAACTTTGTCATCTAAATTATTGATTTAATAATAATAAATATTATGTAGATGATCTTTGTGACAATACTTGAATCAATAATATGAGAGATATGATGCAAAGAATTATCATGTAGCAATAATTGAGTATAATCGAGTGACTTCTCACGTAAACATCAATAATCAATACTATGTGCTACTATGCAACTACTCCAGACATCGCATTACTTTTAACTTAAGGTGTTTCAATAGTTAATCGTAAAACTTCCATAGTTATTTTCATAAAGTATTTTTATCGTTTTCTCAATCCGACAATAATTCCGTTATGGGGGTCCACCAATGATTGTACCGTTATACGAATATTCCCTGTTAAACTAATATTCCCCAACCAATTGAATATTCCCCGGCACAACGAATAACAACTTGCTTACTTTGCAAAAATTTTCAAATATCACCCTTAACTTTAACCTTTTATCAATTTAACTATTTACCAAAATAGAAAAATTGAATACTTTTATTTCATAAAATTCGGGGTCTCACAACCTGTCTATGCGAAGTAACGCATGCATGGTGATTTCTTTTGTTATTCCATTCTTTATTATACTCAGTTGGTTAAAGTTTTGACTTCTATACTCCATGAAATTAGTGGAATATCCTTTATATTTGCACTTCATCCAAAGATCTTTCATGGAAATATTCTTACGAGCATTCTTGAATTTTACTCTACAAAGCGATATCATGTTGACAATTTGGGACGTTATTAGTTCACGAATAAATTAATTCTTGAACTTGTTTTATTGAATTCTTATATCATTGTCATCATCCTCATGTTATATTATGTTGAAAGTCATCGTGGCACCTGTAGTGCATAGATGGACTTGGTATGATTATGACCGAGGGATTATTCGGTATAATCATAACCGTAATGTTACAAATGATGTTGAAAAAAGTCCTCATTGGTCCGTAGTGCATTGATGGAAAGTTTTGAAATGATTATGGCTATGGATTCTCTTACCGAGGTGCAAAGATGAATTGTTTTATGGCATAATCAGGACCGTTGATGAAAACACGATTATCTTTGGCCCGTATAGTACCTTCAACTATACCTCCATTTTTAACTTAGTCATGCAAGTATTATCAATCTTGCACCAACTCCCCTAATAGTACAAGAATGTGATTCAATAGTACACACATGTGAACAAATAGTTATATAAACATGTGAATTAGTAGCAATTAATTGCTCATTTACCCGATTTATCAATATAACCCCCAGACATCAATTATCATCGGGATAGATGTCGATTTCCACTAACACTAATAATCCCCACACAATGGAACTATCAAATTCATCTATAATCATCACAACTTATTCATCATTAATATTATAACTCACAATATTTAACAACCAGGTCGTTCCTAGGAAAGAGGGGGCTTTCCGATAAGGATTTCTCCTTATTGGTAGCCGCAATTAGGTGACCAAACCTCTCCTTGTGTAACTTTACAGACATTATCGATATTGCAAATAATAATATGAATAACTTTTTCGTCTCAATTATTGATTTAATAATAATAAATATTATGTAGATGATCTTTGTGACAATACTTGAATCAATAATATGAGAGATATGATGTAGCAATTCTTGTAGTAATAATTGAGTATAAGCGGAGTGACTTCTCACGTAAGCATCAATAATCAATACTGCAAGTGCTACTATGCAACCACGCCAGACATCGTACTTTTTAACAGGGTGTTTCAATAGTTAACAGTAAAACTTAAATTCGGTATTTTTATAAAGTATTTTTGTCATTTTCTAAATCCGAGCAATAATTTACATTATGGGGTCCACCAATGATTGTGCCGTTATACGAATATTCCCTGTTAAAACGAATATTCCCTGACCAATTGAATATTCCCCCACAACGAATAACAACTTGCTTACTTTGCAAAAAAATTCAAATATCACCCTTAACTTTAACCTTTTATCAATTTAACTATTTACCAAAATAGAAAAATTGAATACTTTTATTTCATAAAATTCGGGGTCTCACAAACTTTATGCCATCACAATCTGCATGCATGGTGATTTCTTTTGTTATTCCATTCTTTATTATACTCAGTTGGTTAAAGTTTTGACTTCTATACTCCATGAAATTAGTGGAATATCCTTTATATTTGCACTTCATCCAGTATCTTTTCATGGAAATATTCTTCTGAGCTTTCTTGAAATTTACTCTACAAAGCAGTATCATGTTGACAATTTGGACGTTATTAGTTCCTGAATAAATTAATTCTTGAACTTGTTTTATTGAATTCTTATATCATTGTCATCATCCTCATGTTATATTATGTTGAAAGTCATCTGTGGCATGTAGTGCATAGATGGACTTGGTATGATTATGACCAGGGATTATTCGGTATAATCATGACCGTAATGTTATAAATGATGTGGAAAAAGTCCTCATTGGCCCGTAGTGCATTGATGGAAAGTTTTTGGTATGATTATGGGTATGGATTCTCTTCGGCCAAGGGTGCAAAGATGAATTGTTTTATGGCATGATAAGGACCGTTGATGAAAACACGATTATCTTTGGCCCGTAGTGCATGGATAATTTGTGGTCGTGATACTAAAGAATACCCTTGGCCGTAGTGCAGGGGTGATTTTATGATGTGGATTATTTATTGAGCTGAGCCTCAGCGATAAAAGTGATGAAAAACCTTTTAAATCATAAAAGATAGTTGATTTTATTCTCTACTTGACTCTTTTAATGGATTGCTTGTTCCACTGCAGTTAAACTTGATGTTTATTATATTGTATCAGTTTAACACTGTTGAAGGCTAACGATAATTTATTCTGCATTATCTTAGTCATAATATTTCTTACTGGGCTAGTTGAGCTCACCCTTTATTTCACTGTTCTCTTCAGGAAATGAGAATATAGCTGGGACGAGTCGGAGAACGGAGTGACGGTCCAGTGGATAGCATTAGTAGTCCTCACTATTCTGTTAAATAGTGTTATAATAAATGTAATGAGGACTTATTCTGAGAGTGGATATTGTCTAGAAGACAATATTTGTATTAAAACTCACAGCTCTCTTGTTGTATATTAAGTTTGTATTTGTATTCTGTACCTTATATCTGGCGACCCAAGATGGGTGATGTATACCTAATTCCCTACTCTTATATCCAGTTTCTTTTACGGTAAGGGATATTATTTGTTGTACTCGTAAGGGGTATTATTTCTTTTGTATTCATGAAGAGAACTTCTATTATTCCATTATTTATTATTCTATTGGAATAACCTGTATACGAGGGCTACCCTATACTTGGTGAAATTCTTCTTTTATTCCATTCGTTATTATTACATTTGGAATATCACATGCATGCGTTTTTACTGGGACTGATTAAAATCTTTATTATTTTTTGTTGGAATATCACCGTCGTGCATTTACGCTTGAATTGGGTTCCGCCTTTTATTATTATACTCGTTGGAATATCCTATTCATGCGTTCTTCTGCGGGGACTGGTTAAAATCTTTATTATTCATTGGAACATCCCGCCGGTGTAATTTACTTTGACTGGTTCTATTATTTATTATTCTATTAGAATAACCTGTGTCACGCCCCCAAAATTAGGTATACATCACCCATTTGAGTCGTCAGATACATAGTACAAAATTCAGATACAACTTCATTTATATAATTTGTTGAAATGTCAGATAGAATACGACCACACGATTAATCGTGAGTTTTAATACAAATGTATGTAACTCTCATGGTGCCTCGACCACAACCTTACAATGGTACTTTACATAAAAGTATAGTCAAAGACTGTTTTAGAAATTAAAATCTTTGGGAAGTGCTCAAGGAAACCTTCGTACATGGGAGGCCATGCATCTAGGTTATAATAGATATCATATGGCCACAGAATTATCCTTGGTTGACCCAATAAACCCCAAAGAAAAACAAGAAGATTACTATCATCTTCTTTCCAATGGCGAGTCTTCTCTTGACATATAAATATCCCCGTTGTCTCCAAGTGAAAATTATATTCCAAATATACTCCAAGATCATATAGGTAGTGCCCATATATATATTCAGCAAGTGGATGCGCACAACCCTGTCTTATGATAACACGAGGCTGTATGTCATTAGACATCTTGTATGATAGTGGCAAAACACCCTTCCAAAGTTGGGTTCGCCTCACCCTATTTGATTCACCAAATATTACTAAATAATGTATAGAATATAACACACTTTTCTATACTGTTTAGGGAGAACCTCCACAGCTAGAGACCACTGTTCTATTCTCCTATTATCCCCGCTTCAATCTCTAAGTAACACTCTTACTAACGCTCTTATTACACGAAAGGAATTGTGAAGCAGAAAGGGTGAGCACAACTAGCCCAGTAAAGAATATCATGACTAAAGATAATTAAATTATCAATAGCTTTTATCAATAATAAATCAGAGATTTAGAACATATGGTAGATGATAAAACTTTTCAACCATAGTTGCAGTGGAACGAGCAATCCATTAGAAAAGTCAAATAGACCATCAGGTCTATTATCTTCTCCATGTTAAAAGTCCACCAATAATATTTTATCCCTGTAACATCAATCAACAATTCCTGTACACAATCATATGAATAACTCATAATCATAATTGTGATTCTGAATTCCTTTTTCGCACCCAGGACGGAGATAATTTTCATCACATATCTTCACCTGAAACATCAAAAATCATGGTTATACCAAATCACAATTCATGTTCATACTTATTAAATCATCTTTGCACTACGGCCAAAGATATTCATTATTATCACATCCATGAATTAATATTTCATTGCTGAGACTCAGCTCAATAAATAATCCACGTCATCGAATCATCCCTGCACTACAGGCCAAGGATATTCTTTAGTATCACGACCACGAATTATCCATGCAAGACGGCCAAAGATAATCGTGTTTTCATCAACCGGTCCGATCATGCCATAAAACAATTCATCTTTGCACCCTTGGTCAAGAGAATCCATAGCCATAATCATACCAAAACTCTGCCCATCAATGCACTACGGCCAATGAGGACTTTTTTCATTAATATCACAACCACAAATTATCCATGCACTACGTGCCAAAGATAATCGTGTTTTTATCAACTGGTCCGATCATGCTATAAAAGAATTCATCTTTGCACCCTTGGTCAAGAGAATCCATAGCCATAATCATACCAAAATTATCCATCAATGCACTACTACGCCAACGATGAGGACTTTTTTCCACATCATTTGCAATATTACGGTCATGATTATACCAAAAATCTCTCGGTCATAATCATACCAAGTCCATCTATGCACCACTGTTCTGATGACTTTCAACATAATATAAATATGAGGATGATGACAATATTATAAGCATTAATCAAACTAAATCAAGGATAAATATTAAAGACTTTAAATTTATCCAGACATTATCAATCACTTAATTAAATCATAATCTACTACCGTTAATACTATAACAATATTTTAATCACTTCTTAAACTTATAAACAATTATATTTAATTGTTTACACTTTTCTAAATAATGCATTTAATCATTCAAAAATGTCATACTCATAAGATTTCATCACCAATAATCAAATTACTCATCAAAAATCTGCATATACCTTATATAGGATTTCCAAGCCATAAAATCCTATTTACCAATTCTTCAACTCCATATAACATATTTAACTCATATATTCGTAGCTAAACTATTTTCATGAAAAAATACCAAATCAGTCCCAAAAATTATTCTTTTCCGGGATTTAGCATAATATAGTCCCATATTGAACATATATTTTTCTTGACATTTTTAAAATTTATTTACTATTTTTCAAAAATCAATTTCTAATTAATTTCTTAAGAAATTAGCTACCTCACGGTTAACTCCAGAAATTCCCAAATCTTGGCAGGATCTTACACATGTTAACGTGAGCTTCCAGTTTAAATTTCATGATCATTGGAGTTATAGAACTCTGGTTATAGCATTTTTCGTCGGAAAAACCTAAATATTAAAATAGTCATAACTTTCTCATTTTAAGTCGGAATGAGCTCATTTTTGGACAGGAAGTACTCTATACCATATACTTTCATGTCTCAAAAGGCCAGAATTTTTCTCATAAATTAAGTGGCCGAAACAGCCCTTTTAAAATCATGGCAGCAACCTTTTTCATATTTTATAGTTTTTCGTAATTTGCTAAAATCAGTCCACACAAAAATCTACAACACCTTTTCCAGTGATTCCCCTTGGATAAGTTACAAAACTCATAGACCTAACTCTAGAACTTGACCACACTCAAAAATTCAAAATATAATAGGAGATATGGTCAATTGAATTTCATGTTCCATTTTTACCAAAATCTGATTTATTTCATCCCTTTGTGATTTCTAAGAAACTTTCATGTTTTCACATAATAACTAACATAACTCATCATAAAACTTACTAATACCACATATACCCATGATTTTCATTAGTCCAATGCTTTTATTATGACTTTCATCATAATCCACGTAAGCAGATGATCATTTCCACAATTTAACAAGGAATGAAATACAAAGGATCGTTTCACCGTGCATGTGGTAATCCACATGACAAAGTTATTCCCAATAGAATAATAAATACGGAACCAAGTCCGCAGTAAAACGCATGCACGTGATATTCAATGAGAATAGTAAAAAGGCGGAACCGTGTCCCACAGAAAACGCTTGCATGAGACAGGATATTCCAATGTAATAATAAAGAATGGAATAATGAAGAATTTCACCAGTATAGGTAGCTGCGTATCAAAAGTTATTCCAATGTAATAATAAAGAATGGAATAATGAAGTTTTCTTCATGGATAAGAAAGAAATAATACTCCCTACCTAGAAAAAGCTGGATCTTGGAATAGTGAGGTAGCGAGACTTCTCTTCTTCTCTCTCTATAATTTTCTCTATAATAATGACTCTAAAGCTTTTGTGAATTGGTGAGAAATGAAGGAAGAATGAATTTCTATTTATAGGAAAATATAGTTTCGATAATTGCACGTTTTGGGGCTCGAAAAATTACAGTACAATACCTTCCTCTTTTTCTATATTTTTAATTTAGTCCTGCAAGTATTATCAAACTTGCACCACCTCCCATAATAGTAAATAATGTGAATCAATAATACAATAATGGGAATTAATAGTATAATCATGTGAAAAATTTAATTACAGTATAGTACCTTCAACTATACCTCCATTTTTAACTTAGTCGTGCAAGTATTATCGATCTTGCACCAACTCCCCTAATAGTACAAGAATGTGATTCAATAGTACACACATGTGAATAAATAGTTATATAAGCATGTGAATTAGTAGTAATTAATTGCTCATTTACCCGATAAATTACCCGATTTATCAATATAACCCCCAGACATCAATTAACATCGGGATAGATGTCGATTTCCACTAATACTAATAATTCCCACACAATGGAACTATCAAAATCATCTTTAATCAACACAACTTATTCATCATTAATATTATAACTCACAATATTTAACAATCAGGTCGTTCCCAGGAAAGAGGGGGCTTTCCGATAAGGATTTCCCCTTATTGGCGCGCAATTAGGTGACCAAACCTCTCCTTGACAGAACTTCTAGACATTGTCAATATTGCAAATAATAATATGAATAACTTTGTCGTCTCAATTATTGATTTAATAATAATAAATATTCTATAGATGATACTGTGACAATACTTAAATCAATAATATGAGAGATTTGATGCAGCAATTACTGTAGCAATAATTGAGTATAACTAAGTGACTTCTCACATAAGCATCAATAATCAATACCGTGTGCTACTATACAACCACGCGTATTACTGTACTTTTAACACCGGGTGTTTCAACAGTTAACGGTAAAACTTCCGCCGTTATTTTCATAAAGTATTTTTGTTGTTTTCTCAATCCGACAATAATTCCGTTATGGGGGTCCAAAAATGATTGTGCCGTTATACGAATATTCCCTGTTAAACTAATATTTCCCGACCAATTGAATATTCCCCGGCACAACGAATAACTACTTGCTTACTTTGCAAAAATTTTCAAATATCACCCTTAACTTTAACCTTTTATCAATTTAACTATTTACCATAATAGAAAAATTGAATACTTTTATTTCAAAAAATTCGGGGTCCTACAACCTGTCTATGCGAAGTACCGCATGCATGGTGATTTCTTTTGTTATTCCATTCTTTATTATACTCAGTTGGATAAAGTTTTGACTTCTATACTCCATGAAATTAGTGGAATATCCTTTATATTTGCGCTTCATCCAGTATCTTTTTATGGAAATATTCTTCTGAGAATTCTTGAATTTTACTCTACAAAGCAGTATCATGTTGACAATTTGGACGTTATTAGTTCCTGAATAAATTAATTCTTGAACTTGTTTTATTGAATTCTTATATCATTGTCATCATCCTCATGTTATATTATGTTGAAAGTCATATACGTGGCTCAGAAAAGTGCATAGATGGACTTGGTATGATTATGACCTGGGATTATTCGGTATAATCATGACCGTAATGTTATAATTGATGTGGAAAAAGTCCTCATTGGCCCGTAGTGCATTGATGGACAATTTTTGGTATGATTATGGCTATGGATTCTATTCGGCCAATGATGCAAAGATGAATTGTTTTATGGCATGATCAGGACCGTTGATGAAAACATGATTATCTTTGGCCCGTAGTGCATGGATAATTCGTGGTCGTGATACTAAAGAATACCCTTGGCCATAGTGCAGGGGTGATTTGATGATGTGGATTATTTATTGAGCTAAGTCTCAGCGATAAAAGTGATGAAAAACCTTTTAAATCATAAAAGATAGTAGATTTTATTCTCTACTTGACTCTTTTAATGGATTTCTTGTTCCGCTGTAGTTAAACTTGATGTTTGTTATATTGTATCAGATTAACACTGTTGAAGGCTAACGATAATTTATTATGCATTATCTTAGTCATAATATTTCTTACTGGGCCAGTTGAGCTCACCCTTTATTTCACTGTTCTCTTCAGGAAATGAGAATATAGCTGGGTCGAGTCGGGGAACGGAGTGACGGTCCAGTGGGTAGCATTTGTAGTCCTCACTATTCTATTAAATAGTGTGATAATAAATGTAATGAGGACTTATTCTGAGAGTGGATATTGTCTAGAAGACAATATTTGTATTAAAACTCACAGCACTCTTGTTGTATATTAAGTTTGTATTTGTATTCTGTACCTTGTATCTGGCGACCCAAGATGGGTGATGTATACCTAATTTTGGGGGCGTCACAGATTGTGAGACCCCAGATTTTATGAATAAAGATTTAAATTTCTCGAAATATTTTTTTGAAAATTATGGTGTGGATTTGATATAATGTTATAGTTGTAGGTAGTATTTATAAATTTTGCAAAGTATGCAAGTTGTTGTATCTTTTATCTCTTTTTTTTCTTGCGCTCAACATTTAAATTTGACTTCGGCGAAATTAGACTTTTACTTATTGGTTGAAACTTCGATAGTAAAAACCTTCGTTACCTCCACTGTTTATAAATCTTGTTGATTCAAATCGACACTTTCACGTTACCTGTCAATCTTATTTCTTTGAAAATACTTGCCTTTGGTGTGATTTTAGGAATCGATTGGTTAACTACTCATCATGCTTTTTGTAAGGTTGTTAGCTTTCATATTCCTAACCAACCTGTTATGCGAATTCGAGCAACCAAACCACTAAAGTCAATCATTGTTATATGAAGCCATAAGTAAAGAGCCCCGGTCCTTTCATTGTTGACTTCCTTGTGTGGAATGCACCAAAGCCAGACTTTCTATGACGGTGGCAAGTTGATAGGTATCAATGTGACGTACTATCCAAGTCTTGGATGAGGGTCACAGTTTTGAATGATATTTCTATTGTTAATAAATTTCCTGACGTATTCTTGAAGACTTCTTAGCCTACCCCTAGAGCGTGAAATCGAATTTTGTATTGACCCCAGTACAAAACCCATTTCTTAAACCCTCAAATATTTCTTCAACTAAAATGTACGTATCATGCGCCAAAGACGTTGGCTCGAGCTGTTGAAGATTACGATCGTACCATTCAATATCATCGTGGAAAAGCGAACGTGGTAGCTAACGCGTTGAGTAGAAGATTGTATGCGTTTACAAGTACGAATATACGAACCCACGTGAAGATAACCAATATACGAGTAGAATCGACTTTAATCGATAAAGTTAAAGCCGCTCAAGCTACATACTCAGAGCTGATGAATGTGAAGAAGAAGGTTCACGATTGCGTTATTCTAGAAACAAGAATCGACGAAGAGAGAAAATCTCAACCCTCGATTTAATTGACCCATTTGAAATACTTGATCGAGTAAGAACTGTGGCTTATATATAGACTCGTTTTACCGCCAAGTATGTCGCATGTTCATAACGTTTTTAATGTATCGATGTTACATAAATATGTGGAAGACCCGAACCACATTATTGAGTTAGAACCAGACGAAATAGCGGATGATTTAACGTATGAAGATGTACCTGTTAAAATCCTGGAATATATTCTACTCTTAAAGGTTATACCTCAAGAGTTAGAATCTGACGAAGTGTCCTCATCTATTCGGTATACCAGATACGTACGTAAATTTTGAGGGCGAAATTCCATAAGGAAGGGAGATTGTGAGACCCCAGATTTTATGAATAAAGATTTAAATTTCTCAAAATATTTTTTTGAATATTATGGTGTGGATTTGATATAATGTTATAGTTGTGGGTAGTATTTATAAATTTTGCAAAGTATGCAAGTTGTTGTATTATATTCGATTGGTCGGGGAATATTCGTTTTAGCAGGGAATATTCGTATAACAGCAATAATCATTGGTGGACCTTAATGCAATTATTGTCGGATTGAGAAAGCGACAAAAATATTTTTATTGAAAATAACGGCGGAAGTTTTCACTGAATTAATCTTGTTGAACTACTTTCGGTAGTAAAAAGAACGATGTCTGGCGTGGTTGCGTAGTAGCATACGCAGTATTGATTATTTATGCTTATGTGAGAAGTCACTCAGTTTTGCTTATTTTATAGACCCCCATCCCATTTACCTATTTTTCAAAATAATCGGTAGAAAATATTTAAAGGTGGGGCCCACATGTGGGGCCCATAGGTGTTGAAAAAATGATTTTAGAAATGGGGGTGGGAGGAGTTACGATATAGGGAGGAGTTAATATATATAAGTATGTGATGTGTGTGTGTATATATATATATATATATATATATATATATATATATGTGTGTGTATATGTTGTGTGTGTGAGTGAGAAATGGTGGAAACGAAGTGAGAATGATGTGTGTGGTGTGGACATGTTGGTGGGAAAGTAAGAAATGTGTATGTGGTGGTGGGTGTGAATATGATATATATATATATATATATATATATATATATATATATATATATATGAATGAGTGAGTGGATATTGGTGGGAGGGGAACACGTGGGGCCCACGTGGGAGAAAATGAATTTGGGAGAAAGGAATCTAGCAAGTTGTTCACGGGTGGGTGAGTTTTCCTTTTGAGCATGTGTGGGTTTATATATATAGATATATATTATATTTCTTTGATTTAATCTTATTGGAGGAAAGCTTGACTTTTGCAACCATAGGTTATCAAATTTCATCCGTGAATTGCATAAGTTGTTATGTCCGTGATTTTTTCTCAAACAGTATCCCTTAAATTTTCCTATAAATAGGATGCTTAGTTAGAATTGAAATCACACCAGAAATTCAGAGAAATTTTCTTCTATAATCTTGAGCGTATTTCTTTAGAGTTTAAGAAATCTTTGAGCATAGTACAAGTTTTCTTCGAGTATATCCTTGCCCTACCAGTCGGAATACTTTTCTTTCAAAGGTAAGGGATATTATTTGTTGTACTCGTAAGGGATATTATTTGTTATACTCGTAAGGGGTATTATTTCTTTTGTATTCATGAAGAGAACTTCTGTTATTCCATTATTTATTATTACATTGGAATAACTTTTGTATCTGTGAGCTACCCTATTCTTGGTGAAATTTTTACATTATTTCATTATTTATTATTACATGGAATATCCACATGCATGCGTTCTGTGGGACACGGGTTCCATTCTTTATTATTACGTTGGAATATCTGTTTGTGCATTTTCTGTGGGACTGGTTCCGTTATTTATTATTCTGTTGGAATAACCTGTCTATGCAAAGTACCGCATGCATAGTGATTTCTTTTGTTATTCCATTCTTTAATATTATACTCAGTTGGTTAAAGTTTTGACTTCTATACTCCATAAAATTAGTGGAATATCATTTATATTTGCGCTTCATCCAGTATCTTTTCATGGAAATATTCTTCTGAGCATTCTTGAATTTTACTCTACAAAGAAGTATCATATTGACAATTTGGACGTTATTAGTTCCTAAATAAATTAATTCTTGAACTTGTTTTATTAAATTCTTATATCATTGTCATCATCCTCATGTTTATATTATGTTGAAAGTCATCATGGCTTGACATAGTGCATAGATGGACTTGGTATGATTATTACCGAGGATTATTCGGTATAATCATGGTAGTAATGTTACAAATGATGTGGAAAAAGTCCTCGTTGGGCGTAGTGCATTGATAGGCAGTTTTGGTATGATTATGGCTATGGATTCTCTTGACCAAGGGTGCAAAGATGAATTATTTTATGGCATGATCGGGAATGGTTGATGAAAACACAATTATCTTTGGCCCGTAGAGCATGGATAATTCGTGGTCGTGATATCTTAAAGAATATCCTTGGCACGTAGTGCGGGGATGATTTAATGATGTGGATTATTTATTAATTCGAGTCTCGTGATAAAAATGATGAAAAACCTTTTAAATCATAGAAGATAGTAGATTTTATTCTCTACTTGACTCTTCTAATGGATTGCTTTGTTCATTTATGAGTTAAACTTGATGTTTGTTATATTTTATCGGTTTAACTTTGTTGAAGGCTAACGATAATTTATTATCGCATTATCTTAGTCATAATATTTCTTCTTTGGGCTAGTTGAGCTCACCTTTTGCTTTCATTCTTCTCTTGAAATGAGAGCGTAGTAGGGACTAGTCGGGGGGAGCAGTGATGGTCTAGATGGTGCATTAGTAGTCCTCACTATTCTGCGAAATAGTGTGATAATAAATGTAATGATGACTCCTTTGAGTTTGTATATTGTCTAGATGACAATATATGTATTAAAACTCACAAAGATATGTTTAGTCGTATTTTACACATTGTTGTATAATTAAGTTGTATTTGAATTTTGTACCATGTATTTGGCGACTCAAGATGGGTGATGTATACCAATTTTGGGGGCGTCACAAGTATTATTTCTTTTGTATTCATGAAGAGAACACATTATTCCATTATTTATTATTACATTGGAATAACTCAGATACTGTGAGCTACCTATACCTCGTGAAATTCTTACATTATTTCATTATTTATTATTTTGTCGGAATATCCCACATCGTGCATTTGCCTTGGGACTGGTTCATTATTATTTATTATTCCGGAATATCCACGCTACATGCGTTTATGGGACTGGTTCCATTCTTTATTATTCATTAGATATATCACATACATGCGTTTTACGTCCGACTAGTTTCGTTATTTATTATTACATTGGAATAACCACCTACATGCGATCTATCGCATGCATGGTGATTTCTTTTGTTATTCCATTCTTTATTATACTCGATTGGTTAAAACTTTGACTTCTATACTCCATGAAATTAGTGGAATATCCTTGATACTTGAGCTTCATCCAAGTATCTTTTCATGGAAATATTCTTACGAGCATTCTTGAATTTTACTCTACAAAGCGAGATCGTGTTGACAATTTAAACGTTATCGGTTCTGGATAAATTAATTCTTGAACTTGTTTTATTGAATTCTTATATCATTGTCATCATCGTCATGTTTATATTATGTTGAAAGTCATCTGTGACCTGTAATGCATAGATGGACTTGGTATGATTATGACCAGGGATTATTCGGTATAATCATAACCGTAATGTTACAAATGATGTGGAAAAAGTCTTCATTGGCCCGTAGTACATTAATGGGCCGGTTTTTGGTATGATTATGGCTATGGATTCTCTTTGGTCAGTAGTCAAAGATGAATTGTTTTATGGCATGATCGGAATGATTGATGAAAACATGATTATCTTTAGTAGTAGTGCATGGATAATTCGTGGTCGTGATCTTAAAGAATATCCTCGTCAGTAAAAGTGTGGGTGATTCGATGATGTGGATTATTTATTAAGTCGAGTCCCAATGATAAAAGTGATGAAAAACCTTTTAAAATCATAGAAGATAGTAGATTTTATTCCTACTGACTCTTCTAATGGATTGCTTGTTCATTCATGATTAAACTTGATAGTTATTATATTTTATCAGTTTAATACTGTTGAAGGCTAATGATAAATTATTCTGCATTATCTTAGTCATAATATTTCTTACTGGGCTAGTTGAGCTCACCCTTTCTTTTAATATTCTCTTCAGGAAATGAGAACGTAGCTGGGACTAGTCGGGAAACAGAGTGATGGTCCTAGATGTTTGCATTAGTAGTCCTCACTATTCTGTGAAATAGTGTGATAATAATTGTAATGAGGACTCCTTTTGAGTTTGTATACTCTCTAGTAGACAATATTTGTATTCAAACTCATAGTTTATGTTTTTGTCGTATTATACTGCACAGTTGTATTATTAAGTTGTATTTGAATTACATACCGTATGTCGGCGACTCAAGATGGGTGATGTATACCTGATTTTGGGGGCGTCACAATATAGCCAGGCCATATATTGTCATGGTGAGGCTTTAGCTTGTCAGGTTGTTAGGTTGCGCTCAATCAAAAAAATGTTTTTAAAAAAATTAAAGAGTTAATGGTTAACGACCCCTCAGTAATAATCTAAAGAAAAAGGCTATGATATTGAAGTTCTAATACTACTTATTTACTTTGTGTTGTCACACATTTCTGAAGTTTCACATGTTGAAAAGCCTCTTTAACGAGCTATTCATTTTTTCAAAGTATATTTATTCACTGTTAAGTTATTCCGACAAGTCACCGTGTGTACTACATATAGTAAGGTAACATGTTACGTGTCATATTAGGTGTTATTACGTTGATCACATATAATGCGATTCAACATAACTCTCTTTCCTTTAAGTCGACCATTCAAGTAACTAAAGTTGATAATCCTTACAATTTAGAAATATTAAATTATTGATTCATGTTTATTCATTAAATTGTTTCATTTCAATTTTATACTTATTGAGCATATTTGATGCTAACTCTTGCCAAACATTAACTTGGTGCAGGTAGAAAATAATGATAGGACCAGAATGGTCAGATTTAAACTATAGAATGGAAGATTAAAATCATATAAAGGTTACAGGTTGGTATCAGGTAAAAAGAATAAGACCTAAGTTGCGATACCGCGATGAAGTATGTGATATAATGTATAAATAGACTAGTTAAATAAAAAAAATATTGATAGATGTTGAGGATGATGATGAATAGTGAACACCAAGTCTGTTGTAGCGAGTACTCAGATTTTGGGGGCATTATAGTTTTCTCCTCTGCCGCCGCTGTAAACATTTCTCTCTTTTTTGTCGCTCCTCCCTCACGTGGCTCTCAAATCTCACCTCCTTCCCGTCGTCTCCCTCAATTTCGGTCCTCCGATCTTCCTCGTCCCCTTTAACAGATCAACGGCGTAGTGCGCATTGGTGGGGGTGGTGGCATAACGCAACGGTGGTGCTTCTTTTCCCCTTTAACACTGGATAAGATCCATTTTATTTTATTTTATTTTTCATTCCCACTTAAGTAACAACCAAAAATTAAATGCTTCATTTTATTTTCTCTAATGAACAGTACTGTGGAGGGGGGTGGTGACACTGCAAATAACAAGCAAACAAAGGGGCTCCATTTCAGTAAGTTAAATTTCAATTTGCCTAAAAAATAGGTTAAGTACAATATTAATTTCGTTTGCCCTAGTAATTGAATGTATATACTTCTTACAGTCCAAATTAGAAGCCAATAATGTCCTCTTTGTATTGCCTTAAAATGTTAATTAGCTTAAATTTGTTTATTATAGTTATGTTTTGCTTCTTACACACACATTAACAAAGTTTGAGCACATATAAGTCAAGTATATCATTTTATAAGATATAGAATAACAACAATGAAAGTTAAGATCTTGCAAGTAAGATTTATGATAAATAAACCAATGATATATCAAAATAAATATAGCACTTTATAGTTTAGGATCAATTTGGTTTATATAGTGCTTATCACTCTCAAAGATTTGGCTATATATGAATCAACGTTTTATACACAAAGGACAATTTTTCTTGCAAGAATGATAAGGATAATACCGACTGCACTAAGAATAAACTGATTATTCAATCTCAAAGAATAAATTGCCTTTATCCGAAAATTATTGGCATCAAATTTACATTCAAAAATAACTCAACGGAAGAAGAGAAACCTGTATGAATTTGTAAAGTCCTCTGATACAAATGTCATCCTTCGAAAAGCTCTACAGTTACATATTTCAAGGAAATTGTAAAATCCTTGACCAGATTTGTACTACATGTTGCCTTCTACAAAAAAATAAAATAAAATACGGTTCAGTATTGCATTTGTCTATTTTTTTTTCAATGTCTGTGACCAATACAATAATATATATAAAACTTTATTTCATAAAATGAATACGTAAAATACAATGTCGACTAGATATCCTTTTGAGTACGAAGGAATAAAGCGGGAATTGAATAAATCAATAAAAAAATTAAACAATATGGAGTGTCAATATGACTTCCCTTATTTGTTACAATAATCAAGTCATATATACTCTTGTAAAAATGACAGGCGTTGTGTTTTTGTTTGTATAAGAACTTATTTATATCTGGATTTTAAGCACGAAAGCGAAGTGTTGGATTCGTGGAATTGTTAACCCAGATTTACCGGTCATATCCAGTATCACCATGGGTTGAAATCCCACTCGGTAGCTCCCAATCAAAGCAATGCAACAACTGAGCCAACACAAATTGAATGTTGATTAATCCTAGTTGCATTCCAGGGCACCCTCTTCTACCTGACCCAAATGGTAAGAGCTGGAAATCACGTCCTCGAAGATCTATTTTGCTCCTAGTAAACCTCTCAGGAAGGAATTCTTCAACGTCTTCAGACCATACATTAGGATCTCGTCCTAGGGCCCAAGCATTTACGATTACTCGTGATTTCTTAGGTATGTAATACCCGTCGATCACAATATCCTCCCTAGACTCATGAGGACCCAATAATGGTGCAATAGGATGCAGTCTTAAGCCTTCTTTAACCACCATATATAGGTATTCTAACTTTGGCAGATCAGTCTCCTCCACCATTCGATCAAGTCCTACAATGCTATTTACTTCCTCTTGACACTTTTTCATCACCCTTGGATGCCTTATGAGTTCTGCTAGTATCCATTCGATAGAGGTATATGAAGTATCGATCGCTGCTGTGATAATGTCCACCATGATAGATTTAATACCCGACCTGTCAATTGCTTTAGCTAACTCGTGATGGGTGCTTGTGGAATTTTTCATCAATGATAGCATTTCATCAACAAAGTCGGTATTTTCCTTTTGAAGTCCATTACTTGCGTTTTGTTCATGCTCATCAATAATTAGCTCCAACATTTTGTCAAGTTTCTTGCCGGCTTCCTTAAAGCTTCGAGTCAATCCCTATATAGAGGAAATATATATTGAGATGCATGTTTTGTGGTTATTAAAATGTTAAAAATATATATAAACAAAATAAACTTTCTTTAAAAGTTTGAGATATATATTAATTACGCGAAGGTCAGTGAAATTTAGGAAAAAAGACAAAATCTGCAAGATTGAACTTTCCACCAACCAAGAAAGGCGCTCATTCATAATGGCGAGATCGAATCAAACCTATCATCTTTCTACGTCCCCAAAAGAACCTATAAGTCGTATTACTCAATAAGATCAGTAGCACTTTGCACTAATATCCACCACCTCACATTTAGCGGCGGCATCCTTAAGCTCCTTCACCAATAACCCAAGCTCCTCCTTTCTCATCCCAACAAAAGAATTAATCTTTGAAGGAGCAAGAAGCTCTTGTACAACAAACTTTCTTACATTGCGCCAGTATGGACCGTCGGTGAAGGTGATGCCCTTATTACCATATGCCATATATTCCGCGGCCTGAAACTTGGGGCAGTTAGCAAAATGAATGTCATGAGTCTTGAGAAAAAGCTCGGCAGCTTGAGGGGAGGAGACTACGATAGTTGGGACGGAACCTAAACGCATGGACATGATAGGACCGTACTGCTTGGCTAACTGGTGGAGGGTGCGGTGGGGGAGGTTACCTAACATCGGGAGGCTACCGATAATTGGGAAGCCTCGAGGACCTGGTGGTAGTACTTTACGGTGGCGTTTTGAGGTGGTGATGATCCACCAGAGTGCTCCAAGGAGAAGGAAGACAAGAGTTAATGCCCATGCAAACATTTTGTGTTTTAGGGTATCTGGTAAATGTGTTAATTTGATAACTCAAAGATTGTGTGATTTACATATACTTTAGATCTGGTCTTCATATAGGAAATCCCTCGAGCATAGGTTTGTACAGCTACTATATCAAGTTACCCCGTGCTCACAAACTTAGAACGTTCCCATATAATATTTTATCTTGTTGGACATGTGTAAGAGAATGTTCCTGAGTTAGAACTCTTCCCAACATCATGAGTTCTTATTTATTTATTTTCAAGATAGGCCTAAGTGTTAAGAGTCAATGAAGGCCATGCATGTAGCCTCTGATATTGACCGCTTGTACGTACCCTCTAAACTTAGTTATTCATCACCCACCTACCACAGATTTTACATCAATAATCAATAACTATATATAATAAGGCATTAATAGATTTTATGAAATAATTTTATGAGTCTTTTAGTTGATCACGAGTCAATTATTTATGACTAGAATTGGAAATAAAAATTTTTGGTTTGTTTATGGATTATAAAATATGATTATGGTTCTTTCTAAGAACTAATTAAAAACATACAACTTGTTTTTAATGAGTTGAATTAGTTGCAATCAAATGATTATGTGTCCAATATAGGTCAACTCATTTTTTAAATTTAAAACTTACGTACTATTATTATGACCAAATGAAGTAAATTACTTAATATATTAATATTTTATAATATTCGTTAAATTTCTCTTTCTAATTTTTTTGAACTTATTTTCTCTCTAAAAAAATTTCCGACTCCGGGACAATGTGACGCGATCACTTGTTTATATTTCTTAGTTATTAACTTATTACATTTGTCTTTTGCAAAAAAAAAAAAAAAAAAAAAAATTGACAAAAGTGAAGGAGCTATTAAGCCAGAAAAAATGAACATGAAGCAACCTACAACTCATATTTTATGTTATTTTTTCCCAAATCTAGAAGATATGAAGAAGGAAAGACAATAGGAAATATAAAAAACATATAAAAATAAATATAAAATATAAAAGAAATACTTGTACCAAATTGAAAACAAAGCTACAATGACAAGAATAGGAACTGAGAAGGTAAAAAAAAGTAGTGGAATAATAACACATGATCAGAGGGTAGCAAAAAAAAATGCCCAAGGTCTTTTGGCAGGAGAGCAGATCCTCTGCCTCCAATTCTCCTGTCCTATTGTGTCCCCCCACATACATTTTGGCATTTAATCTCCTACTTAACACCAATTAACTCTAAAATTAAATAAAAGAACATGTGTCAAAATGTAAGTGGGGGGACACAAGGGAGACATGAGAATTGGGGACAGAGAATCAGCTCTCTTTTGGCAGACGACTCATAATGCGACTTACGCCTAGAATTATATAGAGATCGAAATAGAAAGAGAGAGAATACATAGATGGGTTTTTTTTATTAGTCATAATGTTTAAGACTGCATCCTATTGCACCATTATTGGGTCCTCATGAGTCTAGGGAGGATATTGTTATCGACGGGTATTACATACCTAAGAAATCACGAGTAATCGTAAATGCTTGGGCCCTAGGACGAGATCCTAATGTGTGGTCTGAAGACGTTGAAGAATTCCTTCCTGAGAGGTTTACTAGGAGCAAAATAGATCTTCGAGGACGTGATTTCCAGCTCTTATCATTTGGGTCAGGTAGAAGAGGGTGCCCTGGAATGCAGCTAGGATTGATCAACATTCAATTTGTGTTGGCTCAGTTGTTGCATTGCTTTGATTGGGAGCTACCGAGTGGGATTTCAACTGGTGACTTGGATATGACTGAGAAATCTGGGTTAACAATTCCACGAATCCAACACTTGCTTCTTGTGCCTAAAATCCGTATATAAACAAGTTCTTATACAAACAAAAAACACAATGCCCATCATTTTTACAAGAGTATATATGACTAGAGTATTGTAACAAATAAGGGAAGTCATATTGACACTCCATATTATTTATTTTTTTATTGATTTATTAAATTCCCGCTTTATTCCTTCATATTCAAAAGGATATCTAGTCGGACATTGTATTTTATGTATTCATTTTATGAAATAAAGTTTTATATATATTATTGTATTGGTCACAGACATTGAAAAAAAAAAATAGACAAATGCAATACTGAACCGTATTTTATTTTATTTTTTGGTAGAAGGCAACATGTAGTACAAATCTGGTCAAGGATTTTACAATTTCCTTGAAATATGTAACTGTGTCGCCCCCAAAATTAGGTATACATTATCCATCTTGAGTCGTCAGATACATGGTACAGAATTCAAATACAACTTAATAATATAACTGTCGTGTACAATACGACAAAACATAAACTATGAGTTTGAATACAAATATTATTTACTAGAGAGTATACAAACTCAAAAGGAGTCCTCATTACAATTATTATCACACTATTTTACAGAATAGTGAGGACTACTAATGCAAATATCTAGGACCATCACTCTATTCTCCGACTAGTCTCAGCTACGTTCTCATTTCCTGAAGAGAACAGTAAAAGAAAGGGTGAGCTCAACTAGCCCAATAAGAAATATTATGACTAAGATAATGCTGAATAATTTATCGTTAGCCTTCAACGGTGTTAAACCGATAAAATATAATAACTATCAAGTTTAAGCTGCGGTGAACAAGCAATCCATTAGAAGAAATTGAGTAGTGAATAAAATCTACTATCTTCTATGATTTAAAAGGTTTTTATCACTTTTATTCTTTGGGACTCAAATTTTAATAAATAATCCACATCATCGAATCACCCACACTTTACTGGCGAGGATATTCTTTAAGTATCACGACCACGAATTATCCATGCACTACTGACTAAAGATAATCATATTTTCATCAACGGTCCCGATCGTGCCATAAAACAATTCATCTTTGCACCCTTGGCCGAAGAGAATCTATAGCCATAATCGTACCAAAAACTGTCCATCAATGCACTACGGGCCAATGAGGACTTTTTTCACATTATTTGTAACATTACGGTCATAATTATACCGAATAATCCCTGGTCATAATCATACCAAGTCCATCTATGCACTACAGGCCACAGATGACTTTCAACATAATATAAACATGAGGATGATGACAATGACATAATAATTCAATAAAACAAGTTCAAGAATTAATTTATCTAGGAACTAATAATGTCCAAATTGTCAACATGATACTGCTTTGTAGAGTAAAATTCAAGAATGCTCAAAAGAATATTTCCATGAAAAGATACTGGATGAAGCACAAATATCAAAGATATTCCACTAATTTCATGGAGTATAGAAGTCAAAACTTTAACCAACTGAGTATAATAAAGAATGGAATAACAAAAGAAATCACTATGCATGCAGACTTAAGATGTAGGCAAAGTTATTCAACAGAATAATAATTAATGAGACCGAGTCATGCGTAAAAGCATGCACGGGATGTTCCAACAAAATAATAAAGAATGAATAATAACGAGAAATCACCATGCATGCGGACTTAGCGCCAGACGAAAAGTTATTCCAACGTAATACCAATAAAAAGGCGGAACCAGTCCCACGTAAACGCATGCATGACAGGATATTCCAATGAATAATAAAGAATAAAATAATGAAGAATTTCACCAAGTATAGGGTATCCAGCGTATACTGAGTTATTCAATGTAATAATAAAGAATAGAATATGAAGTTCTCTTCATGAATAAGAAAGAAAGAATACCCCTTATGAAAGTACAACAAATAATATTCCCTAGCTTAAGAAGAAAAGTAACTTTGGATATATGAGTAGTGAAGTAGTAGAATATTTTTCTTCTTTCTCTCTATAGTTTATCTCTCTAGAGTTTCAAATTGAATTAAGTAAGAAATAATGAATGAATGAGCTTCTATTTATAGAAAAATGGATCGTGATAAGTAACTAACTCATTAAGCATTCGAGATTGATTTACTTTAATCGACGGTCCATATTTAAAAGCAAAATCTTTTAAATAAAATATAATATATTTTATTTATAATCTAATAAAACGAATAACTTTATAAAAGTATTTTGTTTTATATAAAAAGATTTTACTATGTAAAAACACTTTATCTGAGTAATATGCAACACTACGCATAATAGAATATAATCTATTCTATTTATAGAATAACTTTATAAAAGTATTACATTTTTATATAAAAAGATTTTACTATGCAAAACACTACGCATAATAGAATATAATATATTCTATTTATAGAATAACTTTATAAAAGTATTACATTTTATATAAAAATACTTTACGTATTATTACATTAATAATACCAATAAAACAAAAGCGAAAGTGACTTATCACGTAAGCATCAATAATCAATCTTGTGTGCTACTTATGCAACCCAGCGTAGACATTGCATTTTTACTACCGAGTAGTTCAACGGTATTAACGGTAAAACTTCATACGTTATTTTCATAAAATATTTTTTCGCGTTTTTCAATCGAATAATAATTCCGCTGGGGTCCATCAATAATTGTGTCGTTGTACGAATATTCCCTGATAAAACAAATATTCCCCGACTAATCGAATATAATATGACAACTTGCATACTTTGCAAAATTTATAAATACTATCCACAACTATGACATTATCTCAAATCCACACCATAATAAAAAAAAATTCGAGAAAATTAAATCTTTATTCATAAAATCTGGGGTCTTACAGTAACTGTAGAGCTTTTCGAATGATGACATTTGTATCGAGGACTTTACAAATTTATCTGAGTTTCTCTTCTTCCGTTGAGTTATTTTTGAATGTAAATTTGATGCAATAATTTTCGAATAAAGGCAATTTATTCTTTGAGATTGAATAATCGGTTTATTCTTAGTGCAATTCGGCATTATCCTTATCATTCTTGCAAGGAAAATTGTCCTTTGTGTATAAAAGCGTTGATTCATATATAGCCAAATCTTTGAGAGTGATAAGCACTATATAAACCAAATTGATCCTAAACTATAAAGTGCTATATTTATTTTGATCATTGGTTTATTTATCATAAATCTTACTTGCAAGATCTTAACTTTCGTTGTTGCTATTCTATATCTTATAAAATGATATACTTGACATATATATATATATATATATATATATATATATATATGTGTGTGTGTGTGTGTGTGTGTGTGTGTGCTCAAACTTTGTTAATGTGTTTGTGTAAGAAGCAAAACATAACTATAATGAACAAATTTAAACTAATTAACATTTTAATGCAATACAAAGAGGACATTATTGGCTTCTAATTTGGACCGTAAGAAGTATATACATTCAATTACTAGGGCAAACAAAATTAATATTGTACTTAACCTATTTTTAGGCAAATTGAAATGTAACTTACTGAAATGGAGCCCCTTTGTTTGTTTGTTATTTGCAGTGTCACCACCCCCCACCACAGTACTGTTCATTAGAGAAAATATAATGAAGCATTTAATTTTTGGTTGTTATTTAAGTGGGAATGAAAAATAAAATAAAATAAAATGGATCCTATCCAGTGTTAAAGGGGAAAAGAAGCACCACCGCTGCGTTATGCCACCACCACCACCACCAATGAGCACTATGCCTTTGATCTGTTAAAGGGGACGAGGAGGATCGGAGGACCGAAATTGAGGGAGACGTTGGGAAGGAGGTGAGATTTTGGGGAGGAGGTGAGATTTGAGAGAGAGAGAGAGAGAGAGAGAGAGAGAGAGAGAGAGAGAGAGAGGGAGATGTTTACAGCGGCGGTAGAGGAGAAAATTATAATGCCCCCAAAATCTGAGTACTCACTACAACAGACTTGGTATTCACTATTCATCA
Organism: Panax quinquefolius; assembly: GCA_020205615.1. Classification (NCBI taxonomy): domain Eukaryota; kingdom Viridiplantae; phylum Streptophyta; class Magnoliopsida; order Apiales; family Araliaceae; genus Panax; species Panax quinquefolius. The sequence goes on from CM035165.1 coordinate 90,911,642, forward strand.
TTGTCCTCAACATCTATCAATATTTTTTTATTTAACTAGTCTATTTATACATTATATCACATACTTCATCGCGATATTGCAACTTAGGTCTTATTCTTTTTACCTAATACCAACCTGTAACCTTTATATGATTTTAATCTTCCATTCTATAGTTTAAATCTGACCATTCAGGTCCTATCATTATATTCTACTTGCACCAAGTTAATGTTTGGCAAGAGTAAGCATCAAATATGCTCAATAAGTATAAAATCGAAATGAAACAATTTAATGAATAAACATGAATCAATAATTTAATATTTCTAAATTGTAAGGATTATCAACTTTAGTTACTTGAATGGTCGACTTAAAGGAAAGAGAGTTATGTTGAATCATACTATATATATATATATATATATATATATATATATATATGTGTGTGTGTGATCAACGTAACAAGACTGAATATGACATGTAACATGTTACCTTACTATATGTAGTACACAGTGACTTGTCAGAATAACTTAACAGTAAATAAATATACTTTGAAAAAATGAATAGCTCGTTAAAGAGACTTTTCAACATGTGAAACTTCAGAAATGTGTGACAACACAAAGTAAATAAGTAGTATTAGAACTTCAATATCATAGCCTTTTTCTTTAGATTATTACTGAGGGGACGTTAGAACCATGAACTCTTTAATTTTTCAAAAACATTTCTTTGATAGAGCGCAACCTAACAACCTGATAAGCTAAAGCCTCACCATGACAATATATGACCTGGCTATATAATCTGCAAGTCGGCATTATATGGACAATAATTATTTAACAGTCAACTAAAAACTTTTACCAATGGTCTTGACGACAATGAACTCATCATATAGATTTCAACAGTCATAATTGCTTTGATTGTTATACATGGTCATGAGGACCATGAACACATCATACATAATTCAACAGTCATAATTGCTCTTAATTCTATACATGGTCATGAGAAATTGAACTCTTTTATAAAAGTTAATAGCCATAAAAATTGTCAAATCTTTTAATTATGCCAAAACTAAAAAAGTTAAGTCGACACTATATGGCCCAAAAGTCCCCACAGTTATATAAACCGTTGACTCCATAAGTGGTTAATAGTTACATAGACTTAAAAACTTTCCATAAATGTGGCCTTATATTATGAGGTTGTTCTTCCTCAGTCTTAACTACTTTCACAACAGAGTAGCCGAAACAAATGACATTCACTCTTAAAATAATATTCATGATCAACATATTGAATAGTTTGATATTACATATCTACGAACATAAGTTTAGCTAATAAAAAAAATTCAAATGCACGTAGTGCCGAAACTTGCACAATTATTAAAAAATTTCGTAAGTTTAGAACTTGAAATAATAACAATCTTACTACAAGTTAAAGAAATTGCTCAAAGTGAGGAAACTTGCAAAAATTTAAGAAAACTAGCACACAATAATCAATTTGTACAAGTTAGGGAAACTTGTCTCCGTCCATAGTTCATCATCTACATTATTCACATTCAATAATTCTTTCTTCCATACTCAATTCTGATTCTTCTACAACATTAAATATAAAATATTTTTTGTCAACAAAATAACTTCCTCAGAATAATATTTACTTTTATTAATTTACTTCCCATAATTATATTTTAACATTCCTGTTAACTTCTCCAATAATCTTATAATTCAAAATTAAATTCAAACATTCTAAATTTTAAGAAAATCTCACGACAAAATAAGTTATTATACGTCAAAATATATATTTTTCAAAATTCATCTCAAGCCAAGTTATAACACTTTCGTTTTCTAATTTTACTTTAACAAAATGCTATTTTTGTTTGTATTATAACTCTTTTCGTTACTTATCCCTTTTTGTTTATTCTTGAGTCATAGTAAAATTATATATAGTGATAAATTTGAACTTAGAAGTTGTCTTTCCATATCCATTAGTTCCCAAACTATATCAAACATGTATGCATATATATATATATATATATATATATATATATATATATATATATATATATATACACACACACACACAATTATTTTTATATTTCATGGGATACTTAATTGAGTCTAATTTTTTCATTGTATTTAGAAAATATATTGTCTTGAATAGGCTTGACAATTTGGCTTACAAATTGGTAGCCCAATCCAAATTAACTTGGACCATATGAATTGGTTAATAACTACTTTAAATTATCTAAGTTGGTTAAAATTTAAACCCATATTTCTTAAAAGATAAACAAACACGAACCAGTTAACTAATTTCAACCTATTTTTTAAGTTGTTCCGAACTAAAATCAAAAGAATCCAATTCTCTCCTCTCACACATCGTCTTCTCCGTCTCCTTCTTCATAATCGAAAGATTGAATGTCACTTTTGTCCCTCCAAGTTGTGTCACTCACTTTTAAAGTCTTCCCTAAAATTCATTTTTCGCTAATTAGGTCCTTAAAACGATATTTTTTGACGTTTTCGTTCCTTATACCAAATTTGACCCCAATCTGACCCATTTAGACCAAATTTTTACCCAATCTAGATGCCCAGTTCGACCCGAACCCAATTTTACCAATTAATTATTTTCAAAGTATTATTTTAAATATTTAAAAATAAAATATTTTTTTAAATAATATTTTTTTAATATTTTAAAATATTAATTAATTATAAAATTTTAAAATAAAATAATTATTTTTAACATTTTAAATAAAATATTATTTTTAAAATAATACTTATATTTAATATTTTAAAATAAAATAGTATTTTTCAAAAATAATAATTTATTTTAATATTATAAAATAAAATATTATTTTTAAAATAATATTTATTTTTTATATTTTAAAATAATTTTAAAATTTTAAAAGATTTAAAATAGATATTAATTTTAGAAAAAATATTAGAAACTTTTATTTTTTCCTAAATTGAGTGAAGTTTCATAAAATAAAGATTCAAAAAATTAAAGTTTTAAATTTTTAATTCTTTATTATTTTTATGAAAATATACACATGATCAGAGGGTTAAAAAAAAGCTAAAATGACAAGAATAGGAACTAAGAAGGTTAAAAAAAGTAGTGGAATAATAACGCATGATCAGAGGGTAGCAAAAAAAAATTCCCAAGGCCTTTGTGCAGACGACTCATAATGCGACTTACACCTAGAATTATATAGACATCGATATAGAAAGAGAGAGAATACATAGATGAGTTTTTTTGATTAGTTAGAATGACAGATCTTCAAGTTGCCACCCATTTTTAAAGTCGTCCCTACAGTTTATTTTTCACCAATTAAGTCCTTAAAGGGACATTTTTTGACATTTCCGTTCTTTTACCCGATTTGAACCCTACCCATTTTGACCAAATTTTGTTCCACCCGACCTAGTTTAACCGAATCCCAATTTCACAAATTATTTTTTATAAAAAAAAGCTAAAGAGTTTTAAATTGTTATAAAAGTAATTAATATTTTGAAAATAATATTTATTTTAAAATATTAAAAATAATTATTATTTTAAATATTCTTAAAAATAATATTTATTTGAAGGAAAAAATATTAGAAGCTTTTTTTTTTTTTGCATTAAATGAGTAAAGTTTCATAAAATAAAGATTCAAAAAAATTAAATAAGAAAATAAAACTTTATTTTCCAAAGAAATAGATTTGTTTTTATATTTTTTATGTAACACTTTATTTTTAGAAGAAAAAAATGGTTTTTGTCTTTACCATTATTATATGTATTCTTAATATTAGAATTTTTAAAAACAAAAACTAAAAATAGAAATTAAAATACAAAAAACATTAAAAGATAAATAAAAAAAAAACTGATTCATTTTTAAAAAACAAATAAAAAGTTTTTTAAAAATTATTATTTTCAAGAAAAAATTAGAAAATTTTTATATTTAAAATGATTAAAGTTTTATAAAATATAGATAAAAAAATAAAACAACAAAATACAACTTTATTTTCATTAAAAATAGAATTTTATATATTTTAATCGATGTGTATATTTTCATAAAAATAATAAAGATTTAAAAATTTTAAACTTTAAATTTTGAATCTATATTTTATGAAACTTCACTCAATTTAGGAAAAATAAAAGTTTCTAATATTTTTCTCTAAAATTAATAACTATTTTTAAAACTTTTAAAATTTTAATTTTATTTTAAAATATATAAAAATAAATATTACATTAAAAATAATATTTTATTTATAATATTAAAATAAATTATTATTTTAAAATATTAAATATAAATATTATTTTAAAAATAATATTTTATTTAAAATGTTAAAATAATTATTTTATTTTAAAATATTATAATTAATTAATATTTTAAAATATTAAAACAATTTATTATTTTAAAATTATTATTTTATTTTTAAATATTTAAAATAATAATTTGAAAATAATTAATTGGTAAAATTGGGTTTAGGTCAAACTGGGCATCTAGATTGGGCAAAAATTTGATCTAAATGGGTTAGATTGGGGTCAAATTTGGTAAAAGGAACGAAAATGTCAAAAAAAAAAAATCGTTTTAAGGACCTAATTAGCGAAAAATGAATTTTAGGGAAGACTTTAAAAGTGAGTAACACAACTTGGAGGGACAAAAGTGACATTCAATCTTTCGATTATGAAGAAGGAGACGGAGAAGACGATGTGTGAGAGGAAAGAATTGGATTCTTTTGATTTTAGTTCGGAACAAATTAAAAAATAGGTTGAAATCAGTTAACTGGTTCGTGTTTGTTTATCTTTTAAGAAATACGGGTCTAAATTTTAACCAACTTAGATAATTTAAAGTAGTTATTGACCAATTCATTTGGTCCAAGTTAATTTGGATTGGGCTACCAATTTGTAAGCCAAATTGTCAGGCCTATTCAAGACTATATTTTCTAGATACAATGAAAAATTAAACTCTTCGTATCCCATAAAATATAAAAAATTAATTGTGTGTGTGTGTGTGTGTGTATATATATATATATGTATACATGTTTGACATAGTTTGAGAACTAATGGATATGGAAAGACAACTTCTAAGTTCAAATTTATCACTATATATAATTTTAATATGACTAAAGAATGAACAAAAAAGGATAAAAAGGGATAAGTAACGAAAGAGTTATGATACAAACAAAAATAGTGTTTTGTTAAAGTAAAATTAGGAAAACGAGTGTTATAACTCAGCTTGAGATGAATTTTGAAAAAATATATATTTTGACGATATAATAACTTATTTTTTTGTCGAACGTAAGAGATTTTCTTAAAATTTAGAATGCTTGAATTTAATTTTGAATTATAAGATTATTGGAGAAGTTAATAGGAATGTTAAAATATAATTATGGGAAGTAAATTAATAAAAGTAAATATTATTCTGAGGAAGTTATTTTGTTGACAGAAAATATTTTATATTTAATGATGTAGAAGAATCAGAATTGAGTGTGGAAGAAAGAATTATTGAATGTGAATAATGTAGATGATGAACTATGGACGGAGACAAGTTTCCCTAACTTGTACAAATTTATTATTGTGTGCTAGTTTCCTTAAATTTTTGCAAGTTTCCTCACTTTGAGAAATTTCTTTAACTTGTAGTAAGATTGTTATTATTGCAAGTTCTAAACTTACAAATTTTTTTAATAATTGTGCAAGTTTCGGCACTACGTGCATTTGAATTTTTTTTTATTAGCTAAACTTATGTTCGTTGTTATGTAATATCAAACTATTCAATATGTTGATCATGAATATTATTTTAAGAGTGAATGTCATTTGTTTCGGCTACTCTGTTGTGAAAGTAGTTAAGACTGAGGAAGAACAACCTCATAATATAAGGCCACATTTATGGAAAGTTTTTAAGTCTATGTGACTATTAACCACTTATGGAGTCAACGGTTTATATAACTGTGGGGACTTTTGGGCCATATAGTGTCGACTTAACTCTTTTAGTTTTGGCATAATTAAAAGATTTGACAATTTTTGTGGCTATTAACTTTTATAAAAGAGTTCAATTCTCATGACCATGTATAGAATTAAGAGCAATTATGACTGTTGAATTATGTATGATGTGTTCATGGTACTCATGACCATGTATAACAATCAAAGCAATTATGACTGTTGAAATCTGTATGATGAGTTCATGGTCCTCAAGACCATTGGTATTAGTAATTTTCAGTTGATTGTTAAATAATTATTGTCCATATAATGCCGACTTGGAGATTATATACCCAGGCCATATATTGTCATGTTGAGGCTTTAGCTTGTCAGGTTGTTAGGTTGCGCTCTATCAAAGAAATGTTTTTGAAAATATAAAGAGTTGATGATTAACGACCCCTCAGTAATAATCTAAAGAAAAAGGCTATGATATTGAAGTTCTAATACTACTTATTTACTTTGTGTTGTCACATATTTCTGAAGCTTCACATGTTGAAAAGCCTCTTTAACGAGCTATTCATTTTTTCAAAGTATATTTATTTACTGTTAAGTTATTCTGACAAGTCACTGTGTACTACATATAGTAAGGTAACATGTTACATGTCATATTCAGTGTTGTTACGTTGATCACATATATATAGTATGATTCAACATAACTCTCTTTCCTTTAAGTCGACCATTCAAGTAACTAAAGTTGATAATCCTTACAATTTAGAAATATTAAATTATTGATTCATGTTTATTCATTAAATTGTTTCATTTCAATTTTATACTTATTGAGCATATTTGATGCTAACTCTTGTCAAACATTAACTTGGTGCAGGTAGAAAATAATGATAGGACCAGAATGGTCAGATTTAAACTATTGAATGGAAGATTAAAATCATATAAAGGTTACAGGTTGATATTAGGTAAAAATAATAAGACCTAAGTTGCGATACCGCGATGAAGTATGTGATATAATGTATAAATACACTAGTTAAATAAAAAAAAATATTGATAGATGTTGAGGATGATGATGAATAGTGAACACCAAGTCTGTTGTAACGAGTACTCAGATTTTGGGGGTATTATAGTTTTCTCCTTTGCCGCCGCTGTAAACATTTCTCTCTCTTTCCTCGCTCCTCCCTCTCGTGGCTCTCAAATCTCACCTCCTTCCCGTCCTCTCCCTCAATTTCGGTCCTCCGATCCTCCTCGTCCCCTTTAACAGATCAACGGCGTAGGGCGCGGTGGTGGTGGTGGTGGCATAACTCAGCGGTGGTGCTTCTTTTCCCCTTTAACACTGGATATGATACATTTTATTTTATTTTATTTTCCATTCTCACTTAAATAACAACCAAAAATTAAATGCTTCATTTTATTTTCTCTAATGAACAGTACTGTGGTTGGGGGTGGTGACACTGCAAATAACAAGCAAACAAAGGGGCTCCATTTCAGTAAGTTACATTTCAATTTGCCTAAAAAATAGGTTAAGTACAATATTAATTTTGTTTGCCCTAGTAATTGAATGTATATACTTCTTACGGTCCAAATTAGAAGCCAATAATGTCCTCTTTCTACTGCCTTAAAATGTTAATTAGTTTAAATTTGTTCATTATAGTTATGTTTTGCTTCTTACACAAACACAATAACAAAGTTTGAGCACATATATGTCAAGTATATCATTTTATAAGATATAGAATAGCAACAATGAAAGTTAAGATCTTGCAAGTAAGATTTATGATAAATAAACCAATGATCAAAATAAATATAGCACTTTATAGTTTAGGATCAATTTGGTTTATATAGTGCTTATCACTCTCAAAGATTTGGCCATATATGAATCAACGTTTTATACACAAAGGACAATTTTTTCTTGTAATAATGATAAGGATAATGCCGACTGCACTAAGAATAAATTGATTATTCAATCTCAAAGAATAAATTGCCTTTATCCAAAAATTATTGGCATCAAATTTACATTCAAAAATAACTCAACAAAAGAAGAGAAACCTGTATGAATTTGTAAAGTCCTCTGATACAAATGTCATCCTTCGAAAAGCTCTACAGTTACATATTTCAAGGAAATTGTAAAATCCTTGACCAGATTTGTACTACACGTTGCCTTCTACCAAAAAATAAAATAAAATACGGTTCAGTATTGCATTTATCTAATTTTTCAATGTCTGTGACCAATACAATAACATATATAAAACTTTATTTCATAAAATGAATACGTAAAATACAATGTCCGACTAGATATCCTTTTGAATACGAAGGAATAAAGCGGGAATTGAACAAATCAATAAAAAAATAATAATATGGGGTGTCAATATGACTTCCCTTATTTGTTACAATAATCTAGTCATATATACTCTTGTAAAAATGATGGGCATTGTGTTTTTTGTTTGTATAAGAACTTGTTTATATATGAATTTTAGGCACAAGAAGCAAGTGTTGGATTCATGGAATTGTTAACCCAGATTTCTCAGTCATATCCAAGTCACCAGTTGAAATCCCACTCGGTAGCTCCCAATCAAAGCAATGCAACAACTGAGCCAACACAAATTGAATGTTGATCAATCCTAGCGTGCATTCCAGTGCCACCCTCTTCTAGTGTAACCCAAATGGTAAGAGCTGGAAATCACGCCCCTCGAAGATCTATTTTGCTCCTAGTAAACCTCTCAGGAAAGAATTCTTCAACGTCATCAGACCACACATTAGGATCTCGTCCTAGGGCCCAAGCATTTACGATTACTCGTGATTTCTTAGGTATGTAATACCCGTCGATCACAATATCCTCCCTAGACTCATGAGGACCCAATAATGGTGCAATAGGATGCAGTCTTAAACCTTCTTTAACCACCATATATAGGTATTCTAACTTTGTCAGATCAGTCTCCTCCACCATTCGATCAAGTCCTACAATGCTATTTACTTCCTCTTGACACTTTTTCATCACCCTTAGATGCCTTATGAGTTCTGCTAGTATCCATTCGATGGAGGTATATGAAGTTGTTGGGAAAAGTACGCCAAAAATAATCTATATCCCAGGAATTACTTTTCCGTCTTTGTGCAATTAAATATGAAATCAACAAAATCAATTATGAGAACAAAAATAACAAATAACCATCCACAAGCAAGACACCAAATTTACGTGGAAAACCCTTTAAAACTAAGAGGTAAAAATCACGGGTCAAACTCTGAATCTTCACTATATCACTAATAATGGGCTTACAATAATCCTCTCAAGTTTTATGCCCTAAAACTTAAGGTAACACAATAAATTGAGATAATACAAATTTACCTTTAATTAGGTTGAGAAACCTAATTAACTTCACCACACAAAAACACCCCAAGCAATAAAGTCTTCAAGCTTTCAATTGAACAGAGATGATGGCGGATACGCACGAACAACAAACTGTAATTCCCTCAATTTATTCTTTTGGTATCTTCTTACTACCAAGCTTCTCTCATATCTCATGTATCAAATAAGACTCCCTCATAGCCTTATTTATCGGACTCTTCTTAATCCATTCCAATTATGGATTAGAAACAATTTATTCTCCTAATCAAATTAGGGATCATATCTCCTTGTCTTGGTCACCAACCACTCTAACAAGTAAATCCTTTTTCAACTTGGATTCCTTTCATGTAATCTCCAATTCCAATATTGCTTCCATTAACCCAATTTCTAATTGGATTAATATCAAGTATATAAACTCATTCTTTTCTATCTTGGATTCTATCTCATGGGTGAGGACCCACACCCAACAATCTCCCCCTCCGAACCCATAAGAGGAGGGATCACCAACCACAACTCCTTACTCGGAGTTAATTCCAACGATGTCTTGTCTTAACTCAAGTTTCTTGGAATTTTCAAATATCTTCATGCCCGGCTTTGTCTCATCGGCATGGTTCTTCTCAATGGGAGGATCTAACTCAAACTTGACAGATTTTTGCTTGCCAAATTCATTCACAACCGCTTTGTACCCTGGTTGCGAGCTATCACTTTCCTTCTTCACTTTTGGTACCCATTTAAAGCGAAGAACTTTTCTCTCGTGGTTCTCATGCAAGGCTTTTCTCCCATCTCGCACGGCTTTGTACCACACCTTTTTCTGCCTAACTCCCCCATCTTCAACACCTCTCACATGCGCCCGCATCGTGTAAAGAGTGTCTACCTTCTTACCTCTAGTCACCGCTAGAGACCCTTTGGTGAGCTTCCATTGACCTTCACCAAAGTAACTTTTATAACCATTCTCATCAAGCTTACCAGTAGAGATCAAATTAAACGAATATCCGGAACATGTCTGAATTCTCTCAGCATCAACTTGCAACCACTGTTAGTTTCCAAACAAATATCTCCAATGCCTATAATCTTGGATGCACTTCCGTTTCCCATCCGCACATGGCCAAAATCACCACTACTGTAGGATGTGAAGATTTCACCACGCGAAGTAGCATAGAACGAAGCACCCAAATCAATAATCCAATCATTAACATGGCACTTGGGTTTAGCATCACAAACAATAGCTACATCAACATCGGATAGATACATAATCGAATCTTTATCCTCATCTTTTTCCTTAGACTGCTCCTTCTTAAAAAATCTGCACTCTCGTCTTATGTGACCCGACTTCTGACAATGAAAACAAATTACTTCTTTTCTATCTCTTGACCTTCCCCTGGATTTGTCATCTTCAGGAGAGTTTCTCCCTTTGTTTTTGCCCTTACTCTGTGCGACAAAAACTTGTGAATCAGCGCTAATCACCATAGTATCTCTTCGCCTCTGTTCCTCATTAAACAAACTATCCTTAACTGTATCCATAGTCAGCTTGCCATTAGGAGCGGAGTTACTTAACGATACAACTAGCGTCTCCCAACTATCAGGCAAAGAGCTCAACAACAACAAAGCCTGCATCTCATCGTCAATGACCATCTTCATTGTACTCAACTGATTTATCAAACTCTGAAAATCATTCAAGTGTTCTGCAACGGAGTTTCCATCCTTGAATTTAGAATTCACAAGCTTCCTAATTAAAAAAAGATTTATTTTGCGCCGTCTTCCTTTCATACATGGACTCCGATTTCTGCCAGAGATCATAGGCTTTAGTTTCCGTGGCAACATGATGAAACACACTTTGATCAATCCACAATCTGATCAGACCAATAGTCTTCCTATTCATCTTGTTCCACTGCGCGTCACTCTTATTTGTGGGCTTAACTCCATCGTTCTCAAGTGGCTAGTATAAATCCTTGCAGTAAAGCAAATCCTCCATTCTTGACTTCCAAATTTCATAATTTGTAGCCTTGAGATTAATCATGCAACGTGCTGTCCAATCCTCCATTTAATTCGCACAAGAAAACCACAAAAATAACCAAGCTTTGATACCACTGTTGGGAAAAGTACGCCAAAAATAATCTATTTCCCAGGAATTACTTTTCCGTCTTTGTGCAATTAAATATGAAATCAACAAAATCAATTATGAGAACAAAAATAACAAATAACCATCCACAAGCAAGACACCAAATTTACGTGGAAAACCCTCTAAAACTAAAAGGTAAAAACCACGGGTCAAACTCAGAATCTCCACTATATCACTAATAATGGGCTTACTAATCCTCTCAAGTTTTATGCCCTAAAACTTAAGGTTCTACAATAAATTGAGATAATACAAATTTACCTTTAATTAGGTTGAGAAACCTAATTAACTTCACCACCCAAAACACCCCAAGAATAAAGTCTTTGAGTTTTCAATTGAATCGGAGATGATGACGAATACCTACCTAACAACAAACCTGTAATTCCCTCAATTTATTCTTTTGGTATCTTCTAATACCAAGCTTTCTTATATCTCATATATCAAATAAGACTTCATCATAGCCTTATTTATAAGACTCTTCTTAATCCATTCCTATTATGGATTAGAAACAATTTATTCTCCTAATCAAATTAGTGATCACATCTCCTCGTCTTTGGCCACCAACCACTCTAACAAGTAAATCCTTTTTCAACATGGATTCCTTTCATGTAATCTCCAATTCCAATATTGCTTCCATTAACCCAATTTCTAATTGGATTAATATCAAATATATAAACTCATTCTTTTCTATCTTGGATTCTATCAAATGGGTGAGAACCCACACCCAACAGAAGTATCGATCGCTGCTGTGATAATGTCTACCATGATAGATTTAATACCCGACCTGTCAATTGCTTTAGCTAACTCGTGATGGGTGCTTGTGGAATTTTTCATCAATGATAGCATTTCATCAACAAAGTCGGTATTTTCCTTTTGAAGTCCATTACTTGCGTTTTGTTCATGCTCATCAATAATTAGCTCCAACATTTTGTCAAGTTTCTTGCCGGCTTCCTTAAAGCTTCGAGTCAATCCCTATATAGAGGAAATATATATTGAGATGCATGTTTTGTGGTTATTAAAATGTTAAAAATATATATAAACAAAATAAACTTTCTTTAAAGCTAGAGATATATATTAATTACCTGAAGGTCAAGTGGGGCTAGGAAAGGCACAAAATCTGCAAGATTGAACTTTCCAAGTAAATGCGAAGGCGCCTCATTCATATAATACCTCGAGATCAAACCTATCATCTGCTACGTCCCAAAAGAACCTATAAGTCATGCTCTCAATAAGATCACCACCTTCAGACTAATATCCACCACCTCACATTTAGCGGCGGCATCCTTAAGCTCCTTCACCAATAACCCAAGCTCCTCCTTTCTCATCCCAACAAAAGAATTAATCTTTGAAGGAGCAAGAAGCTCTTGTACAACAAACTTTCTTACATTGCGCCAGTATGGACCGTCGGTGAAGGTGATGCCCTTATTACCATATGCCATATATTCCGCGGCCTGAAACTTGGGGCGGTTAGCAAAATGAATGTCATGAGTCTTGAGAAAAAGCTCGGCAGCTTGAGGGAGGAGACTACGATAGTTGGGACGGAACCTAAACGCATGGACATGATAGGACCGTACTGCTTGGCTAACTGGTGGAGGGTGCGGTGGGGGAGGTTACCTAACATCGGGAGGCTACCGATAATTGGGAAGCCTCGAGGACCTGGTGGTAGTACTTTACGGTGGCGTTTTGAGGTGGTGATGATCCACCAGAGTGCTCCAAGGAGAAGGAAGACAAGAGTTAATGCCCAAGCAAACATTTTGTGTTTTAGGGTATCTGGTAAATGTGTTAATTTGATAACTCAAAGATTGTGTGATTTACATATACTTTAGATCTGGTCTTTATATAGGAAATCCCTCGAGCATAGTTTTGTACAACTACTATATCAAGTTACCCAGTGCTCACAAACTTAGAACGTTCCCATATAATATTTTATCTTTTTGGACATGTGTAAGAGAATGTTCCTGAGTTAGAACTCTTCCCAACATCATGAGTTCTTATTTATTTATTTTCAAGATAGGCCTAAGTGTTAAGAGTCAATGGAGGCCATGCATGTAGCCTCTGATATTGACCGCTTGTACGTACCCTCTAAACTTAGTTATTCATCACCCACCTACCACAGATTTTACATCAATAATCAATAACTATATATAATAAGGCATTAATAGATTTTATGAAATAATTTTATGAGTCTTTTAGTTGATCACGAGTCAATTATTTATGACTAGAATTGAAAATAAAATTTTTGGTTTGTTTATGGATTATAAAATATGATTATGGTTCTTTCTAAGAACTAATTAAAACATACAACTTGTTTTTAATGAGTTGAATTAATTGCAACTAAAATGATTATGTATTCAATATAAAGTCAACTCATTTTTTAAATTTAAAACTTACGTACTATTATTATGACCAAATGAAGTAAATTACTTAATATATTAATTTTTATAATATTCGTTTAATTTCATAAAATGAGTAAAGTTTCATAAAATAAAGATTCAAATAAATTAAATAAGAAAATAAAACTTTATTTTCAAAGAAATAGATTTTTTTTTCATTTTTTATGTAACACTTTATTTTTAGAAGGAAAAAAAAAATGGGTTTTCTCTTTACCATTATTATATGTATTCTTAATATTAGAATTTTTAAAAACAAAAACTAAAAATAGAAATTAAAATACAAAAACATTAAAAGATAAATAAAAATCTGATTCATTTTAAAAAAACAAATTAAAAAGTTTTTTTAAATTATTATTTTCAAGAAAAAATTAGAAATTTTTTTATATTTAAAAATGAGTAAAGTTGTAAGACCCCAACTTATTATAAATAAAATCGAATTTCCTCTATTTATTATTGTGAATAATAAAGTGTTAATTTGAGATAATGCTTTGGTTATGGGTGAAATGTGCAAATTTTGCAAAATAAGTCAATTGGTTATAAAATATTCATTGTGTCGGGAATATTCGATTCGGTGTCGTGAAATATTCTTTCCGTTGGGAATATTAAATACGACACAAGCAGACCATTTGTGGGCCCCATAACGGATAACCGCATGGGATGAAGAAAACGACAAAATTGAATAATGGCGTAGTTGTTACCGTTAACTTTGTTGGAATACCCGGTGGTTAAAATACAAGAATGTCTGGCGTTGTTGCTGAAGCACACTACCGGTATCAGATAGTATTGTTGAATTATTGATCCTTACGTAAGAAGGCAATACTCAATAATTATTCTGAGAATTATCGTTCAATATTTTATTTTATTGATTCAATAATTGCTGCGTTGATATTTTATATTATTGTTGTTTCAATAATTGTCACTGCATAGTATTTCCCATTATCAGATCAATAATTCATTTTATTTGAATAATATTATTAGATAGCATTATTGGCAATGTCTAAAAAGTTCTGTCAATGAGAGGTTTGGTCACCTAATTACACGCCAGTAAGGAGAAATCCTTATCGGAAAGCCCCCTCTTACCTGGGAACGGCCTGGTTGTCATAAATGTGATTATGTAATATTATTTGTGAATAATTAATTATTGATTCATATGATAAGGAAATATTTATTTTATGTGGATATAAATGTTGGATATATTTATTGTGGTTAAAATGAAAGAGTTAATGTTGAGGTGTTTTATCAGTATTTTGTCGGATTGGAGGTATTAAAAGATCAAATCGGTGTTCTTACAGCTTTATTGTGTGAGTTATAATATTTAATCTGACCGTTGGATCGTTATGATTTTTGGATATGTTATACATATATAAGTTGAGTATATGTCCACAAATTTTGAACCGTTAAAAATGAACGTATGATTTGTTATGAATTATAAAAGGTGACTAATTCGGAAATTAGGTTTATAAATGATTTTGGTGGAAAATTTTAGAAATGGGTGGGCCCCACTTTTGGTTGTTGGGGAAGATGGCTGATTTTTGGTGGGTAGAATAATAGCAGGTAAAGCCATCAGGTTGCAGGTCAAGTCAACTACAACGTGCTAACATTTTCCTATAAATAGAGGGCTAAGTTAGAATTGAAAATCACACCAAAAACATAAATTTTCTCTCTTTCTCTCTCTATATTATCGAGTGTATGTTGTGAGTATTTAGATACTTTGTGAGTTTCTATTTATCAGTGCAAGTTTCCTTCAGCCTTATACCGATATTCCAGTCAAAAGTACTGTTCGTTTGAGGTAAGGGATGTTATTTCTTCTTAAATGATATTATTTTCTTCAATATCATTATGACGAAATATTGGTCTAAACTTTTTATCAAATTTGGAATTTTTTGTGGTGGGGTTACTATTCACGTATACGGCACTATTCACAAATACAACACTATTCACCGAAAAATGAAATTTTTTCCTTTTTGTCCAAGATGTCTATTATGGTTACTATCTTTGATTGTATCCATGTTTTGATCTTTATTCTTGAATTTTGCTTCGCAATTGGTTATTATGGAGTATTATTGATCTTGAATAAACTGTAATACAAATCTCTAATATTTGTTATTTTGTTTCACTGGATTCGTTTTCTTTAATATATTTTTCATCATCCTCAGTCCTAAAATGATGATATTACTGAATATCTTTGGCCTGTAGTGCAAAGATGAATGATTAACTGATGAATATCTTTGGCCTGTAGTGCAAAGATGAATGATTACCTAATGAATATCTTTGGCCCGTAGTGCAAAGATGACCAGGTGTTGAGATGAACATGACTAACCGGTGATATAAATGAATATCTTTGGCATGTAGTGCAAAGATGAATATTTGATTAAAGATGTATATTGATTGTTGTTACTGTGGATAAAATATTGATGATGGACTTTTAAATCTTAGAAGATAGTGGAATTCTTTCTCTACTGACTCTTCTAATGGATTCTTTCAAGCTCACTGCAGCTTGTTGATCTAATACTTGTTGTCTCATTATATTTTATCGATTTTTTCCTCGTTGAAGACTAATGATAAATTGTTGTATATTATCTTAGTCATAATATTCTTTACTGGGCTAGTTGAGCTCACCCTTTTCCTTTTTGTTCCATTTTTCTTCTCAGGAGGTGAGAACATAGCAGGATCTAGTCAGGGTATGGAGTGATGGTTCTAGAAAGATGTTTTAGCAGTTCTCACTATTTCTGAAAAATAGTGTTTGAATAATTATAATGAGGACTTATTTGAGTGTGGATATTGTCTAGAAGTCAATATTTGTATTTAAACTCACAGTATATGTGTTGTCGTATTTTGCACGATAATTATATTATTGAAGTTATAGTTTGCTTTCTGTACCATATATTTGGAGACTCAGAATGGGTGTTGTATACCTATTTTGGGGGCGTCACAGTTGGTATCAGAGCTATAAGTAAAGAGCCCCGAGCCTCTTCCTGGTGACTTCCTGTTGATGGGGGATGCACCGAAGCCAGACTCTCTCAGAAGGGACGCCGCTCATGGCGGTGGCAAACCGAATAGGTACCAATTGTGATGTCTTCGTTCACGGTTGGGACATGAGTCACAGTTGGTATCAAAGCTTAGGGATATGATCCATGGCTGAGGTGTCAGACAAGAACTAGGAGGGGATAGACGGGGAATTCCTTTACTAGTATAACCTACCTAAGTTTATTTCGTATTTAATTGGTCAGTCAGAGTATAGGGATAATATGTGATATGTTAATTTGTTAATTAACCCTTGTTTTTTATGGCAATATTTAAGAATGGCAGCAGGAAATATTAACGATGGAGTGAATGAGACAGTGGAGACACCTTTAATCAATACCCAGGATAAGGTGCAACAGGAAGATAATAATCCTCAGGTAAACAATAACACCGATGAAATGGTGAACGATGGGATGTTCAGAGGCTTTATACAATTCATGCAACATCAGGCGAAAGCGGTTCCTATTCAAAATGCAGGTGGAAACAATGGCAACCCACGGTCGGTCACCGCTAAGCAGTTCAAGGAGCTGGGACCACCGGAGTTTTTGGGAAACCCAGAACCACTTACGGCAGAGACGTGGATAAAGCAGATCACCAAGATATTTGATGTCTTGGGATGTTCCGAGGAGCAAAAGGTTCCCTTTGCCACCTTCATGTTGTGAGAAGAGGCAGACATCGGTGGGAATTCCAGAAAGCGTACTCAACCTGCCGCACTGAAGATGTCTTGGGAGAAGTTCCAAGAATTATTCAATGACAAATACTTTCCTGAAAGTATTCGTCACATGAAGGAGGTTGAGTTCATCAAGCTGGAGCAAAACAATATGAACATGTCGCAGTACGAAGCTAAGTTTGCCGAGTTGTTCCGATTTGCATCCCATTTGGTTGATAATGAGGAAAGAATGACGCGAATGTTTTTACGAGGTTTGAAACCCGAAATACGTCAATACCTCATTTTAAACAAACTTTGTTTATATTCAGATGTAGTGAATAGGGCTCAGTTATTGGAGCGCGATAATGAGCCAGTCCAACCGAAGGATAACGAGCAACAACACGATAATAATCATACCGGTGGCAACGGTCATCGGAACAATGATAACCATCGTGGAGGAAATTATCATGCCAGAAATGGTAACCACTTCGGTGGTAATCATGGTCAAGATAATAGAAGAAATGATTCAAGTGGAAATTTTAAGAAGAAAAGGTTTAACGATGACGGGGAAGACGCTTAAGAACAAAGACCAAGAACAAAGAACAAATTCTAGGGGAGGAGAACGACCGCCAGTTAGATGCTACAGATGCGGAGAGGATGGACATATAAGTCCAAACTGTTCACAACTTTCCAAGATATGTTTTAATTGTGGAAAAGACGGTCATATAGCTAGATTTTGTCCTGTAGCGAAATCAAGTCCAGTTGGGACGGTGGCACCAAAGGTGGATACGGACAAAACAAAGTCGGTGGTTTCAGGAAGAGCATTTTTCGTGACTTCTCAAAGAGCGAGTAACCCGATCGAAGTTAGCACGGGTTAGTTAATTATAAATTCTTACAAAGTCTATACCTTATTAGATACCGGTTCTACCCACTCTTTTATTTCTCCTGCTTGTACACAACTTGACTCCGGAGAAATTGGAATTGACTTATCTGTGAAAACTCCGTTAGGAGAAAATTTTATCATATCCACTGTTTATAAATCTTGTTTGATCCAAGTGGGCACAATCACATTACCTGTTGATCTTATCTCTTTAAAGATACTTGCTTTTGATGTGATTTTAGGGATTGATTGGTTAACCACTCATCATGCCAAAATTGATTATTTTTGTAAGGTTGCTAGTTTTCATATTCCTAACTAACCTATTATGCGAATTCAAGAAACCAAATCATTGAAGTCAAACACTTACATATCAAGCCATAAAGCCATTCGTTTATTAAAAAACGGATGTCAAGCTTTCTTAGCCCATTTCATGGATTTAAACAAAAATACGTCAGATTTGAATGATATTTCTGTTGTTAGTTAATTTTCTGACATATTCCTGAAGGACTTCTTAGCCTACCCCTAGAGCGTGAAATCGAATTTTGTATTGACCCTAGTACAAAACTCATTTCTAAAACCCTTAAATATTTCTTCAACCAAAACGAACATATAATGCGCCAAAGACGTTGGCTCGAGCTGTTGAAGATTACGATCGTACCATTCAATACCATCGTGGGAAAGCGAACGTGGTAGCTGATGCGTTGAGCAGAAGATCATATGCGTTTAAGAGTGCGACTTTGTTAACACAAAAACCCATTTCGTATAACTTACAAATGATGAAGATAGAGTTAAAGACTCTAGGTACCCACGTGAAGATAACGAATATACAAGTAGAATCGACTTTAATCGATAAAGTTAAAACCGCTCAAGCTATTCACCGGAGCTGATGAATATAAAGAAGAAGGTGCAATAATGCGTTATTCTAGAAGTAAGAGTTGATGAAGAATAGAAAGCTCAAGCCTTCGATTTAATTGAAATCCTCGATCGAGTAAAAACTGTGGCCTATAGACTCGCTTTAACGCTAAGTACGTCGCGTGTTCATAACGTTTTTCACGTATCGATATTACGTAAATATATGGACGACCCAAATCATATTATTGCGTTAGAACCGGACGAGATAGCCGAAGATTTAACGTACGAGGAGGTACCTGTCAAGATCTTGGATAGGAAAGAGCATGTCCTACGCACGAAGGTTATACCACAAGTTAAAGTTTTGTGGAGGAACCATGCGATTGAAGAAATGACCTAGGTGTTGGAATCGGAAATGAAAGCGAGGTACCCTCACCTTTTCGATACACAGTGCACGTACGCCAATTTTGAGGACTAAATTTCATAAGGAGGGAAGGTTGTAAGACCCCAACTTATTATAAATAAAATCAAATTTCCTCTATTTATTATTGTGAATAATAAAGTGTTAATTTGATATAATGCTTTGGTTATGGGTGAAATGTGCAAATTTTATAAAATAAGCAAGTGGTTATAAAATATTCATTTGTAGGGAATATTCGTTTGGTCATGGAATATTCTTTCTGTCGGGGAATATTCGTACGACGGCGCAACCATTTGTGGGCCCCATAACGGATAACTGTCGGATGAAGAAAATGACAAAATTGAATAACGGCGTAGTTGTTACCGTTAACACTGTTGGAATACCCGGTGGTTAAAATACATGAATAATGGCGTTATTATAAGAGACACAAAGAAGACACCAGATTGCAAGACAAGATTGTTGAATTATTGATCCTTGCGTAAGAAGGCAATACTCAATAATTGTTATGTGAGTTCTTGCTCAATATTTTATTTTATTGATTCAATAATTCTTTGCGTTGATATTTTATATTATTGTTGTTTCAATAATTGTCACTGCACAGTATTTCCCATTATCAGTTCAATAATTCATATTATTTAAATAATATTATTAGATATCATTATTGGCAATGTCTAGAAAGTTCTGTCAAGGAGAGTTTTGGTCACCTAATTGCGCGCTAGTAAGGAGAAATCCTTATCGGAAAGCCCCTTCTTACCTGGGAACGGTCTGGTTGTCATAAATTTGATTCTGTAATATTATTTGTGAATAATTAATTATTGATTCATATGATAAGGAAATATTTATTTTATGTGGATATAAATGTTGGATATATTTATTGTGGTTAAAAATGAAAGAGTTAATGTTGAGGTGTTTTATCAGTATTTTGTCGGATTGGAGGTATTAAAAGATCAAATCGGTGTTCTTACAGCTTTATTGTGTGAGTTATAATATTTAATCCGACCGTTGGATCGTTGTGATTTTTGGATATGTTATACATATATAAGTTGAGTATATGTCCACAAATCTTGAACCGTTAAAAATGAACGTATGATTTGTTATGAATTATAAGAGGTGACTGATTCGGAAATTAGGTTTATAAATGATTTTGGTGAAAAATTTTAGAAATGGGTGGGCCCCACTTTTAGTTATTGAGGAAGATGGCTGATTTTTGGTGGGTAGAATAGTAGCAGGTAAAGCCATCAGGTTGCAGGTCAAGTCTGCTTCGGCGTGCTAACATTTTCCTATAAATAGAGGGCTAAGTTAGAATTGAAAATCACACCAGAAACATAAGCTTTCTCTCTTTCTCTCTCTATATTATCGAGTGTATTTTGTGAGTATTTAGATACTTTGTGAGTTTCTATTTATCAGTGCAAGTTTCCTTCAACCTTATACCGATATTCCAGTCAGAAGTACTGTTCGTTTGATGTAAGGGATGTTATTTCTTCTTAAATGATATTATTTTCTTCAATATCATTATGCCGAAATATTGGTCTGAACTTTTTATCAAATTTAGAACTTTTTGTGTCGGGGTTACTATTCACATATATGGCACTATTCACGTATACGTCACTATTCACGAATACGGCACTATTCATCAAAAAATGAAATTTTTTCCTTTTTGTCCAAGATGTCTATTATGGTTACTATCTTTGATTGTATCCATGTTTTGATCTTTATTCTTGAATTTTGCTTCGAAATTGGTTATTATGGAGTATTATTGATCTTGGATAAACCGTAATACTGAATCTCTAATATTTGTTATTTTGTTTCATCGATTCGATTTTTTTTTAATATATTTTTCATCATCCTCACCCTAAATGATGATATTATTGAATATCTTTAAATTTTCAGAAGGCAAAAAGATGAATGATTAATCGATGAATATCTTTCGCCCCGTAGTGCAAAGATGAATGATTACCTAATGAATATCTTTGGCCCGTAGTGCAAAGATGAACAGTGTTGAGATGAACATGACCAACTGGTGATACAAAATGAATATCTTTGGCCTGTAGTGCAAAGATGAATATTTGATTAAAAATGTATATTGATTGTTGTTACAGGGATAAAATATTGATGATGGACTTTTAAATCTTAGAAGATAGTTGAATTCTTTCTCTACTTGACTCTTCTAATGGATTGTTGTTTTCGCTTCAGTTGTTGATCTAAAACTTGTTGTCTATTATATTTTATCAGATTTTTCCCTGTTGAAGACTAATGATAAATTATTGTATATTATCTTTGTCATAATATTCTTTACTGGGCTAGTTGAGCTCACCCTTTTCCTTTTTGTTCCATTTTTCTTCTTAGGAGGTGAGAATATAGCAGGATCTAGTCGGGGTATTGAGTGATGGTTCTAGAAAGATGTTTTAGCAGTCCTCACTATTTCTGAAAAATAGTGTTTGAATAATTATAATGAGGACTTATTTGAGTGTGGATATTGTCTAGAAGTCAATATCTGTATTTAAACTCACAGTATATGTGTTGTCGTATTTTGCACGATAATTGTATTATTGAAGTTATAGTTTACTTTCTGTACCATGTATTTGGTGACTCAGAATGGGTGTTGTATACCTATTTTGGGGGCGTCACAAAAGTTTTATAAAATATAGATTAAAAAAATAAAACAACAAAATACAACTTTATTTTTAGTAAAAAATAGAAATATTTTTTAAAAAAAATTATTAAATTTAATAAAATATACATTAAAAAAAATAATATTAGAAAACTTTATTTTCATTAAAAAAATAGAATTTTTATATTTTTTTAAACGATGTGTATATTTTCATAAAAATAATAAGGAATTAAAAATTTTAAACTTTAAACTTTAATTTTTGAATCTATATTTTATGAAACTTCACTCAATTTAGGAAAAAAAAAAATAAAAGTTTCTAATATTTTTTCTAAAATTAATAACTATTTTTAAATCTTTTAAAATTGTAATTTTATTTTAAAATATAAAAATAAATATTATTTTAAAATAATATTTTATTTTATAATATTTAAATAAATTATTATTTTGAAAAATACTATTTTATTTTAAAATATTAAATATAAGTATTATTTTAAAATAATATTTTATTTAAAATGTTAAAATAATTATTTTATTTTAAAATATTATAATTAATTAATATTTTAAAATATTAAAAAAATATTATTTTAAAAATAATATTTTATTTTTAAATATTTAAAATAATAATTTGAAAATAATTAATTGGTAAAATTGGGTTCGAGTCAAACTGGGCATCTTGATTGAGTAAACATTTGGTCTAAATGGGTCGGATTGGGGTTAAATTTGGTAAAAGGAACGAAATTGTCAAAACATATCGTTTTAAGGACCTAATTAGCGAAAAATGAATTTTAGGGAAGACTTTAAAAGTGAGTGACATAACTTGGAGGGACAAAAGTAACTTTCAATCTTTCGATTATGAAGAAGGAGACGGAGAAGACGATGTGTGAGAGGAGAGAATTGGATTCTTTTGATTTTAGTTCGAAACAAATTAAAAAATAGGTTGGAATCAGTTAACTGGTTCGTGTTTGTTTATCTTTTAAGAAATACGGGTCTAAATTTTAACCAACTTAGATAATTTAAAGTAGTTATTAACCAATTCATATGGTCCAAGTTAATTTGGATTGGGCTACCAATTTGTAAGCCAAATTGTCAGGCCTATTCAAGACTATATATTTTATATACAATGAAAAAATTAAACTCTTCGTATCCCATGAAATATAAAAAATAATTGTGTGTGTGTATATATATATATATATGCATACATGTTTGACATAGTTTGGGAACTAATGGATATGGAAAGACAACTTCTGAGTTCAAATTTATCACTATATATAATTTTAATATGACTCAAGAATGAACAAAAGGGATAAATAACGAAAGAGTTATGATACAAAACAAAATAGTGTTTTGTTAAAGTAAAATTAGGAAAACGAAGTGTTATAACTCTCGGCATTGAGATGAATTTTGAAAAAATATATAGGCGATATAATAACTTATTTTTCGTGAACGAAGAGATTTTCTTAAAATCTAGAATGTTTGAATTTAATTTTGAATTATAAGATTATTGGAGAAGTTAATAGGAATGTTAAAATATAATTATGGGAAGTAAATTAATAAAAGTAAATATTATTCTGAGGAAGTTATTTTGTTGACAGAAAATATTTTATATTTAATGATGTAGAAGAATCAGAATTGAGTGTGGAAGAAAGAATTATTGAATGTGAATAATGTAGATGATGAACTATGGACGGAGACAAGTTTCCCTAACTTGTACAAATTGATTATTGTGTGCTAGTTTCCTTAAATTTTTGCAAGTTTCCTCACTTTAAGAAATTTCATTTGTTTCGGCTACTCTGTTGTGAAAGTAGTTAAGACTGAGGAAGAACAACCTCATAATATAAGGCCACATTTATGGAAAGTTTTTAAGTATATGTGACTATTAACCACTTATGGAGTCAACAGTTTATATAACTGTGGGGACTTTTGGGCCATATAGTGTCGACTTAACTCTTTTAGTTTTGGCATAATTAAAAGATTTGACAATTTTTGTGGCTATTAACTTTTATAAAAGAGTTCAATTTCTCATGACCATGTATAGAATTAAGAGCAATTATGACTATTGAATTATGTATGATGTGTTCATGGTCCTCATGACCATGTATAACAATCAAAGCAATTATGACTATTGAAATCTGTATGATGAGTTCATGGTCCTCAATACCATTGGTAAAAGTTTTTAGTTGACTGTTAAATAATTATTGTCTATATAATGCCGACTTGGAGATTATATAGTCAGACCATATATTGTCATGGTGAGGCTTTAGCTTGTTAGTTTGTTAGGTTGCGCTCTATCAAAGAAATATTTTTTGAAAAATTAAAGAGTTCATGGTTCTAACGACCCCTCAATAATAATCTAAAGAAAAAGACTATGATATTGAAGTCCTAATACTACTTATTTACTTTGTGTTGTCACACATTTACGAAGTTTCACATGTTGGAAAGCCCCTTTAACAAGCTATTCATTTTTTCAAAGTATATTTATTCACTGTTAAGTTATTCTGACAAGTCACTGTGTACTACATATAGTAAGGTAACATGTTACAGGTCATATTCAGTGTTGTTACGTTGATCACATATAGTACGATTCAACTTAACTCTCTTTCCTTTAAGTTGACCATTCAAGTAACTAAAGTTGATAATCCTTACAATTTAGAAATATTAAATTATTGATTCATGTTTATTCATTAAATTGTTTCATTTTAATTTTATACTTATTGAGCATATTTGATGCTAACTCTTGCCAAACATTAACTTGGTGCAGGTAGAAAATAATGATAAGACCAGAATGGTCAGATTTAAACTATAGAATGGAAGATTAAAATCATATAAAGGTTACAGGTTGGTATATATCAGGTAAAAAGAATAAGACCTAAGTTGCGATACCGCGATGAAGTATGTGATATAATGTATAAATAGACTAGTTAAATAAAAAAAATATTGATAGATGTTGAGGATGATGATGAATAGTGAACACCAAGTCTGTTGTAGCGAGTACTCAAATTTTGGGGGCATTATAGTTTTCTCATCTGCCGTCGCTGTAAACATTTCTCCTTCTTTCCTCGCTCCTCCCTCACGTGGCTCTCAAATCTCACATCCTTCCCGCCGTCTCCCTCAATTTCGGTCCTCCGATCCTCCTCGTCCCCTTTAACAGATCAACGACGTAGTGCGCATTGGTGGTGGTGGTGGCATAACGCAGCGGTGGTGCTTCTTTTCCCCTTTAACACTGGATAGAATCCATTTTATTTTATTTTATTTTCCATTCCCACTTAAATAACAACCAAAAATTAAATGCTTCATTTTATTTTCTCAAATGAAGAGTACTGTGGTGGGGATGGTGACACTGCAAATAATAACAAGCAAACAAAGGGGCTCCATTTCAGTAAGTTACATTTCAATTTGCCTAAAAAATAGGTTAAGTACAATATTAATTTTGTTTGCCCTAGTAATTGAATGTATATACTTCTTACGGTCCAAATAATTAGAAGCCAATAATGTCCTCTTTGTATTGCCTTAAAATGTTAATCAGTTTAAATTTGTTTATTATAGTTATGTTTTGCTTCTTACACAAACACATTAACAAAGTTTGAGCACATATAAGTCAAGTATATCATTTTATAAGATATAGAATAACAACAATGAAAGTTAAGATCTTGCAAGTAAGATTTATGATAAATAAACCAATGATATATCAAAATAAATATAGCACTTTATAGTTTAGGATCAATTTGGTTTATATAGTGCTTATCAATCTCAAAGATTTGGCTATATATGAATCAACGTTTTATACACAAAGGACAATTTTCCTTGCAAGAATGATAAGGATAATGCCGACTGCACTAAGAATAAACTGATTATTCAATCTCAAAGAATAAATTGCCTTTATCCAAAAATTATTGGCATCAAATTTACATTCAAAAATAACTCAACGGAAGAAGAGAAACCTGTATGAATTTGTAAAGTCCTCTGATACAAATGTCATCCTTCGAAAAGCTCTACAGTTACATATTTCAAGGAAATTGTAGAATCCTTGACCAGATTTGTACTACATGTTGCCTTCTACAAAAAAATAAAATAAAATACGGTTCAGTATTGCATTTGTCTATTTTTTTTTTCAATGTCTGTGACCAATACAATAATATATATAAAACTTTATTTCATAAAATGAATACGTAAAATACAATGTCGACTAGATATCCTTCTGAATACGAAGGAATAAAGCGGGAATTGAATAAATCAATAAAAAAATTAAACAATATGGAGTGTCAATATGACTTCCCTTATTTGTTACAATAATCAAGTCATATATACTCTTGTAAAAATGACGGGCATTGTGTTTTTTGTTTGTATAAGAACTTGTTTATATATCTGGATTTTAGGCTGAAAAGCAAGTGTTGGATTCGTGGAATTCATTAGCCGGATTTCTCGATCATATCCAAAGTCATGGGTTGAAATCCCACTCGGTAGCTCCCAATCAAAGCAATGCAACAACTGAGCCAACACAAATTGAATGTTGATCAATCCTAGTTGCATTCTAGGGCACCCTCTTCTACCTGACCCAAATGGTAAGAGCTAGAAATCACGTCCTCGAAGATCTATTTTGCTCCTAGTAAACCTCTCAGGAAGGAATTCTTCAACGTCTTCAGACCATACATTAGGATCTCGTCCTAGGGCCCAAGCATTTACGATTACTCGTGATTTCTTAGGTATGTAATACCCGTCGATCACAATATCCTCCCTAGACTCATGAGAACCCAATAATGGTGCAATAGGATGCAGTCTTAAACCTTCTTTAACCACCATATATAGGTATTCTAACTTTGGCAGATCAGTCTCCTCCACCATTCGATCAAGTCCTACAATGCTATTTACTTCCTCTTGACACTTTTCATCACCCTTGGATGCCTTAAGAGTTCTGCTAGTATCCATTCGATGGAGGTATATGAAGTATCGATCGCTGCTGTGATAATGTCTACCATGATAGATTTAATACCCGACCTGTCAATTGCTTTAGCTAACTCGTGATGGGTGCTTGTGGAATTTTTCATCAATGATAGCATTTCATCAACAAAGTCGGTATTTTCCTTTTGAAGTCCATTACTTGCGTTTTGTTCATGCTCATCAATAATTAGCTCCAACATTTTGTCAAGTTTCTTGCCGGCTTCCTTAAAGCTTCGAGTCAATCCCTATATAGAGGAAATATATATTGAGATGCATGTTTTGTGGTTATTAAAATGTTAAAATATATATAAACAAAAATAAACTTTCTTTAAAGTTTTAGAGATATATATTAATTACTTCGAAGGCCGTTTGAAATTTAGGAAAAGCGACAAAATCTGCAAAGATTGAACTTTCCACCAACAACAGGAAGGCACTCATTCATAATAACCTCGAGATCAAACCTATCATCTTTGCTACGTCCCCAAAAGAACATATGTCGTATTTCAATAAGATCGCCCACTTTTGACTAATATCCACCACCTCACATTTAGCGGCGGCATCCTTAAGCTCCTTCACCAATAACCCAAGCTCCTCCTTTCTCATCCCAACAAAAGAATTAATCTTTGAAGGAGCAAGAAGCTCTTGTACAACAAACTTTCTTACATTGCGCCAGTATGGACCGTCGGTGAAGGTGATGCCCTTATTACCATATGCCATATATTCCGCGGCCTGAAACTTGGGGCGG
This sequence comes from Panax quinquefolius, assembly GCA_020205615.1. Taxonomy (NCBI): domain Eukaryota; kingdom Viridiplantae; phylum Streptophyta; class Magnoliopsida; order Apiales; family Araliaceae; genus Panax; species Panax quinquefolius. The sequence goes on from CM035165.1 coordinate 90,939,458, forward strand.
TTAGCAAAATGAATGTCATGAGTCTTGAGAAAAAGCTCGGCAGCTTGAGGGAGGAGACTACGATAGTTGGGACGGAACCTAAACGCATGGACATGATAGGACCGTACTGCTTGGCTAACTGGTGGAGGGTGCGGTGGGGGAGGTTACCTAACATCGGGAGGCTACCGATAATTGGGAAGCCTCGAGGACCTGGTGGTAGTACTTTACGGTGGCGTTTTGAGGTGGTGATGATCCACCAGAGTGCTCCAAGGAGAAGGAAGACAAGAGTTAATGCCCATGCAAACATTTTGTGTTTTAGGGTATCTGGTAAATGTGTTAATTTGATAACTCAAAGATTGTGTGATTTACATATACTTTAGATCTGGTCTTTATATAGGAAATCCCTCGAGCATAGTTTTGTACAACTACTATATCAAGTTACCCAGTGCTCACAAACTTAGAACGTTCCCATATAATATTTTATCTTTTTGGACATGTAAGAGAATGTTCCTGAGTTAGAACTCTTCCCAACATCATGAGTTCTTATTTATTTATTTTCAAGATAGGCCTAAGTGTTAAGAGTCAATGGAGGCCATGCATGTAGCCTCTGATATTGACCGCTTGTACGTACCCTCTAAACTTAGTTATTCATCACCCACCTACCACAGATTTTACATCAATAATCAATAACTATATATAATAAGGCATTAATAGATTTTATGAAATAATTTTATGAGTCTTTTAGTTGATCACGAGTCAATTATTTATGACTAGAATTGAAAATAAAATTTTTTGGTTTGTTTATGGATTATAAAATATGATTATGGTTCTTTCTAAGAACTAATTAAAAACATACAACTTGTTTTTAATGAGTTGAATTAGTTGCAACCAAATGATTATGTGTCCAATATAGGTCAACTCATTTTTTAAATTTAAAACTTACGTACTATTATTATGACCAAATGAAGTAAATTACTTAATATATTAATTTTTTATAATATTCGTTTAATTTCATAAAATGAGTAAAGTTTCATAAAATAAAGATTCAAATAAATTAAATAAGAAAATAAAACTTTATTTTCAAAGAAATAGATTTTTTTCATTTTTTATGTAACACTTTATTTTTAGAAGGAAAAAAATGGGTTTTCTTTACCATTATTATATGTATTCTTAATATTAGAATTTTAAAAACAAAAACTAAAAATAGAAATTAAAATACAAAAACATTAAAAGATAAATAAAAAACTGATTCATTTTAAAAAAAACAAATTAAAAAGTTTTTTTTTAAATTATTATTTTCAAGAAAAAAATTAGAAATTTTTTTATATTTAAAAAATGAGTAAAGTTGTAAGACCCCAACTTATTATAAATAAAATCGAATTTCCTCTATTTATTATTGTGAATAATAAAGTGTTAATTTGATATAATGCTTTGGTTATGGGTGAAATGTGCAAATTTTGCAAAATAAGTCAGTGGTTATAAAATATTCATTGTGTCAGGGAATATTCGTTTGGTCGTGAAATATTCTTTACGTTGGGGAATATTAAATACCTGCAGGTTGACCATTTGTGGGCCCCATAACGGATAAGCATGGGATGAAGAAAGCGACAAAATTGAATAATGGCGTAGTTATTCTGAATTAACACCTTTGTTGGAATACCAAATTGGTTAAAATACGATGTCTGCGCGTTGTTGCACAACAAAGCACCGGTATTGCATAGTATTGTTGAATTATTGATCCTTACGTAAGAAAGCAATACTCAATAATTGTTACTGATGAATTCTTATTCAATATTTTATTTTATTGATTCAATAATTGCTGCGTTGATATTTTATATTATTGTTGTTTCAATAATTGTCACTGCATAGTATTTCCCATTATCAGATCAATAATTCATTTTATTTGAATAATATTATTAGATAGCATTATTGGCAATGTCTAAAAAGTTCTATCAATGAGAGGTTTGGTCACCTAATTACACGCCAGTAAGGAGAAATCCTTATCGGAAAGCCCCTCTTACACAGGAACTACTGGTTGTCATAAATGTGATTATGTAATATTATTTGTGAATAATTAATTTTTGATTCATATGATAAGGAAATATTTATTTTATGTGGATATAAATGTTGGATATATTTATTGTGGTTAAAATGAAAGAGTTAATGTTGAGGTGTTTTATCAGTATTTTGTCCGGATTGGAGGTATTAAAAGATCAAATCCTGTTCTTACTGACTTTATTGTGTGAGTTATAATATTTAATCGACCGTTGGATCGTTATGATTTTGGATATGTTATACATATATAAGTTGAGTATATGTCACAAATTTTGAACCGATTAAAAATGAACGTATGATTTGTTATGAATTATAAAAGGTGACTAATTCGGAAATTAGGTTTATAAATGATTTTGGTGGAAAATTTTAGAAATGGGTGGGCCCCACTTTTGGTTGTTGGGAAGATGGCTGATTTTTGGTGGGTAGAATAATAGCGAGTGTAAAGCCATGAGGTTGCGTGTCAAGTCAACTACAACAACGTCTTAACATTTTCCTATAAATAGAGGCTAAGTTAGAATTGAAAATCACACCAAAAACATAAATTTTCTCTTTCTCTCTATATTATCGAGTGTATGTTGTGAGTATTTAGATACTTTGTGAGTTTCTATTTATCAGTGCAAGTTTCCTTCAGCCTTATACCGATATTCCAAATAAAATCTTCGTTCGTTTGAGGTAAGGGATGTTATTTCTTCTTAAATGATATTATTTTCTTCAATATCATTATGACGAAATATTGGTCTAAACTTTTTATCAAATTTGGAATTTTTTGTGGTGGGGTTACTATTCACGTATACGGCACTATTCACAAATACAACACTATTCACCGAAAAATGAAATTTTTTCCTTTTTGTCCAAGATGTCTATTATGGTTACTATCTTTGATTGTATCCATGTTTTGATCTTTATTCTTGAATTTTGCTTCGCAATTGGTTATTATGGAGTATTATTGATCTTGAATAAACTGTAATACAAATCTCTAATATTTGTTATTTTGTTTCACTGGATTCGTTTTCTTTAATATATTTTTCATCATCCTCAGTCCTAAAATGATGATATTACTGAATATCTTTGGCCTGTAGTGCAAAGATGAATGATTAACCGATGAATATCTTTGGCCCGTAGTGCAAAGATGAATGATTACCTAATGAATATCTTTGGCCCCGTAGTGCAAAGATGACCAGGTGTTGAGATGAACATGACCCGGTGGTGATATAAAATGAATATCTTTGGCATGTAGTGCAAAGATGAATATTTGATTAAAGATGTATATTGATTGTTATTCTGAGGATAAAATATTGATGATGGACTTTTAAATCTTAGAAGATAGTGGAATTCTTTTTCTCTTGACTCTTCTAATGGATTCTTTATTTCATTGCGATTGTTGATCTAATACTTGTTGTCTATTATATTTTATCGATTTTTTCCCGTTGAAGACTAATGATAAATTGTTGTATATTATCTTAGTCATAATATTCTTTCTTGGGCTAGTTGAGCTCACCCTTTTCCTTTTGTTCCATTTTTCTTCTCGGGAGGTGAGAACATAGCGAGGATCTAGTCGGGGTATGGAGTGATGGTTCTAGAAAGATGTTTTAGCGATTCTCACTATTTCGAAAAATAGTGTTTGAATAATTATAATGAGGACTTATTTGAGTGTGGATATTGTCTAGAAGTCAATATTTGTATTTAAACTCACAGTATATGTGTTGTCGTATTTTGCACGATAATTATATTATTGAAGTTATAGTTTGCTTTCTGTACCATATATTTGGAGACTCAGAATGGGTGTTGTATACCTATTTTGGGGGCGTCACAGTTGGTATCAGAGCTATAAGTAAAGAGCCCCGAGCCTCTTCCTGGTGACTTCCTGTTGATGGGGGATGCACCGAAGCCAGACTCTCTGTAAGGGACGCCGTTCTGCGGTGGCAAACTGATAGGTACCACTGTGATGTGCTGTTCACGGTTGGGACATGAGTCACAGTTGGTATCAAAGCTTAGGGATATGATCCCTGGCTGAGGTGTCAGACAAGAACTAGGAGGGGATAGACGGGGAATTCCTTTACTAGTATAACCTACCTAAGTTTATTTCGTATTTAATTGGTCAGTCAGAGTATAGGGATAATATGTGATATGTTAATTTGTTAATTAACCCTTGTTTTATGGCAGTATTTAAGAATGGCAGCAGGAAATATTAACGATGGAGTGAATGAGACAGTGGAGACACCTTTAATCAATACCCAGGATAAGGTGCAACAGGAAGATAATAATCCTCAGGTAAACAATAACACCGATGAAATGGTGAACGATGGGATGTTCAGAGGCTTTATGCAATTCATGCAACATCAGGCGAAAGCGGTTCCTATTCAAAATGCAGGTGGAAACAATGGCAACCCACGGTCGGTCACCGCTAAGCAGTTCAAGGAGCTGGGACCACCGGAGTTTTTGGGAAACCCAGAACCACTTACGGCAGAGACGTGGATAAAGCAGATCACCAAGATATTTGATGTCTTGGGATGTTCCGAGGAGCAAAAGGTTCCCTTTGCCACCTTCATGTTGTGAGAAGAGGCAGATTACTGGTGGGAATCGGTAAAGCGTACTCAACCTGCCGCACTGAAGATGTCTTGGGAGAAGTTCCAAGAATTATTCAATGACAAATACTTTCCTGAAAGTATTCGTCACATGAAGGAGGTTGAGTTCATCAAGCTGGAGCAAAACAATATGAACGTGTCGCAGTACGAAGCTAAGTTTGCCGAGTTGTTCCGATTTGCATCCCATTTGGTTGATAATGAGGAAAGAATGACGCGAATGTTTTTACGAGGTTTGAAACCCGAAATACGTCAATACCTCATTTTAAACAAACTTTGTTTATATTCAGATGTAGTGAATAGGGCTCAGGTTATTGGGTAGCGATAATGAGCGATCAACCAAGGATAACGAGCAACAACACGATAATAATCATCAAAGTGGCAGCGGTCCATCGGAACAATGATAACCATCGTGGAGGAAATTATCATGCCGAAATGGTAACCACTTCGGTGGTAATCATGGTCAAGATAATAGAAGAAATGATTCAAGTGGAAATTTTAAGAAGAAAAGGTTTAACGATGACGGAAGACGTCAAGCGGCAAAGACCAAAGAATAAAGAACAAATTCTAGGGAGGAGAACGACCGCCGTTAGATGCTGAGTCATCGGAGAGGATGGACATATAAGTCCAAACTATTCACAACTTTCCAAGATATGTTTTAATTGTGGGAAAAGATTCATATAGCTAGATTTTGTCTCAGAAGCGAAATCAAGTCCGATTGGGGACGGTGGCACCAAAGGTGGATACTGACAAAACAAAGTCGGTGGTTTCAGGAAGAGCATTTTTCGTGACTTCTCGAAGAAGCGAGTAACCCGAATCGAAGTTAGCACGCAAGTTAGTTAATTATAAATTCTTACAAAGTCTATACCTTATTAGATGGGTTCTACCCACTCTTTTATTTCTCCCACCTTGTACACAACTTGACTCGGAGAAATTGGAATTGACTTATCTGTGAAAACTCCGTTAGGAGAAAATTTTATCATATCCACTGTTTATAAATCTTGTTTGATCCAAGTGGGCACAATCACATTACCTGTTGATCTTATCTCTTTAAAGATACTTGCTTTTGATGTGATTTTAGGGATTGATTGGTTAACCACTCATCATGCCAAAATTGATTATTTTTGTAAGGTTGCTAGTTTTCATATTCCTAACTAACCTATTATGCGAATTCAAGAAACCAAATCATTGAAGTCAAACACTTACATATCAAGCCATAAAGCCATTCGTTTATTAAAAAACGGATGTCAAGCTTTCTTAGCCCATTTCATGGATTTAAACAAAAATACGTCAGATTTGAATGATATTTCTGTTGTTAGTTAATTTTCTGACATATTCCTGAAGGACTTCTTAGCCTACCCCTAGAGCGTGAAATCGAATTTTGTATTGACCCTAGTACAAAACTCATTTCTAAAACCCTTAAATATTTCTTCAACCAAAACGAACATATAATGCGCCAAAGACGTTGGCTCGAGCTGTTGAAGATTACGATCGTACCATTCAATACCATCGTGGGAAAGCGAACGTGGTAGCTGATGCGTTGAGCAGAAGATCATATGCGTTTAAGAGTGCGACTTTGTTAACACAAAAACCCATTTCGTATAACTTACAAATGATGAAGATAGAGTTAAAGACTCTAGGTACCCACGTGAAGATAACGAATATACAAGTAGAATCGACTTTAATCGATAAAGTTAAAACCGCTCAAGCTATTCACCGGAGCTGATGAATATAAAGAAGAAGGTGCAATAATGCGTTATTCTAGAAGTAAGAGTTGATGAAGAATAGAAAGCTCAAGCCTTCGATTTAATTGAAATCCTCGATCGAGTAAAAACTGTGGCCTATAGACTCGCTTTAACGCTAAGTACGTCGCGTGTTCATAACGTTTTTCACGTATCGATATTACGTAAATATATGGACGACCCAAATCATATTATTGCGTTAGAACCGGACGAGATAGCCGAAGATTTAACGTACGAGGAGGTACCTGTCAAGATCTTGGATAGGAAAGAGCATGTCCTACGCACGAAGGTTATACCACAAGTTAAAGTTTTGTGGAGGAACCATGCGATTGAAGAAATGACCTAGGTGTTGGAATCGGAAATGAAAGCGAGGTACCCTCACCTTTTCGATACACCAGGTACGTACGTCAATTTTGAGGACGAAATTTCATAAGGAGGGAAGGTTGTAAGACCCCAACTTATTATAAATAAAATCAAATTTCCTCTATTTATTATTGTGAATAATAAAGTGTTAATTTGATATAATGCTTTGGTTATGGGTGAAATGTGCAAATTTTATAAAATAAGCAAGTGGTTATAAAATATTCATTTTGTGTCAGGGAATATTCGTTTGGTCATGGAATATTCTTTCTGTCGGGGAATATTCGTACGACGGCGCAACCATTTGTGGGCCCCATAACGGATAACTGTCGGATGAAGAAAATGACAAAATTGAATAACGGCGTAGTTGTTACCGTTAACACTGTTGGAATACCCGGTGGTTAAAATACGATGTACGCGTTATTGCACAAGAAGCGATGCAGACGGTATTATTGCAGTATTGTTGAATTATTGATCCTTGCGTAAGAAGGCAATACTCAATAATTATTACAGTGAATTCTTATTCAATATTTTATTTTATTGATTCAATAATTCTTTGCGTTGATATTTTATATTATTGTTGTTTCAATAATTGTCACTTTGCATGATATTTCCCATTATCGATTCAATAATTCATATTATTTAAATAATATTATTAGATATCATTATTGGCAATGTCTAGAAAGTTACATCAAGGAGAGTTTTGGTCACCTAATTGCTTGTATTTAGTAAGGAGAAATCCTTATCGGAAAGCCCCTTCTTTACGAGGAGCAGTGCGGTTGTCATAAATTTGATTCGTAATATTATTTGTGAATAATTAATTATTGATTCATATGATAAGGAAATATTTATTTTATGTGGATATAAATGTTGGATATATTTATTGTGGTTAAAAATGAAAGAGTTAATGTTGAGGTGTTTTATCAGTATTTTGTCGGATTGGAGGTATTAAAAGATCAAATCGGTGTTCTTACAGCTTTATTGTGTGAGTTATAATATTTAATCCGACCGTTGGATCGTTGTGATTTTTGGATATGTTATACATATATAAGTTGAGTATATGTCCACAAATCTTGAACCGTTAAAAATGAACGTATGATTTGTTATGAATTATAAGAGGTGAGTGATTCGGAAATTAGGTTTATAAATGATTTTGGTGAAAAATTTTAGAAATGGGTGGGCCCCACTTTTAGTTATTGAGGAAGATGGCTGATTTTTGGTGGGTAGAATAGTAGCAGGTAAAGCCATCAGGTTGCAGGTCAAGTCTGCTTCGGCGTGCTAACATTTTCCTATAAATAGAGGGCTAAGTTAGAATTGAAAATCACACCAGAAACATAAGCTTTCTCTCTTTCTCTCTCTATATTATCGAGTGTATTTTGTGAGTATTTAGATACTTTGTGAGTTTCTATTTATCAGTGCAAGTTTCCTTCAACTTTATACCGATATTTCCGGTCGGAAATCTTTATTAGTTTGATGTAAGGGATGTTATTTCTTCTTAAATGATATTATTTTCTTCAATATCATTATGCTTGAAATATTGGTGCGAACTTTTATCAAATTTAGAACTTTTTGTGTCTGGGGTTACTATTCACATATATGGCACTATTCACGATATCGTCACTATTCACGAATATCTAAGACTATTCATCAAAAATGAAATTTTTCCTTTTTGTCCAAGATGTCTATTATGGTTACTATCTTTGATTGTATCCATGTTTTGATCTTTATTCTTGAATTTTGCTTCAAATTGGTTATTATGGAGTATTATTGATCTTGGATAAACCGTAATCTGAATCTCTAATATTTGTTATTTTGTTTCACTTGGATTCGTTTTTCTTTAATATATTTTCATCATCATCCTCGGTCCTAAATGATGATATTATTGAATATCTTTAGCTTTGTAGTGCAAAGATGAATGATTAACGATGAATATCTTTGGCCCGTAGTGCAAAGATGAATGATTACCTAATGAATATCTTTGGCCCGTAGTGCAAAAGATGAGCAGTGTTGAGATGAACATGACCAATTGGTGATCTAAATGAATATCTTTGGCTTTGTAGTGCAAAGATGAATATTTGATTAAAATGTATATTGATTGTTGTTACGGGGATAAAATATTGATGATGGACTTTTAAATCTTAGAAGATAGTTGAATTCTTTCTCTACTGACTCTTTCTAATGGATTGTTGTTTTCGCTTCAGATTGTTGATCTAAAACTTGTTATCTATTATATTTTATCGATTTTTCCTTTTGAAGACTAATGATAAATTATTGTATATTATCTTTTGTCATAATATTCTTTCTTTGGGCTAGTTGAGCTCACCCTTTTCCTTTTTGTTCCATTTTTCTTCTTAGGAGGTGAGAATATAGCGAGGATCTAATGGGGTATTGAGTGATGGTTCTAGAAAGATGTTTTAGCAGGTCCTCACTTTATTTACAAAAAATAGTGTTTGAATAATTATAATGAGGACTTATTTGAGTGTGGATATTGTGCAGAAGTCAATATCCGTATTTAAACTCACAAGATATGTGTTGTCGTATTTTATTTTGCGATAATTGTATTATTGAAGTTATAGTTTACTTACATACCATGTATTTGGTGACTCGGAATGGGTGTTGTATACCTATTTTGGGGCGTCACAAAAGTTTTATAAAATATAGATTAAAAAAAAAAACAACAAAATACAACTTTATTTTTAGTAAAAATAGAAATATTTTTTAAAAAATTATTAAATTTAATAAAATATACATTAAAAAAATAATATTAGAAAACTTTATTTTCATTAAAAATAGAATTTTTATATTTTTTTAAACGATGTATATATTTTCATAAAAATAATAAGGAATTAAAATTTTAAACTTTAAACTTTAATTTTTGAATCTATATTTTATGAAACTTCACTCAATTTAGGAAAAAAAATAAAAGTTTCTAATATTTTTTTTCTAAAATTAATAACTATTTTTAAATCTTTTAAAATTGTAATTTTATTTTAAAATATAAAAATAAATATTATTTTAAAATAATATTTTATTTTATAATATTTAAATAAATTATTATTTTTGAAAAATACTATTTTATTTTAAAATATTAAATATAAGTATTATTTTAAAAATAATATTTTATTTAAAATGTTAAAAATAATTATTTTATTTTAAAATATTATAATTAATTAATATTTTAAAATATTAAAAAAATATTATTTTAAAAATAATATTTTATTTTTAAATATTTAAAATAATAATTTGAAAATAATTAATTGGTAAAATTGGGTTCGAGTCAAACTGGGCATCTTGATTGGGTAAACATTTGGTCTAAATGGGTCGGATTGGGGTTAAATTTGGTAAAAGGAACGAAATTGTCAAAACATATCGTTTTAAGGACCTAATTAGCGAAAAATGAATTTTAGGGAAGACTTTAAAAGTGAGTGACATAACTTGGAGGGACAAAAGTAACTTTCAATCTTTCGATTATGAAGAAGGAGACGGAGAAGACGATGTGTGAGAGGAGAGAATTGGATTCTTTTGATTTTAGTTGAAACAAATTAAAAATAGGTTGGAATCGAGTTAAGCTGGTTCGTGTTTGTTTATCTTTTAAGAAATACGGGTCTAAATTTTAACCAACTTAGATAATTTAAAGTAGTTATTAACCAATTCATATGGTCCAAGTTAATTTGGATTGGGCTACCAATTTGTAAGCCAAATTGTCAGGCCTATTCAAGACTATATATTTTATATACAATGAAAAAATTAAACTCTTCGTATCCCATGAAATATAAAAAATAATTGTGTGTGTGTATATATATATATATATATGCATACATGTTTGACATAGTTTGGGAACTAATGGATATGGAAAGACAACTTCTGAGTTCAAATTTATCACTATATATAATTTTAATATGACTCAAGAATGAACAAAAAGGGATAAGTAACGAAAGAGTTATGATACAAACAAAAATAGTGTTTTGTTAAAGTAAAATTAGGAAAACGAGTGTTATAACTCGGCTTGAGATGAATTTTGAAAAAATATATAGACGTATAATAACTTATTTTGTCGTAACGAAGAGATTTTCTTAAAATCTAGAATGTTTGAATTTAATTTTGAATTATAAGATTATTGGAGAAGTTAATAGGAATGTTAAAATATAATTATGGGAAGTAAATTAATAAAAGTAAATATTATTCTGAGGAAGTTATTTTGTTGACTGAAAATATTTTATATTTAATGATGTAGAAGAATCAGAATTGAGTGTGGAAGAAAGAATTATTGAATGTGAATAATGTAGATGATGAACTATGGACGGAGACAAGTTTCCCTAACTTGTACAAATTGATTATTGTGTGCTAGTTTCCTTAAATTTTTGCAAGTTTCCTCACTTTAAGAAATTTCATTTGTTTCGGCTACTCTGTTGTGAAAGTAGTTAAGACTGAGGAAGAACAACCTCATAATATAAGGCCACATTTATGGAAAGTTTTTAAGTATATGTGACTATTAACCACTTATGGAGTCAACAGTTTATATAACTGTGGGGACTTTTGGGCCATATAGTGTCGACTTAACTCTTTTAGTTTTGGCATAATTAAAAGATTTGACAATTTTTGTGGCTATTAACTTTTATAAAAGAGTTCAATTTCTCATGACCATGTATAGAATTAAGAGCAATTATGACTGTTGAATTATGTATGATGTGTTCATGGTCCTCATGACCATGTATAACAATCAAAGCAATTATGACTATTGAAATCTGTATGATGAGTTCATGGTCCTCAATACCATTGGTAAAAGTTTTTAGTTGACTGTTAAATAATTATTGTCTATATAATGCCGACTTGGAGATTATATAGTCGGACCATATATTGTCATGGTGAGGCTTTAGCTTGTTAGTTTGTTAGGTTACGCTCTATCAAAGAAATATTTTTGAAAATTAAAGAGTTCATGGTTCTAACGACCCTCAATAATAATCTAAAGAAAAAGACTATGATATTGAAGTCCTAATACTACTTATTTACTTTGTGTTGTCACACATTTACGAAGTTTCACATGTTGGAAAGCCTCTTTAACAAGCTATTCATTTTTCAAAGTATATTTATTCACTGTTAAGTTATTCTGACAAGTCACTGTGTACTACATATAGTAAGGTAACATGTTACAGGTCATATTCAGTGTTGTTACGTTGATCACATATAGTACGATTCAACTTAACTCTCTTTCCTTTAAGTTGACCATTCAAGTAACTAAAGTTGATAATCCTTACAATTTAGAAATATTAAATTATTGATTCATGTTTATTCATTAAATTGTTTCATTTTAATTTTATACTTATTGAGCATATTTGATGCTAACTCTTGCCAAACATTAACTTGGTGCAGGTAGAAAATAATGATAAGACCAGAATGGTCAGATTTAAACTATAGAATGGAAGATTAAAATCATATAAAGGTTACAGGTTGGTATATATCAGGTAAAAAGAATAAGACCTAAGTTGCGATACCGCGATGAAGTATGTGATATAATGTATAAATAGACTAGTTAAATAAAAAAATATTGATAGATGTTGAGGATGATGATGAATAGTGAACACCAAGTACATTGTAGCGAGTACTCAAATTTTGGGGGCATTATAGTTTTCTCATCTGCCGTCGCTGTAAACATTTCTCCTTCTTTCCTCGCTCCTCCCTCACGTGGCTCTCAAATCTCACATCCTTCCCGCCGTCTCCCTCAATTTCGGTCCTCCGATCCTCCTCGTCCCCTTTAACAGATCAACGACGTAGTGCGCATTGGTGGTGGTGGTGGCATAACGCAGCGGTGGTGCTTCTTTTCCCCTTTAACACTGGATAGAATCCATTTTATTTTATTTTATTTTCCATTCCCACTTAAATAACAACCAAAAATTAAATGCTTCATTTTATTTTCTCAAATGAAGAGTAATCTTGTGGTGGGGATGGTGACACGCAAATAATAACAAGCAAACAAAGGGGCTCCATTTCAGTAAGTTACATTTCAATTTGCCTAAAAAATAGGTTAAGTACAATATTAATTTTGTTTGCCCTAGTAATTGAATGTATATACTTCTTACGGTCCAAATAATTAGAAGCCAATAATGTCCTCTTTGTATTGCCTTAAAATGTTAATCAGTTTAAATTTGTTTATTATAGTTATGTTTTGCTTCTTACACAAACACATTAACAAAGTTTGAGCACATATAAGTCAAGTATATCATTTTATAAGATATAGAATAACAACAATGAAAGTTAAGATCTTGCAAGTAAGATTTATGATAAATAAACCAATGATATATCAAAATAAATATAGCACTTTATAGTTTAGGATCAATTTGGTTTATATAGTGCTTATCAATCTCAAAGATTTGGCTATATATGAATCAACGTTTTATACACAAAGGACAATTTTCCTTGCAAGAATGATAAGGATAATGCCGACTGCACTAAGAATAAACTGATTATTCAATCTCAAAGAATAAATTGCCTTTATCCAAAAATTATTGGCATCAAATTTACATTCAAAAATAACTCAACGGAAGAAGAGAAACCTGTATGAATTTGTAAAGTCCTCTGATACAAATGTCATCCTTCGAAAAGCTCTACAGTTACATATTTCAAGGAAATTGTAGAATCCTTGACCAGATTTGTACTACATGTTGCCTTCTACAAAAAATAAAATAAAATACGGTTCGAAGATTGCATTTGTCTATTTTTTTTCAATGTCTGTGACCAATACAATAATATATATAAAACTTTATTTCATAAAATGAATACGTAAAATACAATGTCGACTAGATATCCTTACGAATCTGAAGGAATAAAGCGGAATTGAATAAATCAATAAAAAAATTAAACAATATGGAGTGTCAATATGACTTCCTTATTTGTTACAATAATCAAGTCATATATACTCTTGTAAAAAATGACGGGCATTGTGTTTTTTGTTTGTATAAGAACTTGTTTATATCTGGATTTTAGGCACAAAAAGCGAAGTGTTGGATTAGCGTGGAATTGTTGTAGCATTTACCGGTCATATCCAAGTCATGGGTTGAAATCCCACTTTCAGTAGCTCCCAATCAAAGCAATGCAACAACTGAGCCAACACAAATTGAATGTTGATCAATCCTAGTTGCATTCTAGGGCACCCTCTTCTACCTGACCCAAATGGTAAGAGCTAGAAATCACGTCCTCGAAGATCTATTTTGCTCCTAGTAAACCTCTCAGGAAGGAATTCTTCAACGTCTTCAGACCATACATTAGGATCTCGTCCTAGGACCCAAGCATTTACGATTACTCGTGATTTCTTAGGTATGTAATACCCGTCGATCACAATATCCTCCCTAGACTCATGAGAACCCAATAATGGTGCAATAGGATGCAGTCTTAAACCTTCTTTAACCACCATATATAGGTATTCTAACTTTGGCAGATCAGTCTCCTCCACCATTCGATCAAGTCCTACAATGCTATTTACTTCCTCTTGACACTTTTTCATCACCCTTGGATGCCTTAAGAGTTCTGCTAGTATCCATTCGATGGAGGTATATGAAGTATCGATCGCTGCTGTGATAATGTCTACCATGATAGATTTAATACCCGACCTGTCAATTGCTTTAGCTAACTCGTGATGGGTGCTTGTGGAATTTTTCATCAATGATAGCATTTCATCAACAAAGTCGGTATTTTCCTTTTGAAGTCCATTACTTGCGTTTTGTTCATGCTCATCAATAATTAGCTCCAACATTTTTGTCAAGTTTCTTGCCGGCTTCCTTAAAGCTTCGAGTCAATCCCTATATAGAGGAAATATATATTGAGATCGTGTTTTGTGGTTATTAAAATGTTAAAAATATATATAAACAAAATAAACTTTCTTTAAAATTTTAGAGATATATATTAATTACGCGAAGGGTCAGTGAAAACAGGAAAAGACAAAATCTGCAGATTGAACTTTCAGAACAAAGGGGAAGGCTCATTCATTCATATCTGCTTGAGATCAAACCATCATCTTTGCTACGTCCCAAAAGAACCTATAAGTCATCGTATTACTCAATAAGATCACCACGCTTGCACTAATATCCACCACCTCACATTTAGCGGCGGCATCCTTAAGCTCCTTCACCAATAACCCAAGCTCCTCCTTTCTCATCCCAACAAAAGAATTAATCTTTGAAGGAGCAAGAAGCTCTTGTACAACAAACTTTCTTACATTGCGCCAGTATGGACCGTCGGTGAAGGTGATGCCCTTATTACCATATGCCATATATTCTGCGGCCTGAAACTTGGGGCGGTTAGCAAAATGAATGTCATGAGTCTTGAGAAAAAGCTCGGCAGCTTGTGGGGAGGAGACTACGATAGTTGGGACGGAACCTAAACGCATGGACATGATAGGACCGTACTGCTTGGCTAACTGGTGGAGGGTGCGGTGGGGGAGGTTACCTAACATCGGGAGGCTACCGATAATTGGGAAGCCTCGAGGACCTGGTGGTAGTACTTTACGGTGGCGTTTTGAGGTGGTGATGATCCACCAGAGTGCTCCAAGGAGAAGGAAGACAAGAGTTAATGCCCATGCAAACATTTTGTGTTTTAGGGTATCTGGTAAATGTGTTAATTTGATAACTCAAAGATTGTGTGATTTACATATACTTTAGATCTGGTCTTTATATAGGAAATCCCTCGAGCATAGTTTGTACAACTACTGTATCAAGTTACCCCATGCTCACAAACATAGAACGTTCCCATCAAGAGCGGATCCAGGAATTTTATCCAGAGGGTGCGGATTTTAACTGATTTTTTTGTTAAAGTTAAATAAAGAAAATTTGAACTAATCATAATATTAACTAATCATAATAATGTTTTCAAATTACAATGCTATCCTCCTAGACCCCATAGCTTGAAAATATTCTAAGATAGCTTCATTATCAATAGTTTCAAATACATCATTTTCAATGTAAGGAACCAAACAATCACTCAACCATTTATCGCCCATTTTGTTTCGGAGAGTGGTTTTAATAATATTCATCGCTGAAAAAATCCTCTCCCAGTGGGTGAGTAACCCAAGCAAAAAAATCAAAGTCAATTTCAACAACAAATAAACTGAAGGATACACATCAGCCTTATTCTTCTTAACTAACTTTTGAGCAAGTTCACCAATCCCTTTCACATTAGAAAATTCATGATCATTTTTTACATCTGCAATGTAAGTTTCAAGTTCATCATCAAGCCACCAAATATCTCTATCTTGAAATTCCAACGGGTAAAACTTTGCAAATTGAATCAGTCGTTCCTTGTCAAATGTTGAGAAAGAGTTACTTGGATCAAGACAGGCCATACATGAAAGCAACTCTGTGTTAACATTGTCAAACCGATCATTTAATTCTTGAAGTTGACTATCTATCACTGTATAGAGTAACTCAACCTGAAAGTGATGAAGATTGGTGACTTTTTCACCCCGGCGTGATCTCCCTTGAACCAAAAAGATGTCTTCCATTTCTTGAACGACTATCTCATGAACATTACAAAATGCAGTAGTTTCTGCCAACAAACTCTCCCAACCTGAATCTCTCATGCTTTGTAACCGTTGCTTTGACACATTAACTAAAACCATTGCATTTACGAGATTTTGTTCTTTCTTTTGTAATGCTTGTGACAAGGTATTCGTGATTCCCAAAACTTGTTTCATTAAATGCAACAAGAATACAAACTCAAAATCTCGCATGAAATGCAACAAAGTACTTGCTTCTATACTTTTATCCCCCGATGCATCATCTGCTACTATCTCAAGCACTTCAATTGTTTTAGAAAATAAGTAAATAACACTAAGAATTGTGTCATAATGTGAGCTCCACCGCGTGTCTCCGGGCCGCTTTAAGGTCGCTTCTTGATTCAACCCATGCCTGGTCTTGATTTCACCAGAAGAAACTCCTTTAATTATTCTTTTTATGTGCTTCACTCGAAGAACTTTTTTACGCTTGCAAGAAGCTCCAACAACATTTGCCAAAATAGCAAGATAATCAAAGAATGATTTAAGCTTCTTATGTTTTTTTGCAACTGCTACTAGTGTCAATTGAAGCTGATGAGCGAAGCAATGAACATAAAAAGTAGACTTATTTTCTGACAATATTAAACTCTTAAGACCATTAAATTCCCCTCGCATGTTACTAGCTCCATCATATCCTTGCCCACGTACACGTGACATGCTCAGTCCATGTGTTGCAAAAAGTGACTCAATAGCCTCTTTAAGTGTTCGAGCAGTTGTATTAGCAACATGAACAATGCCAAGAAAGCGCTCAATAACATATCCATGTTTGTTCACATAACGTAAAGCAACAGCCATTTGTTCTTTAATTGATGAATCACGAGCCTCATCAACTAACAAAGAGAAAAAATCTTCCCCAATCTCTGCAACTATAACTTTTGTGGTAAAAAATGCAGTAGCACTACAAATGTCTTTTTGGATGTTTGGTGATGTCAATTTGTTGTTCCCTGGAGCATTTTTCAACACAACTTTATTCACTTCATCATTATGCTCGGATAGAAACTTTAGAATGGAAAGAAATAACCCTCGCCTTTTTGAATCATCTGAGTCATCATGGCCACGAAAAGGTAACCCCTCACTTAAAAGCAGTCTAACACACTTAATAGATGAGAGCAGACGAAGCTTGTAATCTTTTTTTCTTGGTCTGATATATTGGAAAGTTTGATATCTATGTGTTGCTTTTGATTCATTAAATCTTGACAAGCCAACATGCATCGTCTATGAATACTATTCGGTGTTTCTCCAACATGTGCAGATAAGTATTCCGTTTTCCTCCAACTATTAAATCCATTACCAACAAATGTATCCCCACCTCCTTGACCACCAATATCAGCTTTAAATAGATAACAATATAAGCAAAAAATTGCATCTTTCCTCTCACTATATTCCAACCAAGAGGCATACTTTTTGTACCAATCAGGGTTAAATCTATGTTTCTCTCCGTAAATAATAGTCTGAGGGAATTCGGAAAGCAATGGTTGATAAGGGCCCTTAAGCAAATATCCTCGACGAATACTATCTCTCTGGTTAACATTATATTCCATTATAGATGGTCTTAATCCCGGATCAGCAACAAGTGTCTCTTCTATATCGGATTCAATTTGAGATTGAGAATTGGTGTGTTGAGATGATTTTTGGATAGGAATTTGATTTGACAGATTATGAGTAGTTTCATCAACTTGGATGGATTGTGATGCCGATGATTCGGTTGTTTTGGAATGTTTGAATTTTGCAAACATATCGTGAATGCCTAAATTTTGCAAACATATCGTGAATGCCTAAATCATAATTCATAATTCATTCTAATAAAAAAATCAGAATAAAAACATTAGTTAGGAGTTGAAATAATTTAGAAACTGACTTGCCATAGTTCAATTTGAGAAATAACGTTTCCGATGATTCACTTCCTCCAATTACACCACAAATGCACCAGTCAAAATGGAGTTTACAGTACCACAACGACATTAAGAAGAAACTGCTTAAGCAGGCCAATTTGGTATATCGATAATCCATGAAACCCCCAATTTAAAAAACCCCCAATTTCAAGTGAGATGAAAAATTAAAAATTAAATCCATCAATCAGTGACCAAAATAGCTCAGATTATAAGTAGATTTAAACCCCTAAAATCCACAAATCATATCACTAACATTAGAACTTAGAAGTATTAATTATTAACTATTAAGTATAACATATTAACATTAATGTTAGAGAATAAAGTATCATACATTCATACTCACCGGTGGCACTGTTGCAGACTTGCAGGAGAGAGAAAGATTTATGAAGCTTGTTCACTAGAAATTTATGAAGTCTGTAGTCTGTAGAGAGAGAAAGATTTATGAAGTTTGTTCACTCGGAGAAATTTATGAGTTTCGTAGTATGTCTTCTGTAGAGAGAAAGATTTATGAAAGTTTGCCTTCCTTTGGCTGTGGGTTGTGTGCCGTTATGGGGTGCTTGGCTGGCTATTTAAAGTTTTAAGTTTTAACTTCAATTTTTTTATATATTTTGCCCCCAGATTTATGAAATTTTATTTTTACCCCTATAACTATATAAGGAAGAAAAAAAATTTCCAGCGGAGGCAGGTGCCTCCCCTGCCCCCTAAGTACCTCCGCCCCTGGTTCCCATATAATATTTTATCTTTTTGGACATGTGTAAGAGAATGTTCCTGAGTTAGAACTCTTCCCAACATCAGAATTCTTATTTATTTATTTTCAAGATAGGCCCAAGTGTTAAGAGTCAATGGAGGCCATGCATGTAGCCTCTGATATTGACCGCTTGTACGTACCCTCTAAACTTATTTATTCATCACCCACATACCACATATTTTACATCAATAATCAATAACTATATATAATAAGGCATTAATAGATTTTATGAAATAATTTTATGAGTCTTTTAGTTGATCACGAGTCAATTATTTATGACTAGAATTGGAAATAAAAATTTTTGGTTTGTTTATGGATTATAAAATATGACTATGTTTCTTTCTAAGAACTAATTAAAAACATACAACTTGTTTTTTAATGAGTTGAATCAGTTGCAACCAAATTTTTAAATTTAAAACTTACATACTATTATTATGACCAAATGAAGTAAATTACTTAATATATTAATTTTTTATAATATTCGTTCAATTTCTCTTTCTAATTTTTTTGAACATATTTTCTCTCTAAAAAAAAATTCCGACTCTGGGACAATGTGACGCGATCACTTGGTTATATTTCTTAGTTATTAACTTATTACATTTGTCTTTTGCTAAAAAAATAAATAAATAAATTGACAAAACTGAAGGAGCTATTAAGCCAGAAAAAATGAACATGAAGCAACCTACAACTCAAATTTTATGTTATTTTTTCCCAAATCTAAAAGATATTAAGAAGGAAAGACAATAGGAAATATAAAACACATATAAAAATAAATATAAAATATAAAAGAAATACTTGTACCAAATTCAAAACAAAGCTAAAATGACAAGAATAGGAACTGAGAAGGTTAAAAAAAGTAGTGGAATAATAACACATGATCAGAGGGTAGCAAAAAAAAAATTCCCAAGGCCTTTCGGCAAATGTAGGACCAAGTGCAAATTAAGGTTCTCTTGACCTAATTAAATTGAATGCACAAATTAGGGTTCGCATGATGATCAAATGAGAAGACGGAAGAGCGGGAAATAAAAAAGCAAGACCTGAGAGAATCTTCCATGTGTCCCGAGGCAGAAAACACGTGGAGGCGACTTATTTTGGGAATTGATTAAGGGATTGGATTGGTGGCTAGAAGGACAGGACGATCTAGACATTACTCTGACGCCTAAGGGTAAATCTGGAATTTTTCCGAAGTCATGTGCCTAGCACATGACCACTCTTCAGAAAACCCTATAAATACCCCTTCCATTCCATTGGGAAGGGGACTTCTCTTCAGACTCAAGACTTGGATTCTTGGAAGATCAAAGGGACCCTTTTGGTGACTTAAAGGCTTGGAGATTCCACCTAAAAGCACCAAAGGGGTTTGGACATTCTCTCAACTCAAAGGACTCAAGAAGGCTCTTGGAATCCCTGTTACACTAACACGGTTCTCGGATTCTAGGAGTTTTGCCACGCGTCGTTGGAGTAATCGCCCACCTGTCGTTCTCCCCTCTTCAATCAATCAATCAATTCCGTACTTTTCGTGAATTTCTCTCCTCTTCAGCCAACACAAAACCCTAACCCTAGTAAGGTACGATTTCCTTGCCCATATTTCTTTGGCGACTCTGCTGGGGAGGTGAAGAATTCGTGAAGGGTATGCCCACAACTCGAAGTGGGAGAACTACTGGAAGAGTGTCACCGACAACGAACATTACTCCAATGACGCGCGACCTAATTAAATTGAATGCACAAATTAGGGTTCGCATGATGATCAAATGAGAAGACGGAAGAGCGGGAAATAAAGAAGCAAGACCTGAGAGAATCTTCCACGTGTCCCGAGGCAGAAGACACATGGAGGCGACTCATTTTGGAAATTGATTGAGGGATTGGATTGGTGGCTAGAAGGACAGGACGATCTGGACATTACTCTGATGTCTAAGGGTAAATCTAGAATTTTTCCGAAGTCATGTGCCTAGCATATGACCACTCTTCAGAAAACCCTATAAATACCCCTTCCACTCCATTGGGAAAGGGACTTCTCTTCAGACTCAAGACTTGGACTCTTGGAAGATCAAAGGGACCCTTTTGGTGACTTAAAGGCTTGGAGATTCCACCTAAAAGCACCAAAGGGGTTTGGACATTCTCTTAACTCAAAGGACTCAAGAAGGCTCTTGGAATCCCTGTTACACTAACACGGTTCTCGGATTCTAGGAGTTTTGCCACGCGTCGTTGGAGTAATCGCCCACCTGTCGTTCTCCCATCTTCAATCAATCAATCAATTCCGTACTTTTCGTGGATTTCTCTCCTCCTCAGCCAACACAAAACCCTAACCCTAGCAAGGTACGATTTTCTTGCCCACATTTCTTTGGCGACTCTGCTGGGGAGGTGTAGAATTCGTGAAGGGTATGCCCACAACTCAAAGTGGGAGAACTACTGGAAGAGTGTCACCGACAACGAGCATTACTTCACCGAATCCAGTTCCAAGGCAAGAAAAACAAGCTTTCCAAGGCGTTAATC
Source organism: Panax quinquefolius (assembly GCA_020205615.1). Taxonomy (NCBI): domain Eukaryota; kingdom Viridiplantae; phylum Streptophyta; class Magnoliopsida; order Apiales; family Araliaceae; genus Panax; species Panax quinquefolius. The sequence continues at coordinate 90,960,847 of CM035165.1, forward strand.
TAGATCTCGATCAACCCGTCCTTGAAGACACCTCGAAAGGAAGTTCAACATCACCATACATGGCTGATCAACAACCAACGAATGTCAGGCAGACAGGCGCGGGAAGGCATGATGAGGAAGCAAGTGGAGAGCAGACGAATGATGTGCAATTGGAGATGCTTAAGGCATTGAAGGAAGCACGGGAATGACAAGGAATGATGATGGCTATGATGTTAGAGATGCAAAAGAAGCAAGAAGAAATGGGGAATTTTCGCCAACAGTTGATGCAAATCCCCACTTTCAAGGCCATGTTTCCAAGCAGTTCGCAGGAGGAACGAGCAGGAATGGAGGACAACAACAACAACAATAACAGAGAGAATCAGACTGTACCTCCATTAATGGAGAATCAGTCGGTTCCAATTATCAACTTGGAACCCCAAAACAGTGATGACATGCCACGACCCAGACTGGAAGCAAGCCAGCCTCAGACAAACATTATCACGACCACTCTCCCCATATTTTCACAAGTGCATATACCAACCATCCCAAGCCACGTCCAACGAACGAGCCAACAAGCACAACCAATGCAAGCTTTGCACGATGCAAGTGTGCATCAACCAATTTCTTTGCCATACACACCGCCAATGCAACAATACGTCACAACACCACAAAGAGTCCGTGACACGAGCCAATACGTGACGAAGGATGATATGATCGATGTGATCAATCAATTTCATAGGCAGACATCCCGACCTTTGGAATTAGACTTTACTCCACCTTACCCGACAAATATTCGGAGACAACCTTACCCGACAGGGTATATCGAGCATCCCCCGCAGTTTCCAAAATACAACGGGGAGAAAGGAAATGCCAGGGAACACATTGCCAGGTTCGTAGAGTCGATGTCTCCGTGGCTAGGATATGATGAAGTAAACAACCACAACTTGTTGATGAGGGAATTCAACAAGACTTTGACGGATAGTGCCTTCAGTTGGTACTATAATTTAGAGAAGGGATCAGTCCATGATTGGGATGATCTAAAATTGCAATTTTTTAAGAAATTTTTCTATGTGCAGAAACAGGTAACCATCGTAGAGCTCATGCGATTCAAGCAGAAGCCAAACGAGGAGCTGTCAGATTAAGTGGATAGGTTCAGGGCCCAAGCACAGAAGTGTGCAGAGCCAATTGAAGAAAAAAACTTGGTTAGCATATGCAACAATGGTGCTTTAGACGCTTTCAAGCCCCACCTCATTACCAAAGCTTGTGATTCTTTTGCGACCCTCTCATCTTTTGCACAAGACTTGGGAGGAATCATGACATTTCCCACCAGCCATGCGATGGTTACATGGAAGGGCAAGAGGACAACAACTGTGGCTTTGGCGGATTCTCAGTCAAAACCACAAGGGGGCAAGAGGGAAAAGAATGAGAAATTTGAGCGAAGCAGAGAAAAGCATGGGGACAAGTATACCAGAATGCCAGTTCCGGAGGCTATTACATGCAGCGAGAAGGCATTCAGGAGCCTGTACGAACAATGGGTTGAGCATGGAGTGGTGAAGCTTCCAAGGCCCCGGTTGGTTGTAACGGAAGAGATGAAAAGAAGATCGGACTTTTGTGTATACCACCAATATGCAGGACATTCCACTATATGGATCACGTTACGATCTGCGGAGGATATACCATGAGAAGTCAAGTGCCGGGGAGATTGAACTAGGAGAAGAAACGTGTAACACTATCACCCATGGTGCAATCCCAGAAGTCAAGAACCCAAATACTGGCTCTACCATCGAAAAAAATCTAAACTACAGATGAATTAAAAATCCACCCAAGATGGTGGTCCACCAAAAATGGTGTTTTAAGTCCTCAGGAGTATCCCTTGCCAAGTAATTGGATGACCAAGGTTGGAGGGACAAGAATTGACGAATTATATATATATATATATATATATATATATATATATAAATAAAAAATCGACTCTAAATGGTGGTTAAGTCCTCGTAGACTGCACTTCCCAAAAAATTGGACGACCCAAGTGACGAGACACCCGATTTCAAGTCCTCGTAGACTGCACTTGCCAAAAAATTGGATGACCCAAGTGACGAGGCACCCGAGTGTTACACTTTATCATTAAAAGTGAATGAGGCACCTGACTATAAGTCCTCAGACCTGAGAAGTTATACTTTTAACTTTAAAAGTAATCGAGGCACCTGACTATAAGTCCTCGAACCAGACAAGTTATACTTTCAACTTCAAAAGTAATCGAGAATTTATTATTTGAAATGTTATGCTTTTCGTTAAAAACAATTTTATTATCAATAAATTGTCAAACTTCCGCTTATGCTTGAATATTTTTTCTAATCTTTTTTTTTTTTTTAAAAAAAGAAAAAAGTTTAGATTCAAGTGTTAGTTTGCATAAAAAAACATGTTTTTTCTTGAAAAGATTCATGTTTATTGTTTTATGAGACCTATTGTTGTCTTGGAGTCTTAATTCGAACAACTTAAGATTCAATGTTAAATATTGAGCTTTAAAGAATCGTTCAAATTAAAGGCAATCAATAAGGATAAAAGAAATTACAATTTGATAAATGAAATATATGTACATGAATTTTCTAATACAGGAAATGGAAAAAACTATGAAAGCTTATGATCTAAAGGCCATGACATGTCGAACTAAAGAGAGGGGAATAGCTAAAGCCTTCAAGTCGACAATGGTGTAGTACCCTGAGCCTTCGTATTGGAGGCTATCGAGCCTTCAAGGTCTTGGGTAGCTGACTCAATTTTCCAAAAGCTTGGTCTTCAATTTTTCTATGGCATCTTGAAGCTCCTAAAGTTTACATAAAGTAAGTCATTCTCATGGAGACGTGAAGTGAATTCCGAACGAAGTGCAACAACATGATGATTGGAAATAAAGAGATCCAACCTAGCATGGAAGGGAGACATGTCCAAGGAAAGTTAGGAGATACCTAGATATCCTTGAAGAGCTCCTCTATGGCTTGCCCTCCAAGGGTTTGCTCCCCTAGAGGTTCACTCTTCTAAGACTTTCGTTTTCAAGGCTTGCAAAACATCAAGATTAAAGAAGTGAAGATTTCAACACTTAAAAATATTTAGCATGATCATTTCACCAAAGGCGTGACTCACGCGCAGGGGGCAAATGCTTATTGGTAGATGACATAGACATCCTCCAGAGTAGAGGTGCATTCCCCCAAAGCAGTGACGAATATGCATGTGGAGGAGCACCACGGTTCTGTTGAATACGAGTGTCCCTGCATAGATGGATGCAACGAAAAATGTCAGCTTTTTCTTTAGTACATCCACATAATCAACATTCTCAAGTATCTCGTTGATCCAATGCTGCCATTCCTGAAGGTGGGTAGATGAATTAGACGAAATATGAAGGAGGAGGCCATTAGGTTGGTTCCCCTAGGGGTTGGCCTGTAGGGTTTAGCCACCTAAGGAGCTCTCCCCTCTTACATTTAACTTCTCCTTACTCGTTGAATCAACTGATTGGAATAAATGTTACTTCACCGGAATATCCGAGCCAAGATCCTTGTTAAGGTGAAATGGCCCGGAATAAGTTCTTTCTCTTTGCGGTGTTGTCCTTTTCTTTTAGAATTTCCGAGCCAAGGACCTTGTTAAGGTGAAATGGCTCGGAATAAGTTCTTCCTCCTTGCGGTGTTGTCCTTTCTTTCAGAATATCCGAGCCAAGGACCTTGTTAAAGTGAAATGGCTCGGAATAAATCCTTCCTCTTTGCGTTGTTGTTCTTTCTGTCAGAATATCCGAGCCAAGATCTTTATTAAGGTGAAATGGCTCGGACTAAATTCTTCCTCGCTACGGTGTTGCTTTTTCTTTGAGAATATCCAAGCCAAGAACCTTGTTAAGGTGAAATGGCTCGGAATAAATTCTTCCTTGCTGTGGTGTTGCTTTTTCTTTGAGAATACCCAAGCCAAGATCCTTGTTAAGGTGAAATGGACCGTAATAGACGTTTCCTCATTGCGGTATTGTTTTTTTATATATACTACGATTACCTGAAAAGAAAAGAAATAGAAGAAGTAATCACGAAGCATCAACCAAACGATGTCTGCATGGATAATCCAACGGTGAACAATTGAATTTCCAAATCAGACTATCACCAACATGGCATTCAAATATTCAGGCCCAGTACTCAGGGCGTGGTCTAGATCAGCAATCAAGTCATTCACATCCTCAATTTCGACAGAGATACGAACAAGATCCTCGGTTAGACCTTTGGCCTCTCATAGTGCAACTGGTATGGATGCGTGGAATATAAAACATGGCATGCTTATGACCGATTTCACACTCCCTGCAAATTGAAGATGATCACAATATCCAATGAACATTCAAAATTAAGGAGATGAAATTTTATGCTTTTATATTATTTTCTAAACCAGAGAATGAACTAGCAACTATGGTGAACATATGCACTTGAATAGGAAGAATACCAAAACTGACGGTTATGCTGAAATACTTGGTGGTCTCAGTTATGTGCTTAGAGAGTTCCAATGATCCTGTAAGGAATCTGAGTACGTATCCTACCCCCGTTGCCTGTAAGAAGCATATAAATACAATTAAAAAGAGGAAGTGGGTGGACACTTACTACAAACAGGGTTGCATGTGACATAATCAACTTCACCTTGGCCTGGGCAAGCACTAGGACAATTTTGTTCCAATCGGTAGCACTGAGGGTAGGACATGTTCTTGCAATAGGCCTTGGGCGGAGAAATTGAAGATTATGGCGGTGATGGTAGTGGAATAATATGACAAACAGGTTGGCATGATCAAGCACAATCAACTACGCGGGTTTCGTTATTTGAGGCTGATTTCAAGGATTTCATTTTATAAATTGATAAACCAATTACATTATCAAATCATCAGTTTATAAAATCAAATCATCTTTTATTTAATTATATATAATTATCTTTTTGAGTATATATATAAAAAAAAAGTTAAATTTGAAATTTAACTTTTTGAGTATATATAATTATCTTAAAAAAAAATAAAAAATAAAGACGGAATTGATTTTCCTTGTTAACACTCTCTTATATATATATATATATATATATATATATATATATATATATATATATATATATTAATTTAACTTATTAAATGGCTCAGAACTCGGCTATCTCTTCCTAGGTTGATTGATTGACTTGGGGACTGGAGTAGTAGCATTTCAACAGTAGACATCTCAACGTATCCGTGGTTATGTGGATCGAGTTCTTCCATTATCAGAGCTGCATATTCGTCCGCTCTCTCTTGAATCTTTGACAGCTTATTTGCACTAGCACTTGGCATAATTATCTGAAAAAATTAGTGCATAAATTTGTGGCTATTGATTTTTTCGTTGACACTCATAATATATAATATATAATGGAAACAAATATTTTATTTATAAATGCAAAAGATTTGATCTTGTTTCTAAATAAAAAAAAAGAAGATTTGATCTAGTTTCCAAATAAAAGATGATTGGATCTTATTTACAAAATAAAATTTTATTTATTTCAAGAGTGGAAGAAATGCATGTGTGGTTGTGCTTTACTTGCAAATGAGAAAGAGAAATCTTTTACATGGTTGTTTCAAGAGTGGAAGAAATGCATGTGTGGAAAAGATCCTGGGGTAATTATAACAGATCAAGATCATGCTATTTGCAATGCTATAAAGAAAGTCTTTCCTAATACTCGACACCGATTTTATTCATGGCACATTGAGAAGCATATCACAGAGAGACTTCATCTCCTTCGTTCTAGCAATCAAGCATTTTGTGATGAGTATAAAGCATGGTTTTATAGTGAAACCATATTAGAATCAAAGAGCCGTTGCGAACCATATTGCAAGATGTGATTTGTCAGATGGATATTACCCAAGCATCTAGTCCAATTGTTTCCTTTGTTGACATTCCAGAAATAACAGTGTGTGATTCCAATGGACCAGTTAGTACTAAAGGTAGACCAAGGGGAGCCTCGAAATTTCAATCGGGTAGAGAGGTAGCTCAAGAAGTAAAGGGTAAACAAACTCGTTATTGTGGAGAGTGCGGAGAAGCCAACCATTATAGGACTACTTGTCCAAAACTAGGTACAAACAGTTCATTTTGTTATGTTTTTTATTTATTTTTATTATAAATATTTAATTTTAATTTTTATTATTGTTTATTAATAGCAAATCAACATAACAAAGATAACGATAATGAAAAAGGGAATAAAGGAAAAGACAAAAACCACCAAAGGTACTTGTTATGCATCTTATTGCATATTTTTCCCAAGTTGAAAATTTTTGTTTATAGTACATATTTGCTAGTCTATCTCAATTTGAGAGAACATTGTTCTTCACATTTTGTGGTGTGGTGATGTGACTATGGACAGGTTGAAATGGGGGAATGAGGTCTTGAAGAATTTGTTGAAGAATAAGATCAGTCCCGAAACCTTAAAGATGATTAAGTGGTGTTTTCTACATTATATTGTTGTTACTTTTATTAAAGATATATATATTTTTTTATAATTGTAGTTATTAAATATAGTTCATTATTTTAAACTATTTTTGGTGGTACTAGATAGATCCTTATCTATGATTTTTTGTTGTTGTTTGCACATCAGCTCTTAATGGTGACAATGTTGAAACTGTATTTTTTAAGCTGCGAGAGGAAATAAAGAAATTTTCTACATGCTCTTGTTGAGGAGTGTGTATCTCATTACAATTTTCAAGGTTGATTGTTGCAAGTGAAACTTTTGCATGTTAAGTTGTCATTTGAATTTGATGCATTAGCAGAGGCATTACTTTGGACAGTATTATGTATGTATATTGTGTCTTGTTCCATTTTATCATTCATGTTTCAGGGAATACTGTTTAATTACACGATGGGCTATGACCATTTTTTAATTTCTTTCTATATGTGATGTTTCTAATTTTGATGAATTAACTTAGGCTATTGGAAAGAGTAGAATTGCACTAACTTTACATATCAGGAAAAAGAAGAGAAAAAATGGAATTGCAACTAGAATTTCTCAAGGAAGTAATGGATTCAAAGTTGTAACATTTATGAAACAATTTGGTGGTTTCTAACTAGTCCCTTATTTTCATGATTACCTTTTTAATGAATGAATACTTTATATCTTTTTGATACAATTTGGTATTCTTAGTGGCGAAAAAGAGAAAAATGTATTCTTATTGGAAAAAAGGACATTAGACTAATGAAAAGTTTGCTTTATCTTGCAAGGCTCTGTTTTGAAATTGCAAAGACATTTCCATCTGTGGGTTAACTTTCTTTTAATTTGGCAGCATTTTTATTCTCTATATCTTTGATGCAACCATATGGATGGTAACGTAATTCAGTTCACTGAAGCTGAGAGTAGAAACCTCACCAAAATTGTCCACAACATTCAGGACCCAAAGTAACGCACAACATTTTGACAACATCAGCAAAAATGTCCACAACATCCAGGTCTTGCTTGTAGCCTATGAATTCATTTGTATTTATATTGTCATCACCCAAAGTGGGAGTTCCAAAATAAAAATAACATTTACAAGCAACTTACAAAATGTAAAGAAAATAAATTTTCAAAAAACTACTATCCGTAAATCCAAATCCAAAAAAAAATCTTATATAAAAAAAACAATCATATTTTCACCGTTCGATCATCCCCGAATCTAGATCAAACGGTACAGTTTTCTACTGCTCCTCAACCTCAATATACCATATAGCTTCCTAATCTCCTTCATAGCAGGCGAACCAACATTCTTCCAACTAACGCCACCGCCTTCCCCCGCCTCCTCCGACGAATCATGTACATGGTATCCCAACAAGAATGTCCAAACCTGCAGTCATAAATTAAAACCTTAAAAAGTGATCTTCATGCTCAACCACCCAAAAGGATAGACAGTCAAACTATAACATATGAGCCTCTTTCCTCAAACTATGCTCCAATCCTCCATAAAATATTCTCTTTTCAAAGCTTTTAGCGCCCACTACTAGCCTTGAGAATCCAAAAATTAAAGTTGACCACGCAAAAAGTCCATTCGTAAATCATAAAATGAATTCATGAACATTGTTACAAAAAACTTTTTTATTCTTTTTAGAGTGGTAGAAGGGTCAAAGGAGGATGGGATAAAAAAAATCTTTCCTTTTAGTTTCATAGACCTTCATATGATCAAGGTTATAATACAAAAATTTTGGCCAGTTATTCTACATTCTATTCATATCACTAATCTAATTCACATCCCACACCACCAAAAGCTTAGTTTAAGGCCAAAAAGTATAGGATTTTTGTAGATCCCATGTGACACCTAAGAAAAAGCAAAGAAACAGAATAAATCAAGGAGGTGGAGGAATCCACCAATTGAAGTACATTATAAAAAGAGGAATTGGACTCTGAAGGGTATATTAAAATGCATAGAATTACAAAAATTTCTTTATCTGTAGATCCCATGTGAACCAAATCAAGACAATTAAACAGGACAAAATCAAGAAGGCGGATGAAACCCTCAATCCAAATACATTTTACTTTAAAGAACTCCTAAAGGGTAACTTCAGATGCATATCTATTACAAAATATACACTCTGCGTTCCTCACACGGCTTTGAGAGGAACTGGATAAGAATAAGAAGAGATGGGAAAGCCCAAAATTCATGATTTGAACAAAACAAGCAAACCCCAATGCGTCAGTAAAAAGAAAAGGTCTGATAATTATTTACTTGCGTTCTCATTCACGCCTGATCATCTAAGTAATTGAGTGCAATAGCATAGAAATAAAAATAAATAAAGGTAGTGGCAGTCCTTACCTCTTCAGGGCCCAAGGGAGGCTGACGCGATTTTTCCCACATCAGTGTTAATTTATCAACCTGTCGACAAAGGAATAAAATTAAGAAGCTTAAGATGATGAACTAAGCATTATAATATGGGGGGAACAAAAAGAAAACAATGGCGTAATACAGCACATGAATTCTCAAAATAATCTACAAACCCCTAGCAGAGAAGAGAATTGGAGAATATGGAGGAGAGAAGAGTAGAGAATCGGAGTAAATGGAACCATGTTTGGGAGGAGAGGAGAGAAGAGTAGAGCTCTTATGCACGATCGATTTGGGAAGGGGGAGCTTGGATCCATGATTTGGGAGGGGAGAGCTTCGCACTGTGTTTTGGGAGGAGAGTAGAGAGGGGAGAGGAGCCGTGTTTTTTTTTTAAAAATAAATGGGCCAAACGACGTCATTTTAATGTCTTGTGCAAAAAAAAAGTTACATATGTCACAGACTTATATATATATATATATATATATATATATATATATATATATATATATATTGAATTACATGTATGCATATGCAGGGCAGCAGGAGGGACTTATGATTACAGTCCTGATGCAAATAAAAAGTAACGTGGGACATATAACATAACTCCCTCTGACCCTCTGAGATGATATAATATATATATTATATTAAAAGCAGCGTGGGTCTTACTCTTTTGACGATGGAAGAGAACAAAGATAGTCAATTATCTGTCGGGCACATGAATGTCAGTAGCTTATTGTTGCGCTCCGCCACTCCATAAAAATTGATACTCCACTGAAAATTAGAGATTAGGGCATCCCCTATTAAAATGTCTAATAAGCTGAAGATGAGGGATAATTGTATATTATCACAACCTCAATTTATGGATCAAATATGAAACATAGCTAACTTTTTATTACCGTCAATCACTAGTAGGTGTATATATATATATATATATATATATATATATATATATATATATATATATATATGAAAACAAATATTCTATTCCTAAATAAAAATGATTTTATTTTGTTTCCAAATATATATATATATATGAATAATTTGATATAAAGAAAGAGTTTATTTTATTTTTCAAAATAAAATAAGATTTTATTTACTTAGTATATATATATATATATATATATATATATATATATATATATTATTAAGGAAACAAAGATTGAGCAGGATTTGGGAGAGTTCTCCTAGGGGTCTCCTCTTCAAGAATTTTTTTGTTTTCAGGACTTACAAGATTGAGCTTCGAGGATTTTTTTCAGAAATTTGAAGTAGGATTCACAGAGTTAAAGTATTTTGCACGATAATCACTCCAAAGACGCGACTCTCGCGCAGGGGGCAAATGTGGGCCCAAGTGCAAATTAGGGTTCTCTTGACCTAATTAAATTGAATGCACAAATTAGGGTTCGCATGATGATCAAATGATTCATTTTGGGAAATAAAGAAGCAAGAGCTGAGAAAATCTTCCACGTGTCCCGAGGCAGAAGACACGTGGAGGCGACTCATTTTGGGAATTGATTGAGGGATTGAATTGGTGGCTAGAAGGATAGGACGATCTGGACATTACTCTGATGTCTAAGGGTAAATCTGGAATTTTTCCGAAGTCATGTGCCTAGCATATGACCACTCTTCAAAAAACCATATAAATACCCCTTCCACTCCATTGGGAAGGGGACTTCTCTTCAGACTCAAGACTTGGACTCTTGGAAGATCAAAGGGACCCTTTTGGTGACTTAAAGGCTTGGAGATTCCACCTAAAAGCACCAAAGGGGTTTGGACATTCTCTCAACTCAAAGGACTCAAGAAGGCTCTTGGAATCCCTGTTACCCTAACACGGTTCTCGGATTCTAGGAGTTCTGCCACACGTCGTTGGAGTAATCGCCCACATGTCGTTCTCTCCTCTTCAATCAATTAATCAATTCCGTACTTTTCGTGGATTTCTCTCCTCCACAGCCAACACAAAACCCTAACCCTAGCAAGGTACGATTTCCTTGCCCACAGGCAAGAGAGCAGATTCTCTGTTCCCAATTCTCATGTTTCCTTGTGTCCCCCCACTTACATTTTGACACATAATCTCTTACTTAACACCAATTAACTCTAAAATTAAATAAAAAGACATGTGTCAAAATGTAAGTGGGGGGACACAAGGGAGACAGGAGAATTGGGGACATAGAATCTGCTTTCTTTTGGCAGATTACTCATAATGCGACTTACACCTAGAATTATATAGAGATCGAAATAGAAAGAGAGAATACATAGATGGGTTTTTTTGATTAGTCAGAATGACAGCTCTCCAAGTTGCCACCCACTTTTAAAGTCGTCCCTACAGTTTATTTTTCACCAATTAAATCCTTAAAGGGACATTTTTTGACATTTCCGTTCTTTTACCCGATTTGAACCCTACCCATTTTGACCAAATTTTGTTCCACCCGACCTAGTTTAACCCAATCCCAATTTCACAAATTATTTTTTATAAAAAAAACTAAACAGTTTTAAATTATTATAGAAGTAATTAATATTTTGAAAATAATAATTTATTTTAAAATATTAAAAATAATTATTATTTTAAATATTCTTAAAATATTTATTATTTTAGGAAAAAAATATTAGAAGCTTTTATTTTTTGCATAAAATGAGTAAAGTTTCATAAAATAAAGATTCAAAAAATTAAATAAGAAAACAAAACTTTATTTTCCAAAGAAATAGATTTTTTCTCATTTTTTATGTAACACATTATTTTTAGAAAAAAATTGTTTTTGTCTTTACCATTATTATATGTTTTCTTAATATTAAAATTTTAAAAACAAAAACTAAAAATAGAAATTAAAATACAAAAAACATTAAAAGATAAATAAAAAAACTGATTCATTTTTAAAAAAAACAAATTAAAAAGTTTTAAAAAATTATTATTTTCAAGAAAAAATTAGAAAATTTTTATATTTAAAAAAATGTGTAAAGTTTTATAAAATATAGATTAAAAAAAACAACAAAATACAACTTTATTTTAGTAAAAATAGAAATATATTTTTAAAAAAATAGTAAATTTCATAAAATATAGATTAAAAAATAAAATTAGAAAACTTTATTTTCATTAAAAATAGAATTTTATATTTTTTAAACGATGTGTATATTTTCATAAAAATAATAAAGAATTTAAAATTTTAAACTTTAAATTTTGAATCTATATTTTAGGAAACTTCACTCAATTTAGGAAAAATAAAAGTTTCTAATATTTTCTCTAAAATTAATAACTATTTTTAAATCTTTTAAAATTTTAATTTTATTTTAAAATATAAAAAATAAATATTATTTTAAAAATATAATTTTATTTTATAATATTAAAATAAATTATTATTTTTGAAAAATACTATTTTATTTTAAAATATTAAATATAAGTATTATTTAAAAATAATATTTTATTTAAAATGTTAAAAATAATTATTTTATTTTAAAATATTATAATTAATTAATATTTTAAAATATTAAAAAAATTATTATTTTAAAAATAATATTTAATTTTTAAATATTTAAAATAATAATTTGAAAATAATTAATTGGTAAAATTGGGTTCGGGTAAAACTAGGCTTCTAGATTGGGTAAAAATTTGGTCTAAATGGGTCAGATTGGGTAAAAATTTGGTAAAAAGAATGAAAACGTCAAAAAATATCGTTTTAAGGACCTAATTAGCGAAAAATGAATTTTAGGGAAGACTTTAAAAGTGAGTGACACAATTTGGAGGGGTAAAATTGACATTCAATCTTTCGATTATGAAGAAGGAGACGGAGAAGACGATGTGTGAGAGGAGAGAATTGGATTCTTTTGATTTTAGTTCGGAACAAATTAAAAAATAGGTTGAAATTAGTTAACTGGTTCGTGTTTGTTTATCTTTTAAGAAATATGGGTCTAAATTTTAACCAACTTAGATAATTTAAAGTAGTTATTAACCAATTCATATGGTCCAAGTTAATTTGGATTGGGCTACCAATTTGTAAGCCAAATTGTAAGGCCTATTCAAGACTATATATTTTCTAGATACAATGAAAAAATTAAACTCTTCGTATCCCATGAAATATAAAAAATAATTGTGTGTGTGTGTGTGTATATATATATATATATATATATGCATACATGTTTGACATAGTTTGGAACTAATGGATATGGAAAGACAACTTCTAAGTTCAAATTTATCACTATATATAATTTTAATATGACTCAAGAATGAACAAAAAGGGATAAGTAATGAAAGTGTTATGATACAAACAAAAATAGTGTTTTGTTAAAGTAAAATTAGGAAAACGAGTGTTATAACTTGACTTGAGATGAATTTTGAAAAAATATATATTTTGACGTATACTAACTTATTTTGTCGTAACGAAGAGATTTTCTTAAAATTTAAAATGTTTGAATTTAATTTTTAATTATAAGATTATTGGAGAAGTTAACAGGAATGTTAAAATATAATTATGGGAAATAAATTAATAAAAGTAAATATTATTCTGAGGAAGTTATTTTGTTGACAGAAAATATTTTATATTTAATGTTGTAGAAGAATCAGAATTGAGTATGGAAGAAAGAATTATTGAATGTGAATAATGTAGATGATGAACTATGGACGGAGACAAGTTTCCCTAACTTGTACAAATTGATTATTGTGTGCTAGTTTCCTTAAATTTTTGCAAGTTTCTTCACTTTGAGCAATTTCTTTAACTTGTAGTAAGATTGTTTATTATTGCAAGTTCTAAACTTACGATTTTTTTTTAATAATTGTGCAAGTTTCGGCACTACGTGCATTTGAATTTTTTTTATTAGCTAAACTTATGTTCGTTGTTATGTAATATCAAACTATTCAATATGTTGATCATGAATATTATTTTAAGAGTGAATGTCATTTGTTTCGGCTACTCTGTTGTGAAAGTAGTTAAGACTGAGGAAGAACAACCTCATAATATAAGGCCACATTTATGGAAAGTTTTTAAGTCTATATGACTATTAACCACTTATGGAGTCAACAGTTTATATAACTGTGGGGACTTTTGGGCCATATAATGTCGACTTAACTCTTTTAGTTTTGGCATAATTAAAAGATTTGACAATTTTTGTGGCTATTAACTTTTATAAAAGAGTTCAATTTCTCATTACCATGTATAGAATTAAGAGCAATTATGACTTTTGAATTGTGTATGATGTGTTCATGGTCCTCATGACCATGTATAACAATCAAAGCAATTATGACTGTTGAAATATGTATGATGAGTTCATGGTCCTCAAAACCATTGGTAAAAGTTTTTAGTTGACTGTTAAATAATTATTGTTCATATAATGCCGACTTGGAGATTATATAGCCAGGCCATATATTGTTATGGTGAGGCTTTAGATTGTCAGGTTGTTAGGTTGCGCTCTATCAAAGAAATGTTTTTGAAAAATTAAAGAGTTAATGGTTAACGACCCCTCAGTAATAATCTAAAGAAAAAGGCTATGATATTGAAGTTCTAATACTACTTATTTACTTTGTGTTGTCACACGTTTCTGAAGCTTCACATGTTGAAAAGCCTCTTTAACGAGCTATTCATTTTTTCAAAGTATATTTATTAACTGTTAAGTTATTTTGACAAGTCACTTTGTACTACATATAGTAAGGTAACATGTTACATGTCATATTCAGTGTTGTTACGTTGATCACATATAGTACGATTCAACATAACTCTCTTTCCTTTAAGTCGACCATTCAAGTAACTAAAGTTGATAATCCTTACAATTCAAAAATATTAAATTATTGATTCATGTTTATTCATTAAATTGTTTCATTTCTATTTTATACTTATTGAGCATATTTGATGCTAACTCTTGCCAAACATTAACATGGTGCAGGTAGAAAATAATGATAGGACCAAAATGGTCAGATTTAAACTATAGAATGAAAGATTAAAATCATATAAAGGTTACAGGTTGGTATCAGGTAAAAAGAATAAGACCTAAGTTGCGATACCGCGATGAAGTATGTGATATAATGTATAAATAGACTAGTTAAATAAAAAAAATATTGATAGATGTTGAGGATGATGATGAATAGTGAACACAAAGTCTGTTATAGTGAGTACTCAGATTTTGGGGGCATTATAGTTTTCTCATTTGCCGTCGCTGTAAACATTTCTCTCTCTTTCCTCGCTCCTCCCTCACGTGGCTCACAAATCTCACCTCCTTCCCGCCGTCACCCTTAATTTCGGTCCTCCGATCCACCTCGCCCTTTAACAGATCAATGACGTAGTGCGCATTGGTGGTGGTGGCGGCATAACGCAGCGGTGGTGCTTCTTTTCCCCTTTAACACTGGATAGGATCCATTTAATTTTATTTTATTTTCCATTCCCACTTAAATAACAACCAAAAATTAAATGCTTCATTTTATTTTCTCTAATGAAGAGTATTGTGGTGGGGGCGGTGACACTGCAAATAATAACAAGCAAACAAAGGGGCTCTATTTCAGTAAGTTACATTTTAATTTGCCTAAAAAATAGGTTAAGTACAATATTAATTTTGTTTGCCCTAGTAATTGAATGTATATACTTCTTACGGTCCAAATAATTAGAAGCCAATAATGTCCTCTTTGTATTGCCTTAAAATGTTAATTAGTTTAAATTTGTTTATTATAGTTATGTTTTGCTGCTTACACAAACACATTAACAAAGTTTGAGCACATATATGTCAAGTATATCATTTTATAAGATATAGAATAACAACAATGAAAGTTAAGATCTTGCAAGTAAGAGATTTATGATAAATAAACCAATGATATATCAAAATAAATATAGCTCTTTATAGTTTAGGATCAATTTGGTTTATATAGTGCTTATCACTCTCAAAGATTTGGCTATATATGAATCAACGTTTTATACACAAAGGACAATTTTCCTTGCAAAAATGATAAGGATAATGCCGACTGCACTAAGAATAAACTTGTGACAACCCCAAAACAGGTTTATTCCATCCAACCTATTCTAAGTCGCCAATTACATAGTACAGAAAATAACTACAATTTTATTACAACAATTGTCGTGCAAAATACAACAATACATATGCTGTGAGTTTGGATACAAATATATACCAACTGTGACTCTCATCCCAACCTTGGATAGCACGTCACAATGACACCTTACATAAAGGTATAGTCAAAAACTGTTTTAGAAATTAGAATCTTTGGGAAGTGCTCAAGGAAACCTTCGTACATGGGAGGCCATGCTTCTAGGTTATGATAGATATCATATGGCTGCGTAATTATCCTTGGTTGACCTAATAGACCCCAAAGAAAAAGCGAGAAGATTACTATCATATTCTTCCCAATGGTGAGTCTTCCTCGACATATCATTATCTCCATTGTCTCTAATTGAGAATTATACTTCAAACAAACACCAAGATTATATAGGTAGTGCTCGTAAATATACTCAGCAAGTGGATGAGCACAACCTTGTCTTATGATGACACGAGGTTGTATGTCATTAGACATCATGTATGATAGTGGCAAAACACCCTTCCAACGTTGGGTTCGCCTCACCCTAGTTGATTCACCAAATATAACTACTAAATGATGACCACCGTTCTATTCCCCTGTTACCCCCGCTCGACCCAGCTACACTCTTATTAACTGAAAGGAATTGTGAAGCAAAAGGGTGAGCACAACTAGCTCAGTAAAGAATATCATGACTAAAGATAATTAAATTATCAATAGCCTTCATCAATAATAAATCAGAGATTTAAAACATATGGTAGATGATAAAAATTTCAACCATAGTTGCAGCGGAACGAGCAATCCACTAGAAGAGTCAAATAGACCATAAAGTCTATTATCTTCTCTATGTTAAAAATTCACCAACAATGTTTTATCCCTGTATCATCAATCAACAGTTCTGGTCCACAATCATATGAATAACTCATAATCATAATTGTGATTCTAAATTTTTCTTCGCATCCAAGATGAAGATAATTTTCGTCACATTTATTTACCTGAAACATCAAAGACCATGGTTATACCAAATCACAGTTCCTGTTCATAATCATACTAATAAATTCATCTTTGTACTACGAGCCAAAGATATTCATCAACAGTTCATCTTTGCACTACTGGCCAAAGATATTCAACAACATGTCATCTTTGCACTACGGGCAAAAGATATTCCTCAACAATTAATCTTTGCACTACAGGCCAAAGATATTCCTCAACCATTCATATTTGCACTACAGGCCAAATATATTAATATCTCAAAGAATATATATAATCATTTCAGAATTAGTATAAACAATAATTATAACCATGTTGATCAATTCACCTTTGCACTTAAGCTAAAGATATTCAATTATAAATTCAATGGTCATGATCATACCAGTCAACAATTCAACTTTGCACTACTGGCCAAAGAGAACCCATAATCATGATCATACCAAAAATCTACCCATCTTTACACTCAAGTCAAAGAGAAATATCATCGTTAGGGTTATAAAAATGTTATATATGATAATAAAAATAATATGATCAACATATAGTTTTAATCTCAAGAGTAATATTCATAAATCAACTATAATTTGGTAAGAAAAAGAAACCAATTTTATCGTGAATAGTACCCGTGAATAGTAACTCGTGAATAGTAACTCATGAATAGTAACTCATGAATAATAACTCGTGAATAGTAACCCCGACATGAAAAAGGTAGAAATTCCACAATAAAATCCATACAAATATTTCGGTATAATGATATTGAAAGAATAATATTTCTTAAGCTTATAAATAATTTATTTTAATTGTTTACACTTTACTAAATAATGCATTTAATCATTCTAAAATGCCAACCTCACAAGATTTCATCACCAATAGCCAAAACCCTCATAAAAAATCTGCATATACCTCATGTAGGATTCTCAAGCCATAAAATCCTATTTTCTAATTTTCTTACTTTACATAACATATTTAATTCATTTACTCATAACTAGTCCATTTTCATGAAAAATACCAAATCAGTTCCAAAAATATTTCTTTTTTGGGATTTAGCAGAATATAGTCCCATATTGAACATATATTTTTCTCAAAATTTTTAAAATTCATTTACTATTTTTCATATGACCAAAACCGCCGAATATTTAAACATTTATCATAAATTGTACTTTTATCCAAAAATTCCAAAATTCACAGAGTATACTGTTTTTATATAGATATACTTCCAATAAAAATTTCATCAATTTTGGAGTTAACCACGAGGAGTTATAAGCGATTACTTTTAAAATAGTATTTTCTCATAAAATTCATAACTCTTAATCTATACATCCAAAAATTACCATTTTTGGACACAATCAATAAAACTCATCAAAATATCATTTCAAATTTTTCCAGAATTTTTGAAGGTCTGAAAAGTTACGAAACATGAAAAACATAACCCTTAAAATCCCTTACCTCAAAAGAGCAGTATTTCTGACTTGAATATCGGATATAACGCTGAACGAACTTGTGTCGTATAGAAACACTCAAGATATCTAAATACTAACAAAAATATGCTTGATAATATAGAGAGAGAAAACTTATATTTCTGCTGTGATTTTCAATTCTAACATAAGCACCTATTTATAGGAAAATGCTAGAACGCCATAAGAGACTAAAATAATAAAATATATTATTTCTTTTTCTTTTTCCACGCCACCTCAATTTGTCAAGCCAGCCACCAGCCATCTTTGAACCAAAAGATAGCAGCCCATATGTTGATAACCAAGTGGGTCCCACCCATAAATTAATAAAAATTATTTTATTTTCCTAAACTTCAATAATTCATAGAAAATAGACCGTTTATCAGAAAAATATGAATTTTATGTCCATTCTGCCTAAAATCGAATTCTCTACAACTTTGTAGCTTTGAGTTTTTCCAAATTCCAAACCAAAAATTTCCGAAATCCACAAACGGATGATTTTTAATACCTCCACACCAACAAAATACTGATAAAATATCTCAGCATTAATTCTTTCATTTTTATCCACATAAAAATAAATATATTCATCATTTATATCCACATAAAATAAATATTTCCTTATCATATAAATCAATAATTAATTATTCACAAATAATATTACAGAATCACAATAATGACAACCAGGCAGTTCCCAAGAAAGAGAGGGCTTTCTGATAAGGATTTCTCCTCTCTTGGTAGCGCAATTAATTAGGTGACCAAACCTCTCCTTAATGTAACTTTCTAGACATTGCCAATAATGCTATCTAATAATATTATTCAAATAATATGAATTCTCGATCTTATAATGGAGATATCGTTGTGCGGTGACAATTATTGAAACAACAATAATATAAAATATCAACGCAAACAATTATTGAATCAATAAAATAAAATATTGAACAGTAATTATTGTAACAATTATTGAGTAGTGCCTTCTTACGTAAGGATCAATAATTCAAAAATAATGTGTAAAAACCGTAGCCATTGTGCAAACACGCGTAGACATCGTATTTTAACTAGAGGGTATTCCAACAAAGGTTGTTAATTCAGAATAACTACGCCGTTATTTATAAAAACTCAATTTTTGTCATTTTCTTCATCCGACAGTTATTCGTTATGGGGCCCACAAATGGTTGCGCCGTCGTACGAATATTCCCCGACAACAAGAATATTCTACGACCAAACGAATATTCCCCGACAACAAGAATATTCTATAACCACTTGCGTATTTTGAAAAATTTATATATATCACCCTTAACTTTAAACTTTTATCAATTTAATCATTTACTGAATTGTAATTATAAGAAAAATTGAATACTTTTATTTCATAAAATTTGGGGTCTTACAATCTCCCCTCCTTATGAAATTTCGTCCCCGAAATTTACGTACCTGGTATTTCGAAAAGTTGAGAATACCTTGCTTTCATTTCAGATTCTATCTCCCGGGTCATCACGACTTCTCCATTGCTCATCTCCCGTGATAACTTCATTTGGGTTCTTCACTTGTTGGGAAGTCATGACAACCGCTCTCCCTTGAACTACCCGGCTTTGACTTGTCTGGGGCAGCATTTGGCGTCATCACTACCGTTGGAATATACTTTTCTATAGGGCATATTCCTCCCTCAACTGCCTCATCGTACTCCTGATTCATGATCTGAATCATCAATCTTCGATCCATATCGAATTCAGGTTGACCACTCTGTACAGGGTAATTCAAAACTCGATGTTGGGTTCTCCCAATTACTTTCCAAAAAGAGAAATTCATATCATCTATTTTAGCCTTCTTAGATCGGACATCTCTTTCCACAATATCCACGTGTCGTGCGGCTTTTTCCCATGCATCACTTATTCTCACTCGTTCAGTTTTTTCTTCTTTCAGCTCAGATTCCATCTTTATCATCTTTTACTCTGCCAAAGAATGCTTCTGTTCAAGCATCACGTATCGGGTAACACAAGCTTGAATTGTTGCATCCTTTTGTTCCACGACCGCCTGCCATTCTTCAGCCTGCTCTTCTAACTCATGAATACGATTTTGCAATTCTACATTTTGATCATATAATACCTATAATAAATTCTCCTCAGGTACCTCTTCTTCCTCACTCTCAGCTGTTACCTCTGCGACTATCTTGGGTGCAACTATCAATTCTTCACTCACCACAAGAATATCTCTAATTCCTTCTTCGTCTGACATCACATTATCATGGTTAGTGATTAGAGGTATCCCCACAGTCTCATTCACTCCATTGTTAACATTCTCAGCAGCCATTCTCAAATACTGCCATAAACAAGGGTTAATTAAATAAATTAACATATCACATAATATCCCGATATTATAACTGACCAACAAATAAGCTTAGGTAGGACACACTAGTGAAGGATTTACTCATCTCTCCCCTCCTAGTTATATTCCCCGATCCCACCAGAGACCATATCCCTAGGCTCTGATACTACAAGAAAAAAGCTTAAGTCCGACGGATTTTTCCGTCGGAATCACTCTTATTCAGTCAAAATTACGTTATTATAGACGGAAATATCCGTCAAATATTCGGTCGTAAATATTCGCGTCGAAAATAACGTCCGTCAAGAATTCTGTCGAAAATTACATATCTTCGACGAACGTATCTCCGACGGATGTACGTCGAACATTATCTATCTTCGACCTAATATATAGGACGAAACTGTTCGTCGAATATAAGAGTAACTAAGTTCGACGGATACATTCCCTCGGAATTCCTTATTCCCTACTGAAAAATAGAATAACCCATCAAACATTAAAATTGGTTGATTATTACCTTCGACGGACTTTACGTCGGAGATAGGGTGTTTACGACGGATAATTTGCGTCGAAGATAACGCATGCTCGACTAAAATTAGAATATTTTGGTATTTATTAAAAATTACTTATTTGTTATTTTCGAGGAAAATTCCGTCGCAACTATCTTATTCCGTCAGAATTAACTAGCCTTTTTTTTTAAATACAGATTTTAAAAGTTCAGTTTCCAGGTGTTTAAACCCATTAATGTACTTGTAACCTGTCACAACCCAATACACAATAATATAAACATGTATCTCACATTCAAATATGCATCGTAGCACTAAAACTTAATCTTCTACTCATTATCATTCACATTCACATTCAAATATCCACCAAAACGTATTATAAGCTAACCAATTACAAATATAATTAATTGACCATAAATGTTAAACAATATAATTTACAATAGTTGTACAGACACAATTAGACAATACAATATATACAAAAGGGTCTACCAATAACATGAATATATACAAATGAACTATAAACTAGTAAAAGTATGATCATCATCTAAGTGAGGCGAACGACGCCGCTTGCCTCGTGGATATGGACTCGGGACTCGTGCTCGCTTTCATCATCGCCACTGGGTCGCCATCGCCACCCCTGTTGATAGAATCAAAAATATAAATCATTAGTCCATATATATATATATATATTTGTGTGTAAGAATTAACAAACTAGCCTTAATTGAAAAACATAAACAATAAGAATACCTGAGTAGGAGGGGGCAGACGAAAAGCCTCCTCCAAGAGGGTAAATATGGATCCCTCATGCACATCATCGGTGGAAGATTATAAGCGACCATAATGACTGGCCAAACTGAGTACGGCTGGCTAAAATTATTAAAAAGGCAAAAGACATCAGTAGCCATGTCAAGCCTAACATTCCTAACTTCTTCCGCAAACTCGGGATAATTTACATCAAATCTCTTCCATTCATCTCCATCCGCTAGGTGAGTCAGCTGACCAGGCACGACATCCCTTGTTCGATGCCAATTCATATGTTGAGCCTTATAAGACGACATGAATAGTCGCTGAAGTCTCGGCGCAGGTGGAAAGTATCGTAAGATTTTCCTGGGAACATGTTTCTCCTTCCCCCCACGTTTTGTAACCTTGTAGCGCGATAAACTGCATATATCACACTGTCCCTTATCTTTGTCCTCCCCATAGTATAACATGCAACTCGCCACAAGCATCGATTTTTTCGATACCCCTATATTTAACCCTTGACCATCTTCTTCACTTCGTAATAATTCGCAGGAAGAGTATGATCCTTGGGTAAGAACTCGCCCAATTATAACGAGCAAATCGTTGAAACCTCTCTCACTACGATCGTGCTCATTCTTGAAGTGTAAGAGCTTCACATCGCAGAAAAGCTTGGTGTTCAGATCATTTCCGGATACAACGCGAATTGACCCCATTCAGATAGCAACTTGTAAAAGGCAACAATCAGAAGATTTGGCACTTGCTTGCATAGTTTAAAGAAGGTTCATATTCACCCGATCAATAGTAGTAGGCTTATAAGCATCAACCAACATCTCAACCGGATCATAGTTTTCGACGTATGAATCCCGTGGAATTGGTTGTTCCACAATATTTTAATCACTTTCGATTCCCCGTGATGAGTCCATATGGTACCCATCTACAAATCCACGAGAAAATAAGTCGAATTTAATCTCGTCGACTTTCTTCCAAATCAGATTTTTACACTTGACACACGGGCATCGCATCTTCCCGTGCGGATCATCCGTATGTTCTAGTGCTTTGGTCAAGAAATCTAAAACCCCAATACGATAAGCTGAGACTAATCCCCTCCCATCAATGGGTATCCTATGATACATCCAACTTCGGTCGGCTGACATTTTTAACTACACAGAAGTATGCATTAAGTTAATTTGGATATTCATGCGTGAATTAGATTTACCTAGTATCTCTACAGGACAGGGGTAAGGCTTCTATCCCGTTATTGGATGTGTCTCGTCACTAGTGCAAACACGTTGAGTACGTTTCATGAGTTTCAAGAAAATTTCGGCAGCACCTCCCCATGGTCTCCAAGCACACGAAATAGACTAAGATAAGTTAATCTAAGTATGCACTCAGAGAACATATAGAGATAACAATTGATTAATCCTCAAAATAACAAAAAAATGTACCGTTTCGTATTTGCACCGGCCTAAGTGAGAGACATAACATCCAATAACTGTCCCAAACTGGGGACTGTTCGACATTCACCCCTATTGAGTGTATGTCAAATAGGTTTATAAGTTTCAAAGTATAATACATAGTTTATGAGAATTTATGTGGAATCTCTACTGAGTTTAAGAATCGGGCAAGGGCAAAAAGGGGTCAGAAGTTCTGTTGTGTTATATCGAATAATAAAGTTAATTAATTCTTTGTGAACATTCCTCGTTCATCATCATAATAGATGACAACATCCCGAAGGAGTTCCATTACGCTATTGAACAAAGTTCAACAACTTACTCGCACTACTTCAGGATGTTGTCATCTGTTATGATGGAACAGTGAAGAATGTCTGCAGTAATTCAATTACCTTTATTATTCGAGTATAGGACACAAACAGAACTACGAACCCTTTTTTTTAATTGTTGCCGAGGAACCCGGTTTGAGTACTATTTAGCTGCAACTGCTATGTCCAAACCTGCATACAAGAAAGAGTACATATATGTAGGGAGAGTATTATTACATTTATATATTGAAAATTGTGGCAAACCAAGCAAATGCTACTTAGTTTATTTTGTTAATGATAAAACTAAGTGGTACTTAGTTTATGAGAATTGTTAATTATTTGGAATCTATAGAGACTCATTGTTAGACATTCACTTCTAGCTATTCTTAGTTTATTTTTTTTAATGATGATAAACTAAGCAAGTGGTACTTAGTTTATGAGAATTGTTATTTAGAATCTATAGAGACCACTGCTCGACATTCACTTCTAGCTATAAACCCGCTATTTTGTTAATGATGATAAACTAAGTAAGTGGTACTTAGTTTATGAAAATTTTTTTGGAATCTATAGAGACTACTTATATATTTTATTTTATTTTATTTATTAAACTAAATTAAATTAAATTTTTTATTACTTTTTATTTTATTTTGTATTATATATATTATATAATTTTTAATGTTTTTTATTAAATTAAATTTAATTTAAATTAAATTTAAATTTAATTTAATTTAGATTATTTAAATTAAATTAAATTTATTTTATTTTATTATTTTTATTTAATTTTATTTTTTATTGAATTGTATTTTATTTATTAGATTAAATCAAAGTTATTTTATTTTATTCAAATTAATTTAATTTATTTTTTATTTTATTTTACTTTATTTTGTATTATATTACGTTATTTATTTTATTTTAAAATTTATTTTATTTAATAAACTAAATTAAATTATATTTACTTTATTTTATTTTAGTAGTAAGAAACTAAGTAAATGACACTTAGTTTATGATTTTTTAATATTGGGAAACTAATTACTAATACAATACATACAAGTCTGCAATTTCATAATTCTGACAAAATTTTCATCATAAATAAATTCAACAGAATAACAAATATATCAAGATTAAAAACAAATTCTAAAATCAATTACATTATGATAAGGAACCCAAATTTGATATCAATATTCTGCAATTTCCAAATTCCAAATAATATGCACTTAAATAATAGGCAGTCCACAAACCCAAAATCAAAATTCCAATTTTAGCAATATGCAGTCCACAAATTCACAGCAACAACATATTATCCAAATTGGATTAATCTCATATTCAAACTTAAATTAAACTAAACCTAAAACAAATTAAGCCACAAATTTCACAATTTGCAACAAATTAACCCTAAAATCTAATACTTAGCAGAAAACTAACCTTGAAATTGAATTAATGTGCAACTAACCGACGGTGGTGGCTGCTGGTGATGTCAGTGATGGTGGTTCAACCGACGGTGTTGGTGGCGTCTACTGGTGGTGGAACAGATCGACAGTGGTGGTGGTGGTGGCAGTACGTGGTGGTGGTGGTAGAATTGAAGGTGGTGGTGGCAGTACGTGGTGGAACCGGTGGTGTACGTAGTGGAACCAGTGGTGGTGGTGGTGGTGGCAGTACGTGGTGGTGGCGGCGATGGTGGTGGCGTGAGAGCAGTGAAGTCTAGGCGAAGAGGTGGTTGAGAGCTAGATCTAGAGAAATGAGAGAGAGAGAAATGAGATTATATTAAGTTCTACAGAAATGAGGGGGCCGGGAAGACGTACCGATTAATTAGATTTTAGGATTATCTTCGACGGAAAGTCCGTCGTACATAAGGTATCTTCGACTGACTCTTCCGTCGGACTACATCATATTCCGTCGAAACTAATATTCTTCTTTCAAGTGAACATTGGGCGCCTAATGGGATACATAAATGTTGATTTAACATCATCGAAATTAAAGTATTGTCGATCGACGTATCTTCGATGAATACTCATTTAATAAATGTTATTTTCGAGGGACTGTATCCGTCGAACATATATCCGTCAAATTTAGCTGACTTTCTTGTACCAAATGTGACAACCCCAAAATAGGTCCATTCCATCCAACCTATTCTGAGTCGCCAAATACATGGTATGTAAAACAACTACAATTTTATTACAACAATTATCGTGTAAAATACAACAACACATCTTCGTGAGTTTGGATACAAATATATACCAACCGACGCCCCAAAATTAGGTATACATCACCCATCTTGGGTCGACACTTACATGGTATGTAATTTAAAAACAACTTATTAACATAACTCGTCGTGGTACAATACGATATAAATCGTGAGTTTAAATACAAATATCGCCTACTAGATATTATACAAACTCAAAAAAAAAAGTCCTCATTACATAATTATTATCACACTATTTTTACGTAATAGTGAGGACTACTAATGCTATCTTCAGACCATCACTCGTTTCCCGACTCGTCCCGGCCTATATTATCATTTCCTCAAGAGAATAAAGAAAGAAAGGGTGAGCTCAACTAGCCCAAGAAGAAATATTATGACTAAGATAATGCGTAATAAATTATCAATAGTCTTCAATAATGTTAAACCGATAAAATACAATAGATAAACCAGCTTTAATCTGCAAATGAATATGCAATCCATTAAAAGAGTCAAGTAGAAAATAAAGTCTACTATCTTTTAGGTTTTAAAAGGTTTTTCATCATCGCTATATCGAGACTCACTTTTAATAAATATTTCACATCATCGAATCACCCCGCACTACTCGGCCAAGGATATTCTTTAAGTATCACGACCACAATTATTCATGCAATCACGGCCAAGAATATTTGTGTATTCATTAATGGTCATGATCATGCCAACAATCGTCCATCAATGCACTACTACCATCGAGGATTTTTATCACATCATTTGTAACATTACTACCATGATTACAATCAATAGTCTCTCGGTCATAATCATACCAAGTCCATCTATGCACTACATGTGCCATGTATGACTTTCAAAAAAAATATAAATATGAGGATGATGACAATGATATAAGAATTCAATAAAACAAGTTCAAGAATTATTTTATCCAGAATTATTAACGCCCAAATTGTCAACATGACATCGCTTTTGTAGAGTAAAATTCAAGAATGATCAAGAATATTTCCATGAAAAGATATCGGATGAAACGCAAATATCAAGGATATTCTACTAATTTCATGGAGTATATAAGTCAAAGTTTTAACCAACTAGGTATAATAAAGAATGGAATAACAAAAGAAATCACCATGCATGCGATAGATCGCATGCATAAAAGTTATTCCAATGTAATAATAAATAACGGAACCAAAGTCGTGAAATTCACACCGGCTGTGATGTTCCAATGTAATAATAAAGATGGAACTGCATCCTGTAAAAAACATGATAGATATTCCAATGTATAATAATAAAGATTTTAACCAGTCCTGTAAAAAACACACGCATGTGATGTTCCAATGTAATAATAAAGATTTTAACCAGTCCTGTAAAAACACATGCATGTGATGTTCCAAATGTAATAATAATAAAGATTTTAACCAGTCCTGTAAAACACATGCATGTGATGTTCCAATGTAATAATAGAAGAATGTCACCAAGTATAGGTAAACCACTTATACAAAAGTTATTCCAATGTAATAATAAGTAATGGAATAACAACAGCTTCTTCTTCATGAATAAGAAAGAATAACACCTTTACATTTGGTAGGAGATTGAATATCGCAAAGAAGCAGTAAGTAATAAAATACTCTTCTTCTTCTCTCTTATTCTCTCTATACTTTCTCTCTATAGCTTGAATGAATTCGTGAAAATAATGAAGCCCTCAGGCCTCTATTTATAGAAGATTTCTAGCTTAGCACCGCCGTGTGAAAAGGCAAGTGGGCTCGACGAACGGGTTCGACGCTCAGAATGTGAAACGACAAGTGGTTCGGACATCAGAATGTGAAACGACAAGTGGTTCGACGTCCGTAAAGGTAATTACTATTAACGGAAGGTAAATACTATCGATTTAAGGTAAATACTATTCACAAGGGTAATTACTATCGACGAAGGTAATTACTATCGACGAAGGTAAATACTATTCAAGGTAAGGGTAATTACTATCGATTTAAGGTAATTACTATCGACGAAGGTAAATACTATTCACAAGGGTAATTACTATCGACGAAGGTAATTACTATCGACGAAGGTAAATACTATCGATTTAAGAGACTCTTAGATGATGACATATGAGCCCCCATAAAATAATCAAACTTACCACAAATCATTTTTTTTTTCATCAACACATATTTAATCTTTCAACAATTATTAATCATTTATAACTTGTCGCCTCAATTATTGATTTAATACTATAACATATTATATGTGATGATATCGTGACAATAATTGAATCAATAATATAAGAGATATGATGCAAAGAATTATCAGAGTAATAATCGAGCATAGCCGAGTGACTTTCACGTAAAGCATCAATAATCAATACCGCAAGTGCTACTACGCAACTACGCCAGACATCGCATTTCTTTACCACCGGGTAGTTCAACAGCTTTAATTCAGAACACCTCCGCCCGTTATTTTTATAAAATATTTTGTCATTTTTTCAATCCGACAATAATTTCGTGGGGTCCACCAATGATTGAGAGCCATTGTATTTAATATTCCCTAACAAAAAGAATATTCCCCACCAAACTAATATTTTATAACAACTTGCATACTTTGCAAAATTTATAAATATTACCCACAACTATAACATTATATCAAATTTATTCCATAATATTCAAAAATAATATTTATAGAAAAATTCATCTTTATTTATAAAAGTCGGGTCTTACAACCTCCCTTCTTATGAAATTTCGCCTCAAATTAGGGTACGACTGGTATGTCAAGAGGTAAGGATACCTTGATTTCATTTCGCATTCTAACTCCCAAGTCATTTCCTCAACATCGTGGTTCCTCCACAAAACTTCGACTTGAGGTATAACCTCGAGCGTAGAATATGTTCCTTCTTATCCAAAATTTGAACAGAACCTCTTCATACGCCAAATCTTCCGCTATTTCGTCCTATTTCTAACTCAATAATATGGTTCGGTCTTTCACATATTTACGTAATATAGATATGTGAAAAACGTTATGAACACGTAGACATATTTCAAGCAGAAAGTAGTCTATAGCCACGCTCCTACCGATCGAGGATTAAAATGGACCGATGAATCGAGGGTTAAGTTTTCTCTTTCCAAATCTTGTAACTCCTTTCCATGGAGCAAACTCTTAACAACACATGATCTCCTATATCGAATTCCACGCCCTTTCGATGAAGATCAAGATAACTCTTTTGTCGATTTTGTGAGGTTTTTATACGTTGTTTCGGATCGTTTCAATCTTTTCCGTAGTCATACGTATCAACTCCCGGTCCCAACAACGTTGCTTCACCCACCTCATCCCAAAGATATCGAGAACGACACTTTCTTCCATACAACGCTCGAATGGAGCCATGCCAATACTTGCTTGATAATCGTTGTTGTAGGAAAACTCCACCAATGGTAAGAACTTGTCCCAACTCCCCTTGAAATCAAGGACACAGTAGTCTTAATAGATCTTCAAGAGTTTGAATAGTCCTCTCCGATCGTCCGTCCGTCTCGAGGATGATATGCCGAGCTAAATCGTAAGTCCTGCGCTCATAGCTTTTTGCAAACTAACCCAAAATCGTGAAGTGAATCTTGGGTCTCGATCGTAAACTATGGATACCCAAGATACCATGCAGCCTTACAATCTCGCTTATGTACATACATACGAGCAAGACGCTCAAGTGTATAAGTTTCAGACGCAGAAGAAATGAGCAGACTTGGTCAACCTATCAACAATGACCCAAATCGCATCAACGCCTCGAGAAACCTTAGAAGACCCCAGAACTAAATCCATGGTAATGTGCTCCCACTTCCATTCTCGAATTTCAAGTGGTTGCAATGGACCTTTTGGTACTTGATGCTCCGCTTAACTCGCTGACAAGTTAGACACCTTGAGATAAACAAACGCTATCTCTCTCTCTTCATATTGCTTCCACCAAAATGTACGATTTAATATCATGATACATTTTGGTACTCCTGTGATGGATTGCAAATGGTGTGTGTGTGCTCCATCATGATATTATACTTTAAATCGTGGTCGTTAGAACACACAAAGTCCGGAGTCGACTCAAGTATTCCTTCTTCATCGATTCTTGCTTCCCAAGATAGCACCTTCTTGCACTTTCTTCCTCATACGCATCACCTCCGTGTCCGTAGCTTGAGCAGCCTTTAACTTTATCAATTAAAGTTTGGTTCTACTCAGATACTCGCTTATCATCACACGCGCCCCTCGAGTCTTTAATTCTATCTCCATCCTTTGCAAGTCACACAAATGGGCTCATACGACAATATCGCACTCAGATTTTGCATATGATTTTCTACTCAATGCGCCGCCTACCACGCTCGCTTTTCCAGATGGTATCGATGGTACGATCATAATCTTTTCAGCTTCAAGCCAACGCCGTTGTCGCATGTCGAGTTCCTTTTGAGTGAAGAAATATTTGAGGCTTTTTATGATCCAGAAGATCTCCACTTTCCCCATACAAGTAATGCCTCCAAATTTTAAGTGTAAAGATAACAAACCGCTAACTCTAGATCATGAGTAGGATAATTCCTCTCATATTCTTTGAGTTGTCGCGAGGCATAGGCTATTACTTTTCCATGTTGCATGAGAACACATCCCAACCCTTTGCTCAAGCATCATCATCAGATGACAAATCCTCCGAGCCGATGGTATTCACGTAACAAAATAAATAAGTCTCTCTCGAAGTTCTTGAAAACTCTTCTCACATTCTTCGCTTCCAACCGAACTTTCAGATCTTTCCGAGTCACCGAAATAATGGAATAGCGATTCGAGAAAATCCTTCCACGAATCTCCGATAATAACCAAATAAACCGAGAAAGCTACGATTTTGGCCATCGATTTAGGTTGTTCCCAACTTTGAATAGCTTCAATCTTTCATTGGGTCAACAGATATTCCATGACTTGATACCACGTGCCCAAGGAATGCTACTTCTTCAAGCCGTAACTCGCATTTCTTCAACTTGGCATAAAGCTTATATTCACGGCTTTTGGAGTGTCACTTCAAGTGTTGCTCATGATCTTCACGGCTTTTGGAATAAATAAGGATGTCATCAATAAAGACGCACCACAAAGTGATCTAAATATTCCTGAATACTCTGGCTCATCATATCCATGAAGGCAAATAAGAGCATTAGTCAATCCAAAGGACATGACTAGGAATTCATAATGCCCGCATCGAAGTTCTCAAAGCCGCCTTTCGAATGTCACGGCTTTAATCTTCAATTGGTGATATCCTAACGAAGATCAATCTTTGAAAAGAATTTGGCTCCTTGCAATCGGGTCAAACAGTCATCAATACGCGGGCAATGGATACCTATTTTTGATGGTGACATGATTCAACTCCCGATAATCAATACAAAGTCGATACTCCCATCTTTCTTCTTCACTTAATAGAACAGAGCACCCCAAGGAGAAGTACTAGGATTAATAAAGCCAATGTCTAACAATTCCTCGCATTGGGTCTTTAACTCCTCAAGTTCAATAGAGCTATTCGACATGGGCTTTGGAAATAGGTTTTGTACCGGTTCAAGGTCGATACAAAATTCAATTTCACGCCGGGGTAGGCCAGAAGTTCTTCTGGGAATACGTCAGAAATTTATTAACAATAGGAATATCGCTTAAAACCGATTTATTTTTATTTAAATCGTGATATGAGCTAAGAAAGCTTGACATCCGCTTTTCAATAAACGAATAGCTTTTATGGCTTGAGATGACCGTGATTGATTTTAATGGTTTGGTCGTTTGAATTCAAGATAATAGGTTGATTAGGAATATGAAAGCTAACAACCTTATTTAAAACAATCAATTTTTGCATGATAAGTAGTTAACCAATCAATCCCTAGTAATCACGCCAAATGCAAGTATTTTTAATGAAATAAGATCGATGTGTAATGTGAGGGTACCGATTTGAACCAAACAAGACTTATAAAAAAGTGGATGTAATGAAGGTTTCTCCCAACGGAGTTTCCACAGATAAGTCAAAGTCTAATTTCTCCTGAGTCAAATTTAATCGATGAGCGCAAGTAGGAGAAATAAAAGAATGGGTAGAACCCAGATCAAATAAAGTATAGACTTCATTAGAGTTTATGATAAGCTTACCCGTGATGACCTCATTCGGATTCTCTTGCTCTTTGGGAGGTCACAACAAATGCTCTCCTCAGACTACCGGCTTTGAAATTTTCCGGGATGGCCTTTGGTGCTCCATCCTAGTGAATTTGTCTTCAGAAACGACAAAATCGAGCTAAGTGACCTTCTCTTCCACAATTATAACATGCTTTGACGGCATGACGCAGCTTTGATCGATGTGTCCCTCTCCTCCGCATTTGAAGCATACGATAGTGGTCTTTCTCCTTCCTTAACAACGGGTGTGCCGGTGTCGACGCCTTTCCATCATTGTTGAATCTCCTTTTCTTTGAAATGTCCATTCTTATTGTTTTGGCCCCGATTACCACCAAGTGGTTACCATATCCGCCCGTTGATTCCTCCACGCTTGTTGTCACCGCTCGATGACTATTCTCGCCGGTATTATAATTTTGCCTTACCGCTTCTTTTTAGTCAAGGTTGACTCATTATCGCGCTTCCACTAATCGAGCCCTATTTACAACATCCGAATACAAACACGCTTTACGAGAAATAAGATGTCGACGATTCCCGCTTCAAACCTCTTAAAAACATTCGCGCCATTCTCTCTTCATTATCCACCAAGTGGGATTTAAACCGTGATAACTCCGCAAATTTTGCCTCAGATCATGTATTACTGGCCATATTGTTTTGTTCCAACTTGATAAACTCCACCTCCTTCATGTGGCTAATACTTTCGTGAAAGTATTTGTCGTTGAATGTGCCTCCCCGAACTTCTCCCAAGATATCTTCAAGACAAATTGGTCGAGTACGCTTTTACCGATTCACCACCAAGAATCCGCCTCCACGCAACATAAAGGCAAGAAGGGAACTTTGCTTCCTCTGAGCATCCCAAGACATCAAATATCTTGGTAATCTGCTTTATCCATGCTTCCGCCAAGTGGTTTTGTTCTCCCTTAAACTCCCGGTGGTCCCAGCTCCTTAAATTGTTTAATGTGACCGCCCGAGAGTTTTCCGTGTTTCCACCCACGCTTTTGGATGAGTCGCCTCTCATCATTGTCAGATAAATTGCATAAAGCCTCCAACATTTGATCATTCATCATTTGGTCGTTGTTGTTGTTTGCATGAGGATTGTCGCCTTCCGACGATGCACATTATCCTCGATTATCGATATGTGGTGAATCAACAATCGTCGCGCTTCCATTGCTATTCTCAACATTCTCGATGTCATTTTCAGACATCGCCACAAAACAAAAGGTTAATCGACATGTAACAAATTATCCCTATCTTCCCACCAACCAATAAAATATCACATAAACTTAGTAGGTCATACATACTAACAAGGTATTCCCTGCCTCCCTCCTAGTACTATTCTCACATCTTAGCCTGTGGATCATATCCTAAGCTCGATACCAACCGTGACGCCCAAAATTAGGTATACATCACCCATCTTGGGTCGACACTTCACATGGTATGTAATTTAAAAACAACTTATTAACATAACTGTCGTGGGTATAATATTTATATAAATCGTGAGTTTAAATACAAATATCGCTCTACTAGATATTATACAAACTCAAAAAAAAGTCCTCATTATAATTATTATCACACTATTTTACGTAATAGTGAGGACTACTAATGCTATCTTCAGACCATCACTGCTTCCCCGACTCGTCCAAGCCTATATTATCATTTCCTCAAGAGAACAAGTGAAAGAAAGGGTGAGCTCAACTAGCCCAAGAAGAAATATTATGACTAAGATAATGCGTAATAAATTATCAATAGTCTTCAATAATGTTAAACCGATAAAATACAATAGATAAACCAGTTTAATCTGCAATGAATATGCAATCCATTAAAAGAGTCAAGTAGAAAATAAAGTCTACTATCTTTTTAGGTTTTAAAAGGTTTTTCATCATCGCTTATAGCCGAGACTCAACTTTTAATAAATATTTCACATCATCGAATCACCCCGCACTACGGCCAAGGATATTCTTTAAGATCACGACCACAATTATTCATGCACCACGCCAAGAATATTTGTGTATTCATTAATGGTCATGATCATGCCAACAATCGGCCCATCAATGCACTACTACCATCGAGGATTTTTATCACATCATTTGTAACATTACTACCATGATGATTACATCAATAGTCTCTCGGTCATAATCATACCAAGTCCATCTATGCACTACAAAAGCCATGTATGACTTCAAAAAAAATATAAACATGAGGATGATGATAATGATATAAGAATTCAATAAAACAAGTTCAAGAATTATTTTATCCAGAATTATTAACGCCCAAATTGTCAACATGACATCATCGCTTTTGTAGAGTAAAATTCAAGAATGATCAAGAATATTTCCATGAAAAGATATCGATGAAACGCAAATATCAAGGATATTCTACTAATTTCATGGAGTATAGAAGTCAAAGTTTTAACCAACCGGGTATAATAAAGAATGGAATAACAAAAGAAATCACCATGCATGCGATAGATCCGCAGATGCATGTGTTATTCCAATGTAATAATAAATAACGGAACCAAAGTCGTGAAATTCACACCGGCTGTGATGTTCCAATGTAATAATAAAGATGGAACCAGATCCGTGTAAAACACATGTATAGATATTCCAATGTAATAATAAAGATTTTAACCAGTGTCCTGTAAAACACATGCATGTGATGTTCCAATGTAATAATAAAGATTTTAACCAGTCCTGTAAAACACATGCATGTGATGTTCCAAATGTAATAATAATAAAAGACGGAACCAGTCCGTGTAAAACACACGCATGTGATGTTCCAATGTAATAATAGAAGAATGTCACCAAGTATAGGGTAAACCACTTATACAAAAGTTATTCCAATGTAATAATAAGCAATGGAATAACAACAAATTCTCTTCATGAATAAGAAAGAATAACACCCCTTACATTTGGTAGGAGATTGAATATCGCAAAGAAGCAGTAAGAACAAAATACTCTTCTTCTTTCTCTCTTATTCTCTATACTTTCTCTCTATAGCTTGAATGAATTCGTGAAAATAATGAAGCCCTCAGCCTCTATTTATAGAAGATTTCTAGCTTAAGCACCGCCGTGTGAAAAGGCAAGTGGCTCGACGAATCGGTTTGACGCCTCAGAAATGTGAAACGACAAGTGGTTCGACGCTCAGAATGTGAAACGACAAGTGGTTCGACGTCTGTAAAGGTAATTACTATTAACGAAGGTAAATACTATCGATTTAAGGTAAATACTATTCACAAGGGTAATTACTATCGACGAAGGTAATTACTATCGATTTAAGGTAAATACTATTCACAAGGGTAATTACTATCGACGAAGGTAATTACTATCGATTTAAGGTAAATACTATTCACAAGGGTAATTACTATCGACGAAGGTAATTACTATCGATTTGAAGGTAAATACTATCGATTTAAAGAGACTCTTAGATGATGATATACGAGCCCCCATAAAATAATCAAACTTACCACAAATCATTTTTTTTCATCAACACATATTTAATCTTTCAACAATTATTAATCATTTATAACTTGTCGCCTCAATTATTGATTTAATACTATAACATATTATACGATGATATCTTGTGACAATAATTGAATCAATAATATAAGAGATATGATGCGCAAAGAATTATCGAGAGTAATAATCGAGCATAATGAGTGACTTCTCACGTAAGCATCAATAATCAATACCGTGTGCTACTACGCAACCACGCCAGACATCGTATTTCTTTTACCACCGGTAGTTCAACAGCTTTTAACTCAGAATACCCTCACCGTTATTTTTATAAAATATTTTTGTCATTTTTCAATCCGACAATAATTTTTGTGGGGTCCACCAATGATTGAGCCATTGTATTTAATATTCTAACAAAAAGAATATTCCCCACCAAACTAATATTTTATAACAACTTGCATACTTTTGCAAAATTTATAAATATTACCCACAACTATAACATTATATCAAATTTATTCCATAATATTCAAAAATAATATTTATAAAAATTCATCTTTATTTATAAAATTCATCTTTATTTATAAAAGTCGAATTATCTTACCCAATAGACCCCTAAAGAAAAATGAGAAGATTACTATCATATTCTTCCCAATGGTGAGTCTTCTCTCGACATATCATTATCTCCATCGTCTCTAATCGAGAATTATACTTCAAACAAACACCAAGATTATATAGGTAGTGCTCGTAAATATACTCAGCAAGTGGATGAGCACAACCTTGTCTTATGATGACACGAGGTTGTATGTCATTAGACATCTTGTATGATAGTGGCAAAACACCCTTCCAATGTTGAGTTCGCCTCACCCTAGTTGATTCACCAAATATAACTACTAAATGATGACCACCATTTTATTCCCTTGTTACCCCGTCAACCCAACTACACTCTTATTACGAAAGAAAAGGAATCAGAAGCAAAAGGGTGAGCACAACTAGCTCAAGAAAAGAATATCATGACTAAAGATAATTAAATTATCCATAGCCTTCATCAATAATAAATCAGAGATTTAGAACATATGGTAGATGATAAAAATTTCAACCTTAGTTGCAGAGGAACGAGTAATCCATTAGAAGAGTCAAATAGACTATAAAATCTATTATCTTCAATGTTTTATCCTCGTATCATCAATCAACAGCTCGTCCACAATCATATGAATAACTCATAATCATAATTGTGATTCTAAATTTTCTTCGCATCCGTGACGAAGATAATTTTCATCACATGTCTTTTACCAAACATCAAAGATCATGGTTATACCAAATCACGTTCTTTTTCATAATCATATTTAATAAATTCATCTTTGCACTACGAGCCAAAGATAAACATCAACAGTTCATTTTTGCACCATCGCCAAAGATATTCAACAATACGTCATCTTTGCACTACGGGCCAAAGATATTCCTCAACAATTAATCTTTGCACTACATGCCAAAGATATTCATCAACAATTAATCTTTGCACTACAGGCCAAAGATATTCCTCAACCGTTCATATTTGCACTACAGGCCAAATATATTAATATCTCAAAGAAATATATAATCATTTCAGAATTTATATAAACAATAATTATAACCATGTTGATCAATTCACCTTTGCACTTAAGCTAAAGATATTCAATTATAAATTCAATGGTCATGATCATACCAGTCAACAATTCAACTTTGCACTACTGGCCAAAGAGAACCCATAGTCATGATCATACCAAAAATCTACCCATCTTTACACTCAAGTCAAAGAGAAATATCATCGTTAGGGTTATAAAAATGTTATATATGACAATAAAAATAATATGATCAACATATAGTTTTAATCTCAAGAGTAATATTCATAAATCAACTATAATTTGGTAAGAAAAAGAAACTAATTTTGTCGTGAATAGTACCCGTGAATAGTAACTCGTGAATAGTAACCCATGAATAGTATCTCATGAATAGTAACTCGTGAATAATAACCCCGATATGAAAAAGGTAGAAATTCCACAATAAAATCCATACAAATATTTTGGTATAATGATATTGAAAGAATAATATTTCTTAAGCTTATAAACAATTTATTTTAATTGTTTACACTTTACTAAATAATGCATTTAATCATTCTAAAATGCCAACCTCATAAGATTTCATCACCAATAACCAAAACCCTCATAAAAAATCTGTATATATCTCATGTAGGATTCTCAAGCCATAAAATCCTATTTTCTAATTTTCTTACTTTACATAACATATTTAATTCATTTACTCATAACTAGTCCATTTTCATGAAAAATACCAAATCAGTTCCAAAAATATTTCTTTTTTGCGATTTAGCAGAATATAGTCCCATATTGAACATATATTTTTCTCAGAATTTTTAAAATTCATTTACTATTTTTCATATGACCAAAACCGTCGAATATTTAAACATTTATCATAAATTGTACTTTTATCCAAAAATTCTGAAATTCACAGAGTATACTGATATTATATAGATATACTTCCAATAAAATTTTTATCAATTTTGGAGTTAACCACAAGGAGTTATAAGCGGTTACTTTTAAAATAGTCTTTTCTCATAAAATTCATAACTATTAATCTATACATCCAAAAATTACCATTTTTGGACACAATCAATAAAACTCATCAAAATATCATTTCAAAATTTTTCAGAATTTTTGAAGGTCTAAAAAGTTACGAAATATGAAAAACATAACAACCCTTAAAATCTCTTACTCAAAAAGAAGACTACTATTTCGACTTGAATATTGGATATATTTGAATCGAACTTGCGTCAGATATAGCAACACTCAAGATATCTAAATACTAACAAAAATATGCTTGATAATATAGAGAGAAAACTTATATTTCCGGTGTGATTTTCAATTCTAACATAAAGACTATTTATAGGAAAACGCTTTAACGCAATTTATAGGAGACTAAAATAATAAAATATATTATTTCTTTTTCTTCTTCCACGCCACCTCAATTTGTCAAGCCAGCCACCAGCCATCTTTGAACCAAAAGATAGCAGCCCATATGTTGATAACCAAGTGGGTCCCACCCATAAATTAATAAAAATTATTTTATTTTCTGAAACTTCAATAATTCATAGAAAATAGACCGTTTATCAGAAAAATATGAATTTTATGTCCATTCTGCCTAAAATCGAATTCTCTACAACTTTGTAGCTTTGAGTTTTTCCAAATTCCAAACCAAAAATTTCCGAAATCCACAAACGGATGATTTTTAATACCTCCACACCAACAAAATACTGATAAAATATCTCAGCATTAATTCTTTCATTTTTATCCACATAAAAATAAATATATCCATCATTTATATCCACATAAAATAAATATTTTCTTATCATATAAATCAATAATTAATTATTCACAAATAATATTACGTAATCACAATAACGACAACCAGGTAGGTTCAGAAAAGAGGGCTTTCCGATAAGGATTTCTCCTTCATCTTGGCGCGCAATTAGGTGACCAAACCTCTCCTCGATGTAACTTTCTAGACATTGCCAATAATGCTATCTAATAATATTATTCAAATAATATGAATTCTCGATCCGATAATGGAGATCTTGTAAAATGACAATTATTGAAACAATAATAATATAAAATATGAACGCAAAGAATTATTGAATCAATAAAATAAAATATTGAATAAAGAATTATCCGTAATAATTATCGAAAAGTGCTTCTTACGTAAGGATCAATAATTTCAAAATATTGTGTAAAACCGCAAGTGCTCTTCTGTGTAAAACACGATATTATCGTATTTTAACCACCGAAAGTATTCCAACAATGTTAATCTGTAATAACTACGCCGTTATTTATAAAACTCAAATTTTATCGTTTTTCTTCATCCGACAGCTTATTCTTTATGGGGGCCCACAAATGGTTTGTGCCTTCATAATAATATTCTCCACAACAAGAATATTCTACGCACCAAACGAATATTCCCAAACAACAAGAATATTCTATAACCACACTGCGTATTTTGAAAAATTTATATATATCACCCTTAACTTTAAACTTTTATCAATTTAATCATTTACTGAATTGTAATTATAAAAAAAATTGAATACTTTTATTTCATAAAATTCGGGGTCTTACAAAACTGATTATTCAATCTCAAAGAATAAATTGCCTTTAACCGAAAATTATTGGCATCAAATTTACATTCAAAAATAACTCAACTGAAGAAGAGAAACCTGTATGAATTTGTAAAGTCCTCTGATACAAATGTCATCATTCGAAAAGCTCTACAGTTACATATTTCAAGGAAATTGTAAAATCATTGACCAGATTTGTACTACATGTTGCCTTCTACCAAAAAATAAAATAAAATACGGTTCAGTATTGCATTTGTCTATTTTTTTTTCAATGTTTGTGACCAATACAATAATATATATAAAACTTTATTTCATAAAATGAATACGTAAAATACAATGCCCGACTAGATATCCTTCTGAATACGAAGGAATAAAGCGGGAATTGAATAAATCAATAAAAAATTAAACAATATGGAGTGTCAATATGACTTCCCTTATTTGTTACAATAATCTAGCATATATACTCTTGTAAAAATGACGGGCATTGTGTTTTTTGTTTGTATAAGAACTTGTTTATATACGGATTTTAGGCACAAGAAGAAGTGTTGGATTAATGGAATTGTTAACCAGGATTTACCGACCATATCCAAGTCACCAGTTGAAATCCCACTCGGTAGCTCCCAATCAAAGCAATGCAACAACTGAGTCAACACAAATTGAATGTTGATCAATCCTAGTTGCATTCCAGGGCACCCTCTTCTACCTGACCCAAATGGTAAGAGCTGGAAATCACGTCCTCGAAGATCTATTTTGCTCCTAGTAAACCTCTCAGGAAGGAATTCTTCAACGTCTTCAGACCACACATTAGGATCTCGTCCTAGGGCCCAAGCATTTACGATTACTCGTGATTTCTTAGGTATGTAATACCCGTCGATCACAATATCCTCCCTAGACTCATGAGG
The DNA here is from genome assembly GCA_020205615.1 of Panax quinquefolius. Classification (NCBI taxonomy): domain Eukaryota; kingdom Viridiplantae; phylum Streptophyta; class Magnoliopsida; order Apiales; family Araliaceae; genus Panax; species Panax quinquefolius. The sequence continues at coordinate 91,001,216 of CM035165.1, forward strand.
ACCCAATAATGGTGCAATAGGATGCAGTCTTAAACCTTCTTTAACCACCATATATAGGTATTCTAACTTTGGCAGATCAGTCTCCTCCACCATTCGATCAAGTCCTACAATGCTATTTATTTCCTCTTGACACTTTTTCATCACCCTTGGATGCCTTATGAGTTCTGCTAGTATCCATTCGACGGAGGTATATGAAGTATCGATCGCTGCTGTGATAATGTCTACCATGATAGATTTAATACCCGACCTGTCAATTGCTTTTAGCTAACTCGTGATGGGTGCTTGTGGAATTTTTCATCAATGATAGCATTTCATCAACAAAGTCGGTATTTTCCTTTTGAAGTCCATTACTTGCGTTTTGTTCATGCTCATCAATAATTAGCTCCAACATTTTGTCAAGTTTCTTGCCGGCTTCCTTAAAGCTTCGAGTCAATCCCTATATAGAGGAAATATATATTGAGATCGTGTTTTGTGGTTATTAAAATGTTAAAATATATATAAACAAAATAAACTTTCTTTAAAGTTTGAGATATATATTAATTACTTGAAGGTCCAGTGAAATTTAGGAAAAGACAAAAAATGCAAGATTGAACTTTCCAACCAACAGGAGCGCCTCATTCATAATAACCTCGAGATCAAACCTATCATCTTGCTACGTCCAAAAAAGAACCTATAAGTCATATTACTCAATAAGATCGCCACACTTTTGACTAATATCCACCACCTCACATTTAGCGGCGGCATCCTTAAGCTCCTTCACCAATAACCCAAGCTCCTCCTTTCTCATCCCAACAAAAGAATTAATCTTTGAAGGAGCAAGAAGCTCTTGTACAACAAACTTTCTTACATTGCGCCAGTATGGACCGTCGGTGAAGGTGATGCCCTTATTACCATATGCCATTTATTCCGCGGCCTGAAACTTGGGGCGGTTAGCAAAATGAATGTCATGAGTCTTGAGAAAAAGCTCGGCAGCTTTAGGGGAGGAGACTACGATAGTTGGGACGGAACCTAAACGCATGGACATGATAGGACCGTACTGCTTGGCTAACTGGTGGAGGGTGCGGTGGGGGAGGTTACCTAACATCGGGAGGCTACCGATAATTGGGAAGCCTCGAGGACCTGGTGGTAGTACTTTACCGTGGCGTTTTGAGGTGGTGATGATCCACCAGAGTGCTCCAAGGAGAAGGAAGACAAGAGTTAATGCCCATGCAAACATTTTGTGTTTTAGGGTATCTGGTAAATGTGTTAATTTGATAACTCAAAGATTGTGTGATTTACATATACTTTAGATCTGGTCTTTATATAGGAAATCCCTCGAGCATAGTTTTGTACAACTACTATATCAAGTTACCCCGTGCTCACAAACTTAGAACGTTCCCATATTATATTTTATCTTTTTGGACATGTGTAAGAGAATGTTCCTGAGTTAGAACTCTTCCCAACATCATGAGTTCTTATTTATTTATTTTCAAGATAGGCCTAAGTGTTAAGAGTCAATGGAGGCCATGCATGTAGCCTCTGATATTGACCGCTTGTACGTACCCTCTAAACTTAGTTATTCATCACCCACCAACCACAGATTTTACATCAATAATCAATAACTATATATAATAAGGCATTAATAGATTTTATGAAATAATTTTATGAGTCTTTTAGTTGATCACGAGTCAATTATTTATGACTAGAATTGGAAATAAAAATTTTTGGTTTGTTTATGGATTATAAAATATGATTATAAATATGACATACTGCTTGTTTTTAATGAGTTGAATGAGTTACAACCAAATGGTTATGTGTCCAATATAGATCAACCCATTTTTTAAATTTAAAACTTGCATAGTATTATTATGACCAAATGAAGTAAATTACTTGATATATTAATTTTTTATATTCGTTCAATTTCTCTTTCTAATTTATTTGAGCACATTTTTTCTCTCTAAAATTTTTTCCGACTCCTGGACAATGTGACGCGATCACTTGGTTATATTTCTTAGTTATTAACTTATTACATTTGTCTTTTGCTAAAAAAATAAATAAATAATAAATTGACAAAACTGAAGGAGCTATTAAGCCAGAAAAAAAGAACATGAAGCAACCTACAACTCAAATTTTATGTTATTTTTCCCCAAATCTCAAAGATATGAAGATGGAAATACAATAGGAAATAAAAAAAAACATATAAAATAAAAAAAAAATATATAAAAGAAATAGTTGTACCAAATTGAAAACAAAGCTAAAATGACAAGAATAGTTGTACCAAAAATAAAATATAAAATAAATAATATTTTATTTAAAATGTTAAAAATAATTATTTTATTTTAAAATATTAAAATTAATTAATATTTAAAAATATTAAAAATAATTAATATTTTAAAAATAATATTTATTTTAAAATAATTACTTGAAAATATCTAATTGGCAAAATTGGGTTCGGGTCAAATTGGGCATCTAGGTTGGGTAAAATTTTGGCCTAAATGGGTCAGGTTGGGGTCAAATTTGGAAAAAGGAACGAAAATAGGACGTAATTAGCGAAAAGTGAATTTAAGGGAAGACTTTAAAAGTGAGTGACACAACTTGGAGAGATAAAAGTGTCATTCAGTCTTTCGATTATGAAGAACAAGGAGACGGAGAAGACGATGTGTGAGTGGAGAGAATTGGATTCTTTTGATTTTAGTTCGGAACAAATTAAAAAATAGGTTGAAATCAGTTAACTGATTCGTGTTTGTGTATCTCTTATGAAATATGGGTCTAAATTTTAATCAACTAAGATAAATTAAAGTAGCTATGAAGGTGATGCCCTTATTACCATATGCCATTTATTCCGCGGCCTGAAACTTGGGGCGGTTAGCAAAATGAATGTCATGAGTCTTGAGAAAAAGCTCGGCAGCTTTAGGGGAGGAGACTACGATAGTTGGGACGGAACCTAAACGCATGGACATGATAGGACCGTACTGCTTGGCTAACTGGTGGAGGGTGCGGTGGGGGAGGTTACCTAACATCGGGAGGCTACCGATAATTGGGAAGCCTCGAGGACCTGGTGGTAGTACTTTACCGTGGCGTTTTGAGGTGGTGATGATCCACCAGAGTGCTCCAAGGAGAAGGAAGACAAGAGTTAATGCCCATGCAAACATTTTGTGTTTTAGGGTATCTGGTAAATGTGTTAATTTGATAACTCAAAGATTGTGTGATTTACATATACTTTAGATCTGGTCTTTATATAGGAAATCCCTCGAGCATAGTTTTGTACAACTACTATATCAAGTTACCCCGTGCTCACAAACTTAGAACGTTCCCATATAATATTTTATCTTTTTGGACATGTGTAAGAGAATGTTCCTGAGTTAGAACTCTTCCCAACATCATGAGTTCTTATTTATTTATTTTCAAGATAGGCCTAAGTGTTAAGAGTCAATGGAGGCCATGCATGTAGCCTCTGATATTGACCGCATGTACGTACCCTCTAAACTTAATTATTCATCACCCACCTACCACAGATTTTACATCAATAATCAATAACTATATATAATAAGGCATTAATAGATTTTATGAAATAATTTTATGAGTCTTTTAGTTGATCACGAGTCAATTATTTATGACTAGAATTGGAAATAAAAATTATTGGTTTGTTTATGGATTATAAAATATGACTATGGTTCTTTCTAAGAACTAATTAAAAACATATAACTTATTTTTAATGAGTTGAATCGATTGTAATCAAATGATTATGTGTCAATATAGGTCAACTCATTTTTTAAATTTAAAACTTACGTACTATTATTATGACCAAATGAAGTAAATTACTTAATATATTAATTTTTTATAATATTCGTTCAATTTCTCTTTCTAATTTTTTTGAACATATTTTCTCTCTAAAAAAAATTCAGACTCCGGGACAATGTGACGCGATCACTTGGTTATATTTCTTAGTTAATAACTTATTACATTTGTCTTTTGCTAAAAAAAATAAATAAATAAATTGACAAAACTGAAGGACCTATTAAGCCAGAAAAAATGAACATGAAGCAACCTACAACTCAAATTTTATGTTATTTTTTCCCAAATCTAAAAGATATGAAGAAGGAAAGACAATAGGAAATATAAAAAACATATAAAAATAAATATAAAATATAAAATAAATACTTGTACCAAATTCAAAACAAAGCTAAAATGACAAGAATAGGAATTGAGAAGGTTAAAAAAAGTAGTGGAATAATAACACATGATCAGAGGGTAGCAAAAAAAAATTCCCAAGGCCTTTTGGCAGGAGAGCAGATCCTCTGTTCTCAATTCTCATGTTTCCTTGTGTCCCCCCACTTATATTTTGACACCTAATCTCTTACTTAATACCAATTAACTCAAAAATTAAATAAAAAGACATGTGTCAAAATGTAAGTGGGGAGACACAAGGGAGATAGGAGAATTGGGGACATAGAATCTGTTTTCTTTTGGCAGACGACTCATAATGCGACTTACGCCTAGAATTATATAGAGATCGAAATAGAAAGAGAGAGAATACATAGATGGGTTTTTTTGATTAGTCAGAATGACAGCTCTTCAAGTTGTCACCCACTTTTAAAGTCGTCCCTACAGTTTATTTTTCACCAATTAAATCCTTAAAGGGACATTTTTTGACATTTCCGTTCTTTTACCCGATTTGAACCCTACCCATTTTGACCAAATTTTGTTCCACCCGACCTAGTTTAACCCAATCCCAATTTCACCAATTATTTTTTATAAAAAAAACAAAAAAGTTTTAAATTATTATAAAAGTAATTAATATTTTGAAAATAAAAATTTATTTTAAAATATTAAAAATAATTATAATTTTAAATATTCTTAAAAATATTTATTATTTTCAGGAAAAAAATATTAGAAGCTTTTATTTTTTTGCATAAAATGAGTAAAGTTTCATAAAATAAAGATTCAAAAAATTAAATAAGAAAACAAAACTTTATTTTCCAAAGAAATAGATTTTTTTTTCATTTTTTTATGTAACACATTATTTTTAGAAAAAAATGGTTTTTGTCTTTACCATTATTATATGTATTCTTAATATTAGAACTTTTAAAAACAAAAACTAAAAATAGAAATTAATATACAAAAAACATTAAAAGATAAATAAAAAACTAATTCATTTAAAAAAACAAATTAAAAAAGTTTTTAAAAATTAATATTTTCAAGAAAAAATTAGAAAATTTTTATATTTAAAAAATGAGTAAAGTTTTATAAAATATAGATTAAAAATAAAACAACAAAATACAACTTTATTTTTAGTAAAAATAGAAAATATTTTTAAAAAAATAGTAAATTTCATAAAATATAGATTAAAAAAAATAAAATTAGAATACTTTATTTTCATTAAAAATAGAATTTTATATTTTTTAAACGATGTGTATATTTTCATAAAATAATAAAGAATTTAAAATTTTAAACTTTAAATTTTTGAATCTATATTTTATGAAACTTCACTCAATTTAAGAAAAAATAAAAGTTTCTAATATTTTCTCTAAAATTAATAACTATTTTTAAATCTTTTAAAATTTTAATTTTATTTTAAAATATAAAAATAAATATTATTTTAAAAATATTATTTTATTTTATAATATTAAAATAAATTATTATTTTTGAAAAATACTATTTTATTTTAAAATATTAAATATAAGTATTATTTTAAAAATAATATTTTATTTAAAATGTTAAAAATAATTATTTTATTTTAAAATATTATAATTAATTAATATTTTAAAATATTAAAAAAATTATTATTTTAAAAATAATATTTTATTTTTAAATATTTAAAATAATAATTTGAAAATAATTAATTGGTAAATTGGGTTCGGGTCAAACTGGGCATCTTGATTGGGTAAAAATTTGGTCTAAATGGGTCGGATTGGGGTCAAATTTGGTAAAAGGAACGAAAAGGTCAAAACATATCGTTTTAAGGACCTAATTAGCGAAAAATGAATTTTAGAGAAGACTTTAAAAGTGAGTGACATAACTTGGAGGGACAAAAGTAACATTCAATCTTTCGATTATGAAGAAGGAGACGGAGAAGACGATGTGTGAGAGGAGAGAACTGGATTCTTTTGATTTTAGTTCGGAACAAATTAAAAAATAGGTTGAAATCAGTTAAATGGTTCGTGTTTGTTTATCTTTTAAGAAATACGGATCTAAATTTTAACCAACTTAGATAATTTAAAGTAGTTATTAACCAATTCATATGGTCCAAGTTAATTTGGATTGGGCTACCAATTTGTAAGCCAAATTGTCAGGCATATTCAAGACTATATAATTTCTATACAATGAAAAAATTAAACAATTCGTATCCCATGAAATATAAAAAATAATTGTGTGTGTGTGTATATATATATATATATATATATATATATATATGTGTGTGTGTGTGTGTGTGTGTGTGTGTGTGTGTGTGTGACAACCCCAAAATAGGTCCATTTCATCCAACCCATTTCGAGTCGCCAAATACATGGTATAGAAAACAACTACAACTTTATTACAACAATTGTCGTGCAAAATACAACAACTCATGTGTTGTGAGTTTTGATTCAAATATATATATCAACTGTGACTCTTGACACCAACTTGGGTAGCACGTCACCATAACATCTTACATAAAGGTATAGTCAAAAACTATTTTAGAAATTAAAATCTTTGGGAAGTGCTCAAGGAAACCTTCGTATATGGGAGGCCCAAATGCCCAGGTTATGATAGATATCATATGGCCACGGAATTATCCTTGGTTGACCCAATAAACCCCAAAGAAAAACGAGAAGATTACTATCATATTATTTCCAATAGTGAGTCTTCTCTTGACATATAATTATCTCCACTGTCACTAATTGAGAATTATACTTCAAATAAACACAAAGATTATATATGTGACGCCCCCAAAATTAGGTATACATCACCCATCTTGAGTCGCCAGATACATGGTACAGAATTCAAATACAACTTAATAATACAACCGCTGTACAATACGACAAAACATAAACCGTGAGTTTGAATACAAATATTGTCTACTAGAGAGTATACAAACTCAAAAGAAGTCCTCATTACAATTATTGTCACACTATTTAATGTAATAGTGAGGACTACTAATACTATCATCCGGTCCATCACTCGCGTTTCTCGACTCGTTCAAATTTGTGACGCGCCCCAAAATTAGGTATACGCCACCCATCTTGGGTCGCCACTTACATGGTACATAAATTCAAATACAAACTTAATTATACATCCGTCGTGGTGTAACATACGACAATACATAAACCGAGAGTTCTAATAGAAATATTGTCATTTAGACAATATCCATACTCAAGGAGTCCTCATTACATTTATTGTCACACTATTTAACGTAATAGTGAGGACTACTAATGCTATCTTCTGGACCATCACTCTTTTCCCCGACTCGTCCCGGCTATATTCTCATTTCTTGAAGAACGGTGAAAGAAAGGGTGAGCTCAACTAGCCCAAAGAAGAAATATTATGACTAAGATAATGCGAATAAATTATCATTAGCCTTCAACAAAGTGTTAAACCGATAAAATACAATAGACAACCCGGTTTAATCGCAGCGGAATATGTAATCCATTCAAAGAGTCAAGTAGAGAATAAAATCTACTATCTTTTAGGTTTTAAAAGGTTTTCATCAATTTTATCATTTGAGACTCATTTTAATAAATAAACCACCACATCTAATCATCCTTGTACCACGGGCCAAGGATTTTCATCAAATTATCAATGGTCATGACTATACCGAATCACCCCGGTCATAATCATACCAAAACTATCCATCATTGCATTACAGTGCCAATCGAGGACTTTTATCACATTATTTATAACAAGCCATGATTATACCGAATGATCCTAGTCATAATCATACTAAGTTCATCTATGCACGTAAGCCAAAGATAACATAATATATCATGAGGATGATGAAAATGACATAATAATTTAATAAAACAAGTTCAAGAATTATTTTATCCAGAATTAGTAACGCCCAAATTGTCAACAAGATCTTTGTTTTGTAGAGTAAAATTCAAGAATGATCGTAAGAATATTTCCATGAAAAGATATGGATGAAACGCAAATATCAAGGATATTCTACTAATTTCATGGAGTATAAGTCAAAGTTTTAACCAATTGGGTATAATAAAGAATGGAATAACAAAAGAAATCACCGTGCATGCGCAGATTGCATAGAGCGAGTTATTCCAATGTAATAATAATAACGGAACCAGTCGGGTGAAATTCACAATCGATGATGATCCAATGTAATAATAAATCTTTGAATAATAAACAATGGAACCAGTCGGGTGTAAAACACATGCATGAGGATATTCCAAATGTAATAATAAATGCGGAATAATAAACAATGGAACCAGTCCGGTGTAAAACACATGCACGAGGATATTCCAATGTAATAATAAAGAATGGAATAATGTAAGAAGATCACCAAGTATAGGGGATTCAGCAGATACAAAGTTATTCCAATGTAATAAATAAGGATGGAATAACATAAGGATTTCACCAAGTATAGGGTATGCCACATATACAAAGTTATGTATAGGGTATACCACTTTTACAAAAGTTATTCCAATGTAATAATAATGAATGGAATAATGAAGTTCTCTTCATGAATAAGAAAGAATAACACCCTTACTTTACACAACAAATAATACCCCTTACTAGTAAAAGACACCGGATATCAAAGTAGTGAAGTACCGAATACTCTTCTTCTTTCTCTCTATAGATTTTCTCTCTATAGCTTCTCTCTATAATTTCTCTCTCTGTAGTTTCAATGAATTCGTAAAGAAAATAATGAAGGAATGAGCTTCTATTTATAGGAAAATAGAATACATAGTAATTAATCCATGAACGATCCAGATTGATTTACTTTAATCGACTACGGTCCATATTTAAAGCAAAATCTTTTAAATAAAATATAATATATTCTATTTATATAAAAACATTTTACTATGCAAACACTATGCAACACTATGCAAAATACTATGCAACACTATGCATAATAAAATATAATATATTCTATTTATAGAATAACTTTAATAAAGTATTTCATTTTATATAAAAGATGTTTCATTTTATTACGTTAATAATACGTAATAAAACAAAAACGTCATTATCATATATAATAATTCATATTATTAATCGATAATAATGGAATCAAACTGAGTGACTTCTCACATAAGCATCAATAATCAATACCGTGTGCTACTATGCAACCACACGTATTACTGTACTTTTACTACCGAGTAGTTCAACAGTATCAACGGTAAAACTTCCGCCGTTATTTCAATAAAATATTTTTTGTCGTTTTCTCGAATCCAATAATTATTTGCTAGGGGTCCACCAATGATTGAGTAGTTGTATCGAATATTCCTCGCTAAACAAATATTCCCACGACCAATCGAATATAATATAACCACTTGCATACTTTTGCAAAATTTATAAATACTACCCACAACTATAATATTATCTCAAATTCACACTATAATATTAAAAATTATTTCGACAAAATTTAAATCTTTATTGATAAAATCGGGGTCTCACACCAAGTATATTCTCATTTTCGAAGAGAACGTTGAAAGAAAAGGGTGAGCTCAACTAGCCCGAAGAAGAAATATTATGACTAAGATAATGCATAATAAATTATCATTAGCCTTCAATGTTGTTAAAAAGCGATAAAATATAACAAACATCAAATTTAACTGCAGCGGAACAAGTAATCCATTAGAAGAGTCAAGTAGAGAATAAAATCTACTATCTTCTATGGTTTAAAAGGTTTTTCATGACTTCTATCGTTGAGACTCAGCTTAATAAATAATCCACATCATCGAATCACCCATGCACTACGGCCAAGGATATTCTTTAGTATCACGATCACAAATTATCCATGCACTACAACCAAGGACATTTGTGTACATCATTTGTAACATTACGGTCATGATTACACCGAATAATCCCTGGTCATAATCATACCAAATCCATCTATGCACTACAGGCCACAAATGACTTTCAACATAATATAAACATGAGGATGATGACAATGATATAAGAATTCAATAAAACAAGTTCAAGAATTAATTTATCCAGAACTGATAATGTCCAAATTGTCAACATGAATACTGCTTTATAGAGTAAAATTCAAGAATGCTCAGAAGAATATTTCTATGAAAAGATACTGGATGAAACGCAAATATCAAGGATATTCCACTAATTTCATGGAGTATAGAAGTCAAAACTTTAACCAACTGAGTATAATAACGAATGGAATAACAAAAGAAATCACCATGCATGCGATACTTAGCATAGACAGGTTATTCCAACAGATTAATAAGTAACGGAACCGAAGTCGTGAAATTACGCACCAAGCAGGATGTTCCAACAGAATAATAAACGGAACCAGTCCGGCAGAACGCTTATGCATGTGATATTCCAACAGAATAATAATAAAGACGGAACCAGGTCTGGCGTAAACGCATAGACAGGATATTCCAATAGAATAATAATAAAGACGGAATATTAGAAGAATGTTACCAAGTATAGGGTAGTCCGCGTATACTGGTTATTCCAGCAGAATAATAAAGAATGGAATACCAGAAGTTCTCTTCATGAATACAAAAGAAATAATACCCCTTACCGTAAAAGAAACTGAATATAAGAGTAGGGAAGGAGCAGAATACTTTTTTAGAGCTTCTCTATAATTTCTCTCTCTAGAGTTTCAGTGAATTCGTAATAAATAATGAGGGAATGAGCTTCTATTTATAGAAAAATGGACTGCATAGTAACTAACTCATGAACGGTCGAAATTGATTTACTTTAATCTTACGGTCCATATTTAAAGCAAAATCTTTTAAATAAAATATAATATATTATATTATATATATATATATAGAACATGTGTTTTTTAAAAAATGTCACAAGATTCATCCCTGAATCCAATATCAATTCAATCTCTCTCTCTCTCTCTCTCCATATATATATATATATAAGTCTCAATAATATATTTTTCCACCAGACAATCCAACTCTTTTTTTCTTTGATTTCTGTGAACCCCCCATTTCACAATATGTGACAAAAATTATATATATATATATATAATACGTATATATATTTTTATATATATATATATATAAACTGAAACAACTTTTACCGACAGTTTTGACAATAATTGAATCAAATAACGTGAGATACTATATAGCAATTACTGTAGCAATAATTGAACAAAACTGAGTGACTTCTCACGTAAGCATCAATAATCAAAACCGTGTAAGCTATTGCAACAACGCCAGACATCTTGTATTTTTTAACACCGTGTGTTTGGCGAGTTAACGGTAAAACTTCCACCGTTATTTTCATAAAGTATTTTTGTCGTTTTTCAATCCGATAATAATTCCGTTGTAGGTCCACCAATGATTGTACCATCATCATTGCGAATATTCCTCGCTAAAACGAATATTCCCCACCAATCGAATATTATATAACAACTACATGTACTTTTGCAAAATTTATAAATATTACCCATAACTATAACATTATATCAAATTCATTCCATAATATTCAAAAATGATATTTATAAAAAATTCATCTTTATTCAGAAAAGTTGGGGTCTTACAATATAGGTAGTGCTCGTAAATATATTCAGCAAGTGGATGTGCACAACCCTATCTTATAATGACACGAGATTGTATGACATTAGACATCTTGTATGATAGTGGCAAAACACCCTTCCAACGTTGAGTTCGCCTCACCCTATTGGATTCATCAAATATAACTACTAAATGATGACCACCGTTCTATTCCCCTGTTACACCCGCTCGACCCAGCTACACTCGTATTACCTGAAAGGAATTTTGAAACAGAAGGATGAGCACAACTAGCTCAGTAAAGAATATCATGACTAAAGATAAATAAATTATCAATAGCCTTCAACAGTAATAAATCAGAGATTTAGAACATATGGTAGATGATAAAATTTTTCAACCATAGTTGCGGTGAACTAACAATCCATTAGAAGAGTCAAATAGACCATAAAGTCTATTATCTTCTCCACATTAAAAGTCCACCAACAATGTTTTATCCTCGTAACATTAATCAATTGTTCTTCTTTCCACAATTATATGAATAACTCATAATCATAATTGTAATTCTAAATTCCTCTTCGCATCCGGATTTAAGATAATTTTTATCACATGTCTTTACGAAACATCAAAGATCATGGTTATACCAAATCACAGGCCTGTTTATAATCATATTTAACAATTTCATCTTTGTACTATAGCCAAAGATATTCATCAACAGACCATCTTTGCACTACAGGCCAAAGATATTCAACAACAGGTCATCTTTGCACTACGGGCCAAAGATATTCATCAACAATTCATTTTTGCACTACAAGCCAAAGATATTCCTCAACAGTTCATATTTGCACTCTGAGGCCAAATATATTCATCAACTATTCATATTTGCACTCTACAGCAAAAAAATATATTAATATCTCAAAGAAATATATAATCATTTCAGAATTTATATAAACAATAATTATAACCATGTTGATCATTTCACCTTTGCACTTAAGCTAAAGATATTCAATTATAAATTCAATGGTCATGATCATACCAGTCAACAATTCAACTTTGCACTACTGGCCAAAGAGAACCCATAGTCATGATCATACCAAAAATCTACCCATCTTTACACTCAAGTCAAAGAGAAATATCATCATTAGGGTTATAAAAATGTTATATATAATAGTAAAATCAATATAATCAAAACATCTAGATTTAATCTCAAGAGTAATATTCATAAATCAACTATAATTTGGTTAGAAAAAGAAATCAATTTTGTCATGAATAGTAACTCGTGAATAGTAACCCATGAATAGTAACTTCGTGAATAGTAACTCATGAATAGTAACTCGTGAATAGTAACTCATGAATAGTAAACCCGACACAAAAAGGTAGAAATTCAACAATAAAATCCATACCAATATTTTGGTATAATGATATTGAAATAACATTTTTTAAACTTATAAACAATTTATTTTAATTGTTTACACTTTACTAAATAATGCATTTAATCATCCTAAAATTCCAAACTCATAAGATTTCATCACCAATAACCAAAACCCTCATCAAAAATCTCTATATACCTCATATAGGATTCTCAAGCCATAAAATCCTATTTTCCAATTTTCTTACTTCACATAACATATTTAATTCATTTACTTATAACTAGTCCATTTTCATGAAAAATACCAAATCAGTACAAACAAATTTTCTTTTCTGAGATTTAGTAGAATATAGTCCCATATTGAACATATATTTTTCTCAGAATTTTTAAAAATCATTTACTATTTTTTATATGGCCAAAACAGCCGAATATTTAGATATTTATCAAAAATTGTACTTTTATCCAAAGATTCCGAAATTTACAGAGTATACTTCTATCATATACATGTACTCCTAATAAAAATTTCACCAATTATGGAGTTAACCACAAGAAGTTTTAAGGGTTTACTTTTAAAATAGTCTTTCCCATAAAATTCATAACTCCTAATCTATACATCCAAAAATCGTTATTTTTGGACACAGTCTAGAAAACTCATTAAATTATCATTTCAAATTTTTTCAGAATTTTTGAAGGTCAGAAAAATTACAAAACTGAAAAACATAACAACCTTTAAAATCTCTTATTATCCCTTACCTCAAAAGAGCAGCACTTCTGACTGGATATCGGATATGACGCTGAAGGAAACTTGCACTGATGAATAGAAACTCACCAAGTATCTAAATACTCACAAAATGCACTCGATAATCTTGAGAGAAAAAGAGAGAAAACTTATGAATTCTGGTGTGATTTTCAATTCTAACTTAGCCCTCTATTTATAGGAAAATGTTAGCACGCCGAAGCAGACTTAACCTGCTACCTGATGGCTTTACCTGCTACTATTCCACCCACCAAAAATCAGCCATCTTTCCCAACAACCAAAAGTGGGGCCCACCCATTTCTAGAATTTTCCACCAAAATCATTTTTAAACCTAATTTCTGAATCAGTCACCTCTTAAAATTCATAACAAATCATTCGTTCATTTTTAACGGTTCAAAATTTGTGAACATATACTCAACTTATATATGTATAACATATCCAAAAATCACAACGATCCAACGGTCAAATTAAAAATTATAATTTACACAATAAAGCTGTAAGAACACTGATTTGATCTTTTAATACCTCCAATTCGACAAAATACTGATAAAATACCTCAACATTAATTCCTTCATTTATAACCACATAAATAAATCCATCATTTATATCCACATCAAATAAATATTTCATTATCATATAAATCAATAATTAATTATTCACAAATAATATTACAGAATCACAATAATGTCAACCAGGCAGTTCCCAGGAAAGAAGGGGCTTTCCGATAAGGATTTCTCCTTACTGGCGCGCAATTAGGTGACCAAACCTCTTCTTAACAGAACTTTCTAGACATTGCCAATAATGCTATCTAATAATATTATTCAAATAATATGAATTATTGATCTGATAATGGAGATACTGTGCAGTGATAATTATTGAAACAACAATAATATAAAATATCAACGCAGTAATTATTGAATCAATAAAATAAAATATTGATAAAGTAATTCATTGTAACAATTATTAGAGTAGTGCCTTTCACGTAAGGATCAATAATTCAAAAATACCGTAAAACCGCAGGCATCTTCTTTATGCAAACACGCCAGCGTATCGTATATTTTAACCCAAGGTATTCCAATAGTGTTAATTCAGTAATAACTACTACCGTTATTTATAAAAACTCAATTTTTGTCGTTTTCTTCATCCAACAGCTTATTCGTTATGGGGCCCTACAATGATCATGCTATTGCATTTAATATTCCCGACCAGATAGAATATTCCATTTACCAAACTAATATTTTATAACCACTTGCGTATTTTTAAAAAATTCATATATCACCCTTAACTTTAACTTTTTATCAATTTAACCATTTACTAAATAGAAAAATTGAATACTTTTATTTCATAAAATTCGGGTCTTTACATATATATATATATATATATATATATATATATATATATATATATATATATATGCATACATGTTTGACATAGTTTGGGAACTAATGGATATGGAAAGACAACTTCTAAGTTCAAATTTATCACTATATATAATTTTAATATGACACGAGAATGAACAAAAATGGATAAGTAACGAAAGAGTTATGATACAAACAAAAATAGTGTTTTGTTAAAGTAAAATTAGGAAAACGAGTGTTATAACTTGGCTTGAGATGAATTTTGAAAAAATATATATTTTGACGTATAATAACTTATTTTGTCGTAACGAAGAGATTTTCTTAAAATTTAGAATGTTTGAATTTAATTTTGAATTATAAGATTATTGGAGAAGTTAACAGGAATGTTAAAATATAATTATGGGAAGTAAATTAATAAAAATAAATATTATTCTGAGGAAGTTATTTTGTTGACAGAAAACATTTTATATTTAATGTTGTAGAAGAATAAAAATTGAGTATAGAAGAAAGAATTATTGAATGTGAATAATGTAGATGATGAACTATGGACGGAGACAAGTTTCCCTAACTTATACAAATTGATTATTGTGTGCTACTTTCATTAAATTTTTGCAAGTTTCTTCACTTTGAGCAATTTCTTTAACTTGTAGTAAGATTGTTTATTATTGCAAGTTCTAAACTTACGAATTTTTTTAATAATTGTGCAAGTTTCGGCACTACGTGCATTTGAATTTTTTTTATTAGCTAAACTTATGTTCGTTGTTATGTAATATCAAACTATTCAATAAGTTGATCATGAATATTATTTAAGAGTGAATGTCATTTGTTTCGGCTACTCTGTTGTGAAACTATTTAAGACTGAGGAAGAACAACCTCATAATATAAGGCCACATTTATGGAAAGTTTTTAAGTCTATGTGACTATTAACCACTTATGGAGTCAACAGTTTATATAATTGTGGGGACTTTTGGGCCATATAGTGTCGACTTAACTCTTTTAGTTTTGGCATAATTAAAAGATTTGACAATTTTTGTGGCTATTAACTTTTATAAAAGAGTTCAATTTCTCATGACCATGTATAGAATTAAGAGCAATTATGACTTTTGAATTATGTATGATGTGTTCATGGTCCTCATGACCATGTATAACAATCAAAGCAATTATGACTGTTGAAATCTGTACGATGAGTTCATGGTCCTCAAAACCATTGGTAAAAGTTTTTAGTTGACTGTTAAATAATTATTGTCCATATAATGCCGACTTGGAGATTATATAGCCAGACCATATATTGTCATGGTGAGGCTTTAGCTTGTCAGGTTGTTAGGTTGCGCTCTATCAAAGAAATGTTTTTGAAAAATTAAAGAGTTAATGGTTAACAACCCCTCAGTAATAATCTAAAGAAAAAGGCTATGATATTGAAGTTCTTATACTAATTATTT
Organism: Panax quinquefolius; assembly: GCA_020205615.1. NCBI lineage: Eukaryota > Viridiplantae > Streptophyta > Magnoliopsida > Apiales > Araliaceae > Panax > Panax quinquefolius. The sequence continues at coordinate 91,017,757 of CM035165.1, forward strand.
ACTTTGTGTTGTCACACATTTCTGAAGCTTCACATGCTGAAAAGCCTCTTTAACGAGCTATTCATTTTTTTCAAAGTATATTTATTAACTGTTGAGTTATTCTGACAAGTCACTGTGTACTACATATAGTAAGGTAACATGTTACATGTCATATTCAGTGTTGTTACGTTGTTCACATATAGTACGATTCAACATAACTCTCTTTCCTTTAAGTCGACCATTCAAGTAACTAAAGTTGATAATCCTTAAAATTTAGAAATATTAAATTATTGATTCATGTTTATTCATTAAATTGTTTCATTTCAATTTTATACTTATTGAGCATATTTGATGATAACTCTTGCCAAACATTAACTTGGTGCAGGTAGAAAATAATGATAAGACTAGAAAGGTCAGATTTAAACTATAGAATGGAAGATTAAAATCATATAACAGTTACAGGTTGGTATTAGGTAAAAAGAATAAGACCTAAGTTGCGATACCGCGATGAAGTATGTGATATAATGTATAAATAGACTAGTTAAATAAAAAAAATATTGATAGATGTTGAGGATGATGATGAATAATGAACACCAAGTTTGTTGTAGCGAGTACTCAGATTTTGGGGGCATTATAATTTTCTCCTCTGCCGCCGCTGTAAACATTTCTCTCTTTCCTCGCTCCTCCCTCACGTGGCTCTCAAATCTCACCTCCTTCCCGTCGTCTCTCTCAATTTTGGTCCTCCGATCCTCTTCGTCCCCTTTAACAGATCAACGGTGTAGTGTGCATTGGTGGTGGTGGTGGCATAACGCAGCGGTGGTGCTTCTTTTCCCCTTTAACACTGGATAGAATCCATTTTATTTTATTTTATTTTTCATTCCCACTTAAATAACATCCAAAAATTAAATGCTTCATTTTATTTTCTCTAATGAACAGTACTGTGGAGGGGGTGGTGACACTGCAAATAACAAGCAAACAAAGGGGCTTCATTTCAGTAAGTTACATTTCAATTTTCCTAAGTTGCGATACCGCAATGAAGTATGTGATATAATGTATAAATAGACTAGTTAAATAAAAAAATATTGATAGATGTTGAGGATGATGATGAATAGTGAACACCAAGTTTGTTGTAGCGAGTACTCAGATTTTGGGGGCATTTTAGTTTTCTCCTCTGCCGCCGCTGTAAACATTTCTCTCTCTTTCCTCGCTCCTCCCTCACGTGGCTATTAAATCTCACCTCCTTCCCGTCGTCTCCCTCAATTTCGGTCCTCCGATCCTCCTCGTCCCCTTTAACAGATTAACGGCGTAGTGCGCATTGGTGGTGGTGGTGGCATAACGCAGCGGTGGTGCTTCTTTTCCCCTTTAACATGGGATAGGATCAATTTTATTTTTTTTTATTTTCCATTCCCACTTAAATAACAACCAAAAATTAAATGCTTCATTTTATTTTCTCTAATGAAGAGTACTGTGGTGGGGGGTGGTGACACTGAAATATTAACAAGCAAACAAAGGGGCACCATTTCAGTAAGTTACATTTCAATTTACCTAAAAAATAGGTTAAGTACAATATTAATTTTGTTTGCCCTAGTAATTAAATGTATATACTTCTTACGGTCCAAATTAGAAGCCAATAATGTCCTTTTTGTATTGCCTTAAAATGTTAATTAGTTTAAATTTGTTCATTATAGTTATGTTTTGCTTCTTACACAAACACATTAACAAAGTTTGAGCACATATATGTCAAGTATATCATTTTATAAGATATAGACTAGCAACAATGAAAGTTAAGATCTTGCAAGTAAGATTTATGATAAATAAACCAATGATCAAAATAAATATAGCACTTTATAGTTTAGGATCAATTTGGTTTATATAGTGCTTATCACGCTCAAAGATTTGGCTATATATGAATCAACGTTTTATACACAAAGGACAATTTTCCTTGCAAGAAGGATAAGGATAATGCCGACTGCACTAAGAATAAATTGATTATTCAATCTCAAAGAATAAATTGCCTTTATCCGAAAATTATTGGCATCAAATTTACATTCAAAAATAACTCAACGGAAGAAGAGAAACCTGTATGAATTTGTAAAGTCCTCTGATACAAATGTCATCCTTCGAAAAGCTCTACAGTTACATATTTCAAGGAAATTGTAAAATCCTTGACCAGATTTGTACTACATGTTGCCTTCTACCAAAAAATAAAATAAAATACGATTCAGTATTGCATTTGTCTATTTTTTTTTTCCAATGTCTGTGACCAATACAATAATATATATAAAACTTTATTTCATAAAATGAATATGTAAAATACAATGTCCGACTAGATATCCTTCTGAATACGAAGGAATAAAGCGGGAATTGAATAAATCAATAAAAAAATTAAATAATATGGAGTGTCAATATGACTTCCCTTATTTGTTATAATAATCTAGTCATATATACTCTTGTAAAAATGACGGGCATTGTGTTTTTTGTTTGTATAAGAACTTGTTTATATACGGATTTTAGGCACAAGAAGCAAGTGTTGGATTCGTGGAATTGTTAACCTGGATTTTCCACCATATCCAAGTCACCAGTTGAAATCCCACTCGGTAGCTCCCAATCAAAGCAATGCAACAACTGAGCCAACACAAATTGAATGTTGATCAATCCTAGCTGCATTCCGGGGCACCCTCTTCTACCTGACCCAAATGGTAAGAGCTGGAAATCACGTCCTCGAAGATCTATTTTGCTCCTAGTAAACCTCTCAGGAAGGAATTCTTCAACATCTTCAGACCACACATTAGGATCTCGTCCTAGGGCCCAAGCATTTACAATTACTCGTGATTTCTTAGGTATGTAATACCCGTCGATCACAATATCCTCCCTAGACTCATGAGGACCCAATAATGGTGCAATAGGATGCAGTCTTAAACCTTCTTTAACCACCATATATAGGTATTCTAACTTTGGCAGATCAGTCTCCTCCACCATTCGATCAAGTCCTACAATGCTATTTACTTCCACTTGACACTTTTTCATCACCCTTGGATGCCTTATGAGTTCTGCTAGTATCCATTCGATGGAGGTATAGGAAGTATCGATCGCTGCTGTGATAATGTCTACCATGATAGATTTAATACCCGACCTGTCAATTGCTTTAGCTAACTTGTGATGGGTTCTTGTGGAATTTTTCATCAATGATAGCATTTCATCAACAAAGTCGGTATTTTCCTTTTGAAGTCCATTACTTGCGTTTTGTTCATGCTCATCAATAATTAGCTCCAACATTTTGTCAAGTTTCTTGCCGGCTTCCTTAAAGTTTCTTGCCGGCTACGTCCCAAAAGCAACCTATAAGTCATGTTCTCAATAAGATCAGCCACCTTTGCACTAATATCCACCACCTCACATTTAGCGGCGGCATCCTTAAGCTCCTTCACCAATAACCCAAGCTCCTCCTTTCTCATCCCAACAAAAGAATTAATCTTTGAAGGAGCAAGAAGCTCTTGTACAACAAACTTTCTTACATTGCGCCAGTATGGACCGTCGGTGAAGGTGATGCCCTTATTACCATATGCCATATATTCCGCGGCCTGAAACTTGGGGCGGTTAGCAAAATGAATGTCATGAGTCTTGAGAAAAAGCTCGGCAGCTTGAGGGGAGGAGACTACGATAGTTGGGACGGAACCTAAACGCATGGACATGATAGGACCGTACTGCTTTGGCTAACTAGTGGAGGGTGCGGTGGGGGAGGTTACCTAACATCGGGAGGCTACCGATAATTGGGAAGCCTCGAGGACCTGGTGGTAGTACTTTACCGTGGCGTTTTGAGGTGGTGATGATCCACCAGAGTGCTCCAAGGAGAAGGAAGACAAGAGTTAATGCCATGCAAACATTTTGTGTTTTAAGGTATCTGGTAAATGTGTTAATTTGATAACTCAAAGATTGTGTGATTTACATATACTTTAGATCTGGTCTTTATATAGGAAATCCCTCGAGCATAGTTTTGTACAACTACTATATCAAGTTACCCCGTGCTCACAAACTTAGAACGTTCCCATATAATATTTTATTTATTTTCAAGATAGGCCTAAGTGTTAAGAGTCAATGGAGGCCATGCATGTAGCCTCTGATATTGACCGCTTGTACGTACCCTCTAAACTTAGTTATTCATCACCCACCAACCACATATTTTACATCAATAATCAATAACTATATATAATAAGACATTAATAGATTTTATGAATTAATTTTATGAGTCTTTTAGCTGATCGATCACGAGTCAATTATTCACGACTAGAATTGGAAATAAAAAATTTTGGTTTGTTTATGGATTATAAAATATGATTATAGTTCTTTCTAAGAACTAATTTAAAACAAACAACTTGTTTTTAATGAGTTGAATCAGTTGCAACCAAATGATTATGTGTCCAATATAGCTCAACTCATTTTTTAAATTTAAAACTTGCGTAATATTATTATGACCAAATGAAGTAAATTACTTAATATATTAATTTTTTATAATATTCGTTCAATTTCTCATTCTTATTTTTTTGAACATATTTTCTCTCTAAAAAAATTTCCGACTCCGGGACAATGTGACGCGATCACTTGGTTATATTTCTTAGTTATTAACTTATTACATTTGTCTTTTGCTAAAAAAATAAATAAATAAATTGACAAAACTGAAGGAGCTATTAAGCCAGAAAAAATGAACATGAAGCAACCTACAACTCAAATTTTATGCTATTTTTTCCCAAATCTAAAAGATATGAAAAAGGAAATACAATAGGAAATATAAAAAACATATAAGAATAAATATAAAATATAAAAGAAATACTTGTACCAAATTGAAAACAAAGCTAAAATGACAAGAATAGGAACTGAGAAGGTTAAAAAAAGTAGTGGAATAATAACACAAGATCAGAGGGTAGCAAAAAAAAAATCCCAAGGCATTTTGGCAGACGACTTATAATGCGACTTACACCTAGAATTAGGAAAACGAGTGTTATAACTCGGCTTGAGATGAATAATAACTTATTTTGTCGTAACGAAGAGATTTTCTTAAAATTTAGAATGTTTGAATTTAATTTTGAATTATAAGATTATTGGAGAAGTTAACAAGAATGTTAAAATATAATTATGGGAAGTAAATTAATAAAAGTAAATATTATTCTGAGGAAGTTATTTTGTTGACAGAAAATATTTTATATTTAATGTTGTAGAAGAATCAGAATTGAGTATGGAAGAAAGAATTATTGAATGTGAATAATGTAGATGATGAACTATGGACGGAGACAAGTTTCCCCAACTTGTACAAATTGATTATTTTGTGCTAGTTTCCTTAAATTTTTGCAAGTTTCCTCACTTTGAGCAAGTTCTTTAACTAGTAGTAAGATTGTTATTATTGCAAGTTCTAAACTTACGAATTTTTTTAATAATTGTTCAAGTTTCGGCACTACGTGCATTTGAGTTTTTTTTATTAGCTAAACTTATGTTCGTAGTTATGTAATATCAAACTATTCAATATGTTGATCATGAATATTATTTAAGAGTGAATGTCATTTGTTTCGGCTATTCTGTTGTGAAAGTAGTTAAGACTGAGGAAGAACAACCTCATAATATAAGGCCATATTTATGGAAAGTTTTTAAGTCTATGTGACTATTAACCACGTATAGAGTCAACAGTTTATATAACTGTGGGGACTTTTGGGCCATATAGTGTCGACTTAACTCTTTTAGTTTTGGCATAATTAAAAGATTTGACAATTTTTGTGGCTATTAACTTTTATAAAAGAGTTCAATTTCTCATGACCATGTATAGAATTAAGAGCAATTATGACTGTTGAATTATGTATGATGTGTTCATGGTCCTCATGACCATGTATAACAATCAAAGCAATTATGACGGTTGAAATCTGTATGATGAGTTCATGGTCCTCAAAACCATTGGTAAAAGTTTTTAGTTGACTGTTAAATAATTATTGTCCATATAATGCTGACTTGGAGAGAATATAGCCATGCCATATATTGTCATGGTGAGGCTTTAGCTTGTCAGGTTGTTAGATTGCGCTCTATCAAAGAAATGTTTTTGAAAAATTAAAGAGTTAATGGTTAACGACCCCTCAGTAATAATCTAAAGAAAAAGGCTATGATATTGAAGTTCTAATACTACTTATTTACTTTGTGTTGTCACACATTTTTGAAGTTTCACATGTTGAAAAGCCTCTTTAACGAGCTATTCATTTTTTCAAAGTATATTTATTCACTGTTAGTTATTCTGACAAGTCACTGTGTACTACATATAGTAAGATAACATGTTATAGGTCATATTCAGTGTTGTTACGTTGATCACATATAGTACGATTCAACATAACTCTCTTTCATTTAAGTCGACCATTCAAGTAACTAAAGTTGATAATCCTTACAATTTAGAAATATTAAATTATTGATTCATGTTTATTCATTAAATTGTTTCATTTCAATTTTATACTTATTAAGCATATTTGATGATAACTCTTGCCAAACATTAACTTGGTGCAGGTAGAAAATAATGATAGGACTAGAAAGGTCAGATTTAAACTATAGAATGGAAGATTAAAATCATATAAAAGTTACAGGTTGGTATCAGGTAAAAAGAATAAGACCTAAGTTGCGATACCGCGATGAAGTATGTGATATAATGTATAAATAGACTAGTTAAATAAAAAAAATATTGATAGATGTTGAGGATGATGATGAATAATGAACACCAAGTTTGTTGTAGCGAGTACTCAGATTTTGGGGGCATTATAATTTTCTCCTCTGCCGCTATAAACATTTCTCTCTTTCCTTGTTCCTCCCTCACGTGGCTCTCAAATCTCACCTCCTTCCCGTCGTCTCTCTCAATTTTGGTCCTCCGATCCTCTTCGTCCCCTTTAACAGATCAACGACGTAGTGTGCATTGGTGGTGGTGGTGGCATAACGCAGCGGTGGTGCTTCTTTTCCCCTTTAACACTGGATAGAATCCATTTTATTTTATTTTATTTTCCATTCCCACTTAAATAACAACCAAAAATTAAATGCTTCATTTTATTTTCTCTAATGAACAGTACTGTGGAGGGGGTGGTGACACTGCAAATAACAAGCAAACAAAGGGGCTTCATTTTAGTAAGTTACATTTCAATTTTCCTAAGTTGCGATACCGCAATGAATTATGTGATATAATATATAAATAGACTAGTTAAATAAAAAAATATTGATAGATGTTGAGGATGATGATGAATAGTGAACACCAAGTTTGTTGTAGCGAGTACTCAGATTTTGGGGGCATTATAATTTTCTCCTCTGTCATGCATTGTAAACATTTCTCTCTCTTTCCTCGCTCCTCCCTCACGTGGCTATTAAATCTCACCTCCTTCCCGTCGTCTCCCTCAATTTCGGTCCTCCGATCCTCCTCGTCCCCTTTAACAGATCAACGACGTAGTGCGCATTGGTGGTGGTGGTGGCATAACGCAGCGGTGGTGCTTCTTTTCCCCTTTAACACTGGATAGGATCAATTTTATTTTATTTTATTTTCCATTCCCACTTAAATAACAACCAAAAATTAAATGCTTCATTTTATTTTCTCTAATGAAGAGTACTGTGGTGGGGGGTGGTGACACTGCAAATTTTAACAAGCAAACAAAGGGGCACCTTTTCAGTAAGTTACATTTCAATTTACCTAAAAAATAGGTTAAGTACAATATTAATTTTGTTTGCCCTAGTAATTAAATGTATATACTTCTTACGGTCCAAATTAGAAGCCAATAATGTCCTTTTTGTATTGCCTTAAAATGTTAATTAGTTTAAATTTTTTCATTATAGTTATGTTTTGCTTCTTACACAAACACATTAACAAAGTTTGAGCACATATATGTCAAGTATATCATTTTATAAGATATAGACTAGCAACAATGAAAGTTAAGATCTTGCAAGTAAGATTTGTGGTCCCAAGTGCAAATTAGGGTTCACATGTCCTAATTGAATGAAGACAGAAAAGCCGGAAATAAAGAGGGCTAGACCCGAGAGAATCTTCCACGTGTCCCGAGGCAGAAGACACGTGGAGGCGACTCATTTTGGGAATTGATTGAGGGATTGGATTGGTGGCTAGAAGGACAGGACGATCTGGGCATTACTCTGATGACTAAGGGTAAAATTGGGATTTCCCCAAGGTCTTGTGCCAAGCACATGACCATTCTCCAGAAAACCCTATAAATACTCTTTCCACTCCATTGGGAAGGGGACCTCACTGGGGACTTCTCTTCAGACTCAAGACTTGGACTCTTGGAAGATCAAAGGGACCCTTTTGGTGACTTAAAGGCTCGGAGATTCCACCTAAAAGCACCAAAGGGGTTTGGACATTCTCTCAACTTGAAGGACTCAAGAAGGCTCTTGGAATCCCTGTTACCCTAACACGGTTCCCGAATTCTAGGAGTTACGCCGCAGCGTCGTTAGAGTAATCGCCCACTGTCCGTTCTCCCTCTTCAATCAATCAATCAATCAATCAATTCCAGTACTTTTTGTGGATTTCTCTCCTCCTCACCAACACAAAACCCTAACCCTAGCAAAGTACGATTTCCTTGCCCACATTTCTTAAGCGACTCTCTTTGGGGAGGTGTAGAATTCGTGAAGGGTATGCCCACAACTCGAAGTGGGAGAACTACAGGAAGAGTTGTTTCACCAACAAATGAGCATTACCTCACCGGATCCAGTTCAAGGCAAGCCACTCAAGCTTTCCAAGGCGCAAAACACGGATTTTGACCAACCACTTATTGAAGATGCTTCGGAAGGAAGTTCGACATCACCACATATAGCCAATCAACAACAAACCAACCTTGGGAAGGCAAGGCGAGGATGCGGTGGAGACCCGACGAATGATGTGCAATTGGAGATGCTCAAGGCATTGAAGGAAGCACGAGAAGGGAAAGGAATGATGATGGCCATGATGCTAGAAATCAGAGAGAGGAAGCAAGAGGAGATGGGGAATTTCCGCCAGAGTTGATCTGATTCCCACTTTCAAGGTCATGTTCGGGAAGTTTGCATGGGGAACAAGCGGGTGTGGAAGACAACAATAATGGTAGCAACAACAAAGAGAACCAGATTGTACCTCCATTAGCGGAAAGTCAATTGGTTTAGATAATCAACTTGGAAGCCCGAGCGGTGGTGGCGTGCCACAACCTAGGATGGAAGCAAAATGACCTCGGCAAACATCATCTCATCTACTATTCCATCATTTTCACAGTGCAAATGCCAACCATTTCAAGCAATGTCCGGTGAATGAGCAATGAACTTCCACCACGGTGCGGATGTTCATGATGCAAGTGTTCATCAACCAATTTCTCTACCATACACACCGCCGATTCAGCAGTATATCACAACACCCCAGAGAGTTCACGCTACAAGCCCGTATGTGACGAAGGATGATATGATTGAGCGTGATCAATCAACTTCAGCATGATGACATCTCGACCCTCGGAGTTGGACTTTACTCCTCCTTACCCGGCACACATTCGGAGGCAACCTTACCCAATAGGGTATATTGAGCATCCCCCGCAATTTCCAAAATACAACGGGGAGAAAGGAAATGCTAGGGAACATATTGCCAGGTTTGTAGAGTCAATGTCTCTGTGGCTCGGATATGATGAAGTGAACAACCACAACTTGTTGATGCGGGAATTCAACAAGACTTTGACGGATAGTGCCTTTAGTTGGTACTACAATTTGGAGAAGGGGTCAGTCCATGATTGGGATGACTTAAAATTACAATTTTTTAAGAAATTTTTCTATGTGCAGAAACAGGTAACCATTGTGGAGCTTATGCGGTTCAAGCAAAAACCGAATGAGGAGTTGTCAGATTATGTTGACAAGTTCAGGGCCCAGGCACAGAAGTGCGCAGAACCGATTGAAGAAAAGAACTTAGTCAGCATTTGCAACAATGGTGCCTTGGATTCTTTCAAGCCCCACCTCATCACCAAGGCTTGTGATTCCTTCGCGACCCTCTCATCTTTTTCACAAGACTTGGGAGGAATCGTGACATTGCCCACTAACCATGTGACGGTTACATGGAAGGGCAAGAGGACAACAAGCGTGGCTTTGGGTGACTCTCGAGTCAAAAAACCACGGGGAAAAGAAAGGAAAACACGAGAAAATTTTGGCCAAGCAGAGGAAAGCACGGAGACAAATATGCAAGAAAGCCGATCCGGAGGCTATCACATGTAGTGAGAAAGCATTCAGGGGTTTGTATGAATAATGGGTTGAATATGGGTGGTGAAACCCCAAGGCCTAGATTTGCAGTGGTGACGGAAGAAATAAAAAGAAGACCGGACTTACATGTATTCCACCAATCGCGGGACACTCAGCGATGGATTGTTATAACTCTGCGGAGGATATTCCACGAGAAGGTGGAAAATGGGGAGATTGAACTTGGAAAAGAAAGTAGTGTTCATGACAAGCCATTTACCAAACCACAAAGGAAGGAAGCGTCAAACAACTTGTTATTCACAAATCTGAGCCCGAAGTGGAGATGATGATGGAAGAAAATGAGGAGTGTGATCCGAACTGCGGTGGCGACATTGATGAAGCAGAGCCAAGTTCGTAAATTTTTTGATCGAGATAGGATTGGCCGAGGAAGCAAGGATTGAGGCAACGGGGCAATTATCAAAGAAATTGCCGAAACGCAGGAGACTTGCGTGGCCATAAGCAAAGGATTTATGAAGGCGATGGAGGAAGAAGAAAATAAGATATCTTTCTCTAAAGTCGATAGAGATAAGATACCCCATAACATAGTAGTTGTATGTATGCGGCGGTAATCAAGCGGCATTGAGGTCTTGGAGGGCATTCATTGACAATGGGGCGTCTGTAAATATTATGCCCTACACCGTGTTCAAAGCAGTTAGGCTGCTTAGGAGAAGAAGATTGTGAAGGAACAAATGAACATTACCGGATTATTAATCAAAGCACGAGAACCCTAGGACACGTTAAGGTGGACATGAAAGTTGGGAAGATTCGAGGGCTGTAATGTTCCATGTTGCCGAGGTGGATGCATCATATCATGTCTTCTTTGGGAAGGGTTTGGCAAAAGCGACTACGGGGTGGTACCCTCGGTCTTTCATCAATGCCTTAAAGCTATTTAGAAAGGAGAGAAGTGAAGGTACCAATGAACTCGAAATCCCTTTGGACGGAGGAGGCACACATCACCGAAGCAACTTTCTTTGATGATGTCATTTGAAGAGGAGAGAACCAGATTACAAGACACGATTCCCTAAGACTAGCAAGTAGGGGAGAAAGTGCGGGAAGATAAGTTCGGTACTGCGAGAAAAAGAAAAGAAGAAGAAGACCTTGGAGCGGAGAATGTTCTAAAAAAAAGAAGCCCGGTGGAAGAAGAAGAAGAAGAAAGCGAAAAGGCCGGTGAGATCACGAAGATGCGGAAATATAATAAATGTCAAGCGGATGGCACAATCGAGGAGGGCGAAAAGACAAAATGGGAGAGGGTTGTTAAACCCGAAGCGGAAAGGTGGTGTTTCGATTGTGGACGATCTGAGGGGAAGAGCCCTTGAGCGTGTGAACCCAACGGCTCGGGAGGTGTCTCCCCACTCCAAAGAATAATGAAGAAGAAGAAGGTTGTACAATGAAGGTAGAACCGGCTCGAGAATGCTTCGAGGATAGGCAAAACCTCAACAAAATGAATTAGAGGAAGTTAATTTGGCGTGAGAGGAAGGAACGCCAAGACCAGGCTTATGTCAACAAGGAGTTGGATGCTAAAGCGAAGGAGAAGCTTGTACAATTATTGCGAGAATATAGGGATGTCTTTGCTTGGAATTACGACGAGATGCGGAATTGACAAGGATCTTGTGGAGCCTGATCTAAACATAAATCCGAGAATGAAAGCCGATTAAAAAGCAAGCACCTCATAACTATGCACCAAGTAGAAACTCAAATAAAGGAAGAAATCAAGAAGTTCTTTGGAAGTAGGGTTCATCAAGCCGATTCAACATCGATATGGCTATCGACATTGTCTTAGGTAAAGAAGTCAAAATGACATGACTACGAATATGTGTGGATTTTAGGAGATTTGAATAAGGCATGCCCAAAGGACATGTACCCATTACCCAACATAGACACTTTGGTAGATGCAACGGATAATCATGAGATGATGTCATTCATGGGCCGGGTTTGTGAGTTCTGATCGAGATAAAGATGTAAAGTAGAAGATGCAGAGTTAATGACCTTTCATTACCCGTTTGGGAATTTCTACTATGTAGTAATGCCATTCGGGTTGAAGAATGAGGGCAACTTATCAAAAAAGGGCAATGCACGCCATATTTCATGACATGATTCATGATATAGTGGAGGACTACGTAGATGACATAGTAGTGAAATCCAAGAAGGCGATAACTTCGTATGGAGGACACGAGGAAAGTGTTCGAGCGGTGTAGAAGGTATAAATTGAGGATGAATCAGAAGAAGTGCGCCTTTGGGATGAATTTGGAAAATTCTTGGGCTTCTTGGTGCACAATAGAGGCTTAGAGGTGGACCCAAGCAAGGCGAAAGCAATCACAGAGATGCCCCCACCAAAAACGCAGAAACAGTTGAAGAGCTTTCTAGGGAAAGTTTCATACATGAGAAGATTCATGCCAGCATTAGCCGAAGTCACAGAACCTTTTGGCAAATTGCTAAAAGGAAAGGCACAATGGGACTGGGGGCAAGACCAACAACAGGCGTTTGAGAAGGTGAAAAGAATTTTGGCTTCAGCACAAACAATGGTAGTGCCACAAAGAGGAATACCGTTGCAGTTGTACATCACATCTACCAAGAAGTCCATAGGTGGATTGATCACGCAGGAGGTGGACGGAGAAGAGAAACCTGTATATTACATTAGCCGGATAATCCGAGGACCGGAAACCAGGTATTCACAAGTGGAGAGGCATTGTCTAGCATTGGTATTCATTGCGCAGAAAATGCGGCATTATTTTTTAGCACACGAAATAAAGCTTGCAACAAAAAGCGATCAATCGGGATACCTATTAACTAAGCCGGAATTAGTAGGAAGACCTGCCAGATGGATGATGATTCTTTCAGAGTACGACATCAAATGTGTAACACCGAAGGCGATCCGATGTCAAGCCTTGGCAGACCTGCTGGCTCAATTTCCTAATGGAGAATATGAACCCCCTTCTGAGGATCTTCCGGGTGAAGAAGTAAAATCAATCGAGTTGAGAAATGAGGACCCAGAATGGTGGAGTTTGGCTTTTGATGGATCATCCACATAAGGTAAAGGCGGAGCAGGAGTGGTGTTGACCACTAAAGAAGGAAATGAAGTGGCCTTGTCATACAAATTGGATTTCCCTTGCACAAACAATGAAGCAGAATATGAGGCGTTCATATTAGGATTGTTGGCAGCTCAAGAATTGGGAGCCAAATATCTTAAAGTAAAGGGAGATTCAAACCTCATAGTGCAACAGATAAGAGACCAATTTGGAGTGAAGGAACCTATCTTGGCGATGTATCGAACTGTAGCACAAAAGGTGATGGAGGCTTTCAAGAAGGTGGTGATTGAATATGTGCCAAGAGGACAGAATAAACAACCTGATGCACTAGCAACAGTAGCATCTCGAGTCTATGTCCAAGGTGAGGATTTGGAAGTAAAGGTAATGAAGAGAACCCTCCCAACCACAGTGCTAAATTTGTTCCCCAAAGACGTGATAGATGATTGGCGATACGACATCTCCAATCAATTGCAAACAAAGGAGGAACAATACCTACCATAAAGTTCTGAAATCTGACATCATCAAAGGTGTCTTGTATCACAAAAAGCGGATGGTGTGTTGACACGATACTTAGGGAGGCGGGGAAGCGAGATAGAGTCTTGCAGCAGGTGCGTATGCGAGAACTACGGATTAGTAGACATAGAAGCATATCGTGAGGGCTGCGGTGTCGAGGGTATTATTGGCACGAAATGAAGAAAGAAGCGAGATGCCCTACAACGCTTAATGTGTTTCATGCCAAGAATACCACAGGGAGGATGAATGTGCCTTCATTGAAGATATAGTGGATTGGCGAATCCCTTATGTGGAGTTCTTGCAGCGGGACTCTTAGAAATAGAAAAGAAGGACGCAATTATAATCAAGAGGAAGTCACAGCGTTTCTTCTTGCAGAATGGAGAATTGTTTAGAAGGGATTCAATGGCAAGCCCTACGATTGTCCGGAACTAGGTGAAGCCAAAGATTTGGTTTACCAAATGCACAAGGATGAACACGAGGGGAGCAAAGTTCTACAAACAACTTATCGATCATGGTTACTCTTGGCAAAGATGGAGGAGATAGTCTAGAATTTGTTAAAAAGTGCCACATTTGTCAAATACATGGAAACTTGATCCATGCTCCCATAGTGGATTTGCGAACCTTAGCAACACCATGGCACTTTCATACATGGGGAATGGATCTTATAGGTCCTGTTCACCCTAATTCCAAGGGTAACATATGGATTTTAATTGCCACCGAGATGTACATAAAGTGGGTGGAGGCAATACCCTTGAAGAAGGCCACGGGACCAGCAGTGGCCAATTTTATCAAGGAGCACATCATTTGCCGTTTCAAAATCCCGAAGATAATTTTATCGGATAATGGAACTCCCTACATCAATAGGGATGTCAAAAATCGATGGAAAGATACTGAAGGTGAAACATTACAAGTCATCACCATATTACCCGAAAATGACGGACAAACAGAGGCTACAAACAAAACCTTGATAAAAATTTTATCAAAAACCCTGAGCGATCATCCAAGAGGCGGGCGAACAATTACCGATAGCGTTATGGGCATATCGAACTTCAAAAAGGAAGCCTCTGGTGCGAGACCCCATATGCTTTGGTTTATGGTGAAGAAAAGTTGTTTTTTTCACATTGAAATAGAAATACCTTGACTCGAATGAGACTTGAAGCAGTCGAGGAAGAAGAAAACCGACCAGTGATACAGGAGGCCTTAGTTGACTTTCGAGAAAAGGCTAAAGAAAAGCTTGAAGCAGTACCATGAAAAGGCTATGACTGACAACAATACAATGATGATAGTACCACCAGCGAATTACGGTGGGGACTTGGTACTCAAAGCAGCAACTCAAGTCGTGAGGGGACCCAACCACCAAATTTTACCCCAAATGGGAGGGCAGTATAGTGAGAGATCTCTAAAAGCGGGTATTGCAAGATATCTCGTGTGGGATCGAGATCTTTATCTCGGGCCCATTGAACTTGAAGTGGGTAAAGAAATATTACACATGAGAAGAGCATCACAAAAGTTATACTTTCAACTTCAAAAGTAATCGAGGCTTTTGACTAAGAACACTTTGAAGTTACACTTTCAAACTTCAAAAGTGATCGAGGAACACGATTAATGACCCTCGCAGTTACACTTTCAACTTCAAAAAGTGGTGAGGCACACGAGTTTAAGCCCTCAACCCCGAAAGTTACACTTTATCTTTAAAAGTGACAAACGTTATGCTTTATTCGACAAAAAGCAAGAAAGTTACACTTTACCTCTAAAAGTGGCAATCGTTATGCTTTCTTCGACAAAAGCAAGATTTACTAATGAAACGTTATGCTTTTCGTTAAAAGCAATTTTATTATCAATAAATTTACAAACTTTCACTTATACTTGAATGTTATTTTTAAATTTCTTAAGAAAAAAAGAGTATAAAGTCAAGTTTTGGTTTGTGAAAACTATATATACATGTTTTTGATAAAATTCATATTTACTTGTGGTTGTCTTGTAATATTAATTTGAATAACTTGAGATTCAATGATAAATATTGAATTTTAAGGAATCATTCAAATTAAAAGCAATCAACAAGGTTGAAGAAACTAAATTTTGATAAATGAAACATGTGTAAATGAGTTTCTGAAACGGGAAATCGAAAAAAAAAAAAAACTACTACAACAAGTTATGATCTAAAGGCCAAGACATATCAAACTGAAGAGGAGGCATAGCTAAAGCTTCCAAGTCAGTAATGGCCGCATCTCGAACCTTAAGATTTGCAACTTTCAGCTCCCTAACTTGTTGGGTAGTTGCTTTAAGTCCGTCGTTGGCACTCCACATCACGAAATTTAGCATTTAGATCCCAAATTTGGTCCTCTAAATCTTGAGGCGGATCTTGGTTTGTTTGCGGCTTCATCAAGCTCGAAAAAGTCTGACCGAAAAGGAATCATCTTCACACTTACACGCACAAAACCTCCGAACGTAGTGAAACAAGATTAAAACTTAATTTGAGAAGATCCATCCTAACACGAAAAGGAGACATGTCAACACCCACAGCTTCAAGGTCGCTCACATCATCACTAAACTTCTTCAAGTCCTCGACGCAAGGAATATAAAGAGAGTGTGCAACCCAAGAACAAGGCTTGCAAGTGGTCAGGAAGAAGGTTTGGGTGGAAGGCGTCTTAATAATCAATCGGTCAAGTATCTACGGGAACCGAGCTGGGAGACGCTCCAGATTTTCCTGACTAGGAGATGATATCTGAAAACCCCTCCACGGAATAAGATCCCCACTTGGATTGAAGGAAGCTCTGGCAGAAGCCACTTTAGACGCCACCATAGAATTTGACAAGACAAGAGATGGAGGATCGGAAAGATCTTTGTATGGTGATGATTCCTCGAAGCCTTGCCACACGGAGGATAACCAAGGTCACTATAAAGGCGAGTGGGAGACATCCGGATGGAGAACATCAAACAAAGCAAAGGGCCTCAGCAGCAAAGGCAAGTCTTTCATCTTCTCACTCTGAAAAACAAAAATGTTAAAGCATAATATATTATGGAAAAGAAAGGAAATTCAAGATGAATTATATATTGACTAAAGAAAGATACTCACAATATAGCCAATGGAAAAGGAGTCAGGAGATGCCACAAAAACGGGAATGTCATTTAACCCACCCAAAGTACTATCAATAATGCCCTCGATCAATTAACCAAGAGAACTCCTAGAATCAAAGTGTTACTAACAGGATTCAAGAGCCTTCTTGAGTCCTTGAGTTGAGAGAATGTCAAACCCTTTGGTGCTTTTAGGTGGAAACTCCTTACGGGGAGGATGGACATCAATGATAGTCTCGGAAGGACTCCCCTCGAGGAGGTAGGAGCCTTATTAGCATCTTTAGGCCCATCATATGGAGAAGTCATAGGAAGGATTGAAGAAATCGATTGTACCACCCCTGCAATGGGACTTGGGCTTACATCGGATAAAGTGTCTTTAGCATCAAGGCTAACACAATCATTATCTGAAGAAGGCGACTCGACACCAATAAAGATAGGTTGAGAAGGCTCACATTGGCGAAGCCGCTGCAGGCTACCTCATGTGTAGTACCGAAATAAACCCAAGAGGAACATCATCATCCTCTTCATTGACCTCCATAATCGAAAATCAAGAAAATAAATACATAAGGAAACACGAAAGCAACTATACGAGGGATAAAAAAAATGGAAATATCATAAAAAATTTACCAAATTTCTACGTTGCTTCTTGACCAGATCCTCGGCTGCCGGCATACTAGAACCAGCATCATCAAGAGGACGTTTCGATGATGGCTTTAAGCGAAGCCTAATAACGGGACGACTAACCGGAACCACGATAGAAGTAATAGGAGGATCCACCTCAGAATCAGTAGTGGTAGATGCTTTCGCTTTAGAACGGGTGATTCTCATTTCCTCAGCACCAGAGGATCCTTGGGGAGGAACTGAAGGAGGTATCTGTGATAGAGATGCATGAGACGAAGCCGCAAGTGGTGGAAGACTCACGGAGGTAGTAGGGACGTGTCTTTGGAAGAATAGTTGGGTCACTTCGAGGATGAATGCCTCGACCGGGGATGAGAAGACTTAAGCATCAAAGCCTCGCACTCGATGAGCCGACTCTTTGGTTGACCAACGTTACGAGCGGATAGTGGTCTTAGGAGAACATAGCAAACTGGCCCATTGGAGCGTTCGGGAATAGAAAGCGGTAGAGAACAAATCAAGTATCATCCTCCCATCTTTTAAGATTGACTGCCAATAATTACATTTCATTTGGTATATATCGCCCAAGCCGAGAATCATTCGATATGACAAAAGGAAGGGATTTATGAGGAGCATTTGGAGGCCTTGGAAATACCCACGTAAAAGAGGAGAGGTAGAGACAAAGTTGAGAAAGGCGATCTCATAAGTCTCTCGACAAGTGTGGCCAAAGGGACGCTCTGGTCAAATCAAGCGCCTCATGACCTGTGAGGAGAATAAAGCCACAGTGCAAAACCATTATCTTCGACGAAGTAAAGGAAGCTCCATGACCCGAAGGAAGGCGAACCAAGACAACGAAGAACCACTCAATTCGTTGATATCGAGTAGGAGCGAAAGTGATGCCTATAAAGTGGTTAGGCGCGGCGACCGCCACTTTACGAAACAATAGTGTATGGACGAAACAGTAAAGCATGAAGAATCATCGATAAAATGTCAGAATCTGAACTAGATCGGTGATCAATCCGGAAATGCATGCAAGAGAGAAACAATGTTCTTGAATGAAGAAGGATCTCGAATCTTGCTTTTCTTCTTAGGAAAATGTACGGAGTAGAATATCTCAAAAAGTGCTCAAGAAGAAAGATTTGAAGAAAGAAAGGAGCGGGGAGCGAAGCAATTTTCGTCATACACGAGTAAAGAAACAAAAAGATTGATAAGAAAAAATGCAGTGTGAAAGACAGTTAATAAAAATACGAAAAATGGATACCTCCCAACAGATTCCTTCATAGCGAGAATAGTTTCGTCCAAACGACGATACAATGTTCCTAAGAAGAGAGGAGCAAGAGGAACATTTAGACCTCGAGATAACATAGAAGCTAAACCAAACATGCGAGTTGAAGGACCATCTACAGGAGACCCGGGAAAAATGAAGCGGGATAACCACATAGCCAAATAAGCAGCTAAGGGAAAAGGGCAAGGCTCTTCATGGAAAGTGAGGACAGACTTGTTATAGTTAGAACTATTTCCGTGTAATAAGATTCGGTAATCCACGAAGAAGTAAGCGCCCAAGATAACCAGGAATTCTTTTGCGGTTAGAAGTCTCAAAGTTTGGGAGGAGCATGTCACCCTGGAATCGCGAGATATAATTGGGAGCTCGCTTGGAAGCTTTTGTTAAATAAGCAATGCACTCAACATCTCTAGGAGACAAGCTAGATATGCTACAGGAAGCCGATGTAACAGCAGGAAGGCTACAAGATATAATCTAGAATGAGTTCATACTCTAAAAAAAATGAACGAAATAATAATAATAAAAAAAAAAGATTACTAGTAAATGGCATAAACGTCTTCTAAAGTTGGGGTAAACTCCCCCCAAGCAGTGACAAATGTACATATGGAAGAACACCAGCGTGAAATCAAGATGGTAAGAGCATCTTGGTCTTGTCGGATACGAAGATCCCTGCATAATTGAATGCAACGCAAAATGTCGGCCCTCTTCAGTATATCCACATAATCAGAATTTGCGAGAACCTCGTTGGTCCAATGTTGCCACCCCTAAAGACGATTGGATGAGTCGGATATGAAATGAATGGGACTGTAGGGGTATTCCTATTTTTCTATACACATACGAGGAATGCGAGCAGAACAGGGAAAGCTGTCTAAACTTGCGCAAGCCGTAGCATATAGAAATAAGCCTGCTTTCTCAAGAGGAAGAAAGGTTGTACGATCATAATTCTTCACTTGCTCCCTAAAAGCGTCGGAAGACCCATAAAGGGAGCCTTTCCCGGTCGATGAAAGGAACCTCCTTAGTAGTTTTCGAATTACGTGGAGCGTTTCTTTGGAGTTGGCCCGCAACAAGAAAACATAACATGAGAATTCTAGAAACAAGGAAAGAAAGTGAATAAGCATTTGAAATTAAGTGCTTACCATAACAAGAGAGAAGGTATGAAACTTAAATAAGAAGATTGGATTTGGGAAAGGAAGATCACGGACACCTTGGATTCGGGAAAGGAAGATCACGAACACCTAAAAGAAGAAAAAGAGCACAAGCATTAGGAGCCATTCAAATAAAAAGGGTAAAAGAAGAATGGCGAAATCTGAAAGAGGAGGCCATTAGGTCGGTTCCCCTAAGGGTTGACCCGTAGGATTTAGCCACCTAAGGAGCTCTCCTCTCTTACATTTAACTTCTCCTTACTCGTTGAATCAACCTGATTGGAATGAATGCTACTTCTTCGAAATATCCGAGGCAAGATCCTTATTAAGGTGAAATGGCTGGAATAAATTCTTCCTCCTTGCGGTGTTGTCCTTTCTTTTAAAATATCAAGCCAATGACCTTGTTAAGGTGAAATGGCTCGGAATAAATTCTTCCTCCTTGCGGGGTTGTCCTTTCTTTCAGAATATCCGAGCCAAGGACCTTGTTAAGGTGAAATGGCTCGGAATAAATTCTTCCTCCTTGCGGTGTTCCTTTCTTCCAGAATATCCGAGCCAATGACCTTGTTAAGGTGAAATGGCTCGGAATAAATCCTCTCTCCTTGCGGTGTTCCTTTCTTCCGAATATCCGAGCCAATGACCTTGTTAAGGTGAAATGGCTCGGAATAGATCCTTCCTCCTTGCGGTGTTCCTTTCTTCCAGAATATCCGAGCCAATGACCTTGTGGAAGATCCGAGCCAATGACCTTGTTAAGGTGAAATGGCTCGGAATAAATCCTTCCTCCTTGCGGTGTTCCTTTCTTCCGAATATCAAGAGCCAATGACCTTGTTAAGGTGAAATGGCTCGGAATAGATCCTTCCTCCTTGCGGTGTTGTCCTTTCTTTCAGAATATCCTAGCCAAGATCCTATTAAGGTGAAATGGCCTGGAAAAGAAAAAAAAAACAACTACAATCACCTGAAAAGAGAAATCGATGAAGCAATTAGAAAGAATTCAAATATTAAAAAAAAATTGAACTGAAGTTTGAGCCGCCTGAAGAAGAGTTTTGATTCGTGACTACAACGTATTGAAGTTTCCTTCGGGAATTTTGATCCCTAACTATACAAAGATTAGCACATGAGTTTTGGTCACCCAGTTATGCTTCATGAAAATTCAAGACTTGGTGTTTATGTTTCAGTCTCAAAATAGTCACCAATGATAATTCAACTTTTTCGTGGTTTTTTCTTCATACCCTTGTTCCAAATCTTGCTAGGCATTGATATTTTATTGGTTTCTGACCAATGTCTCGACAATCAAAAATCTTTGTTACTCTAATCAAATTCCAAATTCCAAATTCCGATACCTTCCTAATCATTCAATCAAAAATATATATATATATATATATATATAAAATTTTCGTGGTGTGAATCCAAAGAGTCAATAGGCAGTGAGCCATATATGGTTATTTTACGGATCTGTACTATATGTATATATATTCATATATGTGAGTCAATATGCAGTGAACATGCAAGCATAAAAAAAAAGTGTTGCTGACCTCTCAATCAAAAAAGATGAGTGGACCTTGGTTGTCTCTATTCTCCTTCAGCGATTACTACTGTTATGCAATTACTTGTTTTTTCTCCAGTTTCATCTTTTCCTCCTTCTCTAAAATACTAGTATAGTGAAATCAATTGATTTACTTTTCTAGTAAAATCATTCCTTTCAATTACCGTGAATGAATACTACGCGGTATCACCAATTAAAAAATAATAATATTTTGTTAATAATGATATAATTATTTTACAATATTAAATTATTGCTATTTAAAAAAAATATTTCTCAATTTCCAGAAAATATTTTTCAAATTCCTTCCTAATTTTATAAATAGAAATGATTTGATTTTTATGAATGATTTGATTTCATATAAAGAAAGATTTTATTTTATTTTCCAAAATAAAATAAGATTTTATTTACTTAGTAATGATGTCTTTGGATTTGCAAAAAAATTTATGAAAGGATAATTGGATTCATATTTTATGGATATTAAAAAAATGGAAACAAATATTCTATTTTCTAATAGGAATGCTTTAATCTTGTTTTCAAGATATAAAGAGGGATGTGTGGTATTACCATGCAGGATTATTGCATAGATGTAAGGAATCTGTTGTGATTTATGAAGATTGGCACCCCAATTTAATTCAAATGCTTCCCGTCTTACCATAATAAATATCATATTTGATATAATTGGTAACAAATACTATATTCTTTATTCATGCCATATAAGTTTTTTTTAGTCCGGTTTACTAACTTCATTTAGTCTTGATTTATGCTTTTGTGACACCGTAAACATACTGCTAAATGGAAACACCTCATCTGGCAATATCCTAACTAAGCAAATTGAATAAATGGTGGTAGTGGCATATCATGCACCAAATTCTCCACCTGTGTCCTAAAATTTTGTCCACTGTACCCTATTATACATATATCTCCACATACTTTTCATGTGATATTAAGAATTCTTGGGGATCAAGCTATTAATTAATTAATATTTAATATACAATACCAAATCTATAATTATATATATATATTCATATAGAAAGATTTGATCTTGTTTTTTAAAATAAAACGAGGAAATATTTTATTTCAAAAAAAAAAAATAATAATAATAATAATTAATTAAGAAGATTTTATTTGATAACATATGACTTCCAAATATAGTGCGATTTATTTTATCTTAGTTTCTAGAAAAAATTAAGCAGGATTTGGGGAAGATTTTCAAGGTATCTTCGGAGAGCTCTCCTAGGGGTTCCCTCTCCAAGGATTTTTTTGTTTTCAGGACTTGCAAGATCGAGCTCCGCGGATTTTTCAGAAATTTTTGAAGCAGGATGCACAGAGTTAAAGTATTTTGCACGATCGTCACTCCAAAAACGTAACTCTCGCGCAGGGGGCAAATGTGGTCCCAAGTGCAAATTAGGGTTCACATGTCCTAATTGAATGAAGACGGAAAAGCCGAAAATAAAGAGGGCTAGACTCGAGAGAATCTTCCACGTGTCCCGAGGCAGAAGACACGTGGAGGCGACTCATTTTGGGAATTGATTGAGGGATTGGATTGGTGGCTAGATGGACAGGACGATCTGGGCATTACTCTGATGACTAAGGGTAAAATTGGGATTTCCCCAAGGTCATGTGCCTAGCACATGACCATTCTCCAGAAAACCCTATAAATACTCCTTCCACTCCATTGGGAAGGGGACCTCACTGGGGACTTCTCTTCAGACTCAAGACTTGGACTCTTGGAAGATCAAAGGGACCCTTTTGGTGACTTAAAGGCTCGGAGATTCCACCTAAAAGCACCAAAGGGGTTTGGACATTCTCTCAACTTGAAGGACTCAAGAAGGCTCTTGGAATCCTCACATTACCCTAACACGGTTCCGGGATTCTAGGAGTTACGCATACGCAGCGTCGTTAGAGTAATCACCCACCTGTCGTTCTCCCCTCTTCAATCAATCAATCAAATCCGTACTTTTCGTGGATTTCTCTCCTCCTCAGCCAACACAAAACCCTAATCCTAGCAAGGTACGATTTCCTTGCCCACAAGATTTATGATAAATAAACCAATGATCAAAATAAATATAGCACTTTATAGTTTAGGATCAATTTGGTTTATATAGTGCTTATCACTCTCAAAGATTTGGCTATATATGAATCAACGTTTTATACACAAAGGACAATTTTCCTTGCAAGAATGATAAGGATAATGCCGACTGCACTAAGAATAAACTGATTATTCAATCTCAAAGAATAAATTGCCTTTATCCGAAAATTATTGGCATCAAATTTACATTCAAAAATAACTCAACGGAAGAAGAGAAGCCTGTATGAATTTGTAAAGTCCTCTGATACAAATGTCATCCTTTGAAAAGCTCTACAGTTACATATTTCAAGGAAATTGTAAAATACTTGACCAGATTTGTACTACATGTTGTCTTCTACCAAAAAATAAAATAAAATACGATTCAGTATTGCATTTGTCTATTTTTTTTTTCAATATCTGTGACCAATACAATAATATATATAAAACTTTATTTCATAAAATGAATATATAAAATACAATGTCCGACTAGATATCCTTCTGAATACGAAGGAATAAAGCGGGAATTGAATAAATCAATAAAAAAATTAAATAATATGGAGTGTCAATATGACTTCCCTTTTTTGTTACAATAATCTAGTCATATATACTCTTGTAAAAATGACGGGCATTGTGTTTTTTGTTTGTATAAGAACTTGTTTATATACGGATTTTAGGCACAAGAAGCAAGTGTTGGATTCGTGGAATTGTTAACAAGATTTCCGATCATATCCAAGTCACTGGGTTGAAATCCCACTCGGTAGCTCCCAATCAAAGCAATGCAACAACTGAGCAAACACAAATTGAATGTTGATCAATCCTAGCTGCATTCCGGGGCACCCTCTTCTACCTGACCCAAATGGTAAGAGCTGGAAATCACGTCCTCGAAGATCTATTTTGCTCCTAGTAAACCTCTCAGGAAGGAATTCTTCAACGTCTTCAGACCACACATTAGGATCTCGTCCTAGGGCCCAAGCATTTACGATTACTCGTGATTTCTTAGGTATGTAATACCCGTCGATCACAATATCCTCCCTAGACTCATGAGGACCCAATAATGGTGCAATAGGATGCAGTCTTAAACCTTCTTTAACCACCATATATAGGTATTCTAACTTTGGCAGATCAGTCTCCTCCACCATTCGATCAAGTCCTACAATGCTATTTATTTCCTCTTGACACTTTTTCATCACCCTTGGATGCCTTATGAGTTCTGCTAGTATCCATTCGATGGAGGTATATGAAGTATCGATCGCTGCTGTGATAATGTCTACCATGATAGATTTAATACCCGACCTGTCAATTGCTTTAGCTAACTCGTGATGGGTGCTTGTGGAATTTTTCATCAATGATAGCATTTCATCAACAAAGTCGGTATTTTCCTTTTGAAGTCCATTACTTGCGTTTTGTTCATGCTCATCAATAATTAGCTCCAACATTTTGTCAAGTTTCTTGCCGGCTTCCTTAAAGCTTCGAGTCAATCCCTATATAGAGGAAATATATATTGAGATGCATGTTTTGTGGTTATTAAAATGTTAAAATATATATAAACAAAATAAACTTTCTTTAAAAGCTGAGATATATATTAATTACCCGAAGGTCAAGTGGAGCCAGAAAAGACAAAATCAAAGATTGAACTTTCTTTCCACCAATGAAAGCGCTCATTCATAATACCCTTGAGATCAAACCTATCATCTTGCTACGCCCCAAAAGCAACCTATAAGTCATATTACCAATAAGATCGTACCTTTTCAGACTAATATCCACCACCTCACATTTAGCGGCGGCATCCTTAAGCTCCTGAATCAATAACCCAAGCTCCTCCTTTCTCATCCCAACAAAAGAATTAATCTTTGAAGGAGCAAGAAGCTCTTGTACAACAAACTTTCTTACATTGCGCCAGTATGGACCGTCGGTGAAGGTGATACCCTTATTACCATATGCCATATATTCCGCGGCCTGAAACTTGGGGCGGTTAGCAAAATGAATGTCATGAGTCTTGAGAAAAAGCTCGGCAGCTTGAGGGGAGGAGACTACGATAGTTGGGACGGAACCTAAACGCATGGACATGATAGGACCGTACTGCTTGACTAACTGGTGGAGGGTGCGGTGGGGGAGGTTACCTAACATCGGGAGGCTACCGATAATTGGGAAGCCTCGAGGACCTGGTGGTAGTACTTTACGGTGGCGTTTTGAGGTGGTGATGATCCACCAGAGTGCTCCAAGGAGAAGGAAGACAAGAGTTAATGCCCATGCAAACATTTTGTGTTTTAGGGTATCTGGTAAATGTGTTAATTTGATAACTCAAAGATTGTGTGATTTACATATACTTTAGATCTGGTCTTTATATAGGAAATCCCTCGAGCATAGTTTTGTACAACTACCATATGAAGTTACCTCGTGCTCACAAACTTAGAACGTTCCCATATAATATTTTATCTTTTTGGACATGTGGTAATTAGAGAATGTTCCTGAGTTAGAACTCTTCCGTACATCATGAGTTCTTTTTTATTTATTTATTTATTTTCATGATAAGCCTAAGTGTGAAGAGTCAATGGAGGCCATGCATGTAGCGTCTGATATTGACCGCTTGTACGTACCCTCTAAACTTAGTTATTTATCACCCACCTACCACAGATTTTACATCAATAATCAATAACTATAAATAATAAGGTATTAAGAGATTTTATGCAATAATTTTATAATTTTACCCAGTCCTTTTAATTGGTCATGACTCAATATCGAGTCAATTATTTATGTCTAAACCTGACAAAAAAAAAATTTGGTTTGTTTATGGGTCATAAAATATGCTTATGGTTTTCTTTTCTTTTTTTTCTTTTTTCTTTTTTTTGCTAATTTTGGTCATTTGTATAAAATAGAACCATAAATACAATGGCTAAAAGGTATACCCCAGAAATATATATATAGTTAGGTCATCTAGAGACAGGCCAAAAGATGAGATAACTATAGAACAAGAGGAGACTCAAAATTACACAAGTCGGTTACAATAGAAAATGCAATGGTTAGTGGCTTTTACAAAAGATTTAGCAAGTTGTCTTGGTTATCTAGATTTTATAATATTAACAACATCATTAACAAGCTGTCTTGGGGGAATGAGGATATCCCTTCGAGTCTTCATGTTCCTTGCTTCCCATATCTTGTATAAAGATGTAGCCAAAGATAAACTTAGAATATTAATTTTATATAATTAATTATTGGTATATAATTAATATTTGTACTGGAATTTTGAAATATTAACACTTTTTGATATTTTTGGTTAATTTTCTATCGACTATATTATGATGCTAAGTTACTGTTGTAATTTTTCCTGAGGAAATATATATGTTTATAATATTTTTGGTTAATTTCTAATTAATTGTGTAATGGTTTATTAATTATGAAAATTAGCAAACATATCACAAAAATTCCAGGAACATTACAGTGACTATTTTATGATATTAAGTTATTGTTGTGAATTTTTCAGAGGGAAAATAACTGTTTTGGATAATTTTGATTAATTGCCAATTAATTATGCGATAGTTTATTAATTACGATAATTAGCTTGATTATCAGAAAATTCCAGAAAAATACAGTAACATTTTAATGATGATAAGCTACTGTTACAAAAAAATTTGGAAGAAATTAACAGATTTGGATATCTTTGGTTAATTTTCAACTATTTATGCATTGATTAATTAATTATGATAATTAGCAAAATTATCAAAATAAATTCTAGAAAATTACAGTAATGTTTTGTGATGTTAATATACTATTGAAATTTTTTGGATGCTTTTTAATGTTTTTATATCATACCTAGTATATTAATTGAGTAATATAGCCTATTATTTAATTCCTTTGTTAATATTTATTAGATATTAATTATTGGTGCTTGGAATTAAATTACTATGTTGTAATTACATAAATACTCCTATTCCTAGTGGGAGTCATTTAGGTTGTAATAATTTAATTAAATTATTCCCTAAATTACAATGTTTTGTGCGCTGGAAAGTTAAATTTAAATAATTAGACATTTATGGATTGTGATTCCTAAGTTTAGCCAGGTTCCCTTCCATATTTATGTCTCATTATTTTTTATGTTAATTTGGTTCATGCGGCAAAGATATCTTATATACTGTGGTGAACATTAAATATCTCTAATACTTCTCATATAAAAGTAGAAAATGGCTTCAAAACATATTATCACATACCTTAACCAAGGAAATAAACTAGACGGATATAACTATGGCGTGTGACACCAAAAATTCAGGATGGTTTTGGAAGAGCAAGAGGTTGAAGAAACCCTGCTGTCCAAAATGGCTAAACCAGGGGGTGAAAATGCAAAGGATCCGATCAAGGTTGCTGCCTTCAAAAGTTGGCAAAAAAAGGATCGTATCTCTCGCGCATAACGTTGCTAAGCTGCATTAACAATGACTTTCTGTTTGAGTATGAATAATACTCTACTACACACGATATGTGGAAGGTTCTCAAAACTAAGTTTGGTGGCACCTCGTTGATAAGGATGAGGGAATTAACCATAAGGTTCGATGGTTACAAAAAGAAAGATAACCACACTATGAAACAACACCTTCGAATAATGGCTAATATGATCTGAGAGTTGAAATTCGGAGGTACTCAATTGACATCAGATTTCAGCGGTGGTTCGCTCCATTCCCGATAATTGGGAATATATGCGGGTCAACATGACTCATAACGAGAATATCAAGACCTTTGATGGTATTCATCGTCACTTGGAGCTCGAGGTTGAGCGCCTTGATGTTGTCAAGACCTCCAGGGCATATGTGGTTGAATCAAACTCTTGTAGAGGGTTCGAGCCAAAGAAGGGGAAGAAACCTGCTCATCCTGTTGCGCCTAAATGGGCTGCGAGTGGGGGTGTTGTCAAAAAAAGAGACAAACAAGGTTCTGGTAAGAAGGACAAAACCAAGATGACATGCTTCAATTGTGGCAAGGCAGGACACTTCGTCGAAGAAGGTAATTACTAGTCCTAATCTATCTATGTGCTTAGTATCAAGTACTATTTTTGTTGCTCATTCTCTCCATATGTGGATTGTAGACTCCAGAGCAACGGACCACATAGCTAGAGATCGGAGTGGATTCGTGGAATACCGTCACGTTCCGGCTGACAGAAAAGTATATATGGGGAACGATTCCAATGTGGATGTGCTAGGTGGCACTTACAAACTGGAAATGCAAGGATGCTCAACATTGTTCCTTTATGATGTACTTTATATGCCGGATGTCCGGGAGAATTTTTTTTGTTTTATCAGTACTTCGTTTAGGCTATTCTGTTAGTTTTGAGAATAATTTTGTAATAATTTTGCATGGGACGAATGTTTTTGGACATGGTTTTATGATTTTGGATACTATTATTCTAGCATAATAGTAGTGATTATTATTCTTTACTTGTTGAAAATGATCATGATGGTTCAATTCAATGGTATGCTAGATTAGGCCAATTGGACAAGATAGAATGGCCAGGTTAGCTCGAGCGGGCTTTTTAGGCCCACTCGCGGTCGGGTCATCCGATCGGGTTGTCGGAAGTGGAGACACGAAGGCTGGTGGTATTATCCCACAATGGAGAGATGGATGTCCGGAGGTGGGAACACGAAACCAGCCAGTATTATCCCACAATGGCTAGAGAGGCAAAGATATGTAGACCGTATGTGTGATCGGTTCTGACCAGTATTATACCCCAATCCCACATCGAAAGTGTATAAGGAAATAAGTTACTACCAATAGTATCTTCAAGTCAATGACCTTTTGGATGGGCTTGTGGTGGACTAAGATGACCAAGAAGATACTTTGAGATTGAAACAGATGGCCCAGGGACTGGGATTGGAGCAGTTTTGATGCAGGAAGGGAGACCCCTTGCCTATTTTAGTAAAGCTTTGGGACCAAAAGCTCAGACTTATTCCACCTATGACAAAGAATTAATGGCAGTAGCAGAAGCTGTCAAAAGATGGTCCTCCTACTTGGGATAAAGGCAATTATCATAAGGACGACAGACCATCAGTCCTTAAAATATTTCCTAGAACAAAAGGTAGCATCTTGTTTGCAGCAGAGGTGGATGAGTAAGCTACTAAGATATGATTATGTCATAAGCTATAAAAGGGAAAGGAAAATACAGCAGCAAATAGTCTGTCCAGAAAACATGAAGAAGCTACAACAAGATGCATCATCCATGAGGACATGGATTCTTTTAAGGGAAAGGGAATGTTAGGCTAAGGTCATTCTAGAGAATAAAATATAATAGTAGATTCTAGTAGTATTGTAGTCCATGTGAGCACATGTCATAAGTTAGGTATTTTGAGTGCAGGATAAGAGAATGGTGTAGGATTAGCTTTATTTTTCTGCAAGTAATCTCTTCTTATAAATAGTTGTACTAGCTTTTACATTTGCAAGAATTGAAATATATGAAAATGAGTAGCATTTGCTCTCAACCCTATCTCCCTCCTTGTACCTCCCTCCTACTGAATTCTATCAGTCTATCTCTCTCTCTTCTCCCAACTCTCTCTATCTTATCTCTGTGGTTCGAAGTCAAGGCCAAGCTTAGCCTGACACCCGCACACCCTTTTTAATTTTGTGCTAAATAGTTTGTTGCTATTCTGATTTGCCTGTTGCTGCAGAATGTCATACTTTCCATTAGAACAATGTTTGTCACTTTTAGGATATAAGCTACACAAAAGAACGTCACTACTGGGGAGAGAAATCAAGATCAGAACAAGACATTATTGAAGAAAATAGAAAAAACATACTTTGTAATCAATTACCTTTTATGTTGGGAGAAATATTATAATCTACATTAGAGTAGAAGTGGTTAGTCAAACCACTGCCTGTTCCTTTTCATTGTCATCCAAATAGTGTAGGATATATCTTTTATCAGGCACATACCCTTCATCTTTCATATGTTTAAACAACTCTAACAAAATGCCATAAACTAACTCACCTTAAGGATGCATTTGGTCATAGACGACAAAACTGTGGACTTTCTTCTCAATTTCAATCCAACTAATTCCTGTTTCTTTTGCTACTCCAATTTCCTTCATCTTTTTAATAGTCTTGGCTCTCTCTTTCCATCTCCCGCTAGAGGAATAAATATTGGCCAGTAAAATGTATGGTGCTGGATTATCAGGCGCTGCCAAAAACAACTGATTAGCTGCGTATTTTCCCATTTCCGAGTCACCATAAATACTACAAGCACCAAGCAATGCTTGCCAAACTAGTACACTAGGTTTCACAGGTAACCCTTCAATAAAGTTCTTAGCTTCATTTAGACGCCCTGCTCTGCCCAACAGGTCGACAATACAAGCATAGTGCTCCATCCTTGGAATAATTCTATAGAACCTCTCCATGGATTCTAAGAACTCCATGCCCTTCTCTACTAACCCTACATGACTGAAAGCATGAAGCAAAGATAGAAATGTAATATCTGTTGGTTCGACACCTTCTAATCTCATTTCTTCATATAACTGAAGTGCTCTAGAGCAATTACCATGACGAGCAAAAGCAGCTATCATGGAGTTCCATGTGATTGAATTCCTACAAGGAATCCTATCAAAGACTTTAATTGACTCCACCAAATCACCACACTTGGAGTACATGTTGATTAGCCCATTGTTCGCAAAGATATTAGCACAAAAGTTCTTCTTGATGATTAAGGAGTGAATTTGCTTACCAAGAGCCAACGAAGTATCAATGCCAAATACCCCAAGAACTGCAGAGACCATGTTCGGGTCAATCTCGATTACAGCCTTCACCATTTTCACAAAAATATGGATAGCTTGATCCTCAAATCCATTTTGTGCAAAACCCACAAGAATCACTGTCATGGAAACCTCATCAAGCACTTCAGCAGACTCAAATATTTGCAAAGCATCTTCCATGCTTCCACATTTTGTATACATGTCCATTAATGCACTTTCAATGCGTAAATCTGATTGAATACCCAACTTCCATACAAGGCCGTGAATTTGACATCCTTCCTTATACGCCTGTAAACCAGAGCAAGCCAACAGCGAGCTCAAATACGTCAAAGAATTAGGATCGACACTTCCACAACGCATCTCCACAAACAAATTCAAACTTTCCTCATAAAACTGATTTTGTGCAAGTCCCGAAATCACAGCTGTCCAACTAACAACATTCTTCTCAATCATCACATCAAAAACCCGCCTTCCAGAACTAAAACACCCACAATTGAAATATGAAGTTATCAAAGCATTCCCCACAGGAACTCCCAACTCATACCCACTCAAAATCACAAGTCCATGCATCATCTTACTAACATAAATAAAATCATGCCCATTACATTCAGACAAAATGGTGGTCAGTGTTGCTTGATCAAAACAACAAACACCCGATTCACACGTCCGTTTGAAATACCCAAATCCCATCTCCAATTCCCCACTTCCCAAAAACCACGATATCATCGAGTTCCAAGAAATTGTATCTCTCACAGTCATACTATCAAACAGCTTGGCTGCATCATATAGTTTCCCACATTTGGAGTACATAAAAAGGAGAGAATTCCAAACAACAAGAGCAGTGCGTTGATTGATATGATTAGTAGGCACGGGATAAGACTCGGGGTTCTTGATGATTGAAGCATGTATTGAAGAACCCAGATGGAGACGGCCTTCTCTTCCACAAATAGAGAGTACTAGAGTAGGAAGCTAATGTCGACATGGTTGAGTACAAATTTTTCAAAAGAGTTTACAGTGGTATGGAAGGGAGACATAAAAGAAGAAACCCAATAGGGAACGTGAGAGCTCAGTTTCTGAAAAACCAATTTCGATTTCATCCATGAAAATGGGACACCGGGGCTTAATTTTACATTGGTGACGAAGAACAACCGTCCAAATTTTGAATTTCGGTTGAGTCATCAGCCAATAGTGCCCTTTATTTGGTTGGTGAATAGTATCGTGATAAAGGTATAGCAATATTTTTATGGTTAGGACGGATATATGTATTTAAATATTTTACACTTAATATTTTTATAACACTTTTTTATATTTCTAAATGAAAATTATCGTTATAGATGTATAACGACGGTAAAATTCGTCGCTATAAGATCTATAGCGACAATTTTTATGTTAAAATATTATTTTCTATTGTGAATTTATCAATTTTCTACTTCAAAATATATTGTGATCTCCAAAAAACTGGAGCTTCAAACAAAAAAATTAATGTTATAAAATCGTACAAATGTCTAGACGCATTTCACACTTGATTTTCATTATTATGTTCATTCATCATTCTCAAATTCATTTGAATCTCCATGTTCATTTAATTCTACATCTTCCTAGAACTTACAAGTATTTATGCACATAAACTTATAAATAGAAATTTTGTCAAGAGAATAGATGTACATACAAATATAAATACACAATTATAAGATTATATGAAATAAAAGTGTTCTCTCCTTTCTTATTGTTCTTATTATTTAGAGGGTGTTTGTTTAGAAATTGAATGTAATCGAATCTAAACGATCAATTCGGTCAAGGTTTGTTTTGGTGCGAATATTTGAATCGGTAAGATAGACGAGTTGAATGGCTAAGTCAATTTTTTTGAGCTGAATGAGCAGCTGAATGAAGTAAAAAAAAAATTTAAAAATTAAAAAAATATATTTACTATTATATTAAGTAATATTAAATAAATTTATAATAATTTTGAATTTTTTAGATGGGGTAAAATAATAAAGTTTTGTCATTCGGGATGCTTTTTATATATCAATTATCAAACAACTTTTTTTCATTCAGATTGATTGATTGATTTATTCAGCTTTTTTAGCAAACACCCCTTAGTATACTTTTTTTATAATACGTTATCGCATGAGTTTCTCCTCACTTTAAACGAAGCAGATAATCTTATTTGGTTTGTTGATAAGAAGCGGTAAGGTATATATATATATATATATATATATATATATATATATATATATATATATATATATATATATATTAACTTTCTCATGAATTAAGAATCTAACCTATTATAGCGATAATTTTTTTCGTCGCTATATTATAAAAAATCGGTTTTCTATGCTATAGCGATAAAAAAATCGTCGATATAGTCGGTTCGTTCTTAGATTGCTCTCTCCAGTTCGCTGGAGAAGCGGACTATATATATATATATATATATATATATAAATTCTCCTGCATATACAGATGAGTTTAATTAAAAATAAAACCACTTGCTATTTGCATGGAGCATATGTTATGTGAAAAAAATAAATATCATTAACCAAAATTTCCTCATGTTGAAAGCAGTATGATAATAAATTAGCGAAATTAAAAATATATATATAAAGTAAACATAAAGTAAACTTTTTACGTTACAATTACATTTTAGTATCCATGAGTTTTCTTCTCTAGAAAAAATGTCTGACAAATTAATATTTTAAAACTTTGTACTCCGTATTAAATATGACCAACTAATTGTTAAGCTTAGGCTGGATCACACCATTTTCATTTTTATGGTCAATGAAGGTTACATCATAAATTTGTGTTTTTCTATTGTTATTGTATTTTTTATATTCTGTTTTTTTTTTATTAAATCGAGTATATAGGCCGGAAACATGTGATACAAATCTTAAGATCATTCTCAAGTGTAACAATGATACATTCAACATTTGACCAAATTTTTATTCAATATTTATTTCTAATAATTTTTTATATTTTTTTATGAAGTTACAATGACAAACTTTACCAAACTTGAGTTCGTGGCACTTGATATTATGGGTAAGAATTATTTGTCATGGATCCTTGATGTTGAAATTCATCTTGATGCCGAAATTCATCTTGATGTCACGGGTCTTGAAGACACCATTAAAGATGGTAATGTAACATCTAGTCAAAACAAGGTAAATACTATGATTTTCTTACGCTGTAATCTCCATGAGGAGTTGAAGTTAGAATATCACAATAAAAGTGTAAGACCCCAACTTTTTATAAATAAAATTAAATTTTCTCTAAATTATTATTTTGAATAATAAGGTGTTAATTTGATATAATACCTTGGTTATGGGTGAAAGATGCAAATTTTGCAAAATAAGCAAGTGGTTATAAAATATTCATTGTTGTCGGGGAATATATGTTTGGTCGTGGAATATTCTTGCTGTCGGAAAATATTCGTACGATGGCGCAGCCATTTGTGGGCCTCATAACGGAAAACGGTGGGATGAAGAAAACGACAAGTTTGAGTTTTTATAAATAACGGCGTAATTATTACCGTTAACACTATTGGAATACACGGTGGTTAAAATACAATAATACGCGTGGTTGCACAGTAGCACACGGTATTGCACAGTATTTTTGAATTATTGATTCTTACGTAAGAAGGCACTACTCAATAATTGTTACAGTAATTACTGTTCAATATTTTATTTTATTGATTCAATAATTGCGCTACGGTATATTTTATATTATTGTTATTTCAATAATTATCACTGCACAGTATTTCTCATTATCAGATCAATAATTCATATTATTTGAATAATATTATTAGATATCATTATTGGCAATGTCTAAGGAAGTTCTATCTAGGACAGAGATTTGGTCATCTAATTGTGCGCCAGTAAGAATAAATCCTTATCGGAAAGCCTCCTCTTTTTTGTGAACGACCTGGTTGTGATTATTGTAATTATGTAATATTATTTGTGAATAATTAATTATTGATTTATATGATAAGAAAATATTTATTTTTATGTGGATATAAATGAAAGAATTAATGTTGAGGTGTTTTATCAATATTTTGTCAGAATTGAAGTATTAAAAATTATCCGTATGTAAATTTCGGACATTTTTTGATTAAAATTTGGAAAAAATTTCTTCTACAAAGTTGTAGAAAATTAAATTTCCTGTGGAATGGACATAAAATTCGTATTTTTTTTGATAAAAGGGCTATTTATTATAAATTATTGAAGTTTCAAAAATAAATATTTTTATTAAAAACATGGTGGGCCCCACTTTTGGTTGGTGTGGAAAATGTTGAATTTTAGTGGGCCCCACTAGTGGTGGTTGATAATTTGGTCAGGAAGGTGTGCGTAGGAAAATTTAAAAAATATTAATATTTTATTAATTTAGTCTGCTTTCGCTGTGACGCCCCCAAAATAGGTATACATCATCCATTCTGAATCGTCAAATACATGGTATATAAATCAAATACAAACTTCCTTTATATAATACGACAACAACGTATCTTAGAGTTTTTACATGAATATTGTCTCATAGACAGTATTCAAACTCAAATGAGACTTTATTACATTTTTTTTCACACTATTTCATAAAATAGTGAGGACTACTATAGCCACCATCTCGGACCGTCACTCTGTTCCCCGACTAGTCCCGGCTACGTTCTCATTTCCTAAAGAGAACAACGAAAGCAAAAGGGTGAGCTCAACTAGCCCAGTAAAAAATATTATGACTAAGATAATGCAGAATAAATTACCGTTAGCCTTCAACAATGTTAAACTGATAAAAATATAATAAACATCAACTTTAACTGCAGTGGAACAATCAATCAATTAGAAGAGTCAAATAGAGCATGATATCTACTATCTTCTATGATTTAAAAAGTTTTTCATCAACTTTATCGCTGAGACTCAGCTTAATAAATAAACCACATCATCGAATCATCCCTACACTACGGGCCAATGATATTCATGTAATCATCAATTGTCATGATCATACCAACAACTGTCCATCAATGCACTACGGGCTAATGAGGACTTTTACCACATCATTTGTAATATTACGGTCATGATTATACCGAATAATCCCTAGTCATAATCATACCAATCAATAGTACATCTATGAACGTAAGCCACATATAACTTTTATCACAATATAAGCATGAGAACGATGACAATGATATAAGAATTCAATCAAACGAGATCAAGGATAAATATTAAAGACTTTAAATTTATCCAGAGTTTAAAAATATCCAAATTGTCAACATGATACTACTTTGTGGAGTAAAATTCAAGAATTATATTCATGTATCAAAAATAATCTTGGACAAAAAAGAAATCATTTTTTATCGTAAATAGTACTTCGGGAATAGTACCCCGTGAATAGTACCCCAACATGAACCCTGAATACCCGAGTGATTAGTACCCGAGTGATAGTAACCCGTGAATAATAACTTGGTATAAAAAGTACCCCGAATCCTCGGGTGAATAATATTTGAGTGAATAGTAACCGAGTGAGTAGTAACCCGTGAATAGTAACTCGATATGAAAAGTATCCCGAATCCTCGGGTGAATAGTAACCGAGTGAATAGTAACCCGTGAATAGTACCCCGGGTGAAAATATTGATATTTAATAAGAAAGTTCAGATCAATATTTCAATGAAACGATCTTTGGATGAAGCTTTAAAACTCAAGGATATTCCACTAATTTCAGGAATTATAGAAGCAATACTTACCATAGTAAGTTTAGATTTAAGAATATGAAAAGAAATAATATATCAAACTACAAATGAATTTTTACCTGTCATGCGGTAGTCCGCGTAGACAGATTATTCCCACAGAATAATAAAGAATGGAATAACAAAAGATTTCACCTTGTATGCGGTGAGTTCGGCGTGAGACAAAGTTATTCCTACGTAATAATAAAGAATAGAATAACAAAAGATTTCACCATGCATGCGGTAGTCCGCGTAGACAAGTTATTCTCACAGAATAATAAAGAATGGAATAACAAAAGATTTCACCATACATGCTAGTGAGTCTGCGTATGTGTTATTCTCCGAGTAATAATAAAGAATGGAATAACAACCCTTACGAGTATTGAAAGAAAATAACTCTCTTTATTAATACGAAAGAAATAATACCCCTTACGAATACAACAAATAATATCTCTTACGAATATTGAATGAAGATGTGACGCCCCCAAAATAGGTATACAACACCCATTCTGAGTCGCCAAATACATTGTACATAAAGCAAACTACAACTTTAATAATACAATTGTCGTGCAAAATACGACAACACAAACTGTGAGTTTAAATACAAATATTGTCTTCTAGACAATATCCACACTCAAATAAGTCCTCATTATAATTATTCAAACACTATTTTACAGAAATAGTGAGGACTGCTAAAATATCTTTCTAGAACCATCACTCCATACCCCGACTAGATCCTACTATGTTCTCACCTCCTGAGAAGAAAAATGGAACAAAAAGGAAAAGGGTGAGCTCAACTAGCCTAGTAAAGAATATTATGACTAAGATAATATACAACAAATTATCATTAGTCTTCAACAGGAAAAAATCTAATAAAATATAATAAACAACAAGTTTTAGATCAACAACTGCAGCGGAAACAACAATCCATTAGAAGAGTCAAGTAGAGAAAGAATTCCACTATCTTCTAAGATTTAAAAGTCCATCATCAATATTTTATGCCTGTAACATCAATCAATATACATCTTGAATCAAATATTCATCTTTGCACCACTGAGGCCAAAGATATTCATTTGTATCACCAAGTGGGTCATATTCATCTCAACACTTGTTCATCTTTTGCACTACTGCCAAAGATATTCATCAATTAATCATTTATCTTTGCACTATGTGCCAAAGATATTTAGTAATATCATCATTTAGGGTGAGGATGATGAAAAATATTTTAAAAAAAACGAATCCAGTGAAACAGAAGGACAAATAGTAGGGATTCTTATAACAGTTTATCCAAGATCAATAATACTCCATAATAACCAATTTTGAAGCAAAATTCAAGAATAAAGATCAAACATGGATACAATCAAAGATAGTAACCATAATAGACATCTTGGACAAAAAGAAGAAAATTTCATTTTTCGGTGAATAGTGTCGTATTCGTGAATAGTGCCGTATACGTGAATAGTACCGTATACGTGAATAGTAACCCCGACACAAAAAGTTTCAAATTAAAAAGTTCATATCAATACTTCGGCATAATGATATTGAAGAAATAATATCATATATAAAGAAAATAATATCCCTTACCTCAAAATAATAAAGATTTCTTACGATGGAATATCTCCAGATAAGGTCAAGAAAACTCAGACCGATAAATAGAAACTCACAAAGTATCTAAATACTCACAAAATACACTCGATAATATAGAGAGAGAAAGAGAGAAAGCTAATGTTTCTGGTGTGATTTTCAATTCTAACTTAGCCCTCTATTTATAGGAAAATGTTAGCACGCCGAAGCAGACTTGACCTGCAACCTGATGGCTTTACTTGCTACTATTCCCATCCATCATATTTGAATAAAAATTCCAGCACATTTCTCATCAACCAAAAGTGGGGCCCACCAATTCTAGAATTTTCCACCAAAATGCTAAATTCAGATACTTCAATAATTTCTGAACCAGTCACCTCTTAAAATTCATAACAAATCATACGTTCATTTTTAACGGTTCAAAATTTGTGGACATATACTCAACTTATATATGTATAACATATCCAAAAATCCCAACGATCCAACGGTCGGATTAAAAATTATAACTCACGCAATATATCTCAAAAACACTTTGGTTTAATTTTTAATTCCTCCATTAAAACAAAAATCTTGATAAAACACCTCAACATTAACTCCTTCATTTTAACCACAATAAATATATCCAACATTTATATCCACATAAAATAAATATTTCCTTATCATATGAATCAATAATTAATTATTCACAAATAATATTACTGAGAATCACATTTAATGACGGTAGTTCGAGGAAGAGGGCTTTCGATAAGAATTTCTCCTTCTTTGGCGGTGATTAGGTGACCAAACCTCTCTCGATGAGAACTTTCTAGACATTGCCAATAATGCTTTATCTAATAATATTATTCAAATAATATGAATTATTGATCGATAATGGGAAATCTTGTGCGATGACAATTATTAAAACAATGATAATATAAAATATCAACGCACAATTATTGAATCAATAAAATAAAATATTGAGCGTAATTCTTGTAAAAATTGATAGTAAAGTGCCTTCTTACGTAAGAATCAATAATTCAAAAATACTGTGCATCCACGCGTATTACTATATTTTAACCACCGGGTATTCCAACAGTGTTAACGGTAACAACTATGTCGTTATTTATAAATACTCAAACTTGTCGTTTTCTTCATCCGACAATTATTCTGTTATGGGGCCCACAGATGACTGCACCGTCGTACGAATATTTCCTGACAACAAGAATATTCCATGACCAAACGAATATTCCCCGACAACAATGATTATTTAATAACCACTTGCTTATTTTGCAAAATTTGCATATTTCACCCATAACCAAAATATTATATCAATTTAGCACCTTATTATTCACAATAATAATTAGAGGAAATTCGATTTTATTTATAATAAGTTGGGGTCTTACAGAAGATAATATTCTTTACGAATACGAAAAATACTATCGTAATCGAATATGAAATAAATAACACCCCTTACTGTAAGACCCCAACTTATTATAAATGAAATTGAATTTCCTCTATTTATTATTTTGAAATAGTATGGGTTGATTTAATTAATGTGGTTAGTTATGGGTAAAATGCACAAATATCTTAAATAAGCTAGTGGTTATAAAATATTCATTGTTGTTTAGAATATTCGCTTCGTCGTGGAATACGCTTATCGCTTGGGAATATTCAGACGACTGCAGCAAATCTTGTATGGGCCCCATAACTGAAAGCGATTGGATGAAGGAAACGACAAGTATAAGTTGTTTATAAATAACAACAGATAGTTGTTATCAATTAATATCGTTGGAATAATTCTTGGTTAAAACACAAGAAGATATTACCAGATTGCACTAATTATTGATTCTTACGTAAGAAGGCACTACTCAATAATTGTTACAAGAATTATCGCTCAATATTTTATTTTATTGATTCAATAATTGTCATATTGATATTTTATATTATTGTTGTTTCAATAATTATCACTACACAATATTTTCCATTATCGATCAATAATTCATATTATTGGAATAATATTATTAGATAGCATTATTGGCAATGTCTAGAAAGTTCTTTCAAGGAGAGGTTTGGTCACCTAATCGCACGCCAAAGAAGTGAGAAATCCTTATCGAAAGCCCCTCTTTCCGAGAACTACCGTCACGTGATTGTGATTCCGTAATATTATATGTGAATAATTAATTATTGATTTATATGATAAGGAAATTATTTATTTTATGTGGATATAAATGGAGGAATTTTTAGAAAATTGACAATTGTTGAAAATTAATATTTTATCTTTTCTAATAAAATAATTCATTTAAATATATTATTATATTATAATAATATACTAACAGTGATATTTTTACAATGAATATGTGATATATGAGTAAATGAGGAAGAAGAGTATTTTTGTTACAAAAATTGTTTAAAACATGTTTTGTGTGTTTGTGGGCCCCATTTTTTGACTGAAATTTGATTATAGCCTGTAAAATCGTCCGTATGTGAATTTCGGTCAATTTCTGTTTGGAATTTGGAAAAACTTAAGGCTACAAAGTTATAAAGAATTGAATTTCCTATACAATGGACATAAGATTGAATTTTTCTGATAAAAAGGATATTTATTATGAATTATTGAAGTTCCGGAATAATTGATTTTTGAAGTTTTAATTATTTTTTTAAGAAAAACATTTTTTTTATTTTGGTGAGGGGGGGGAGGGGGGCACTTGTGTGGCTGATGTTTTGGATCAAAGAAAGTGTGCGTAGGAATTTATAAAAAAAATATTAATATTTTATTAAATTTTCTGCTTTGGTGTTCTAAGCATTTTCCTATAAATAGGGTGCTTAGGTTAGAATTTAAAATCACACCAGACACTAAAATCTTCTCTCTCTATATTATCAAGCGTATTCTTGTGAGTATTTTGATACTTTGAGTGTTGCTATACGGTGCAAGTTCCTTTCAGCGTTATATCTGATATTCCAGCTAGAAGTACTATTCTTTCGAGGTAAGGGATATTGTTTTTGTTCAGTATTCGTATAAAATAATATTTTCTTTCATACTCTGTAGTATGTAAGTAATATTATTTCGTTTCAGATTTCAAATTCTATACTCATTTTGTTAAGTTTTGGCTTCTATACTCTATGAAATTAGTAGAATATCCTTGATATTTGCACTTCATCCAGTATCTTTTCATGAAAATATTATTCTGAGCATTCTTGAAAAGTTTTAACTTTTTCATACTGGGGTACTATTCACGGGGTTACTATTCCCGAAGTTACTATTCACTGGGTACTATTCACTCGGTTACTATTCACCCTGGGTACTATTCATGACAAAAATTGATTACTTTTTGGTCCAAATCATTTTTGATACAATAGTATTCTTGAATTTTACTCCACAAAGCAATATCTTGTTGATAATTTGGACGTTATTGATTTCTAGATAAATTATATTATAAATCTTTAAAAATTTATCCTTGAACTTGTTTTATTGAATTCTTATATCATTGTCATCATCCTCATGTTTATAATATGTTGAAAGTCATCTCAGCCTTTGTAGTGCATAAATGGACTTGGTATGATTATACGAAAGGTGGATTATTTAAG
The DNA here is from genome assembly GCA_020205615.1 of Panax quinquefolius. Taxonomy (NCBI): domain Eukaryota; kingdom Viridiplantae; phylum Streptophyta; class Magnoliopsida; order Apiales; family Araliaceae; genus Panax; species Panax quinquefolius. Next base: position 91,059,812 of record CM035165.1, read on the forward strand.
TATAATCATGATCGTAATGTTACAAATGATGTGGTAAAAGTTCTCATTGGCCCGTAGTGCATTGATGGACAGTTGTTTGCATGATCATGACCATTGATGAAAACACGAATATCCTTGGCCCGTAGTGCATGGATAATTTGTGGTCGTAATACTAATGAATATCATTGGTCGTAGTGCAGGGATGATGTGGATTATTTATTAAGCTGAGTCTCAGCGATAAAAGTGATGAAAAACCTTTTAAATCATAGAAGATAGTAGATTTTATTCTCTACTTGACTCTTCTAATGGATTGCTTATTCCGCTGCAATTAAACTTGATGTTTGTTATATTTTATCAGTTTAACACTGTTGAAGGCTAATGATAAATTATTCTGCATTATCTTAGTCATAATATTTCTTACTGGGCTAGTTGAGCTCACCCTTTTGCTTTCATTGTCATCTTCAGGAAATGAGAACGTAGCAGGGACTAGTCGGGGAATGGAGTGACGATCCAGATGATAGCATTAGTAGTCCTCACTATTCTATGAAATAGTGTGATAATAAATGTATTGAGGACTCCATTTGAGTTGAATACTATCTAGAAGACAATATTCGTATTAAAACTCTCAGTTTATGTTTTGTCGTATGTCACACGACAGTTGTATTTGAATTTTATTCCATGTATTTGGCGACTCAAGATGGGTGATGTATACCTATTTTGGGGGCGTCACACTTACGAATACAACAAATAATATCCATTACGAATATTGAACGAAGATAATATTTCTTACGAATAAGAATAATAATATCGTAAGCGGATATGAAATAAATAACGCCCCTTACCTTAATAGAAGAGTGAATACTGAAGTAGGGTAGTAGCAGAATACTCTTCTTCTTGCTCTCTATAGTTTCTCTCTCTAGACTTTCAGTGAATTAGTAAGAAATAATGAAGGAATGAGCTTCTATTTATAGGAAAAATGATTGAATAGTAACTAATTCATGAACGACCCAGATTAATTCACTTTTAAACGGACGGTCCATATTGATTTACTATTAAAACTTAAAGCAACGGTCCATAATGATTTACTATTAAAATTTTAAACCAGCGATCCATATTGATTTACTATTATAACTTTCCACCAGCGGTCCATATTGATTTACTATTATATCTTCAACCAACTGTCTGAAAAATTAGCACATCTCTTCATGGAATAATAAGTCAAACTTATAACAAATACCTTATAACAAACCTCTCTATTTATATTAAAAATTGAATAAATATTTTCCACAAATTACTTATCTTTAATAAACACATTTTTAATATATTAACAATTATTCATCATTAATCTTATAACTCACAATATTTAACAACCAGATCATTCCCAGGAAAGAAAGGGCATTCCGATAAGGATTTTTCCCTATTGACGTGCAATTAGGTGACCAAACCTCTCATCGACAGAACTTTCTAGACATCATTAATATTGTAAATAATAATATGAATAACTTTGTCGTCTCAATTATTGATTAAATAATATAAAATATTATGCAGATGATACTGTGATAATAATTGAATCAAATAACGTGAGATACTATGTAGCAATTACTGTAGTAATAATTGAGTATAACTGAGTGACTTCTCACGTAAACATCAATAATCAATACCGTGTGCTACTATGCAACCACGCTTATTACTATTTTTTTACTACCAGGTATTTTAACAGTTGAACGGTAAAACTTTCGCCGTTATTTTTATAAAAAGATAATTCTGTCGTTTTCTAACTCCGACAGTTATTCCGTTGTGGGGTCCACCAATGATTGTGACGTCGTTGTACGAATATTCTTGTTAAAACGAATATTCCTGTTAAAACGAATATTCCCCGACCAATCGAATATTCTCCGACAAAACGAATATTTTATATCAACTTGCTTACTTTGAAAAAATTTCACATATCACCCTTAACTTTAACTTTTTTATCAATTTAACCATTTACTAAATAAAATAATAATTATAAGAAAATTGAATACTTTTATTTCATAAAATTTGGGGTCTTACAATCTCCCCTCCTTATGAAATTTTGCCATCAAAATTTACGTACGTACCTGATATGTCGAAGAGGTGAGGATAACTCGCTTTAATTTCCAATTCCAACTCTCAGGTCATTTCTTCAACAACATAGTTCCTCCATAAATCTTTGACTTGTGGTATAACCTTTGTGCGTAGGACATGCTCCTTCTTATCCAAAATCTCGACTGGTACCTCCTCGTACTTTAAATCTTCTGTTATCTCGTCTAATTCTAATTCAATAATGTGGTTCAGGTCGTCCACATATTTACGTAACATAGATATATAAAAAACGTTATGAACACGAGACATACTTGGCGGTAAGGCGAGTCTTTAAGCCATAGTTCCTACTCGATCAAGGATTTCAAACGGACCAATAAATTGAGGGTTTGAGCTTTCCACGCTTCATCGACTCATGCTTCTAGAATAACGCCTTCTTGAACCTTCTTCTTTACTTTCATCAACTTGGAGTTTATATCTTGAGTGGCTTTAACTTTATCGATTAAAGTCGGTTCTACTCGTATATTTGATATCATCACGTGGGTCCCTAGATTCTTTAACTTTATCTCTATCTTTTGTAAGTCGTACGAAATGAGTCTTTGTGTTTAACAATATCGCACTCGTAAACGCATACGATTTTCCACTCAACGCGTCAGCTACCATGTTCGCTTTTCTAGGATGCTATTGAATGGTATGATCGTAATCTTTCAACAGCTCGAGCCAACGTCTTTGGTGCATGATACGTTCGTTCTAGGTGAAGAAATATTTGAGGGTTTTGTACCGGGTTCAAGGTTGATACAAATTTTTATTTCACGCTCTGGGGGCAGGCTAGGAAGTTCTTCAGGAAATACGTCATGAAATTTATTAACAATAGTAATATCATTCAAATCTGAAGTATTTTTGTTTAAATCTGTGACATAGGCAAAGAAAGCTTGACATAACTTTATGGCTTGATATGACAGTGATTGACTTTAGTGGTTTGGTTGCTTGAATTCGCATAATAGGTTGGTTAGGAATATGAAAGCTAACAACCTTAAGAAAATAATCAAAAAAATTTTGCATGATGAGTAGTTAACCAATCAATCCCTAAAATCACATCAAATACAAGTATTTTCAAAGAAATAAGGTCGACAGGTAATGTGTGAGTGCCGATTTGGATCAAACAAGACTTATAACTAGTGGGTGTAATGAAGGTTTCTCCCAACAGAGTTTCAACAGATAAGTTAAAGTCTAATTTCTCCAGAGTCGAGTTCAAACGTTGAGCGCAAGTAAGAGAAATAAAAGAGTGGGTAGAACCGTATCGAATAAGGTATAGACTTCGTAAGCGTTTATGATTAACTTACCCGTGATAAATTCGTTCGGGTTCCTCGATAAACGCTCTCACTTAAACTATCGGCTTTGACTTCTCTAGGATGGCCTTTGGTGCCTCCATCCCAACTGGACTTGACTTTACTGCACGAAAAAATCGAGCTAGGTGACCTTCTCTTCCACAATTGTAACATGTTTTGGACTGCTGTGTATAGTTTGGACTGATGTTTCCCTCCCCTCCACATTTGTAACATACAACCGGTGGTCGTTCTCCTTCCTTAACAACATGTGCTGGTGCTGACGTCTTTCCATCATTATTGAATTTCTTATTCTTGAAATTTTCATTTCTATTATCTTGGCCATGATTACCACCGAAGTGGTTACCATTTATGGCATGTTGATTCCCTCCACGTTTATTATCACCACTTCGATGACTGCTACTACTGGTATTATCGATTTGCTGGCTGCTCTCTCTTAGTTGGGTTGACTCATTATCGCGCTCCAATAACCGAGCCCTATTTACAATATCTGAATATAAACACTACAAGAAAATGCTGTAACAGCGACCAAAAACATCAGCGACCGCACTTTTTGGTCGCAGAAAGTGGTACTAGCGACCGCCATTAGCGACCGCTCTTGAATTTGGTCGCTAGATTATGTTACGGACGGAACCCGGTCCTTATTTGGCCGCAAATTCATTTTTACCTCCAAAAAATTGGTACGAAATATGGCGCCTTTAGTTATTTGCGACCATTTTCACCATCAAATGATCGCATGCGGTCACGATACTTCCACATCATTTAAAATTAGCGACCGCGATGCGATCACGATAATGATGGCCACGATCTATTCCAATTAACTGAGTTCGGTTCGATTAAATCACTCTCAATCGAAGAAGAAAAAAGAGGGAGAAAAGAGGAGAAGGGGAGAAGAGAAGAGGAAAAGAGGGAAAACGCCGCCACCCACCATCACCACCACCACCACGATCACCGCCGCCACCACCATCATCACCACCACCACAGCCACCGCATCCGCCAGCCACCCACCACCACCACCACCACCACAACCGCCGTACGACACCACCGCAGTACAAATGGCCATTTTTCATACTTAAGATGTAGAATTTATGCATGAGAGTGGTACCAAATATATACTAATTAATTTTACAATTGCTTGAGCCCTCAGTGTGAAGGTAATGAAACAAAAGAATATAATCTCTCTTTACTTTCTATTAATTGCTCGCACCCATGTAATCAATCGGTCTCTTTACTTTCTATTTTCTAATTTTTCTTTTTGGAGGATCATGGATCATGGGTTGTGGGATTGGAATACAAGCTGCTAAAACCTTGATATTAACAACAACCATATTGTTAATGCTTGAATGTTTTCAATGGACACGATTATAACATTTGGTACCATTCAGCATAAAGTGGTCGCTTTCTAAGATTTGTGCCTCTACAAGTTTTAATGGATTTTTTTAAGTGGAAAATCAAATGGGATTAGCTTAGTGAATATTTCAATTACTTAAACCGAAGTTATAATCGACATCCTTAGTTTGTGTATGTAAATTGGCTATTTAGTTAATTTCGTTATTAAAATATGGAGACTCCTAGTCCAAACCTTTTGGTTTTGCGTTGGCTTTGAAACTATTAACTGAAGTTTGCTTGTGTTTATATTTTTCTTCATTGAAATATTTGTTTGGAATAACTAGTACTCCCATTTGCTACTTCTGATTTATCAAGATTTTGTGAAATATGAATAAGTTTTTTGCCAAGTCGCTTTGCTAGTTCATGAACATCTTGTAGGTGCTTTAAAAGATATATATGAATTTTTGTTTCTTGCAATAGTCGACATTTTCTTTAAGTTATTCTTTTTTTCCTTATAAAAGATAATTGTAGTGGCTGGAAAATAGCAAGGGAAATTACTAAAGAATGTGGTTCTAAATACACTGACTCATATATCGTAAATTCCATATTGGCAAAATACCATATATGCAAAATATCAATTTTGGGTCACAACATAAGTGACATAACAAATAATCGGCAAAATACCCTTCTTCTTATGGTGTACATGACAACACAAGTTAAAAATCAAATATACATAGTATCCTTTTAATTAAGCTGTTAGTGAGTGATCAATCAAAGCAGCTTGATTAGTAGTAAGTTTTAAGAATAAGATTACCCCACGAAGGACTCTAATCAACCAATGAAGTTTAATAAGCTATTCCAATTGACTTCTTTAATTAATTAATTTGGTACTCCATTAATAGTTAAAAAAGAGACAAATTTATAACTAAATCTAAAAGATACTATTTGGTAGTAGTAATTTTACAAAGACAAGAAATAACAAAGTCGACGCTTACTAGCTTCCACGATCATACGCATACACAAAAAAAAAGAGTAATAAAAAGAGAGGCTAGTGCCACGACGTCTAAAAAAAATATATACATATATATATATATAGTACATCATGCCATTTCTAACTAATTTGTGTACATAAATACGATACTCTACTAATATATATAGTACAACATATATAAGCTATTGGGAAAACCATTACGTATGGCTTAAGCCATACATAAATACGCTTAATTAATAACATAAAGCTCATCGGATATCCCGCATTACGATATCTTGAAATTTAACAAAAGCCCTAATGTAATAAATCGATTAGTCAAGTCTTTGTATCCAATAGAATTTGACCTTGTATGCTGCAGAATATAACAATAGAATTTGACCATGTATGCCTTGAATTATAGTTGTGCACATTCTGTTTTGTGTGTTGGGATTATATTTTGCTGAAATTGGTCAAGTATGCATGCCCTCGTGCATGTGGATAGTCCATATTATAGGGAGACTCATTAATTTTTTTCATATATAAGTCAAATGGCCATATAACTTGAACATGAGTATAACATAAAACATAACTAGGAATTAAGTTTATCCATAATTCAATCAAGAAGAAGGTTCAAAGAAGTTTTTCCATAATTCACAGTCGAGAAGATAAAGAAAATGACACACATAAGAAAGCTACACAAACTAAAGGAACCAAGCCCAAGCCATTTTGAGCATGAGACTTGTTAAAAATCACATTTTAAAGCCAAAAATGGACTGTTTTGGACAATTCATAGTACCTGACCTTAAAGGACTATTATGAGAAGATACAAAGTTGCTCATACATGCTAGTTGCTCATACAAAGGACTATTAAGCTCTCTTTTCAAGCCTAAAGTAACCTTAAGTAACTTAAATATACACGCCTAGACTATCCTAGTGGCCTAGACTATCCTATCCTATTGTCCTTTTGTTTACATACAATTACATATCCTGATGTTCTCTATATCCCTGACATGTTTATGTACCTTTCATTTATAACTTATACTAACATCCTAAATTTCTTATTTATAGATGTCTTACGAACTCGCAAAGACGAAAAGTTGGGTTGGGTCAGGGGCCCTAATCACGTGTCAAGGTCAAAATTAATCCGGATGATCGCATTCTATATCTGAGATCCGTCCTCCTCCGGATAAAGACGTAAGTTAAACATCGATGTATATATATATAAGGGTTTAATATTTTCATTTTATAAATATAGTAGTGATTTAAATGTAAGGGTTTTAATATAAATTATTGTATATTGTAGTGATTTTCAAGATAGTAAAATTGTGAAGTGCATTTCACAATTATGCTTCTGTAATCGGCTTACGCTAATGATTATAATGGGCGATACACACCTCTCGCCCATAAGGATCTGATTTAATGAATTTCGTGTATATTTTTTATCACCGATAGATAATACATAGCTAATCAAATAATATTGTTTAGTAATATAACAGTTTTAATATTATTATTGTTGTTTTATTTGCGTAAACGATATAGATGGGACGCATTTACGTGCATCGATTATTCGAGACACTATTCGCGTAAGTGCATTTGCATCGAACTAAAGATAATTTGAACAAGGAACGACAAAAAGCCCTACACAATGTTGAGATTGACCATCCAGATGTGGTGAGCAAGATACGCATGAGCATAGCCCTGGTGAAAGCGCATAAACCTATACGGGTGCGTAAGATGTGTGACCAGTGGAAAGTCGAGAGTTGGGTCAAGAGGCGTGAAGCCGCCTCAAACAGATCCTCGTGTGTATCGACTACGAGAAGGCAAAAGGCACGACGGGCTAAGAGATATCACAAACCGCAACACATTCTTGCCGCCAGTGGTACGTATGTTATGTTTTGATCATCTTTTGTAGCTAAAATATCATATGTTTACATAATAATATGAGAAAATGAACTATAGGAGTCTCGGTCCTCAAGGTCAACCTATCAATTGGTTGGATGTGTATGTAGCCACCGCGATGGTCTACACTGAAGTCATTCGAGATAGCGGTAATAAGTTCACTTTATCCTAATATGTTGTTCACCATGATGGTCTTTAGTATTTTTTTTATTTATTTTAACTATTTAATTGTTCATCTTCCGACTGAGACACTTATAAGGGTTTAATGAACGCAGCGCTATCCTCAAGGCACCCGCGTCTGGCCGATTGATCAAGAATTATGGGAGAAGGCGCCCATCGTGAAGAAAAAATTATGTCAAAGGCCAAGGACAAAGACGACGCCTGACCATCGATGGCACAGTACTCGCCACCCATCTACACATATCATCAAAGTTATCCAAACCTATCATACTCCCGCCGATGTGTGTGAGAGCGATCTGTCAGATCGTGATCTTCTTCAGATATCGGGCGGGCATCTGCAGATCTCGAGTCCCGATGAGTTGGCAAGCGATGGCGGCGATGGCGGCGGGAGAGAGAGCAGGAGCAAAGAAGACAACAAACAGAGCGGTATATATATATCGTTTATTGTTTAGCTTACATTGTCTTTATATGTTTATAGCCTCCGAGTCAATGTTTTACTTATATGTAAATATATATGTTTTATTACTTTGATAATTACAGATCTAATTTGGATGATCCATGAAGAGTGCCCGACTTATTTTTTTTAGATTTTTAAAGCCTTGTACTCTTTTAGATTCATTCTTTCGACAATTGTATTAGTTTATATGGATGTTTACGATATCGATTATATTGGTTGGATGAATGTTTTGTATTGTATTGGATGAATGTTTATTCATGGATGAATGTTTTGTATTGTATTGGATGGATGTTAATATGGATGCTTGTATATATATATATATATATATATATATATATATATATATATATATATATACTGTGTTGGGATTGAAAGCAGGTACAAAGCAGGTTATTTTTGGGAAATCAATAAAATAGGCAAAAAATTTTAAAAAAAAAAAAGGATCGTGCCGATCGCGACGCGGTCGCTAAAAATATATCAATGATCATGAATCTAGCCTAATCCGGCAAGTGCCGCTATTATCTGTCATTGCCACGTGTGACATCGTCACGCATGACAAATGACTCAGCATAAGTCATAATAGCGACGGTATCGGTCCCTAATTACAGTCGCTAAGTATTCGGTCGCTATTGGTGGTCGCTGATGTCCTTCCAATGGATCAGATTATTCATGACGACGACCGTATCGTGACACTTGTCTGATCATGAGATGTCTATCTGATCAGATGCGCGTCGCTGATATGCGGTCGCTGATAAGCTTTTTTGTTGTAGTGAAACAAAGTTTGTGAGAAATTAGGTATTGACGTATCTCAGGTTTCAAACCTCTTAGAAACATCCGCGTCATTCTCTCCCCATTATCAACCAAGTGGGACGCAAACTGGGACAACTTGGCAAACTTAGCTTCGTACTGTGACACGGTCATATTGTTTTGCTTCAACTTGATGAATTCAACCTCCTTCATGTGACGTATACTTTCAGGAAAGTACTTGTCATTGAACAATTCTTGGAACTTCTCCCAAGATATTTTTCGGTAGGCAAGTCGAAAGTACGTTCTGAGATTCGTGACGCCCCCAAAATTAGGTATACATCACCCATTCCGAGTCGCCGGATACATGGTACAAAATTCAAATACAACTTCATTTTATAACTGTTGTTGAGCTATCGTATAGAATACGACCACGATTAATCGTGAGTTTTAATACAAATGTATGTAACTCTCATGGTGCCTCGACCACAACCTTACAATGGTACTTTACATAAAAGTATAGTCAAAAACTGTTTTAGAAATTAAAATCTTTGGGAAGTGCTCAAGGAAACCTTCGCATACATGGGAGGCCGTGCGTCAGGTTATAATAGATATCATATGGCCACGTAATTATCCTTGGTTGACCTAATAGACCCTAAAGAAAACGAGAAGATTACTATCATCTTCTTTCCAATGGCGAGTCTTCTCTTGACATATAACTATCTCCACTGTTTCCAAGTGAATATTATATTTCAAATAAACTCCAAGATCATATAGGTAGTGCCCGTAGATATACTCAGCAAGTGGATGCGCACAACCCTATCTTATGATAACACGAGGTTGTATGTCATTAGACATCTTGTATGATAGTGGCAAAACACCCTTCCAAAGTTGGGTTCACCTCACCCTATTTGATTCACCAAATATAACTACTAAATGTTGTATAGAATACAACACACTTTTCTATACTGTTTAGGAAGAACCTCCACAGCTAGAGATCATTGTTCTATTCCCCCGTTATCCCCGCTCGACCCGGTAACACTCTTACGGCAACACTCTTATTACCCGAAAGGAATTGTGAAGCGTAAAGGGTGAGCACAACTAGCTTGAAAAAAAATATCATGACTAAAGATAATTAAATTATCAATAGCTTTCATCAATAATAAATCAGAGATTTAGAACATATGGTAGATGATAAATCAGAGATTTCACGGAATAGTGAGGACTACTAATGCTATCATCTGGTCCGTCACTCCGTTCCTCGACTAGTCCCTGCTACGTTCTCATTTTTTGAAGAGAACAATGAAAGTAAAAAGGGTGAGCTCAACTAGCCCAGTAGGAAATATTATGACTAAGATAATGCAGAATATATTATCGTTAGCCTTCAACAGTGTTAAACTGATATAATATAACAACCATCAAGTTTAAGCTGCGGTGAAACAAGCAATCCATTAAAAGAGTCAAGTAGAGAATAAAATCTACTATCTTTATGATTTAAAAGGTTTTCATCACTTTTATCATTTGGGACTCAAATTTTAATAAATAATTCACATCATCGAATCACCCCGCATTACTGACCAATGATATTCTTTAGTATCACGACCACAATTATCTATGCACTACGGGCCAAGAATATTTGTGTATTCAATAATGGTCATGATCATGCCAAAAACTGTCCATCAATGCACTACGGGCCAATGAGGACTTTTTCCACATCATTTGTAACATTACGGTCATGATTATACCGACTAATCCCTGGTCATAATCATACCAAGTCCATCTATGCACTACAGGCCACAGATGACTTTAAACATAATATAAATATGAGGATGATGACAATATTATAAGCATTAATCGAACTAAATCAAGGATAAATATTAAAGACTTTAAATTTATCTAGACATTATCAATCACATAATAAAATCATGATCTAATATTGTTAATACTATAACAATATTTTAATCACATCTTAAACTTATAAACAATTACATTTAATTGTTTACACTTTTCCAAATAATGCAGTTTAATCATTCAAAAATGTCATACTCATAAGATTTCATCACCAATAATCAAATTACTCATCAAAAATCTGTATATACCAAGCCATAAAATCCTATTTACCAATTCTTTAACTCTACATAACATATTTAACTCATATGTTCGTAGCTAAACTATTTTCATGAAAAATACCAAATCAGTCCCAAAAATTATTCTTTTTTGGGATTTAGCATAATATAGTCCCATATTGAACATATATTTTTCTTGACTTTTTTTAAAATTCATTTACTATTTTTCAAAAATCAATTTCTAATTAATTCCTTAAGAAATTAGCTACCTCACGGTTAACTTCAGAAATTCCCAAATCTTGGTAGGATCTTACACATGTTAACGTGAGCTTCCAGTTTAAATTTCATGGTCATCGGAGTTATAGAACTCCGGTTATAGCGTTTTTCGTCGAAAAAACCTAAATATTGAAATAGTCATAACTTGCTCATTTTAAGTCAGAATGAGCTCATTTTTGGACAGGAGGTACTTTATACCATATACTTTCATGTCCCAAAAGGCCAGAAATTTTCTCACAAATTAAGTGGCCAAAAAAGCCTTTTTAAAATCGTATGGCGGCATTTTTTCATATTTTTTGCGCTTTTTTAAACGTTGCTAAAATCAGTCCACACGAAAATCTACAACACTTTTTCCAGTGATTCCACTTGGATAAGTTACAAAACTCATAGACCTAACTCTAGAACTTGACCACACTCAAAAATTCAAAATATAATAGGAGATATGATCAATTGAATTTCATGTTCTATTTTCACCAAAATCTGATTTTTCAACCCTTTGTGATTTCTAAGAAACTTTCATGTTTTCACATAATAACCAACATAACTCATCATAACACTTACTAATACCACATATACCCATGATTTTCATTAGTCCAATGCTTTTATTATGACTTTCATCATAATCCACGTAAATTGATCATTTCCACAATTTAACAAGGAATGAAATACAAAGGATCGTTCACCATGCATGTGGTAATCCACATAGACAGGTTATTCTAACAGAATAATAAAGAATGAAATAACAGAAGAATTCACCATGCATGTGATAGAGACCGCATGCAGAAAGTTATTCCCAATGTAATAATAAATACGGAACCAGTCCAACAGAAAGCGCATGCATGATGATATTCCAAATAATAATAATAAAGACTTTTAATATTAGAAGAATGTCACCAAGTATAGGGTAGAATCACAGATATCTTTGGTTATTCCAAAGAATAATAAAGAATGGAATAATGTAAGTTCTCTTCATGAATACAAAAGAAATAATACCCTTACGAGTATAACAAATAATATCCCTTACTATAATAATAATAATAATAATAATAATAATAATAATAATAATAATAATAATAATAATAATAATAATAATATCCTTTACGAGTACGACAATTATATCCCCTACCTTTGAAAGAAGAGTATTCCAACTGGTAGGGAGAAGATATACTCGAAGAAAACTTGCACTACGCTCAAAACTTTCTTAAACTCTAAAGAAATACGCTCAAGATTATAGAAGAAGAACTCTCTCTATAGTTTCTCTCTCTAGAGTTTCAGTGAATTCGTAAGAAATAATGAAGGAATGAGCTTCTATTAATAGAAAAATGAACTGCATAGTAACTAACTCATGAACGGTCCAGATTGATTTACTTTAATCTGACGGTCCATATTTAAAGCAAAATCTTTTAAATAAAATATAATATATTCTAATAAAACGAATAACTTTATAAAAAATTTTACTATGCAAACACTATGCAAGAACTATGCAAACACTATGCATAATAAAATATAATATATTCTAATTATTGTCTAATAAAATAGATAACTTTATAAAAGTATTCATTTTTATATAAAAGATTTTACTATTAGCCTAATAAAACGAATAACTTTATAAAAGTATTTTGTTTTATATAAAAAGCTTTTCTGCTTTTATTACATTAATAATACCAATAAAACAAAACCTGAGTGACTTATCACATAAGCATCAATAATCAATACCACGTGCTACTACGCAACCATGCCAGACATATTCTTTTTGCTTTTACTACTGAGTAGTAGTTCAACAAGATTAATGGTAAAACTTTCGCTGTTATTTTTATAAAAATATTTTTGTCGTTTTGTCAATCCGACAATAATTCCGTTGTGGGGTCCACCAATGATTGTACCGTCGTACGGATATTCCCCGACAAAACGAATATTTTATATCAACTTGCTTACTTTGCATTTTTTTTTTCACATATTACCATTAACGTTAAACTTTTATCAATTTAACTATTTACCAAAATAGAAAAATTGAATACTTTTATTTCATAAAATTCGGAGTCTCACAGATTCCCACCAATAATCTGCTTCTTCACGCAACATAAATGTAACGGGTCGAATTTATTGAGTCGTGATTCTGGGGACAGAATCCTTTTAAGGGGGGAAAGATGTGACGAATGAGAATTTTGTAAATTAATTTTAATATTTATTGGATTAAATAAATATTTTCGATGATTTAATTATTAGATTAAATAATTAATTGATGCAATTGTGGTAGATTAATTTAATTATATGTATTACATTTATTAAATTATGTGGAGAAATTTTATTATCGAAGTATGTGATTATGTGAGCTTATTTTATTAAAAGAAATATTTAATAAGCTTATTGGTATTTTAATTAATTTAATTATTAATTAGAGAGTTAATAATTTGACAATATTTATTTCTGATAAATTATTATATTTTATTTAAAGTAAATTAAATTAAATATTGGATTTATTTTATAAGGAGTGTGACATTAATTAAACTATATGATAAAACTTTATTAAATTAAATGGTTTTGAAATCTATTAAGCCAAACATGGCCTTAGTGAGAGTTACTAGGAGTTACCCATGACTGGGTTAACTGACCAGTATGCGCGTCAGTTCACTTTTCCTTTATTATACGTACTCTTCTTTCTATTCATTTTTCTAAGTCTGAAAACAGAGAGGGAGAAAGAGTTTGAGAAATTGTCAGATAAAATTGTGAGATTTATAGATATTGGGAGTGTGTAATCAACAAGTTGTTGTGAAAGAGTCATCTGTGATCATCTCTTCTAAATTACTCTGGGTAATTTCTCCAAACCCAATTTCTATTTTACGTTGTTTGAGTTTTACAAATGGCCTTCACAGTTTTCTGTAAAGTCTCTATAATGGGAAATTGTAAGGCTTATGTGCATATATAGGTTAAGATGTTGTCAAATCATATTTAATTATATATATTTTGTAAACCATAACATCAGTTTCATGAAAATACGTAGTATATGATTTCTACAAAATTACAGAGTATGGGTTTGGCGTTATGGCCTTATACGTGTTATTTCATGTGTTGATCATATATTATCCCTAAATTTTACACTCGTATATTATTATACATGTTGATACGAAGAGACCAAACTTTAAACGAACGGATTCGGTGTTATGACGAATCCGTAGTGTCAATTTTCATGTTTTATTTTCGAAACCTTCAAGAACATCAAAGTCAGTAAAATTCACATATTTTAGTTATGTGATTATGTGTTTTAATGGGTTAAAATCACTCTATAAGTGTTGAGTATTGATTATATATGAATTATAACATATGGGCATGATTAATTACGTGTAGTAGTAATTTAATTGGAGTTTTTGGGCTGTGTTCTGCAATTTTTGCGAATTACAGAACAGTTTCTGGTTCGCCGCGTCGCGGCGCCAGTCTCATGCCTTATGGCGCCAGCGGCAGCACTCGCTGTGTCTCAAGTCATAATATGTGGTACCGTTAAATGAATACCAATAATAAAAGTGAAATGCAATACCACTCTGCTGTAATGTCGAGTAAATGAGATTTTTAAAATGATTAAGTCTAGCAATGTGTTAGTAATTTAATGTAATGAACATGTAAACATGTTAGAAGTATAATGTAATGATGAAATAGATGTTTAACATGTAAATAACATAATTACATGTAGATTGAGTTATGGAATGCATAATTAAATTATTATTCATGAAGTGATATTATGTGACAGTAAATGTGATAATTTGACTAAGTATAGTCATAACCAAAGTTTAGACAAAAGAATAATCGTTGATGATTAGTTAAGTTATAATTAACTGGTATTGTGAATGTGAATGATATGTAGGATTAAATTCAAAGAACGTGCTTAGTTAAAGTGTAATCTACGCACGAGGCAAGTTTCCTAACCCTACTTGTCATTATTGTTCAAGTTATTAGTTTCCTCAAGTAAATTAATATTTCTATTATTCAAGTTCAAATTGTTATATTAAAGATTTATTATCTTTTCAAAGCATGATTCAGTTATACAATAATTGTCCTATTGTATACTTCTTGAGATTATTATTCAAATCGAATATCATTATTATTGAACCTTATTAGACTAGTGAACTTTATTGATTCAACTAGTCCTTAGTTGATGAACGTTCTAAATTTCGTAACCCTTATTGAATTATCAATCCAAACTCCCTTTGGTGCGGACTCGAATGTCAAACTGAGATGAACAACCCTGCAAAGGGATTTACTTATGCGTTAGCGTTAAGATATTGTGCACAGTATGGTACAAAGGGCTGATCCCCCTAAGTACGAGAAGAAATGTCCATAGTCTTATGACTGTTAAAGGTTTCAAGTATAACCCTTGATAACCTAGGACATAGTTCAAGGTCTTATGACCCTCAGTATTCTTTTGATTCTTGTTATTCATTCTTGATTCAAAAGTTGAGCTTTTATTCAGATGTCTTGATTCAATCGCATGTTATTATACTATTATTTCATTGTTATACTTGTGGGCAATAGTGCTCACTCTTGCTTATTAATAACATTGCAGTTAAGAACGACAGAACCGATGAACCTTCCACTAGTAAAGGCAAGGGCAAAGTTAGCAAATGATGAAGACTTGTTATTTTAGTTGATGATGTATTTATGTTAGACTTGAGTTAATGATGTTGTTTAAGACTTATTGTTTATATTTTCGCACAGATGTTTAAGGTTAGTTTAACCTGGGATTATGTTTATAATTCAGATGTTGTAACCCAATAAATGGAAGATTTTATTTCTATCTATTGCATGGTTTGCATTTATTATGGGTAGATAGATAAATGATATTTGTACAGTGAACACCAAATCCGTGGAATCGAAGTACCCAGATTTGGGAGTGTCACAAGTTGGTATCAGAGCTGTAAGTTATGAACCTTATGTGGGGGAACAACCTTAGGTAGTATCCTTATAGAAAGAACATAGTGATGGAGAACTCTTATCGAGTTCTAGGAAATGAATTTTTGTAATTCATTGAAGATAATAAAAGACTTTATGAGCTTATGTGATAAATTATGTGCTCAGTAGTACGACTTAGTAACTAAAACTAAAAATTTTGTTGTCAGGATGTCTGACGTTGGAGGATCTAGTCGAGCAGGGGAGGAGGAACCCCGAGTACCTATAGTACCAATAGAGGAGGAGCCTAGAGACATTCATGTCGTTAGGGAACAGTTGGTACAAAGGGAGTCATCTCCATTGATCACTGTGGTGGGTCAGGAGCATGAACCTGAGACTGATCCTGAGGAGGAATTTGTTGAGGAAGATGAAGAGGAAGAGGAAGAGGAAGAAGAGGAGTTACCACGGTACACCGTTGATAATTGAGATGTACGACACATTATAATGCACCGTAGTAACGTGGAGTTACGAGATGAGGTGCAGGATCCGGATCGAGCGAGCTATTATTATTGATTACTCAGAGAGGAGAAGGAGAGGGAGATTTTGACTCTTCACTCACGACTGGGAAATGTAGAATGGGATTTGGTCCATGAGAAGGGTCAAACCGAAGATAAGACCGAGGAGATAGCAGAGGAAGGATGGGTAAGAGAATTACGTCGAGCTGATCGGGCAAAAGATGATGGTCATGCAAAGAAGGCGAAGATTGGAGAGACATACTCTACACTTAACAAGGCAATGAATGAGACCCAAGATCGAGTTTTGAGGTACCCAATCCAGTTCGAAGGACTACCATTGTATATGATGGATCGCAGGACGATGTATCGCATCTTAGAAGAGGAGCGTAGCAAGGCTATTCAGCACCTTAATCGGCAGTGATATGATTTGTTTAATTATGTGAAGAACTTAATTAGTTTTTAGATGTAAATTCCTATGTATTTATGAACAAAGGAATAGTTTAAATGTTTTAAATCTTGTGGATTCTTTATCTCAGGATGGTGGATGTAAATAGTAGTTATGCTATCGTTTAATGTTAAAACTTTTGATTTGAATGAAAATATATCAAGTTGTTTGAGATGATGTGTTAAATGAGTATGTTAAATTGTTAAGTAATGCCTTAACTATTTAGAGAAATAAATAAAGTTCTAATAAGCATTTATTTAACAGAAAAATGTCGCCAAGGAGAAGACAACAACGTCAACTGGCTCAGAAAGAGTCAACCAATAATAACAATAACGCCAATGCTAATCCCGTCCAACAGTTGGTGAACTTACTAACTGAAGCCATGAATAATTAACCTCAAGCTCCACCAAACACAACGTTTAAAGACTTCAAGGCGGTGGGACCGCCAGAGTTCAAAGGTTCTATGAACCCAATCGAGGCTCAAATGTTGGTTATGGAAATGGAGAAGGTTTTCGACGTTCCTAGGGTTAGAGAAGACCAGAAGACTACTTTTGCAACGTTTATGCTGAAGTCGGAGGCTAGCTACTGGTGGCAAGCAAACAAAGTGCGAGGAGGTGAAGGTGTAATTACTTGGGAGAGATTTAAAGAAATGTTTTTCGAGATGTACTTCCCAACTAGCTCGCAGAACCAGATAGAGGTTCAATTTCTGGAATCGAAGCAGGGAAATATGAGCGTACCGGATTATGCGGCAAAATTCAACGAGTTAGCGAGATTCGCCCCGTATCAAGTTCACACGGATGAGAGGAAGGCGAGACGACTAAAGCCTTGGGTGTACAACAAGGTATCAATGTTTTAGCTAAACACATTTGCTGGAGTATTGGAAAAGGCCATCCTCGCTGAAGGTGGAAGCGATGCGGTGACCAAGTACAATCAGGATCAGAAGAAGAAGAAGAGCGAATGTGAAATTAATAACAAGGCCAGTGGAAGTGGCACAGGAGGTGGAAATTTCAATCAGAAGAAAAGGTGGAACGATAGCTCAGCATCGAAAAATAGCAAGGTAATCAGAAGAAAAGAATCGAAGCATGCCCGACCTGCGGGAAAGCCCATCTGGGAGTTTGTATGAAAGGAAAAGAGTGTGCTACAATTGTGGTCAAGAAGGCCACATAGCACCAAACTGTCCAAACCCAAAGAAGGGTGCTTGTTTTACTTGTGGTTCGAAGGACCATCTGCAAGAGATTGTCCCAAGAAGGATCGGGAGGGTCAGGATCGGGAGGAAACTAGGAAACAACGGTGGAAATGTTTTAACCATCACCGGACCAACCGCATGACAAAATAACCGATCGCTAAGACTTTCAACATAGCGGTTCAAGATGCGCTCAATCCGTGATGTGGTGTCGGTATCATTCTCGATCAATAAAATTAATGCTTATGTTTTATTTGATCCGGGTGCTACTTGTTCCTTTATATCCGGATGACTTTGCCAAGAATTTAGATTTGCCTAAGGATGAATGGATTTCCCATGAACATAGAAATTGCGAATAGAGAAATAATCCTCATTAAATACGTGCATAAGAACTCGTAGAGTGGATATTAAGGGTAATATCATGAACGTAGATCTTATCCCTATTCGACTTGGGGAATTTGATGTTATTTTGGGAATGGATCGTTATTCAATTACGGGTCAGTAATTGATTGCCAAAACAAGCGTATTAACCTTATGACTCAATTAAAGGTTGTATTTTATGGTAAAGAAGTCGCTTTAGACAAGCAAGTTGTCCGACGATGATGCGAGCCAGAAGTTGTTAAGACAAGGTCATGTAGGATACTTAGCTTACATAATCGACAGTCAAAAAGAGAATCCGAAGGTAGAAGAGATACCGATTGTGAGGGACTTCGTCGACGTATTTCCAGACGATTTGCTAGGACTTCCACCAGATAGAGAGGTAGATTTCGTGATCGATTTGGCGCCCGGAACCTGTAGAGCCCCCAAATCCGGGTACTTGAAACCCAAACTCGGTGCTTTACGATACCATTTCTATGAGCGGAATAATAATACTAATAATAACAATAATATAAATTTCAAACTTAATTTACATAATTATTAGAGTCTAGCTCCCAAGTACGTAACCTTTATTACATTCATTACATATCATGATAGATAATATATCATATTTGTCTTAATAAAGTTAACAATTACATAACATAACATTTCTTTTATTCAGCAACCTTTCCCTTTTCCTTGTTCTTAGCAGAGCTCTCTGGTAGTTCACACTTAGCTGAAAACATTTAAATTAAGCAAGGATGAGCATTTGAGTGCCCAGCAAGTAATAACAATTATATATATAAGCTGAAAGAATTTAAATGTTTTCTTTATACTACCCTTCTACAACGATTCAATAGTTGTGAAGTAATCTGTACCAATGATAATAATATATCATCTTTGAAACTACGATCGACTATAAATAGGGTTTAGGTGACGTCTTTATGAACATTGTTTTCAATTTTCGAATAGGTTAAAGCGAAATTCATCCGCAAAACCGTCATAACTTACGGCACGGGGGTGATCACCTGTTATGCCCTCAAGACCGATCAATACTACTACGCAAAAGAACGAGGTATCGTTCACTCTGTCCCGCCCAAGCGCATAAAAGTTTTTTCCGTGTAGGGATGTTCATACTTATTCGGGTTCCAAATTAAAGGTTTTATCTTGTTCAACAATAATCTATAATTCAACATATATGTATACGGGTAATTGACAAAGGTATATCAACATGTGATTAAATACAATGATTATCCAAGTGGGGACACTTGTATAACCATTTATCGAAATTAACGAACAAAATATATATCTAAATTATCATATACTAACATGTTGATAATCAATGAGCGTATATAATATAGGGTTAATAATGCATAAAGAATAATATAGTTTAGAAACATTCTTACTCACGTATCCCATCGTAAAGAAAATGCAAAGGTAAGATACTTGCCTGATGCGCTGCTTACAATTTGTAATATAGATTTATCGTTTATATCACGACCTATCATTAATCAGATCATTCATTCGATTAGAACAATATACTATAACACATAGTACTGCATTTCGCAGTCAGCACATAACCTAATCACATTGGCACATATGTTTAATAACCATTGAATCACAAATAATCACTTATATCTAATCAATTTATCTAAGTCCAGATCAATTTCTAAAACATATAAGTGTACCGACACCTTTATCGGGTAATTATCGAGTCTAAGACTCTATTCTGTAACTCAATATCTATAAATATCAGTCATATTATTTTTAAATGACTTATAATAATTTTAAAACATTTATTATAATTTATCATGAATTTTCAAACATCGGAATCATTATTAAATGATTTAAGTATTACACAATTTTATTATCATTAATATTTAATTAATATTAAACTATTAATAAAATTATTTCTAAAATGTTAAAGTTATTTATAATAACTTGAAATACTTTTAAAGTATTAATATTACCCTTAAATGATTTTTAAAACATTTAAAATCATTTTTAAATAATTACCATTAATATTTAAATATTAATGTACTATTTATCAAAATATTAAAAGTCATTAAGTATAGCTTAATAATATTTTTAATTCATTTATACCCTTTTAAATAATTTTTAAATTAATAAAACTATTTTTAAACTATTAATTTAATATAATTATTAAATAAATTTAATATCATTAATAATAAATTAATAATTATTAATATTAAATTATTAATGAAATTATCCTTTAAATATTAAAAGTTATATTTTTTATCTTAAAATATCTTTAAACACTTTATTTTCATTTAAAATGATTATTATAATATTAAAATAATTTTTAAACTAAATTACTTAATATAATTCTTAAATAACTTTAGTATCATTAATAATAATTAATTAATGAAATTTACCTTTAAATATTAAAAGTTATATTTTATAACTTAAAATATTTTTAAAACCTTATTATTATTTATAATAATTTTTAATAAAATTATTTTTAATTAACTTATTTAATTCATTTAGTAAATAACTTAATGATCATTAATATTAAATAATTAATGAAATTTGCTTTAAAATATTAAAATTTATATTTCATAACTTAAAATATTTTTAAATAACTTATTATCATTTAAAATGATTTTTAATATAATAAAATCATTTTTAATTAATTTATTTAATTCATTTAATAAATAAACTAATTATCAATAATATTTAAATAAATACTAATATTTATGAAAAATATTTCAAATTATTAATATTTAATTTTTATAATTTAAAATTATTTTAAAATTATTTTGTAATTTTCGTAAATTAAATAATTGCTTTTTAAATAATTTTCAGAATTTATATAATTAATTTTATTAAAAGTGTCGCTAAAGACTGCCTATAGCGACAGAACCGTCGCTATAGGTGTTCTTGGCTAAACCTAGAACATTCATGCCAGTTTTCGAGTTGCTTAGTTTGACCAATCATAATTTAGTGTGTGTTATATTTCTGGGTCTGTTGTTTGTCAGATCATGTAGCACAAATACAAGACTACACGATCCAACAATAAATATCATCATAACTTGCATAAACAACGAGATCTGAGCCCTTAAAGTGGTTGTTAGACCTGTTCTTTATTTCTGGGTTACCCAGAAATGAAGAACAGTTCGTGATGCCTACTTTGGGCTTCCACAACTTGCTTTACATGAAATATTTTTGTGATCTAAAGGTTCCAAGTTGTAGATAGCATGCAAGAGAGTAGATCTATTACATAAAATACAAATAACATGAACAGAATCAAAAGTTATGACTCGGTCAAACCATGTCAGTCGACATGTTCATATGTTTTCTGGGTTACCCAGAAAACAGAGAACATGCTCGACCTTGCTAGTTTGACCGTCCATCAAATCCAACCCGTTTAAGAAATAAGTGATATTAAGGCATGATGATGTAGTCTAACAAACATACTACAACTTAGATGCAAGAACCATAACGATACATCAAACCACTGTCATATCCAAGCCCTTGAAGAACTTGTCAGAGCTTTCTGGGCTCATTCTGGGTTACCTAGAATTGGCCCGGTCAATGCCGGTCAACGACCTTTGACCGATTATAACTTACAATCTACAACTGATCTAGGTTTGATTATTGATCCAAAGCAAAGATCTCATAACAGACTACAATATTCAACACTTAAAACACAAAAATCAAACACATACAGAGATCTACATGACCTGACATTCGTTGTCAGATGCCTCTTTTAAAAATTTCCAGATTTGGAGAACATCAAATCTGAGCCTCTAGATGTTATGGATCTAACTTCTAGCAACCCAGATCATCATTAGACACCTTATATAACATATTTAACACAAAAAAAAAACAACATCAAACACCAGATTTTTGGACAGAAATCATGCTAAGGGTTTATACCTCTTATGAACTAATCTTGATTTCTGGCTTCTGATTTGTTATGGCTGATCGTGGGGCTTGTTTACGGAACTGATTTAGCTTATATTTTCGTGGGTTCTGAGTTGAGAGAGATAAGTTAAGGTTTTGTGCAATATTAGGCTAGCAAATGAATTTCTCTCTCCTTGATCTATATTTATAGCCAATGTGTAATGTGTTGGCTGATGTATATTGCTTGTTGCTGGAGTTTTGTAAGTCAAGGGAGTTGTTAAGTTTGGTGAACAACCCCTCCTAATGTCAAACCCTACTAGTTAGCCAAAATAATACAACTAGGGGAAAAATGGTCATTTGATAAATCATTTTAATGGTAATTTTGTAACTTGCCAAACCCTTAGGGTTTAACCCTTAGGGTTTAACCCTAAAGTTTAGCACAAATTGAATAATTTAGCAATTAGGGTTTGCACAAAAAAATAAAATTAAATAAAAACTAAATAAATTTTAGTTTCTATAATTTTGAATTTAGGGTTTCATAATTATGATTAATTTTCTAATTACTTTATACAGGAACATTAGGGTTTAATATCTCTAATTAGAATTAACTTTGCTAATTTAGCAATTAGGGTTTATACTTTTGGTAATTAGGGTTACCAAATTAAAATTAGGGTTTCCAATTACTAAATTAGGGTTCTAGTTCAGTAATTAGGGTTTAATAATTTAGGGTTTCTATAATTAACAATTATAATTTTAATACTTGTTAATTAATCATCTTATCACAATTACCAACAATCTCGAACTCTAATTTGAATTTCAAATTAGTGTTTCTCATTTCCAAAAATTAGGGTTTTATAAGGGTTTTCTAAATATTACGGTTTCTAGAATTTTAATTGGGTTTACCTAATTAATACATTTAATACACGACATAAATTATATAACACACTTATAAAACAATCTTGCACTCTAATTTGGATATCAAATTAGGGTTTAACATTATTACTAGGGTTTTGTCATAATCACAATCGTAATTGACCAACCATTATCAATATCTGAAATACAAAGACATGTTCATCAGTACCTTTGAAAAATCAAAATATAATTAATATTATATTATTATTCTCATACCTTGACAATAATCCAAAATTAGGGTTTGGATTCCATATCCGATTTATTCTTCATATTTAACCTTAATAATTAAGGTAAAATAATTAACTTAATATTTTGTACTAAAATTCATATAATAAAATAATTATTATAATTATTCTAAAATTACTTCATATATTATTTAAATAATATATGATTATATTTTTATAGAAAATAATTAATAAAAACATTTCTATCTTAAAATTAATTATTATAAGAATATACTTTATAATAATCAATAATTCTAAAATAAATTTATTTGTAAATATTTATGTAATAAATATATTTTTATTTACCACATAAATACATATACACATTATCTTGTACAAATCCTCATCCTTAAAATAAATAAAAAAATTTATACGAAAAATTTCTTATTTATTTATATAGAAAATATCGGGTTGTTACAGAACCGCTCCAATATCGAAGGCACAATACCAAATGGCACCAGTAGAGATGAAAGAATTACTGGTACAACTACAAGAATTACTGGACAAGAAGTACATTCAACCAAGCGTATCACCATGGGGAGCGCCAGTGTTATTCATGAAAAAGAAGGATGGATCGATGCGGCTCTGCATTGACCATAGAGAACTGAACAAGGTCACGATTAAGAACAAATATCCATTACCGAGGATCGACGACCTATTTGACCAATTAAAGGGAGCGAGATACTTTTCCAAGATAGACTTGAGAAGCGGTTATCATCAACTGAAGGTGAGGCCAGAGGATGTACTGAAGACAACATTCAGGACGCGATATAGTCACTACGAATTTTTAGTAATGTCGTTTGGTCTTACGAATGCTCCTGCATCATTTATGGGACTAATGAATGGTGTGTTTAAGCTGTTTTTGGATAAGTTCATAGTGGTATTTATTGATGACATTTTGGTTTATTCGAAAACCAAGGAAGAACACGAAGAGCATTTGAGATTAACGTTGGAAGTATTGAGAAGGGAAAAGTTATATGCCAAGTTTTCGAAATGCGAATTTTGGATTGAACGAGTACAATTTCTTGGGCACGTGATCGATAAAAACGGAATTTCGGTAGATCCATCCAAAGTCGAAGCCGTGATCAACTGGGATCAGCCGAGGACGCCATCGAAAGTAATAAGTTTTCTTGGATTAGCGGGATATTATAGAAGATTCATTCAAGATTTTTCCAAGATCGCAACTCCGCTAACAAATTTAACTCGAAAAGCTATGAAATTTGTTTGGACGGATAAGTGTGAGGAAAGTTTTCAAGAATTGAAGAAGAGGTTGAGAGTCAAGACCTGTGTTATCTCTTAGGATTATACATGAAATTTTGTTATTTATAGTGATGCGTCGCATAAAGGACTTGGTTGTGTCTTCGATGCAAATCTAAGAAAGTCATTCAGATGCATCACGACAATCAAGGATTACGAGAAGGGATACCCACCCACGACTGGAGTTAGGCTGCAGTTGTTTTTGCTTTGAAAATTTGGAGGCAGTATCTCTACGGGGAGAAGTGTGAAATATATACGGACCACAAGAGTCTGAAATATATTTTTTACACAGAAGGATTTGAATATACGTCAAAGAAGATGGTTGGAATTAATTAAGGATTACGATTGTGAGATTTTATACCATCCGGGTAAAGCAAATGTGGTTGCCAACGCCTTAAGTAGAAAGGGTCGTGAGAAATTGATGATGTTAACTGCTCAGGAGGAGCTAATTTCAGAGATAGAGAAACTGGAGTTAGAGGTGAAGTATCCTATGGAAATTGATGAGAAGCTATTTCAGGATACTGATAACTGTACAACCCTACTTTGGATAAAGTTAAGGAGGCTCAAACTTCAAGGAAGAATGTAAAAGGTGACAAAGAAGATATCTGAAGAACTGAACCGAGATTTAAGATGGATAAGGAAGGAATACTGAGATTTGAGAGTAGAATTTGGGTACCACCAGTACAAGAAATTAAGGAAGACATTTTGAGCGAGGCTCATAATTCACGATATTCGAGTCACCCTGGTAGTACCAAGATGTATCAAGATCTTCGACAACATTTCTGGTGGCCGAATTTGAAACGTGATGTTGCAGAATGTGTTGCCAAGTGCCTGACCTGTCAGAAAGTGAAAGCGGAACATCAGAGACCGAGTGGATTGCTACAACCGTTAGAGATCCCAGAATGGAAATGGGAACATATTACAATGGACTTCGTGGTTGGCCTTCCGACGACTCAGAAAGGCTACGACGCAGTATGGGTTATCGTTGATCGACTGACGAAATCCGCACACTTCCTTCCGATCAAAATCGATTCAACTTAGATGGGTTAGCGAGGCTATACGTAAAAAGATTATTTCGAGGCACGAGTTCCCAGATCAATTGTTTCGATATAGGATCCGCGCTTCACGCCAAATTTCCGAAACGCCTTTCAGAATGCATGGGTACGCAATTGCGAATGAGTCATGACTTATCACCCTCAAACAGTACGAGACAGAGCGAACGAATAATTCAAACGTTAGAAGATATGCTAAGAGCTCGTGTGATGGACTTCAAAGGAAATTGGGATGATCATCACCGTTAGTAGAGTTCTACACAACAACAGATTACCACGCTTAGTATTGGCATGCCGCCTTACGAAGCGTTATACGGCAGAAAGTGCAAAACTCCGCTTTTCTGGGATGAAGTTGGTGAAAGACAATTGCTAGGGCCAGAATTGGTACAGCAGACGGCAGAAATAGTCAAAGTGATCCGAGCATGATTGGTAGCGGCTCAAGATCGACAGAAGAAATACGCTGATCCACATCGTAAAAATATCGAGTTTGAATCAGGTAGTTATGTTTTCTTGAAGGTCTCTCCCTGGAAGGGGAAGATCAGGTTCGGAAATAAAGGAAAATTGAGCCTTACCTCAATTTCGTAGAATCGGAGAAGTCGCGTACGAGGTAGCCTTACCTCCATCACTCGAGAATGTCCACAATGTCTTCCATGTTTCTGTGTTATGACCCTACAAGGCCGATTACAAGCATGTAATTGAATATGAACCCCTACATTTTGAAAAAAACTTATCTTACGAAGAAATTCCTGTCCAAATTGTCGACCGAAAATAACAAGTTCTCAGAAATAAAGTTATACCTTTTGTTAAGGTAATTTGGAGGAACCACAACGCTGAAGAAGCTACGTGAGAACTCGAAGAGAATATGATGAAGAATTACCCTCATTTATTTACTTAATTATGTGTAAGCGATTCTGGGGATAGAATCTTTGTAAGGAGGGGAGAATGTAACGGGTCGAATTTATTGAGTCGTGATTACAGTGATGTAATCCTTTTGGGGGAAAGATGTGACGAACGAGAATTTTGTAAATTAATTTTAATATTTATTGGATTAAATAAATATTTTCGATGATTTAATTATTAGATTAAATAATTAATTGATGCAATTATGGTAGATTAATTTAATTATATGTATTAAATTTATTAAATTATGTGGAGAATTTTTATTATCGAAGTATGTGATTATGTGAGCTTATTGTATTAAAAGAAATATTTAATAAGCCTATTGGTATTTTAATTAATTTAATTATTAATTAGAGAGTTAATAATTTGACAATATTTATTTATGAGAAATTATTATATTTTATTTAAAGTAAATTAAATAAAATATTGGATTTATTTTATAAGAAGTGTGACATTAATTAAACTATATGATAAAGCTTTATTAAATTAAATGGTTTTGAAATCTATTAATCCTAGCCAAACATGGCCTTAGTGGGAGTTACTAGGAGTTACCCATGACTGGGTTAACTGACCAGTATGCGCGTCAGTTCTCTTTTCCTTTATTATACGTACTCTTCTTTCTATTCATTTTTCTAAGTCTGAAAACAGAGAGGGAGAAAGAGTTTGAGAAATTGTCAGATAAAATTGTGAGATTTATAG
This sequence comes from Panax quinquefolius, assembly GCA_020205615.1. Taxonomy (NCBI): domain Eukaryota; kingdom Viridiplantae; phylum Streptophyta; class Magnoliopsida; order Apiales; family Araliaceae; genus Panax; species Panax quinquefolius. The sequence continues at coordinate 91,087,408 of CM035165.1, forward strand.
ATATTGGGAGTGTGTAATCAACAAGTTGTTGTGAAAGAGTCATCTGTGATCATCTCTTCTAAATTACTCTAGGTAATTTCTCCAAACCCAATTTCTATTTTACGTTGTTTGAGTTTTACAAATGGCCTTCACAGTTTTCTGCAAAGTCTCTATGATGGGAAATTGTAAGGCTTATGTGCATATATAGGTTAAGATGTTGTCAAATCATATTTAATTATATATATTTTGTAAACCATAACATCAGTTTCATGAAAATACGTAGTATATGATTTCTACAAAATTATAGAGTATGGGGTTGGCCTTATGGCCTTATACGTGTTATTTCATGTGTTGATCATATATTATCCCTAAATTTTACACTCGTATATTATTATACATGTTGATACGAAGAGACCAAACTTTAAACTAATCTGATTCTTGTTACGATTTAATCCAGTAGTGTCAATTTTCATGTTTTATTTTCAAAACCTTCAAGAACATCAAAGTCAGTGAAATTCACATATTTTAGTTCTGTGATTATATGTTTTAATGGGTTAAAATCACTCTATAAGTGTTGGGTATTGATTATATATGAATTATAACATGTGGGCATGATTAATTTCGTGTAGTAGTAATTTAATTGGAGTTTTTGGGCTGTGTTCTGCAATTTTCGCTAATTACGTAGCAGTTTACGGTTCATGCATGCAGTGCGGTCTCATGCCTTATGGCCCTGGGCCAGCAGCAGTCTCAGTCTCAAGCCACAGCTCCACATTGTAGCCCATGTATAATACAAGTACAAAAGTGGGCGCCATAAAGTGCCACTGCAGAATGTCCAGAAATGAGATTTTTAAAATGATTAAGTCTAGCAATGTGTTAGTAATTTAATGTAATGAACATGTAAACATGTTAGAAGTATAATGTAATGATGAAATAGATGTTTAACATGTAAATAACATAATTACATGTAGATTGAGTTATGGAATGCCTAATTAAATTATTATTCATGAAGTGATATTATGTGACAGTAAATGTTATAATTTGACTAAGTATAGTCATAACCAAAGTTTAGACAAAAGAATAATCGTTGATGATTAGTTAATTTATAATTAACTGGTATTGTGAATGTGAATGGTATGTAGGATTAAATTCAAAGAACGTGCTTAGTTAAAGTGTAATCTACGCACGAGGAAAGTTTCCTAACCCTACATGTCATTATTGTTCAAGTTATTAGTTACCTCAAGTAAATTATCATTTCAATTATTCAAGTTCAAATTGTTTTATTAAAGATTTATTATCTTTTCAAAGCATGATTCAGTTATACAATAATTGTCCTATTGTATACTTCTTGAGATTATTATTCAAATCGAATATCATTATTGTTGAACCTTATTAGACTAGTGAACTTTATTGATTCAACTAGTCCTTAGTTGATGAACGTTCTAAATTTCAGAACTCTTAATTAATTATTCAAACCAAACTCCCTTTGGTGCGGACTCGAATGTCAAACTGAGATGAACAACCCTGCAAAGGGATTTACTTATGCGTTAGCGTTAAGATATTGTGGTGAAAGATGGTACTAAGGGTCGATCCCCTAAGTACGAGAAGAAATGTCCATAGTCTTACGATCGTTAAAGGTTTCAAGTATAACCCTTGATAACCTAGGACATAGTTCAAGGTCTTATGACCCTCAGAATTCTTTTGATTCTTGTTATTCATTCTTGATTCAAAAGTTGAGCTTTTATTCAGATGTCTTGATTCACTCGCATGTTATTATACTATTATTTCATTGTTATACTTGTGGGCAATAGTGCTCACTCTTGCTTATTAATAACATTGCAGATTAAGAACGATTGTAATGTAGATGAACCTTTCACTAGTAAAGGCAAGGGAAAAGTTAGCAAATGATGAAGACTTGTTATTTTAGTTGATGATGTATTTATGTTAGACTTGAGTTAATGATGTTGTTTAAGACTTATTGTTTATATTTTCGCACAGATGTTTAAGGTTAGTTTAACCTGGGATTATGTTTATAATTCAGATGTTGTAACCCTATAAAGGGAAGATTTTATTTCTATCTATTGCATGGTTTGCATTTATTATGGGTAGATAGATAGAAGATATTTGTACAGTGAACACCAAATCCGTGGAATCCAAGTACCCTGATTTGGGGGTGTCACAATAAAGGTGACAAAGGGAACCTTTTGCTCCTCGGAGCATCCCAAGACATCAAATATCTTGGTGATCTGCTTTATCCACGTCTCTGTCTTGAGTGGTTCTGGCTTTCCCAAAAACTCTAGTGGTCCCAGCTATTTGAATTGTTTAGCGGTGACCATCCGAGAGTTGCCAGTGTTTCCACCTGCATTTTGAACAGGAGTTGTTCTCGCCTGATGTTGCATTAATTGCATAAAGCCTCTAAACATGTCATCGTTAATCATTTGGTCAGCGTTGTTATTTTCTTGAGGATTATTGCCATCCTGACGCACATTATCCTGGGTATTGATCGTTGGTGACTCAACGGTCTCATGTGATTCATTTCTTATCTCAACATTTTCGGATGCCATTTTCAAATACTTCCACAAAATAAAGGTTATTTGACATGTCATATATTATCCCAATACTCTGACCGACCAAATAAATACCAACTAAACTTAAGTAGGTCATACTAGCGAAGGAATTTCCCGTCTCTCCCCTCCTAGTTCTAGTCTCACATCTCAGTCAGGGATCATATCTCTAAGCTTTGATACCAACTGTGATGCCCCCAAAATAGGTATACATCGCCCATTCTGAGTCGCTAAATATATGGTACATAAATCAAATACAAACTTCCTTTATATAATATGACAACAGCGTAGCTTAAAGTTTTTACAAGAATATTGTCTCATAGACAGTATTCAAACTCAAATGAAGTCCTTATTACATTTATTTTCACACTATTTCATAAAATAGTGAGGACTACTGTGACTCCCCCAAAACAGGTATACATCACCCATCTTGAGTCGCCAAATACATGGTACATAAATCAAATACAAACTTAATTATACAACTGTCGTGCAAAATACGACAAAACATAGCTGAGAGTTTAAACTAGAATATTGCCTTCTAAACAATATCTACTCTCAAATAGAGTCCTCATTACATTTTTTGTCACACTATTTCACAGAATAGTTAAGACTACTAAAACAATCATCTGGACCGTCAATCCGTTCCCCGACTCGTCCCAGCTATATTTTCATCTCCTGAAGAAAACAGTGAAAGAAAGGGTGAGCTCAACTAGCCCAGTAAGAAATATTATGACTAAGATAATGCAGAATAAATTATCCTTAGCCTTCAACAGTATAACAACTGATAGAATATAATAGACAACAAGTTTTAGATCAACAACTGCAGCGGAATAAGCAATCCATTAGAAGAGTCAAGTAGAGCATAAAATCTACTATCTTCTATGATTTAAAAGTTTTCATCAACTTTATCACGAGACTCACTTAATAAATAAAATCAAATCATCCCCGTATCACTACCAATGATTTTCATGTAATCATCAATGGTCATGATTATACCGAATAATCCTCGGTCATAATCATACCAACAACTCGTCCATCAATGAACTACAGCCAATGAGGACTTTCACCACATCATTCGTTACATTACGGTCATGATTATACCGAATAATCCATGGTCATAATCATACCAAGTCCATCTCTGCACGTAAGCCAAAGATGACTTTCATCACAATATAAGCATGAGGATGATGACAATGACATAATAATTCAAAAAAACAAGTTCAAGGATAAATTTTAAAGATTTATAATTTAATTTATCCAGAAATCAATAACGTCCAAATTGTCAACATGATACTTCTTTGTAGAGTAAAATTCAAGAATAATATTCATGTACCAAAAATAATTTGGACAAAAAAAATATATATTTTTCGGGTAAATAGTACCCCGTGAATAGTACTTCGGGAATAGTACCCCGACAAGAAAAGTACCCCAAATACCCGAGTGAATAATATTTGGGTGAATAGTAATCTGTGAATAGTAACTCGTGAATAGTACTCCGAAACGAAAAAGTGCCCCGAATACCCGAGTGAATAATACTAGAGTGAATAGTAACCGGGTGAATAGTAACCTGTGAATAGTAACTCATAAATAAAATGATATTTCATGACGAGTATGAAAGAAATGATATCTCAAACGAGTATAATAGAATATACGAAACTGTAAATAGATTTTCACCCGCCATGCGGTAATCCACGTAGACAGATCATTTTCACAATTTAATAAGGAATGAATACAAAGGATCATTCACCATGCATGCGGTAGTCCACACAGATAAAAGTTATTCCAATGAATAATAAAGAATGAAATAACAACAGAATTCACTGTGCATGCGATAGATCGCACGCATAAAAGTTATTCCAACGAGTAATAATAAAGAATGGAACTGTGTCATGCGTAATCCGCATGCATGTGATATTCCAATGTAATAATAAAGAAGCGGAACCAGTCACGATAATCCGTACACACGGGATATTCCAATGTAATAATAAAGAATGGAATCAGTCACGCGTAATCCACACGCATGTGATATTCCAAATGTAATAATAAAGAATGGAATAATGAAGAATTTCACCGTGTATGGTGATTAAGATGTATAAAAGTTATTCAACATAATAATAAAGAATGGAATAATGTAAGAATTTTACCATGTATGCGGTAATTCATATGACATGTTATTCCAACATAATAATAAAGAATGGAATAATAAGCTCTCTTTATGAATACGAAAGAAATAATACCCTTACCTCAAAAGAAGAAAAGCAGAGGATCTTTGGAATAGTGAGGTAGTAGACTTCTTCTTCTTTCTCTCTATAATTTCTCTCTATAATAATTGCTTCTATAGCTTTTAGTGAATTGGTGAAAAATGAAGGAAGAATTTATAGGAAAATATAGTTTCGATAATTGCACGTTTTGGGGCTCAAAATATTATAAGTATAATACCTTCCTCTTTTTCTTCATTTTTAATTTAGTCCTGCAAGTATTATCAAACTTGCACCACCTCCCCTAATAATAAATCATGTGAATCAATAGTAAATCATGTGACTCAATAGTTCTAATCATGTGAAGAAAACTAATTACAGTATAGTACCTTCATCTATACCTCCATTTTTAACTTAGTCATGCAAGTATTATCAATCTTGCACCAACTCCCCTAATAGTAAATGAATGTGAATCAATAGTACACACATGAGTTGTCCAGGTTTGGACCTCATTTGATGGAGAATGAGGAACGTATGACGCGGATGTTTCTGAGAGGTTTGAAACCCAACAGACGTTAATATCTCATTTCACATAAATTTTCTCTCTATTCAGATGTTGTCAACAGGGCTCAATTATTAGAAGCGAGATAACGAAGTACGCTCAATCGAGGGACCACAACGAGGATCATCTTGGTGACAAAGTAATCATCGTAACAACGATAACCGGCGGAGAAAGAAAAATATGGACAAGAGCAAAGAACCACTGGTGGTAATCATGGCCGTGAGAATAGAAAGAAGCGAGTCGGGAGGAGATTTTAAAAGAGGAGATTAAACAATGAAAATACGAAGACGTCAAAGACCAAAGAACAAGCTGGTTCAAGGGAGGAGAATGACCACCGGTCATATGCTATAAGTGCGGAAAAGAAGGACATATCACCAAACCGCCCACAACAGTTTAAGGTATGTTATAATTGTGGAAAGGAAGGACATATCGCTCGAGAAGAGATTTGACCAGAGCGAAACCAAGTCTAAATGTGGATGGTGACTCAAAAGGTCATCCCGAGAAAAAGTCAAAGTCAATGGTTCCTAGAAGGCGTTTGTCGTGACCGGGTCAACATGTGAGAACCCAAACGAGGTGATCACGGGTAAGCTAATCATAAATTCATGCGAAGTTTATACCTTACTAGATACCGGTGCTACCCATTCATTTATTTCTCCTGCTTGTGCTCAACGTTTAAACTTGACTTCGGAGAAATTAGACTTTGATTTATCTGTGGAGACTCCGTTAGGAGAAACTTTCAACACATCCACTGTTTATAAATCTTGTTTGATCCAAGTTGGCACCATCACCTTACTTGTTGACCTTATCTCTTTAAAGATACTTGCATTTGACGTGATTTTAGGGATTGATTGGTTAACTACTCATCATGCCAAAATTGATTGTTTTCGTAAGGTTGTTAGTTTTCATATTCCTAACCAACCTGTTGTGCAAATTCAAGCAACTAAGCCATTAAAATCAATCACTGTTATATCAAGTCATAAAGCTATTCGTTTATTAAAAAATGGATGTCAAGCTTTCTTAGCCCATGTTATGGATTTGAATAAAGACACATCATATTTGAATAATATTCATGTTGTTATTGACTTTCCTGACGTATTTCCTGAAGAACTTCCCGGTCTACCCCCAGAACGTGAAGTTGAATTCTTTATTGACCTTGAACCTGGTACGAAGCCCATTTCTAAAACCCCATATCGAATGGCTCCTATTGAACTTCAAGAGTTAAAGGTCCAACTACAGGAGTTGTTGGACATCGATTTCATTCGTCCTAGTACATCTCCTCGGGGTGCTCCCCTGTTTTATTTGTAAAGAAGAAAGAGCGGGAGTATGCGACTTTGTACGACTATCGAGAATTGAATCATGTCACCATCAAGAATAGTATCCATTACCTCGTATTGATGACCTATTTGACCGATTGCAAGGAGCACAATTCTTCTCAAAGACCGATCTTCGTTTTGGATATCATCATTTGAAGGTTAAACCGAGGATATTCCAAAGACGACCTTCGAACTCCTAAGACAGCATTATGAATTCTTAGTAATGTCTTTTGGATTGACTAATGCTCCCGCCGCTTTCATGGATATGATGAACCGAGTATTCAAGGAATATTTGGATCAGTTCGTTGTTGTTTTTATTGATGACATCCTCATATATTCCAAAATTCGTGAAGATCATGAGCACCATTTGAAGCTGGTACTCCAAAGGCTTCGTGAAAACAAGTTATATGCCAAGTTGAAGAAATGCGAGTTCTGGCTTGAGGAAGTAGCATTCCTTGGGCACGTGGTGTCAAAACATGAAGTATTTGTTGACCCGACGAAGATTGAAGCAATACAAAGTTAGGAGCAACCGAAGTCGGTGACTGAAGTACGTAGCTTTCTAGGCTTAGCTGGTTATTATCGGAGATTTGTGGAAGGATTTTCTTGAATCGCTACTACATTAACTCAGCTGACTCAGAAAGATATCAAATTTGTATGGAGCGAGGAATGCGAGAAGAGTTTCCAAGAGCTGAAGAGGAGACTTATTTTAAGACTGTTTTGACAATACCATCCGGTTGGATGGATTTTTATCTACAAATGATGCTTCAGGAAAGGGCTAGGATGTGTTCTCATGCAACGTGGGAAATTTATAGCCTATGCCTCACGATAACTTAAAGAATACGAGAGGAATTATCCTACTCATGATCTAGAGTTATGCTAGCCGATTGCTTCGCTAAAGATCTGGAGGCACTATTTATATGGGGAGAAAGTGGAAATATATTTAGACTATAAAAGTCTCAAATATTTCTTCACCCAAAAGGAGCTCAACATGCGGCAATGACGTTGGCTCGAGTTATTGAAAGATTACGACCATACCATCCAATACCATCCCGAAAAGCAAACGTGGTAGTGTGACGATTGAGTAGAAGATCATATGTGGGTACAAGTGCAATGTTGTTAACACAAAGGCCCATTTTTGTATGACTTGCAAAGGATGGAGATAGAGATAAAGGCTCCAAGTACCCACGTGATGATATCAAGCATCTGAGTAGAACCGACTTTAATTGATAAAGTTAAAGTCGCTTTCAAGCTACGTACGTGGAGCTGATGCGTATGAAGAAGAAAGTGCAAGAAAGTGCTATTCCAGAAGAAAGAATCGATGAAGAAGGAATACTTTGAGTCAACTCCAGACTTTGTGTTCCTAACGATTCTGACTTGAAGCATAGAATCATGATGGAGGCACACAACACACCGTTTGTAATCCATCCTGGGAGTACCAAGATGTATCATGATCTTCAACACACATTTTGGTGGAACAATATGAAGAGAGAAATTGCAAAGTTTATCTCGAGGTGTTTAACTTGTTAACGTGTAAAGGTGGAGCATCAAGTGCCTAAGGGTTCATTGCAACCACTTGAGATCCCAAAATGGAAGTGGGAACACATTACCATGGATTTCGTTACGGGTCTTCCCACGGTTTCTCAAGGCATAAATGTTATTTGGGTTATTGTTGATAGATTAACCAAGTCTGCTCATTTCTTGCCGATACGGGAGACTTATTCCCTTGAACGTCTTGCTCGTATATACTTAAATGAGATTGTGAGATTGCATGGCATGCCAGTATCCATAGTTTCGGATCGTGACCCAAGATTCACTTCACGATTTTGGATTAGCTTGCAAAAAGCTATGGGCACGGATTTACGATTCAGTTTGGCATACCATCCTCAAACGGACGGGCAATCAGAGAGAACTATTCAAACTCTTGAAGATCTATTAAGACTTTGTGTCCTAGATTTGAAAGGGAGTTGGGATAAGTACCTACCATTGGTGGAATTCTCCTACAACAACAGTTATCAGGCAAGTATAGGTGTGGCTCCATTTGAAGCATTGTATGGACAAAAATGTCACTCTCTAGTATGTTGGGATGAGGTGGGAAGCAATGTTGTTGGGACCAGAGTTGGTACGAATGACTACTGTGACGCCCCCAAAACAGGTATACATCACCTATTCTGAGTCGCCAAATACATGGTACAGAATACAAATACAACTTAATTATACAACTGTCGTGAAAAGTACGACAAAACATAAGCTGTGAGTTTTAATACAAATATTGTCGTCTAGACAATATACAAACTCAAATTCAATATTATTACATTTATTTTCCCACTATTTCACTTTGAATAGTGAGGGGACTACTAATCTTATCATCTCGTAGTCATTACTCCGCTCCCCGACTAGTCCTCGCCACGTTCTCATTTCACAAGAGAACAATGAAAGTAAAAGGGTGAGCTCAACTAGCCCAAGATAGTAAATATTATGACTAAGATAATGCGTAATATATTATCGTTAGCCTTCAACAAAGTTGTTAAAGCGATATAATATAACAACCATCAAGTTTAACTGCGATGGAACAAGCAATCCATTAAAAGAGTCAAGTAGAGAATAAAATCTACTATCTTTTATGATTTAAAAGGTTTTCATCACTTTTATCATTGGACGTGACTTAATAAATAATCCACATCATCGAATCACCCCTTACATTACTACGGCCGAGGATATTCTTTAGTATCACGACCACAATTATCCATGCACTACGGGCCAAGAATATTTGTGTATTCATTAATGGTCATGATCATGCCAACAATCGTCCATCAATGCACTACGGCCAATGAGGACTTTTACCACATCATTTGTAACATTACGGTTATGATTACACCGAATAATCTTCGGTCATAATCATACCAAGTCCATCTATGCACTACAGGCCACAGATGACTTTTAACAAAATATAAACATGAGGATGATGACAATGATATAAGAATTCAATAAATCAAGTTCAAGAATTATTTTATCCAGGAATCAATAACGTCCAAATTGTCAACATGATACTGCTTTATGGAGTAAAATTCAAGAATGCTCAGAAGAATATTTCAATGAAAAGATACTGGATGAAGCGTAAATATCAAGGATATTCCACTAATTTTATGGAGTATAGAAGTCAAAACTTAAACCAACCGAATATTAATAAGGAATGAAATACAAAAAGAAATCATCAGGCATGCGATAGACCACACAAGGCGAGTTATTCAAGCGAATAATAAATAACGGAATCAGTCCCACAGAAAGCGTAATGCAGTGATATTCCAATGAGAATAATAAACACTAATCGTGTCCGGCGTAAAATGCATGCATACAAGATATTCCATGTAATAATAAAGGCGGAATCGGTCCCAGAAACGCGCATATGACAAGATATTCCAATGAGAATAATAAAGAGGCGGAACCAGTCCGCCAGAACGCATGCATGGATGTTCCAAATGAATGATAAATAATGGAACTGAGTTCTACAGAAACGCATGCATGAGGATGTTCCAACAGAATGATAAATAATGGAATAACAAAAGAATTTTACCAAGTATAGGGTAGCCCACGTATACAGGTTATTCCAATAGAATAATAAATAATGGAATAATAGAAGTTCTCTTCGTGGATAAGAAAGAAATAATACTCCCTACCTTGGAAAAATTGGATACTGGAATAGTGAGGTAGCAGACTTCTCTTCTTCTTTCTCTCTATAATAATCGCTCTAAATCTTTTGTGAATTGATGAGAAATGAAGGAAGAATGAGCTTCTGTTTATAGGAAAATATAGTTTCGATAATTGCACATTTTTGGGCTCAAAAAATTACAATACAATACCTCCAATTTTTCTTTCATTTTTAATTTAGTCCTGCAAGTATTATCAAACTTGCACCACCTCCCCTAATAGTAAATAATGTGAATCAATAGTGCAATCATGTGAATCAATAGTATAATCATGTGAAAAATATGAATTACAGTATAGTACCTCCATCTATACCTCCATTTTTAACTTAGTCATGCAAGTATTATCAATCTTGCACCAACTCTCCTAATAGTAAATAATGTGATTCAATAGTACACACATGTGAACAAATAGTTATATAAGCATGTGAATTAGTAGCAATTAATTGCTCATTTATCCGATAAATTACCCGATTTATCAATATAACCCCTAGACATCAATTATCATCGGAATAGATGTCGATTTTCACTAAAACTAATAATCCCAACACAATGGAACTATCAAAATTCATTTTTAATCAACACAACTTATTCATCATTAATATTATAACTCACAATATTTAACAACCAGGTCGTTCCCAGGAAAGAGGGGGCTTTCGGATAAGGATTTCTCCTTATTGGCGCCGCAATTAGGTGACCAAACCTCTCCTCGATGAACTTCTACATATGTCAATATTACAAATAATAATATGAATAACTTTGTCGTCTCAATTATTGATTTAATAATATAAAATATTATGCAAATGATAATGTGATAATAATTGAATCAATAATATGAGAAATATGATGCAGCAATTACTATAGCAATAATTGAGTATAACGAGTGACTTCTCACGTAAGTATCAATAATCAATACCGGTGCTACTACGCATCACGCCAGACGTATTCTTGTACTTTTAACAACGGGGTGTTTCAACAGTTAACGGTAAAACTTCCACCGTTATTTTCATAAAGTATTTTTGTCGTTTTCTCAATCCGACGATAATTTCGTTGTGGGGGTCCACCAATGATTGTGTTAGATTGAACTAATATTCCATGTTAAAATGAATATTCCCCACCAATCGAATATTATATAACAACTTCACAGATTTTGCAAAATTTGTAAATATTACCCACAACTATAACATTATATCAAATCCACACCATAATATTCAAAAATATATTTCAAGAAAATTTAATCTTTATTCAAAAAGTTGGGGTCTTACAACTACAGAGAAGATCCAAATGATTCAACAACGTAAACCAAGATACATGATCGACAAAAAGAGTTATGCGGATCTTCATCGAAAGGACGTGGAATTTGACATCGGGGATCATGTATTATTCTACGTATTGCTCCATGGAAGGGAGTTACAAGATTCGGAAGAGAGGAAAGCTCAATCCACGATTTATTGGTCCATTTGATTCTTGAATCGAAAGTAGGAAATGTGGCCTATAGACTCGCATTACCTCCAAGTATGTCTCGTGTTCATAATGTTTTTCATATATATATGTGCTACGTAAATATGTGAAAGACCCAAACCACGTTATTAAGTTAGAACCGGACGAGATAGCCGAAGACTTAACGTACAAAGAGGTACCTGCCAAGATCTTGGATAGGAAAGAGCATGTCCTACGCACAAAAGTCATACCACACGTCAAAGTTTTGTGGAGGAACCATGCTATAGAGGAAATGACACCGGGAGTTGGAAACGAAATGAAAGCGAGATATCCTCACCTTTTGAAACACAGTGCACGTCACGTCAATTTCGAGGATGAAATTTCATAAGGAGGGGGGTTGTAAGACCCCAACTTATTATAAATGAAATGAAATTTCTATTTATTATTTTGAAATAGTAAGGGTTGAATTGATTAATGTGGTTAGTTATGGATAAAATGAGCAAATATTTCAAATAAGAAAGTGGTTATAAAGTATTCATTATTGTCGGGGAATATTCGTTTGGTCGTGGAATATTCTTCCTATCGGGAATATTAAATTTCGCCATGACCTTTTTGGGCCCCATAACTGGAAAAGCTATTTAATGAAGAAAACGACAAGTATAAGTTGTTTATAAATAGCAGGCGTAGTTATTACAAGATTATCATCATGGAATACCCAATGGTTAAAACACGATAATACACGTTGTTCCACAAGATAGCATTACGATATTGCACCAATTATTGATTCTTACGTAAGAAGACACTACTCAATAATTATTACAAAGAATTCTTGTTTAATATTTTATTTTATTGATTCAATAATTGCTACGTTGATATTTTATATTATCGTTGTTTCAATAATTGTCACTACACAAAGATTTTCCATTATCGAAGCAATAATTCATATTATCTGAATAATATTATTAGATAACATTATTGGTAATGTCTAAAAAGTTCTATCTAAGGATAGGTTTGGTCACCTAATTCAAGGCTATTAAGAAGGAGAAATTCTTATTGAAAGCCCCTCTTTCCGAGGAACTACTTAGCCACAAGACAAATGATTCTCAGTAATATTATTTGTGAATAATTAATTATTGATTTATATGATAAGGAAAATATTCATTTTATGTGGATATCGATGGAGAAAATTTTTAATATGACAATTGATGAAAATTATTATTTTATCTTTTTCTGATAAATAATTTATTTAAATATATTATTTTAATAATATAATAGTGGTGATATTTTTACAATGAATGTAGGATATCTAAGTATATGAGGAGGAAGGGTATTTTTGTTGCAAAAGTTATTTAAAACATGTTAAACATGTCTGTGGGCCCATTTCTTGACTGAAATTTGATTATAGCCTGTAAAATCGCCCGTTTTTGGATTTCGGTCAATTTCTAATTGGAATTTAGAAAAAATTTCTTCTGCAAAGTTGTAGATAATGGAATTTCCTATAGAAAGACATAAGGTTCGAATTTTTCTGACAAAAGGGCTTTATTATGAATTATTGAAGTTCCAGATTAATTAATTATTATTATATGGAGTTTTAAATAAATTAATTGAGAAAAACGTTTTTGTGGTTGTTATTGAGGTGTGGCTGATGTCTAGACTATATTGGTGTGCATAGGAAATTTGAGAAAAATAAATTATTATTTTATTAAATTTTCTGCTTTGGTGTTCTAAGCAATTTCCTATAAATAGGGTGCTTAGGTTAGAATTGAAAATCACACCAGAATCTGAAGTTTTCTCTCTCTATAATATCGAGCGTATTTTTGTGAGTATTTTGATACTTTGAGTGTGGCTATACGGTGCAAGTTTCTTTCATCATTTTATCCGATATTCAGTCAGAAGTACTGTCTTTGCGAGGTAAGGGATGTTATTTTCGTCTTAAATGATATTATTTTCTTCAATATCATTACGCTTTAAAATCTTGGTTTAATCTTTTATCAAATTTGGAATTTTTGTGTCAGTGAGTTCTTATCCACGATACTCAAGACTATTCACGATATCACGATACTATTCACAAAAATCTGGCACTATTCATAGAAAAATAAAATTTTCTTCTTTTGTCCAAGATGTCTATTATGGTTACTATCTTTGATTGTAACCATGTTTTCAATCTTTATTTTTGAATTCGCTTCAAAATTTGTTATTATGAGAGTATTATTGAACTTGGATAAAACCGTAATACTGAATCCCTAATATTTGTTCTTTTGCTTCATTGGATTCGTTTTCTTTAAAATATTTTTCATCATCCTCGGTCTAAATGATGATATTCTTGAATATCTTTGGCCCGTAGTGTAAAGATGAATGATTTCGATGAATATCTTTGGCTCCGTAGTGCTGAAGATGAACATGTGTTTAGATGAACATGACCAACTGATGAATATCTTTGGCCTGCAGTGCAAAGATGAATATTTGATTCCAGATATATGTTGATTGATGTTACATGGATAAAATATTGACTATGAATGTTTAAATTCATATATAGAAGATAATAGATTTTATTCACTATTTAACTCTTCTAATGAATTATTATTTCCGCTGCAAATATTGATTTAAAACTTGTTGTCTATTGTATTCTATTAGATTTTCCTGTTGAGGACTAACGATAATTTGTTCTATATTATCTTAGTCATAATGTTCTTTCTTCTTGGGCTAGTTGAGCTCACCTTTTCCTTTTTGTTCCATTTTTCTTCTTAGGAGGCGAGAATGTAGCGAAATACTAGTAGGGGGTGTGGAATGATGGTTCTAGAAGTTGTTTTAGTAGTCCTCACTATTTTGTAAAATAGTGTATCAATAATTGTAATGAGGACTTATTTGAGTGTGGATATTATTTCAGATGATAATATTTGTATTTAAACTCACAGTTTAAGTGTTGTCGATATTTTACCTACGACAGTTGTATTAATAAAGTTGTAGTTGTTTCTGTACCATGTATTTGGCGACTCAGAATGGGTGTTGTATACCTATTTTGGGGGCGTCACATAAATAACACCCCTTACCTTAATAGAAGAGTGAATATTGAAGTAGGGTAGTAGCAGAATACTCTTCTTCTTGCTCTCTATAGTTTTCTCTCTAGATTTTCAGTGAATTCGTAAGAAATAATGAAAAAATGAGCTTTTATTTATAGGAAAAAGGATTGAATAGTAACTAATTAATGAACGGCCCAGATTAATTCACTTTTAAACGGACGGTCCATATTGATTTATTATTAAAACTTAAAGCAACAGTCCATAATGATTTACTATTAAATCTTTAAACCAACGATTCATATTGATTTACTATTATAACTTTCCACCAGCGGTCCATATTGATTTACTAGTATATCTTCAACTAACGGTCTGAAAAATTAGTACATCTCCTCATGGAATAATAAGTCAAACTTATAACAAATACCTCATAACAAACCTCTCTATTTATATCAAAAATTGAATATATATTTACCACAAATCACTTATCTTTAATAAACACATTTTTAATCAATTAATAATTATTGATCATTAATCTTATAACTCACAATATTTAACAACTAGATCATTCCCAGGAAAGAGGAGGCTTTCCGATAAGGATTTCTCCCTATTGGCGCACAATTAGGTGACCAAACCTCTCCTCGACAGAACTTTCTAGACATCATTAATATTGCAAATAATAATATGAATAACTTTGTCGTCTCAATTATTGATTAAATAATATAAAATATTATGCAGATGATACTGTTACAATAATTGAATCAAATAACGTGAGATACTATGTAGCAATTATTGTAGCAATAATTGAGTATAACTGAGTGACTTCTCACGTAAATATCAATAATCAATATCGTGTGCTACTATGCAACCACGCGTATTACTGTTCTTTTACCACCGGGTATTTCAATAGTTTAACGGTAAAACTTTCGCCGTTATTTTTATAAAAATATAATTCTTTCATTTTCTAAGTCCGACAGTTATTCCGTTGTGGGGTCCACCAATGATTGTGTCGTTGTACGAATGTTCTTGTTAAAACGAATAGTCCCCGACCAATCGAATATATTCCCCGACACAACGAATATTTTATATCAACTTGCTTAATTTGAAAAAATTTCATATATCACCCTTAACTTCAACCTTTTATCAATTTAACCATTTACTAAATAAAATAATAATTATAAGAAAATTGAATACTTTCATTTCATAAAATTTGGGGTCTTACATTAGCATTCTGGTATTTTCCTATAAATAGGGTGTTTGGTAAATATTGAAATCACACCAGAATCAAAAGTTTTCTCTCTCTATAATATCGAGTGTATTTTTGTGGGTATTTAGATACTTTGAGAGTTGCCATCCAGTACAAGTTTCCTTCAGTATTATATCCGATATTCCAGTCAGAAGTACTGTTCATTTGAGGTAAAAGATGTTATTTTCTTCGTAAATGATGTTTTTCTTTTAATATCATTATGTTAAAATATTGGTATGAATTTTATTATGAAAATTTACCTTTTTATGTAGAGGTTACTATTCACGTATACGGCATTATTCACGTATACAACACTATTCACGAATACGGTACTATTCACGAGTACTATTCACGAAGTATGATTTTTCTTATGGAATTTCTACCTTGTCGTGTCGGAGTTACTATTCATGTATACGGTACTATTCACGTATACGACACTATTCACAAATACGACACTATTCACAAAAAAATGAAATTTTCTTTTCTTTGTCCAAGTTGTCTATTATGGTTACTATCTTTGATTGTATCCATGTTTTGATCTTCATAATTGAATTTTGCTCCACAATTGATTATTATGGAGTATTTTTGAACGTGGATAAACTGAAGTACGAATCCCTAATCTTTGTCCTTTTATCTCACTGAATTCGTTTTTTTTAAAATATTTTTCATCATCTTCAGTCTTAAATAATGATATAACTGAATATCTTTGGCCTATAGTGCAAAGATGAATGATTACCTGATGAATATGTTTGGCCCGTAGTGCAAAGATGGACACGTGTTGAGATGAACATGACCAACTGGTGATACAAATGAATATCGTTGACCGTAGTTCAAAGATGAATATTTGATTCAAGATGTATATTGATTGGTGTTACATGGATAAAATATTGATGATGGACTTTTAAATTCATAGACGATAGTAGATTTCATTCTATACTTAACTCTTATAATGAATTATTATTTCCGCTGCGAATATTGATCTAAAACTTGTTGTCCATTATATTTTATCTGAATTATTGAAGACTAACGATAATTTGTTCTATATTATATTAGTCATAATATTCTTTACTGGGCTAGTTGATCTCACCCTTTTTCTTTTTGTTCCATTTTTCTTCTCATAAGGCGAGAATATAGCGGGAACTAGTCGGGGTGTGGAGTGATTGGTCCAGACAGTTGTTTTATCAGTCCTCACTATTATGTAAAATAGTATGATAATAATTGTAATGGGGACTTTTTTTGAGTTTGAATACTGTCTATTAGACAATATTTGTATTTAAACTCATAGTATATGTGTTTGCACGACAATTGTAATAATGAAGTTTTAGTTATTTTCTGTACCATGTATTTAGCGACTCAGAATGAGTGGTGTATACCTATTTTGGGGGCGTCACAAAAAGATCCCCTTATTCTTTGGAAAAATTTGAAAGAAAGATGCAAAAGACTGTTATTCTCTCAAAAGCTCGTTATGATTGGATACATTTACGATTGCAGGATTTTAAATCAGTAAGTGAATATAATTCTGCAATGTTTAATATCAATTCTAAATTGAAACTATATGAAAATTATGTTAGAAAACACATTATCTACTTTTCATGCATCGAATGTGCTCCTGCAACAATATAGAGAACGAGGTTTTAAGACTACTCTGAAATGATTTCGTTTCTCCTTGTGGTTGAACAAAATAATGAGCTCTTAATGAAAAATCATGAATCACGATCGACTGGTTTAGCTCCATTCCCTAAAGTGAATGCTGGGAGATATAATAATAATTATGTTCGTGTTCGTGATCGTGGTCGTAGTAGAGGCCATGGTTGTGGACGTGGTCATTGAAAGTATTATGCACACAAGTCAATTAATGCATGTTTGATGATAAAACATATACTTTGTTAACAATCTTATTCATCTATTAATAAAAGAATTGTTTAATTAAAGACGTTTAATTTATCTACATGGTGTTGTTTTATAATATGTGATAAACCCATACTTTTGAGCAATACTTTTAGAATCATGATGATGAGAATGCTAATGAGATCTAAATTCTTAGATAACTCACAAACTAAAATTGTTCTCAATCGTTGGATAACTAAAAAGGGGATTAGTGAATCTGGATAGATTGGTACATACGTTGCTTGCTTATTGGATGAGGATGATTGATCTCATTATCATTTATGTGGAGACACTAAAACAAGTATGTAGGTGCTTATTGGAGAATAAGTTCACTTAACGTGGCTTGCTAAGTAATACCTAATGGAGTTTTACTTGTCTGTTAATAAGAATTCCTATAGTGATAGTAGTACAAGTGATTCTTAGACTTAAGATCATCATAGTATCTTGTGTATGATAAGTTATACTTTGATATGTCCCTTAAGCCCCTTAAGGTATATCAAAGGGTATGTTTGGGTGTAATAAGTTATATATAAAGATAATGTATGATCAACAAAGAATCTATCGCTTCTAGTAAAAGAAGATAATGTCCTATGTAATTCGATAAATGACAATCCAGTAGTCATTGGCCAAGGTAAAATGAAATTAGAAAGGAGTTTCTAATTTGTATTATCTGGAGTTGTGCATTTAAGAATAGAAATACATATAATTATATAAAATATGACTTGACAGTAATTCTATGTCTTATATTTAATTGAGACATTGTATGGTGGAATGATTGAATTATACGATAATTATTTACTCAAAAGTTCTTTTATGATTAATGTTGAAATCTATATTATCCGGAAAGTCGTTGATTGTTAATAAGACTTATCTTTATTGTAGAATAAATGTTATTTATTTAAATAAATTAATATTAATTTATTTATGTAAATAAGATTAGAATTATTCTAATTGATTATTCACAACTAGTTTAATATGGAGAACCTAAAGGGTCACACCATAAAAGAAAAAATATTTATCTAAGAATTAAATTGCATAATCGTAATAATAAGTTAAGTGTATTTAATTTAATCTATGGTGATAGAATAAATTAAATAGCTTAATATTTATTATTTAATATTTTGGAAATATTAAATATAAATTAATAAGAGGAGTCTTATTATTATTATTATTTAATTCCTAAAGGAGTTTGAGAATTAATTAATAAAAGTACTCTCATATATTCCTAATGAGATTAGGAGGCTAATTAAGTAAAATAGTTTAATTAATTATTCCTAATTGGATTAGGAAGCCTAATTAATTAAAGGAGTTTAATTAATTAAAATAAAACCTTATTCCTAAATTATTTAGGAGGGTTGCCTACATCTATAAATAAAATGAGTCTTATTTTAATTTAGAGTTAATGACAATTCCAATAGTTGGGAGAGTACTGACATATTCTATAGAGATAGAATTAGGGTTTTGCCAAACACTCATTTTCTTGAATACTTGTTCTTCTTTGGTAGATCACCTCTAGAGGTCAAACACTTGGGTGACTAACGTTGATCAAAGGAATGAATCAAATCCGGTGGATTTAAGTTAAACGTGAAAAGGAATTAGAGGTGAACTCGTACTTAAGGAAACAAGTCTCTACAAGGGTATAAATCTGATCTCCTTCTCCTTTCTATCGATTGATAATTATGCACAAAGTATAGTCATGGTGATGATTTGTATGAAAAATTTTAAAATCTATTTTTATCGCGCTTCCGCACCTTTTATGTAATTTGATTGCATTATCGCGCTATATACAAACCTAACAGCCATGAGCGAGGACGATTTAATTACCGCAATTATGATGGTCGTAATTTGTCAAATTCAAACAAACCTTCACAGAATAAGGAGAAACAAGAAAGGGAAAAGAATATACATAGTGGAGATACCAAGAAAGAAAAAAATATATATTATCGATGTAGAATGATTAGTCTTGTACCTGTCGTACGACCAAACATCTTGTTAATTTATATCAGTCCTCATTGAAAGGAAAGGAAAAGAATATAGAAATAAATTTTTCTCACCAAGATAGTAATGATATTTATTTTGACCCTTTGGATATGACGCACCTTGACGTTGCAGATTTTTTTGAGCAAAATGATGAGAAAGATGATATTTCTTGTAATGATAATAATCAGTTCAAAATTTTATTAATCCTTAAGTATGTTTCTTTTATGCTAGTATGTTCCGATGTATTTTATTTTCTTCCTTTCATGTTAGGTTATTTAATGCAAAGGATTGTGTCATTATCAAAAAATATACATAATAAATACTATGTCTTATTATGAACTTATTATATTATATTTTCTTTTTCATGAAGAAAATATAGATTTGCGTCATCTATAAATGAGCCCAATATTAGTGGTGGAGATATATGCTTAGCAGATAGTGCGACGACGCATACCATTCTCAGGCATAAGAAATATTTTTCAAATCTAAGAATAATGAAAGTAAAAGTAAATACAATATCAGGTTTATCAGACTTGATTAAAGGCTCTGGAAGAGCCAATATAATGCTTCCTAATGAAACAAAATTTATTATTAATAATACTTTGTTCTCTACTAAATCAAGGAGAAATCTGGTATGTTTTAAACAATGGTATATAATATCTTTACATCGTGTTAAATGTCTCTACTGGAAAACAAATACTGAAAAAATTACAGGTTTTATCTTCATGTTTGTACTACACAAGTATTAGTACAATTGAAGTCAATGCAATAATGAACTAGAAGTTTAGTGAACCAAATAATTTTATTATTTGGCATGACCGGTTGGGTCATCTTGGATCAATAATGATGCAAAGAATTATTGAGAATTCACATGGTCATCCATTAAAGAACTAGAAGATTCTTTAATTTAAAGAATTCTCGTGTGCTGCTTGTTCTCAAGGCAAATTGGTCATTAGACCATCACCAACTAAAATTGGGATTGAATCCCCAAGATTTATAGAACGCGTTCAAGGAGATATTTATGGGCCTTATTCACTCACCATGTGGACCATTGAGATATTTTATGGTTGTAATAGATGCATCTACAAAATGGTCAAATGTGTGTTTATTATCAACTCACAACCTGGCCTTTGCGAGATTACTTGCTCAAATTATTAGATTACGAACACAATTTTCAGATCATACAATCAAGAATATTCTTGTTGTGATGTTGCAGACAACCAAAAATAAATTCTTACTGCAAAAAATATTTATGTAGTAGTGCAAGCAAGAGTCGATCCCATAGAGAATGATTAGTATAGTTTTATGTTTTGTGAATTAGATTGGGGAGTTTTGAGTGTTGTTTGTTAAAGTAAATTAATAATTAAATAACACAAAATATCTAACGAAATAAATCAGGAAAATGAGCCTTAGATTAAGTCAACTTTCACCTTCAAAAATTTACACAGATCATTGACACAAGCATAAACAACTAGTATTTTAAATATTCACCATTGGAATTACTTCCGTGTCTTTCCTTAATTTTAGTTAGATAGAAACAAGTGATCTAAATAACCCTAACTACTAAAAAACTTTAGACAAGTGCTGAAAGTTTAATCTAGTAGCAGCTTTAAGAATTAGAAAAATCGATGAAGCTAAACAATATAAGCACTAGTTGTATTTAATTTAGTTGAGTATTCTTCCTAAGATATAATAATCTCATGATCTGCAGTCAATTATTAACCTTAGTTGCTTCACAAATTAAAGTGACCAAACAATTACGGATTTGATATCTACTTTAGAAGTAGATTTCAAAGAATAATATACTAGTATACATCCTAGCAACTAAACATATCAATAATAGAATTTAAGTATAGAAGAATAATCAATACTCAAAATATTAATTGAAAATTAAAACCAATTAGATCTCACACTGTAATAATCTGAGGCTTCCGACTCCTTAAACCAGGAATAGAAGTTTAGCCACACATGGCTATGAAAAACACTAAAGAATAATCGAGAGAAGTTGGTATCCAAGTCTTCCTATATCTCTTGGTAATCCTCTATTTATAGGCATATGACATTAATTCTTTTCCATGTAGGCTTCAACTTTCTAGTGGCAATCAACTTCCTTCAAAGAGATCTTCTAGATAGACTTTCCTTTCCTTCATTGAATTTAACTTGCACATCAAGATTATTCCACCTCCTTTCTTCTCCATGTAGGATTCTCCTTATTTATTTCCTTTCATGAATAGGAGCATTTAATATTGCTTTATCACCAAGATATTGAATTTATTAAAATCATGTGCTCGCATAATTACAACTTTGCCCCTCCTTTTACTTTAAAGTTCAAATAATGCTCAATTTGTCTCCAACGCACTTTCAAAGTAACAGAATCCTTTAATTGCACCTTAAATAAAAATATAAGAATAATGAGTGTATTTAGTTACAAAATAAATATAAAAGATTAAGTATTAAAGGATAAAAATGTAACATATTTTATTCTCAACAATTCGTCTTGACAATGCTGGTGAATTTACATCCTACGCATTTAATGATTATTACATGTCACTTGGGATAAATAATGTGAAAGTAGTATACATACAAGCCAAACATGTTTGATGATAAAGCATATACTTTGTAAATAATCTTATTCATTTATTAATAAAAAGAATTACTCCATCCGTCCCATGATAAAAGTCCTTATTACTATTTTGGGTAGTTCCATGTTAAATTTTCACTTTCCTTTAATAACCAAACTTTTACATATTTTTTCATATTATGCCCGTAGCATTAAATATCTCATATTTTTCTTATTCTAATTCTCTCTCCATATTTAATAAGTATGGAGAGAGAATATTTTGAATTGAATAGCTAGAAAGTCACTCTCTCACTTACATTGAAAATAATTAATGACATTATTATGGGTAATTTTTTCATTTCATTCCTCTTCTTAATATGCGTGAAAAGCCCACCAGGACTTTTATACTGGGACGGAGGGAGTATTTAATTAAAGGTTTTTACATTATCTTCATGGTGATGTTTTAATAATATATGATAAACTCATAATTTTAATCAATACTTTTA
This sequence comes from Panax quinquefolius, assembly GCA_020205615.1. NCBI lineage: Eukaryota > Viridiplantae > Streptophyta > Magnoliopsida > Apiales > Araliaceae > Panax > Panax quinquefolius. The sequence goes on from CM035165.1 coordinate 91,110,358, forward strand.
GAATCATGATGAGATCATGCTAATGAGATCTCAATTCTTAGATAACTTAAAATCTTAAATGTTCTTAATCGTTGGATTACTAAAAAAGGGATTAGTGAATCAAGATAGATTGGTACATACGTTGCTTGCTCATTGGATGAGGATGATTGATCTCGTGATCATTTGTGTGGAGATACTAAAGAAATTATGTAGGTGTTTATTGGAGAATAAGTTCACTGAACGTGGCTCGCTAAAGAATACCTAATGAAGTTTTACTTGCTTGTCAATAGGAATTTCTATAGTGATAGTAGTACAAGTGATCCTTAGATTTGAGATCATCATAGTATCTTGTGTATAATAAGTTATACTTTGACATGTCCCTTAAGACCCTTAGTGTATATCAAATGGTATGCTTGGGTGTAATAAGTTATACATGGAGATAATGAATGATCAATAAAAAATCTACCACTTCTAGTAAAAGAAAAGAATGTCCTATGTGATTCGATAAATGACAACCTAGGAATCATTGGCCATTGTGGAATGAAATTAGAAAGGAATTTCTAATTTACATTATTAGGAGTTGTGCATTTGTGAATCGAAATACATATAATTAAATAAAATAAGACTTGAGATTATTTACATGTCTTATATTTAATTGAGACATTGTATGGTGGAATGATTGAATTATACGGTAACTATTTACTCAAAGGTTCTTTTATGATTACTTTTTAAATCTATATTATCTTAAAAGTCGTTAATCGCTAAGGAAGCTTATTCTTATTGTAGATACATTGTTATATATTTAAATAAATTAATAGTTTAATTTATTTATTTAAATAAGATTAAATTGTTATAATTGATTTATTCACAATCCGCTTAATATGGAGAACCTAAAGGGTCACGCCATAAAAGGAAGAATATTTATTTAAGAAATAAGTGACATAATCGTAATAATAAGTTGAGTGTATTTAATTTAATCTATGGTGATAGAATAAATTAAATAGCTTAATATTTATTATTTAATATTTTAAAAATATTAAATATAAATTTATAAGAGAGTCTTATTATTATTATTATTATTGCTATTATTATTATTTGTTTAATTCCTAAAGTAGTTTGAGAATTAATTAATACAAGTACTCTCATATATTCCTAATATGATTAGGAAGCCTAATTAATTAAAGGATTTTAATTAATTAAATTAAAACCCTATTTCTAAAAGGTTTAGGAGGGTTGCCTACATATATAAATAAGAATGTCTTATTATAGATTAAAGTCATGCATATCTGACAATTCCAAGATTTGGGAGAGTATGTATATTATATAGAGATAGAATTAGGGTTTTATCATACACCCATTGTAATAACCCCAAAATCGGGACCAACTTAATCTATAATAAGGACTAAATTAATCTTGACATTGTGCGCTCAATACTATCTAAGTTCAGCCTTGCATCAAAATTAGATGTTATAATGGCTAAAAATGTGGATAATCAAAAATATTTATTTTATATATCTTTCTTGCGTTCCCTGAATCGCAACCTTTATGATTCCCTATATTATCGAGTAAGTGAACTATAAGAGTTCAATTATCAATGCTTAACATCTTTTGTATTGATGCTCTACCTGTATAATTCTATATACAAACATTCACCACAATACGTTCTTATCTCAAAACAAATATTCTCATTCATTGAACATTTCAGAAATTTATACATCTGTATTCTAGTACGTCATTATCATATTATCATCTAAGTTTCAAACGAAAGAAAATACGATTATCTTGCACGTCTCATTATGCATATTGTCCAGATAGCAGATAATATTGCTTTGAATCCTTAACTTGGAAAATGTTTATTTTTGTAAGATTGATCTTGACAGCTCAGCAAATCTAACAGTTTTTATGCATCATATAACATATACTTTCATGATCAGTTCATAATCATACTAAACATGCATCAATGCACTACGGGCCAATGAGAACTTTTATCACATCATTTGTAACATTACAGGTCATGATTATACCGAATAATTTCTTGTCATAATCATACCAATCAACAGTCCATCTATGCACTACGGGCCAAAGATGACTTTCATCACAATATAAGTATGAGGATGATGACAATGATATAAGCATCAATAAAATGAAATCAAGGATAAATATTAAATATTTTTAATTTATCCAGAGTTTAAAAATGTCCAAATTGTCAACATGATAACTACTTTGAGGAATAAAATTTAAGAATAATATTAATGTATCAAAAATAATTTGGACAGAAAAGAATCAATTTTTTGGGTGAATAGTACCCGAGTGAATAGTACTTCGTGAATAGTACCCCGACATGAAAAGATTAAAATTTAACAAGGATGTTCAGAAAAATATTCCCGTGAAAAGATACTCGATGAAGCGCAAATTTCAAGGATATTCTACTAATTTCAAGGAGTATAGAAGCAATACTTAACAAAATGAGTGTAGAATTCAGAATCTGAAACGAAATAATATTACTTACATATTACAGAGTATGGAGAAAATATTATTTTTTACGAGTACTGAACAAAAAAATATCCCTTACCTTAAAAGGAGAGTATTTCTGAATGGTATGACGGAGATATTCTTGAAGAAAACTTGTATTATTTTCTACACTCAAAGCTTCCTTAAACTCTAAAGAAATACGTTCAATATTATAGAAGAAGAATTCTCTGATTCTGGTGTAATTTTCAATTCTAAACTAAGCATCCTATTTATAGGAGAATGGCAGGATACTATTTAAATTTTTTTCATGGGTGACCAGTTTGAGAATTCACGGACGAATTCTATGCGATTTCACGGACGAACTTTTAAAAATTTTGATTGCACTATGCAACCACTATGCAGTACTATGCAATAAAATATAATATATTCTATTTTATATAAAAGATAGAATATATATATATATATATAAAAACTTAAAGATATATAAGTAATAAAACAAAATTGAAATAAATTTTTACCGATGATTTTGAAAAACGGGTAAGTGGGGGTCCATGCAATAAGCCAAATTTAAAACAAATAATTCATAAAATACCCCTCTATTTATCTCAATTCACTTGGCTTCACAAAACACATTTTTAATAACATTTATCATTAATAGTATAACTCACAATATTAACAACCAGATCATTTTCAAAAAAGAGAGGGCTTTCCGATAAGGATTTCTCCTTATTGGCGCGCAATTAGGTGACCAAACCCCTTTCCTCGACAAAACTTTCTATACATCGTCAATAATGTAAATAATAATATGAATAATTTTGTCGTCTCAATTATCAATTTAATAATATAAAATATTGTGATAATAATTGAATCAATAACGTGAGATAATATGCAACAATTACTGTGACAATAATTGAATAAAACTGAATGACTTCTCACGTAAACATCAATAATCAAAGATATTGTACAATTTTGTGTCTTCTCTTATGCAACCACGCCAGCGTATTCTTGTACTTTTATCACGGTATTTCAACAGCAGTTAATGAAAATAAAACTTTTGCCGTTATTTTTATAAAAAGTTATTTCTGTCGTTTTCTAACTTCGACAGTGATTCCGTTGTGGGGTCCACCAATGATTGTGTCGTCGTACGAATATTCTCTGATAAAACGAATATTTTATGACAACTTGGTTACTTTATAAAATTTATAAATATTACCCACAGCCACAACTATAACATTATATCAAATCCACATCTTATTACTCAAAATGATATTTAGAGAAAATAAATCTTTATTCATAAAAGTTGGGGTCTTACACTAACAAACTGATCGGACCAAATTATACGAACTAGTTAAGGAATCTGAGAATTGTTCTCACTGCTGAAAAGATTTCTTATGTCCTAAATTCGCCAGTCCCTGCAACTATTGCAAAAATAACCTCTGAGGAAGAGATTACTACTTTTAAGAAGTGGCAAGATGATGCATCTGTGGCTCAATGAATCATGCTTGCATCCATGAGTAACGAGTTTCAGCGTCAGTATGAAACTATGGATACTCCTACTGTACTACTGCACCTCAAAGATTTGTATGGTGATCAAGGTAGGACTGTTAAATATGAGATATCTAAGGAGCTTTTTCGATCTCGGATGACCGAGGGCACTCTGTTGAGACTCGTGTCCTAAAGATGATCAATTTAATTGAACATCTTGAACTATTAGGGTTCGTTATGGATGGGGAGTTAAGTTAAGATTTGATCTTGTAGTCACTCCTAGACACCTTCTCACAATTTGTTGTGAATTTTCACATGAATAAGTTAGATGTCAACTTGCCTGAATTACTTAACATGTTGAAAACTGTTGAAGGCCATTTTCCGTCCAAAAAGGACCAAGTCTTAATGGTGGATGATTCTTTCAAGAAAAGGAAGAGGCCCAAGGTATCTTTTGAAAAAAAAGAAATCCAAGAAGGCTAAGGGCAATACAAAAGTGAAGGATAATAAGAAACCTGATCCAGCTAGCAAAGGAATATGCTTCCATTGCAACAAGTCGGGTCACTAGAAGATGAACTGCAAGGAGTTTCTTGCGGAACAAAAGTAAAAGAAGCTTCAACTCCTAATCAAGGTTTTTTCATGATTGAAATTAATTTTTCTGAAAGTCAAACTTCTACCTGGGTATTGGATAGCGACAGTGGTTCTCATATATGTAATAATATGCAGTGACTGCTCAGAAGTAGAAATCTGAACAAGGATGAGGTCATCCTACGAGTGAAAAATGGAGCAAAGGTTGCTGTATTAGCTGTAGGGACTTATTGTTTAGTAATGCCTACGGGTAAGCCCATTAGTTTAAATAATTTTTATTTTGTTCTGACGCTCATTAGAAATATTATTTCAATTTCTGTATTGGATATGGATTGTTTTGATATTATAATAAAGAACAACATATGTTCTATTTGTAATAAGAATATTTTATATGGTGTTAGTAAATTGCTGAATTGACTTTATGTACTTGACTTGTATGAAAAGATATTTCAAATTGAACAAACTAAGAAAATGAAAAGAGACAATGTTGATTACACATTTATGTGGCACTATAGACTCGGTTATATTAATGAAATACGATTATCCAAGTTGCATAAAGATGAGCTCTTAGAGCTATCTGATTATGAATCATATCCAACTTATGAATCTTGTCTCATAAAAAAGATAACTAAATCTCCTTTTAGTGGAAAAGGAGAAAGAGTTATAGAGTTGTTAGCGTTAGTTCACACAGACGTATGTGGACCTATGACAACGACTGCACGATTAGGGTATTCTTATTTTATTACTTTCACTGATAATCACTCAAGATTTGGATGTGTCTTTAATGAAATACAAATCTGAATCATTTGAAAAATTCAAAGAGTTCAGAAGTGAAGTAGAGAAACAAACTGACAAGAGTATTAAGATTCTTTGATCAGATCGAGGTGGTGAATACTTAAGTAGTGAGTTTCTCAAATATCTCAAAAGAATGGAATAATCTCACGATGGACTCTAACATGAACACCACAGTTGAATGGTGTATCTGAAAGGAGAAATGAAACATTGTTGGACATGGTTCGTTCCATGATGAGTGTCAGGAATAAGCATGTGAATGTATTCCTATCTATATATGATTTGATTATGATATATATATATATATATATATATATATTTATATATATATATATGAATGAATATGCAAGTATGCTTGCATTAAGAAAAGCTGTAAAGTCCTTTGATAGATAATAGAAATATGTGTACAAGGACTTAGAATGAATTGATCAAGTATGTTAGGTTGATCCTACATAAGAAAAATAGCTTTGTAAAGTCCTTAAAAAGAAATAATGTACAAGGACTATAAACATAGAAAGATCAAACATGTTAGGTTGATCTTGTGATGTAATAGATAGGTTTATACGATCGTCGAGAAACCTTTGCACTGAAATCGTAGTCTGCACGAGAGAGTCGAGGAGAACTCGAGAGGCGTCGAGGCAAAATCGTAAGTATCTGAGATAGTAGATCTCGGAGTTAAGTAGACTTGCCGGGAGAGGCGAGGAAGGATCGTAGTGTGTCGAGTAGAACTTCCTCGGGGCCCGAAGTCTCTTTGAGGAAGTCGTGTTGAGAATCGTGAGGCGACACCTTTCTGGTAGTAGAAACTCTGCCAGAAGCCAAGTCAGAAGCGTAGACTACACTCGAGTCGTGAAAATCTCTCGATGCCGAAGCGATTAAGAATCGTAGATCACACTCACGAGTTTCGTAGAGTTTATTGATTACATGCAGAGATCGTAGTCGAGCGAGATCAGATAAAGACAACAAGCAAAAGGCACAAATTGTAGAGTGTCAAGATCTGATCTAGGAGTCGTAGTGTCTGCACAGCCGAAGCTGAATCGTAGAGTGCAGAACTATGACCTCAACAGATGTGCTCACAATGCATAGGCAGAATCGTAGAGCAAATACGATTCTCAACTAATGAGCACTCCTAGAATATCTAAAGGAACAAAGCCTCTATTTGGCACTATAAAGATACATCCCACATGAAGGGAACCAGAGAGCACTCAACGAATGGCATGCAAGCTAACAGAAGATCTAAGCACCAACCCAATCAGCATCAAGATTGAGTTGAAAAGTCATTCGAGATGAAGTTATCATAAGAAGACTTCAGTAGTTGACCAAAGAAAATCAGCAAGTGCAGTAGCTGTCAAGAGAACAGAAGTCAACGATCTTGAAAGCAGTCAAGATCGTAGTGTTTGCCAAACAAAGAAAGAACTGATGGAATGTTCACAAAGATATTGGTCAGCCTCTAAAGAACAAGGCTAAAGTGATTAAGCGTAGGGTCAGTCCATTGATGATAAGTGAACGGGAGATCACCAGGAGAAAGCGAAAGTGGGACGCGCCACAAATCTGAAGTGTCTTCTTATATTCGGAAGGAGCGGATCAAAGATGTCACAGCCATCGATATCGAGAGCAGTCGAAGCAAACAAAAGTGTTGAAATCTTTGCTTGCCTGAGAAGGAAGAGGTGTTCTACACTTAAGATCCAATCAACACTCTTCAAAATCGTAGTGTTGTCTATACCGATACGACAACATGACACTCGATCAGGTCCTCGAAGACATACATCGAATCGTAGATTCGAATAGTGAAGATTTGAAGCATTGGCAGCGGTTCAATCGAAGGGTTATATTGGACAAAAGCTTATTGAGAGAGCATCGATAAAAAAGGACAATCTCGATCGAGAAATCGGAAGGAGGAAATAAAGTCTTGACGCCCAAGACATTAAAGTGACATCTCGATGGGTAGGAAATAGTAGAGCGCAATGTCGGAAAAAGTATGACTTGCCACATCATTGATCTACCTCTGTCAGCCAACTCGAGATCTGTGAAGACATTTGAATAGCTTTCAAGCGGCTACTTTCCAGCGGAAGGATTGGGAAGGAGTATAAATCTGCTAGAGCTTCAAAGATCGAAGGTTCTTTGGAGTTATCGAGTTTGGATAACGATGGGGTATTTCTAAACCATGTAAGATAGTGAGTCAAAAGGCTCACTCTACGATCCACCAAGAACACTTAGAGTCATACAAAGAAAGAAGTAGAAGTGAGAGTTCTACAATGTAGAAGTGAGAGTTCTACTACATGAAGAGTGCTCTGAACTACCGAGAGAAAGAAGAGCATCATGTCATCTTGGTGTCCATCATGGGAAGACTCCAAGTGCCATAGAGAAGAGCTCACAGTCATCTTAACAAGTCCATCATGAGAAGACATCAAGTATCAAGAAGGGAGATCACAAACGTCATCATGGTGGCAAACATGAGAAAGTTTCTAAGTACCTAGCAGAAGAGATTACAGTCATCTTAGAAACCCATCATGTGCATCCATCATATATCAAGATGAATGATCTTCAAGGCAGTCATCAAGGGGTCATCCGAAGTGGTTGAGTGGCGAAGAAAGGCGAGCATCATGCTGACACTCATTTGCACTTCAAGGATGATCACGCCAAGCTGCTAAATCTGAGAAGATGTTCGGAGCATGAAGACATCTTAGCGACTCGGCACCAACTCAACAAACAAACAAAACAAACAACTCAGCGAAGCGAGGGCTGAGGGTCCTTGTGGGAGGGACTAAATGAAGTTCCAAACTTTGTTGGGCTGGAAGAGTTCTAGGGAACTAGAGGAGTTTCTAGAAATTTGCTTTGGCCTTGAAGAGTTCTTAGTGAGCCCCGAAGTCCAAAAGGCTGGCGGCCTTGAAGGAATCTTAGTGATTCAGGTGCTGCCCTTCCTTAGTGGAAATCCTGCTAGTTGAAAGCAGAAGAGTGGATTAGGAGCTTGAGTCTCTGAACCACTTAAAACCCATTGTGTCTTTTACATTATGTCATTTACATTATGTCTATTAAGCTGCTAGCATGCTATGTATGTTTTAACTACTTACAACTGAACTAACTCTACGAACAATGTATTTATGATTATGAATATATCAATGAAGGGGATCTTTTACTTATTCCGCTGTGCTTGAAAAGATTCTTATGTTTGTCATATGCTAATTTCTTAGCAATACAAAATAAAAGAGAAAAATATTTAAAATTAAAAAGGATCTATTCAACCCCCCCCCCCTTCTAGATTTATTGTGCCTACTAGGAACTAACAATTGTTATCAGAGCAGGTTCTCATGCTATATTCAAAAGCTAATCGCTTTAAGTCTGATCCTAGGCACAAACATTGTTCTAAACTTAGTTTAGTAGTAAATAACTTGTTATATGCAGATGAGCTCACACGTTGGAAATACTGTGTATAGGTTAAATGTGTATATACATCTTAAGCTACTCAGATTGGTCCATGTTCTCGATTATTACATCAACAAGACCAAATCTTACACTGCGATCGATCTTGTAGTCTGAAGACCAGACGAGAAAGCTCAAGAAGACATCAACGACAAAGAGTCAAGCATCCTCCAGCCTGAAAGATGAAAAGGCCATATATGCTAAGAAATGTTTATTCAGAGAAGAAAGAAGATCTTCTCAAACGTGTGTCTGGCCAACCAGCAGTTGGGTGCAAACTTTATGAACTGAAAGATGTCAAAGAACTAAAGATGCTGAGATTCTCCTAGCCTGCATCTGCAAGACCACAACTGATTGATTAAGGACTAACAAGAGCAACAAGTTGTCAGGAGCAAATGTGAAGCTATGCACATCAATGCCTAAACTCAGTATATCTAAGATAAATGATCATTAAAGAGACCTGCGGTAAAAAGGTTGCAGTTCCTCACTATTATACATGTGTACATCATAAATGCACCTTCTTATGAACCATAACAATATTCTGTCAAGAAGTCATAATCTACCTAAAAAGTGAAGAGAGAAAGTACCCTGAGGATGGAAACTCAAATGTCTATAAACTTTCACTCCATCCAAGTTTTAGGTTGAAGATGACACCTTGAAGGAAATCTGAAATGGGGCATAAGAACATCACAAGCCAAATTAAGTCTATGTGAAGTAATCTTTGCTGGTGGGTTAGTACGTATGTACAAATCCTTGTTCTAAGTGATTGATAACACATAGAGTATGATCAGTTCTAAAAGAGTATCTTGATGATGTGTAGAAATTGATCACCTCCATGAATCAACTAGATACTCCTAAATCGTAGAGTTAATTCTCACTGTGAACACTTAAACATTGTGAACATGACCCAGCAAATGATGAAACCATCAAAGATAAAGAGTGTTATTAAATGTCAAATCTTACACACACTCATCTTCATGCATATCAAAATGTATTATCTAAAACTAGTTTTATGCATGAATATGTTGTTGGTGATAAATGTGATGATTATCCAAATATAAGATGAACAGGGGTTTAGAAAACTAACCTAGCAGGACCCATTTAATTATGGGTACCAAAAATAAAAATATATTTAAACTGCGGTACTTGGTGCATCGACCACACTAAGGATCTTTGAAGCAAGAGACTTGATCGAAGAAGACTCAACAAGTAGAAGGCTAAGACTGCATTGAAGTGATTACGATAAAATTTCTATATCCAAAGCTTTGTCCATGAAGACCTATTAAGCTAACCTGAGTAAAGTTCACATGGCTAAAAATCTGTATATGGGAGCAGGCCATGCAACCAAAGATGAAAAGGGTCCTATATGCTCAAATCAAGAAAGGCATGCTATATGAGAAAATCCTAAAGGGAGCTCACAGCGAGAGGATCATCGAGCATCGGTCGAGAGGAATTCATTTGAAAGCGAACCTCGCAAACACAAGATGTCAAAGAAGACTACGTTCGTAGTCTTTGTCACAAAAGATCGTAGAGTGATCGGATCTTGAAAATATCCATGTCTACGATCTGAGGAGATCAAAGTGATAATTGTGATTCGATCGAGGAAGGAGATATGCGAAGGCGCCTTCAAATGAACCTAAAGTAAAGGGAATCACATCTATCCGGAAAGACAACATCAACCATGGGGAGCGGTGATGCATTGAGAAACAACAATGACCTTTGAGTTATACTATGAAGAAATGTACCCATTCTGAGTCCCAAAACTTTGTGGCTGATAAACCAAATGAAGATCCATAGTCAGTAGGAACGTCTCAAAACGTACTAATGATAACCTTTCAGCCACTCAACTCAAAATCATGGAGTGTCTACGATCAAACATCTGATCGCAATATAGAAGCAGGAGGACACCACGATTACAGCAAATGCAATTTAACAAAGTTGGTAGAGGACCTCTCCACCAGAAAAGGTCAAATGAGATATCACCGCAAATCACTTCTAAAGTATTTCATCTGGAAAGCGCCTCAGGGACAAACCTGTCCCTTAGCTCACTCTAAGAGGTTGGCCCTTCCTGAGCTTACCTTGACCCAGAAGGAATGCTTGATCAAGTTCATCTCAAAGACCAAGATAGTCAACGATCGTAGAGTCGAGGTTGAAGAAGAACTCCACGATCGTAGTGCAACCTCAGCGATCGTAGAAGACAACTCCACGATCGTAGTCCTACCAAAGGGTACTCCAGTTCACAAGGAGCTTGGAAAATGAGACAATTTCTCAACCATTCAAAATGAGGAGGTAAGTTCGAATATATCAGTGATCAAACTATGTTACATCAAAATGAGGATAAAAGTCAAAGCCATCCACTGCAGCATCTCTCAAAAGTTGATCGTTAAGTCAACAAAAGAAAACGTAGAGTCCATAGCTGCCTTACCATGCTACTCTACGAATCAAAAGGTCAACGGTCAAAAGCCCGCGTCGATTAAGCGCCTACTCTTCTAAAATTAAATATCTAAGCGAAAAGTTATGGGGAATTCTGACTCATTCTTTGGGCATCGTGCTGACAATGATGGTGGTTGACACATCTTTGGTTATCACGAGTTAGAAGGAAGCGCCATAAAGACAATTTCAAATCTGCAGACAGTTATCGAAGCTATCGAACCTTTCTCCCCCCATTTTCAAACCCTAAAATCCTCTCAAGAGCCAAAATAGGTTAACACTCGAGCCTTACCAAAATCATCAATCACCGTCTCTTATAAACCTCTCGAATCAAATACCCACATTCTTGAAGCGCTTTCGAATGGAAAAGCGGCGAGTAATCTTTGGCATTGACTCGGAACCAAGTCGTTTGAGAAATCGAAAAAGAAGTTCGAGAGACATTCTCGAACTTATGAAGAAAATTTGGATTCTCGAGAATGCCTTGAGGCTAACACTCGAGTATATCGTTGACTGGTTAAAGAATTCTACTCAAATGCCTCCATAAACTCACGAACCCTTTCTACCAAGGTCAAAGGTCGGGTCTCTAAAGCTGAAATCTTCGACCTCAATCAATGCCTAGGTTTTTCCTAACCGAGGGTGAAGAGCCTTGATGATGTTGATCTGAGAACAAAAAAGAGATCATGGGGTACCAAAGAAACCCTAGATTTGAAAGACATGAAGAAGGAGTTTCCAGAAGAGTACGAGTTCCTTGCAGAAATAGTTGGAAAATGTATACTGTGCAAGGACACTGCACATGACACGATGCTTGAACAATAATTGAAGATAATGTCAGCAATAGTTCTGAAGAAACAAATCAACTTTGGAGCTATCTTGTTGATCAAATCTCTCAGTGGGTATAAAAAGTTGAGTTGAAGAAAGTCCATAGAAAAACCCACGACTAAGGTGTTTCATGGAAGGCTCTTGAGTATTGTGATGAAGAAGAAGCTAGGAGGAAGATCGAGGATGATGAGGAGAGCCTTTGAATGTTCACAAGGTAATGTCTCCACAATTGTTTGTAAATTGGAAGAAAAACCCCAAGGAGAGGCAGAAAGGCGATAAGCTGGGAGCGTGAGCAGAGAGCCTCTGCAAAGAAGAGGAAGGCAGAAGAGGCAGAAAAGCTCGAGTCGATGACTCTGTACCAACAAAGAACACACACCTGACCAAAAGGAAATCCAAAGGTGTGAAGAAAACCAAGGCCCCACCAAGGAGTCTCTCCATCAAAGACAAGGTTGAAGAAGAAAGAGGCCTAACTACTGAAACAAAAAAGAGGAGAAGTAATAGATTACTTCAAGGGCTATCCAGAAAGAAAGCTAAGGTGGAAAATACCCGACCTCGACTTCCCAAAATAGTACATCGATGAAGAGGGCGACGTAAGTCGCAGAAAGAAAGGAGACAAATGTCGAAATTTGAGTCCAAGAGATGAAAGTGAAAGAATTTGGATTGATGGAAGAAAATTGAGATCTCTAATGAAGAAGAATGCTCAAGCCATGTGGCTAATTCTTAGAGCATTCACTCTGATGATAAAGAAGAGATTCAAGATGACCCAACTACATCCCCAAATGCAACTGCCCCAACAAGCCCAGATAATGGGTCAAATGATGCTGATTCTAATGAAAAAGAACAAGCCCCTTCCAATCCTGAAAGCTCTCAAAATGGCTCAAAGGGTGATGAGTTTACAGAAGAAGGGACTGCCCCTGCCAGTGCTGAACCCCAAGGAAGTTTGTCTATTGAACCAGAGGAGTCAGAGTCTGAAGAGGAAGAAGAGTCTGACTCTCCCATAGCTAAACTTCCAAGGAGAAGGAAGAGCTACAGACTACTTGCTCAATTTGCTTCAAAGAAGAAAAGTGATCACTCCAACGTTGTCATTGAACTGAGTGATGATGAGGCTGTGTCACAGGAAGAAAGTGCTGAGGATAGGACCAACAATAAAGAAGATGAATCAGAGGAAAATCTTGCTGAAGAAGGTTCTGGGAATGAAATGCAACAAGAAGGATTCACTGCTAGAAATGATCAAGATGGTTCAGGCACCGAGAGAGAAGAAATGGAGAATGATTCCAATTCTGAAAATCAGGAATCAGAGAAACCAGAATCTTATCCTGTACTCTCACCAGCAAGATTCAATAGAAGAATAGTGGTGGAAGTCTCAAATGAACTACCAGAAGCTCCACCAGAAAGATAGGTGAACTATGGAGATGAGCAGCTCAAGGTAGTAAGAATGACTACCTTTGACATAGCTAAAAACTGGAACAACGTGGAGCTAGACTGCTCGACCATTCATTATAATCCTGACGACTTGTTAATGAGATGGTTCTTCCAATGGATGCCATGGCTAAAGACCCATACTGAAGGAGATGGAAGCTATCTCAGCTGGTGCTACTCTCACTTTCCAAGCATGGAGCTGGTGGCTCAGAACTTTTCAAGGGTGAAGAAGTTTGCAACCAAACTGATCAAAGACCAGCCCCACTTTAAAGTCTATCGACAGTCTGGCAATCACTATATCCCTTACGATCGTAGAGTGGACTCTCAAGGAAGCAGAAACATGATCAAGGAGATGATCGCAGAGTCTATTCAATCTCTATTGATGGTATTCAAATTCAAAAATCGAAGCTTCATGCGGTCCAAACCTCATTATCGACATTCCTCATCCTCGACCAAAGAATTGGTACTCAACGATTATTCAAATTCTCCAAGCCTTTGAAAATCTATCCAAGAATAAAAATCGTAGAGTTCAATCTGATTCTCAACCCGAAGCTGCACAACCAGATGCTCAAAATTTTGTGGAGCAGGAACTAATGAATAATTCAAATGTGCTGATTGAGAAGATATCTCAGATTAATGAAAAGTCAAAAATGGTGTTGACAGCAGAATGAGATAATTCATTTTCGAACAGACTTCAAACTGCAATGGCTGATGTATCTCTCAAAATCAAAGAGAGATAACATCTATCTGAATGGCATACAAGATCAAATGGCAGAAGCTCTACGAGCACAGAAGGCTAATGAAGAGCAGATCCACGCCCTCTCTGACAAGATTGACGACATAAAGCGAGTTTTCTCGGTCTGACTTAAGCTTGAGCAGCAGAGAACTCAAGTTTGAAGTTGCTGACTCCTCTATACGATGGGGCGACTTATGTCCAACATGGAGCGACTCTCCCAAATGATTAATGAAAAAAGGGGAGAAAAAGAGGCATAGAAAGAGGAAGAGCAAGAGGCACTCAAAGAAGAGCAAGAAGAGCAGAAGGATAGTAGAGAAGAAGTCAAAGAAGCAGACAACAAAAGAAGAGGCAGAGTCATCATCTGAGGGGAGCCAAAAGATGATGATCACATGATCGCAGAGTCTGTGGGGGAGCATGTTAAGAAAGATGCTAAAGGGGAGCTAAGCAAAGACAGAAGGTCATCATCTAAGGGGGAGCAAGAACAAGTAGAATAAACAAATGAATAGCTAATCAACAGACATCCTAGAAACATACATGGAGCCAAAGAGGTACATCTCTAACTAGTTAGGTATGTTCTGGATCCAGGATGTAAAATGTCTTAATGTATAAATTGTCATATCATTATAAATGACATTCATGATTATTTGTTTTAGAAATACAGCTGCTCACTGTATATAAGATTCATTCATAACATGCATATGCACTTACTGTTTTTGTCATAATCAAATAGGGGGAGATTGTCAAGAATAAGCATGTGATTGTTATTCCTATCTATATATGATTTGATTATGATATATATATATATATATATATATGAATGAATATGCAAGTATGCTTGCAATAAGAAAATTTGTAAAGTCCTTTGATAGATAATAGAAATATGTGTACAAGGACTTAGAATGAATTGATTAAGTATGTTAGGTTGATCCTACATAAGCAAAACAGCTTTGTAAAGTCCTTCAAAAGAAATGATGTACAATGACTATAAACATAGAAAGATCAAGCATGTTAGGTTGATCTTATGATGTAATAGATAGGCATCGATCGTCGAAAGCTTTGCACGTAAATCGTGATATCGTAAGAGAGTCGAGGAGAACTCGAGAGGCATCGAGGCGGAATCGTAGTCTGCAAGATAGTAGATCTCGGAGTTAAGTAGATCGTCAGAGAGAGAGCGAGGAAGGATCGTAGTGTGTCGAGTAGAACTTCCTCAGGATCGAAGTCTGCTGAAGAAGTCATGTTCAGAATCGTAGAGACTGACACGCCACGAGTAAATAGAACCTCTGCCGAAGCTAAGTCGAAATGTAGACTACACTCGAGTCGTGTAGAGTTCATCGATCCGAAGCCAAGTCAAGGATCGTAGATCACACTCTTAGTTCGTAGAGTCTATTGATTACATGCAGAGATCGTAGTCGAGCGAGATCAGATAAAGACAACAAGCATAAGGCATAAATCACAGTGTCAAGATCTAATCTAGGAGTCGTAGTGTCTGCACAGCCGAAGCTGAATCGTAGAGTGTAAAACTACGATCTCAACAGATGTGCTCACAATGCATATGCAGAATCGTAGAGCAAATACGATTCTCAACTAATGAGCACTCCCAGAATATCCAAAAGAACAAAGCCTCTAGTTGGCACTGCAAAGACACATCCCACCTGAAGGGAATCAGATAGCACTCAACGAATGGCATGCAAGCCAACAGAAGATCTAAGCACCAACCTAATCAGCATCAAAATTGAGTTGAGAAGTCATTCCAGATGAAGTCTTCCACAAGATGATCATAAGAAGACTTGATGGTGACTAGAGGAAAGTCTGCAAGTCTGATAATTTAGTCAAGAGAACAGAAGTCAACGATCTTGAAAGCAGTCAAGATCGTAGTGTTTGCCAAACAAAGAAAGAACTGATGGAATGTGCACATAGATACTGGTCAGCCTCTGAAGAACAAGGCTAAAGTGATTAAGCGTAGGGTCAGTCCATTGATGATAAGTGAACGAGAGATCACCAGGAGAAAGCGAGCTGGACGCGCCACAAATCTGAAGTGTCTTGCTATTCAGAAGGGGCCAGATCAAAGATGTCTAGCCATCAGTATCTGAGAACAGTCGAAGCAAACAAAAGTGTTGAAGTACTGCACAAGAGAAGGAAGAGGTGTTCTACACTTAAGATCCAATCAACATTCTTCAAGATCGTAGTTTTTCTCTACCGGTCAGCATGACAACTCGACAAGACACTACGATCGAGGTCCTCGAAGACATACATCCGAGATCGTAGAGTTCGAACACGAAGATTGAAGCATTGGCAGCGGTTCAATCTGAAGGGTTATATTCGGACAAAAGCTTATTGAGAGCATCGATATAAAAGGACAACCTCTGATCGAGAAATCAGAAGGAGGAAATAAAGTCTTCGACCTGCCCAAGGCATTAAAGTGACATCTCTGATGGGTAGGTGAAATAGTAGACTGCAATGTCAGAAAACGTATGACTTGTCACATCAGCAGTCTACCTCTGTCAACTCGAGATCTGTGAAGACATTTGAATAGCTTTCAACGGCTACTTTCCAACGGAAGGATTGGGAAGGAATATAAATCTGCTAGAGCTTCAAAGATCGAAGGTTCTTTGGAGTTGCTGAGGAGTTTAGAGTAATTGGTGGGTATTTCTAAACCATGTAAGATAGTGAGTCTGAAGGCTCACTCTACGATCCACCAAGAACACTTAAAGTCATAAAAAGAAAGAAGTAGAAGTGAGAGTTCTACAATGTAGAAGTGAGAGTTCTACTACATGAAGAGTGCTCTGAACTGCCGAGAGAAAGAAGAGCGTCATGTCATCTTGGTGTCCATCATGGGAAGAATCTAAGTACCATAGAGAAGAGCTCACAGTCATCTTAGGAAGTCCATCATGAGAAGACATCAAGTATTAAGAAGGGAGATCACAAACGTCATCATGGTGGCAAACATGAGAAAGTTTCTAAGTACCTAGCGTAAGAGATTACGGTCATCTTAGAAACCCATCGTATGCGACCATCATGTATCAAGAGAATGATCTTGAAGGCGGTCATGAGGGTCATCCAAAAGTGGTTGAGTAATGAAGAAAAGTTGAGCATCATGCAACACTCAAGCGCACTTCAAGGATGATCACGCCAAGTCGCTAAATCTGAGAAGATGTTGAGAGCATGAAGACATCTTAGCGACTCAAAGACCAACTCTAACAAACAAATAAACAACTCAACTCGAAGCGGGGCTGAGGGTCCTTGTCAGGAGGGACTAAATGAAGTTCAAGCCTCTTTGGGCTTGAAGAGTTCTAGGGAACTAGAGGAGTTCAAGGCTCTTGGCCTTGAAGAGTTCTTAGTGAGCTGAAGTCCCAATCTTCTTTGGCCTTGAAGGAATCTTAGTGATTCGAGGGTCTTTGCCCTTCCTTGGTGGAAATCCTGCTAGTTGAAAGTAGAAGAGTGGATTAGGAGCTTGAGTCTACGAACCACTTAAAACCCTTGTGTCTTTTACATTATGTCATTTTTACATTATGTCTATTAAAGCGCTATAAGCGCTATGTATGTTTTAACTACTTACTGTTGAACTAACTCTCTACGAACAATGTATGTATGATTATGAATATATCAATGAAGGGATCTTTTACTTATTCATTTGTGCTTGAAAAGATTCATATGTTTGTCATATGCTAATTTAATAGCAATACAAAATAAAAGAGAAAAGTTGAAATTAAAAAGGATCTATTCAACCCCCCCCTTACAGATCTATTGTGCCTCATCGGGAACTAACAATGAGTTTTAACGATCTTCCAGTTTCCTTCTGAGGTTATGCCCTAGAATCGGCTACATACCCACTTAAAAAGGTACCTACCAAATCCATCCCAAAGATTCCATATGAGATATAGACAGGGAGGAAACCAAATTTTAAGCATGTTAAGACTTGGGGTTATCCAACTTATGTCAAAAAGTTTGAGAATGATAAGTTGTAGACTAGATCTGATAAGTGTAGATTTATGGGATATCCTAAAGAAACATCAGGGTATTATTTCTATCATCCTACTGATCAAAAAGTGTTTGTTGTGAAACATGTTGCCTTCTTAGAAAAGGAGGTTATCCTTGAAAGGGTCAGTAGGATTAAGATATATCTTGAAGAAGTTCAAGAACAACAAAATACTACGGATCATAGTCAGGTACCTGACCAAGTGGAAGAACCTCTTCGCCACACCTATTCAGTAAAATATAAGAAATCCGAAGATACCACGAGAGGTATGGATTCATCATAGAGGATGACAATGAGGTACGCATCATTAATGATGATGATCCATTGAATTACGAACAGGCTATGAGTAGTAAAAACTTAGAAAAATGGCTAGAAACTATGAAATCCGATATGGACTCCATGTATGAGAACCAAGTATGGATTTTGGTTTCATCACCTGAAGGCATTAAGCCTATTGGGTGTAAATGGGTCTTTAAAGGAAAGACTAGAGCGGACGTCAAGGTAGAGACCTATAACGCCCGACTAGTTGCAAAAATTTTCAAACAAAGACAAGGATTTGACTATGATGAAACATTCTCACCAATAGTTATGCTCAAGTCCATTCGGATTTTTCTTGTGATTGCATCTTATCATGACTACGAAATCTGGCATATGAACGTGAAAACGGCATTCCTCAATGGAAAACATAAGGAGGATGTGTATATGACACAACCAGATGGTTTTATTTTTACAGTTGGAACAAATCAAGTCTGTAAGTTGCAACGATCCATTTATGGATTGAAGCAAGCTTCTCGTAGGTGGAACATCCGTTTTGATGAGACAATCAAAGAGTTTGATTTTATAAAAAACGAGGATGAACCATGTGTGTACAAGAAGGTTAGTGGGAACACTGTTTCATTTTTTGTGGTATATGTTTATGATATATTACTGATAGAGAATGATAGTCTTATGCTACAATTGAACAAAATTTGGTTATCTAAACACTTCATAAAGGATTTGGGTGAGGCATCCTATATTTTGGGAATAAAGATCTATAGAGATAGATCTAAAAGGATGCTCGGCTTATCCCAAGGAACGTACATTGACTTGATGCTAAAGAAGTTTAGCATAGAAGATTCCAAGAGAGGTCTCATGCCGATAAGCCATGGAATGTATCTCTCCCAAAAATAGGCCCCAAAGAGACCTGGGGAGAGAGACCGTATGAGTGAGATTCCTAATGCTTCAGCAATAGGATCTATCATAGTATCATGTATGGTATGATATGTACTATACCGGATGTCATTCATGCACTTAGTGTAACAAGCAGATATCAGTCGAATCCTGGAGAAGTGCACTGAAAGGTAGTGAAAAACATCCTAAAATACTTAAGAAGAACTAAGGATGTGTTTCTTCTCTACGGTGGGTCTACATTGAAACTAGAGGGCTACACAAAATCAAGTTTTCAAACGGACCAAGATGACAGTAAATTCGTTTCGGGGTATGTGTTTACCTTGAATGGTGGCAGAGTATATAGTTGCAAGTGAAGCTGCAAAAGAGACTACTTAGATGAAGAAGTTCATAACTGAACTTGGTGTGGTTCCTAGCATTAGAGGAGCAGTACTCTTATATTGTGAAATCACTGGAGCTGTTACACAGTCTAAGGAACCCAGATCTTATCAAAAATCCAAAAACGTGTTGCGACGATTTCATTTGATTAGAGAGATCATTGAAAAAGTAGATGTCACCCTGGAGCGTGTGGACTCTTAAGACAACATTGCATATCCATTTACTAAAGCTTTAACATAACAGCAATTCAATCGTCACTTAGAGAAGATGGATATGAGATACCATGACTAATGGCTTTAGTGCAAGTGGGAGTGTAACGCCTCCAAATCTGGGTTACCTTTAACTCGAGTTTGGTGCTCACGATACTAACATATCCATTCATTCCATCAAAATGCTAACTTAAACATGTCTTAGATTACATAAATATCTTACTTAAATCCCAGGTTCTATAGACCTTTACATATTATAATACCAAATAATACAAGAAAATAATAATAAAGTAATTATTACAATAACTCTTTAAGTTTATATAAGCACGGGCGCTTAGTAATAACGTATTCTATAACTTTACCTTTTTCCTTATCCTTTCCTGAGGTACCGGCATTCTCGATTTTAACTGAAATCATTATATTCAATACAAGGGTGAGCAAAAGTTTGCTCAATAAGGAAATAAACCGTTGAATATAATGGAACAAGAATATTTATAATAAAGGGAATAATATCATGAGATACTGAGCCCAAACAGTTCTTTATAAACTTTGAGTTTAAAGAATTAAGCTTTAACATTTGTAAGGTCAAATGACTAGTTAACTCTGTACTAGAATTGTCAGTACTAAAATTGTGATCCATAGATATAAACAGTTGTTAAAACTGAAATATATCCTAGACTTATACTTTAGGGGATCAGCCTAAGTACCCTATATTGTGCACAACATAACAGTCTAATGACACATTACATGTCTTTCGGAATCATGTTTCCGGTAAAATATGCCCCTATAAAAGGATTGTTCGTTCACAACATTATATAAGAGTCCGCACCAGAACAAAATGGTTTGGAAAACATTAAATGAGATTTTCGTGAATGAATAATATCAATATATCTCAACAGTTGTCTAGCCGAAATAATGACATTGACATTCTTTCAATATCATCAAAATAACTGAATTTGAAGCATTAAAGTACAAATAAGCTGAATAACTTGAAAAGATAGCTTTTGAGTTAAATACTGCAATATAAACTTATTTAAGAGAGAAAGGTTTGATATACTTGTCTCTCGCGTCAATTAAACCTTTTAATAAAGAAGTGACTTGCCATAGAATAGATTACATATATACAGTATCAGCTTACTTAGTTATGTTATAACACAAGGTCCATATTTATGGATACACATAGTTTTAGTATGGTTATTGAAGTCATATCTAATAACTAGCATGTATGTTATTTACTAACATTAGCCAAGTATACTTTCACCTTTTATTTGAAAATATAGCTTAGTACATATAGACATAGTTTATCACATCACCTTTTAATAGCTTAGTTATAGTATATACATATATAGCACTTTCTTATAATTAGCTCACATAAGCATATCTCACATTTATAGTTCAATTATATCCACAAACATACTTCATTCCACCTAAACATGCCATGGTATATTTCTTAGAGCATAACACTCTTTTATTAACTTATTTAGTCATGTTAGGGCATTTGCAATCATTAAACTTTACTTTTAAAAATATATTTCAAAAACTCAAAATTATGATTTTTGAGGCACCTTTTAAGGATTTTTAGAAATTTCTATGATAGCTTTTTGAACCTACCATTTGTGCACTCTTATATAATACATAACAAAGTATTTTATCATTGGTTTAGGTCATAGAAACTAACAAGTTAAGAAATTCAAAATCAAGCGTCAAATGGCATGTTCTTAACAGTTCCTTAAGGAAACAACACTGTTAATGAATTTCAAGGCTACTTTGATGATTTTTAGAAAATTTTGTATTAAGATTTTGGACTTGAACTCCAGACATACTTCTATCCTATATACCAAAGTATTTTTTTGTTTGTTTAGGTTCCCAAGTAAGCCTCTTATGCTTCTTGAAACTACTGCCCAAACTAGGCCATTATTCACAGTTTTGTGCTTACTAATTTTGGTCAATTCTTGCCAATTTTATTTCTGGCCACTTTGGTTCATTCCAACACTTGAATAATATCTATTTAGAACTAGTTCTAGCATTTCTTTAGGTTTTCTATACATAGATTGAGTTTTGACCCTCTAAACCTAAATTTTTCAAGCTTTTATATACCAACTTCTCAAGTTCTTGTATATATTAGTATTCCCAAATTTGAAATAGCCTAACCTAACTCTATTTTACTTGTCTAAGGTGTTGAAATTGAGTTTTAAGTCAATTGGCAAAATCTCAAATTGTATACTACGAAAATTTTCCAAAACTGCAGTTAAAATGATTTTTTAGCCTAGTTTGGTGATTTATTTGAATTTTTGGGTTAAGATCTTGGCTCAACCATTTGGCCCTGCTTTTAGAACATAAATCAAGGTATTTTAATCAAAGTTTAGGCTTCTTGTTCATTCCCATTAATCTTCCCAAAAACAGAGCTCAAATTGGGCAGTTTTCTTACTTTTTTTACAAAATTGTTTTTGAACTTTTTCCAAAATTTTCTAATTTTAGCCAATAGGATAGTCTAGTCATGTATATTTAATTTACTTAAGGATACTTTTAGCATCACCACACTTGATTTAATCATCTAGCCAATTTTGACCTATCAAAGCTCACTTTAGGTTTGAAAAATTGTTCCTAACTTGGTTTTCTTGCTAACTTTGGTCTTGGCACTGATTGAAAACCATTATAAGAATACATTAACAACTTTATATGATTTAATTACAGTCCCTTAATTTCAGGTGCTAACATTCACCTAAAACAGTCCACTATTTGGCTTAAAATGTGATTTTTAACAAGTCCAATGCTCAAAATAGTTTGGACTTGGTTTCTTTAGCTTGTGTAGCTTACTTAGGTCATATTTTAGCTATTGGAACTTATCTATATGGTCCAGGTTTGGTGGTTCTTTATTTTGGTGTTCATTGCTATTTAAAGCTTACTTTTATTGGTTTTTAAGCATGAATTTGCACAACACACCTTATAGACCTTAACTAACTTAAGGAAAAACTTTTAAATGATATATGTAAACAATGTAAGTACACTTTACTGATTTATAACATGAGTAGCTAAAATAGACCATAACAGTTCCTTTTTCTAGGATTTAAGCACTGTTTTGGCATATTTTTTTCACAAACAGTCCCAAGCTATGCTTCTTTAGATATCTAAGCATTCTTGCAAGCTCCTAGCCATCATTATAACTCATTTCATGGAATTTAGCATGTTTGCATAAGTAGTTAAACCATTAGCACAAAACAGTCCAGTTTAGACATTTTAGGTATGAAATTTACATAACAATTCATAATACTCCTTATGTAGGTAAAAGGGAACTTAAAGCATTCAAGCAATCCTTAAAACATGCTTATAACATAGAATTATTTCTTTATTTATAATTGCAAAGGTTAGTCATCTTTTGAATACCCAAAACAGTCCATATAGAGCACTTTAGGCATGATTTAGTACCATTACACCAAAACAGTACCAAGCATTGAATTTCATGCATTAACACAACAAGTAATTGCTATATATATTTTTCATGGTTAAAAACATATGGATGCAATACCTTAAGATTTTGTTCAAAACAGCCTTTAGTAGGCTTTATACTTTCATGAAAACATGGGTTGACAACCTAGTCAACAATATAACATGATTATGTGACATACAAACATGAACTAGCTATTTACATAACATGTAACATGTATATCTTTGATTCGAATGGTTTAAAACTTTATACACATAACAGTCCACAACAGTCCTTTTTCTAAGCTTCTTAATTTCATAAATAGTATACCAAATACTCCTAAAACAGGGGGTTGAGTCTAGCCTGTTCAAAACAGGCCCAGACTTGCCCTATTTTAGGTCCTTTTCAAGTTACAATTACCCTTTAAGCTCTAACCTTTTATCATTCATGGTTTAGTACATTTAAACATCATACCTAGCATGAAAACAGCCTTTAAAATATGATAAATTAATCATAACCAGCTCCTAATAAACAGTAAAAATTTACTTTTGTTTTGTTCATTAACATAGCTAGCATGGTGTGTAAATGTACTAAACCATGAAGGATGTATACATTCCATTATAACAAATAAACATGTCCTTGGACTCTATTACACAATAAAAATGCTTAACACATTTCAGTCCTCATTTAGTCACTTTATCGAATAGATGGTGGGCAGTCCACATACTGACATATAGTACATATGCTTCTAGCTCTTTGACCCCAGCCTTATGGCTTTAAAATAACAATGCATAACGACAACCATAGCAAACACAACCATCTTGTTCATAATAGTATAGAAAACCCACAATCAGTACTAACAATTACTAATATGGTCACAAAGTAAATCACTATCAAATTCTATATACCAGTCCCTATTAAGCCACCCGACCATTAGTCAGCTTATGCAATGATCACAGAAACAATTAGACCTTATAATAGTTACATAACATTCAAAAATCCAAAATAGCAGTCATTGTAATAGTAAAACAGCCCTGTATGACCATTCCAGGCCATTCGGCCAAAATAGTCCATTTTGCTATTAACAATGAAATGGCAAAAGAATGGAAGGAGTTTTAATGGGTTTACCTTGCTAACTTCTAAAAATTTAGGTAGTTTGGTAGTTTAATTTTCCTTCCTTTCCAGCTTGAAGCGTTGTAGCAAAATAGAACCCAAATTTTTCTTGAATGACTGGCTGGGATGAGGGTGATGGGCTACCTTTAATGGCTGAGCTATCTCTTTTTTCTGGCTGTCCTATTAGCCTCTAGTTGGCCTCTACGCAGCCACCCTATCAAACTCTCAACAATAATTTCTAGTCTAGTCTACCCAGCCCCTATTAGAAGTATCAGACCTCTGCCCAATAGTTGCCCTTTCCCTGGTTCTTGGAGGCAAGTTATTGACTATTAACTGATCCACTCAGCCTAACTAAACTAACTTAACAACTAAACTGTCTTCACAAAACTCAGCTCTCTATCTCCCCAATTGGGTTGTCGAATATGACTGAAGGAGGGGTTGGATTTAGGTTTTATGTAAATGGCTTAATACACCTGTCTAATGTAGCAATAACCCATAACACTTGGAGATAAGCTTGCAAGCATACATAGAAAATTTCTTAGGTCCCAAATTATATAACTTGGACTCTCAATAAATAAAAATATTCATGAGTTTGTTCTACCACATTCAATTAACTAGCAAAATTAATTAGCACACACATTATTAAAAATAATGGTTCCATGTAATTTATGATAGTACCCCATTTCTTTATTTGTTATTAAATAACCCTCTTTAATTATATCTTAATATAATTAATTCTTTGAACAAGTAAATAGCTTCGTATCAAGAATTTCTCTCAATTAAGCAATGTTGACTTTCCTTTTCATTCTTCATATTTATATAACATTATATTAATATATATTATCATCCCTTTTTTTACCATTCATAATCTAAGATACTTAATAAATAATTAAGTAATAAATAATTATAATGTCACAACAATAAAAAAAATTATACGCAAATATTAACATTATAATAACTGAATATTACATAGAATTTTCTGAGTCATTACAGGGGGATTCAAAGTAGTATGCATACAAGTCAATCGTGTTTGATGATAAATGTGACGCCCCCAAAATAGGTATACATCACCCATTCTGGGTCGCCAAATACATGGTACAGAAAACAACTACAACATCATTATAATAATTATCGTGCAAAATACGACAACACATATGCTGTGAGTTAAAATACAAATATTATCTTCTAGACAGTATTCAAACTCAAAAAATTCCTCATTACAATTATTGAATACTATTTTACAAAATAGTGAGGACTGCTAAAACAACTGACTGGAAACATCACTCCACACCCCGACAAGTTCCCACTATATTCTCGCCTCCTGAGAAGAAAAATGGAACAAAAAGGAAAAGGGTGAGCTCAACTAGCCCAGTAAAGAATATTATGACTAAGATAATGTAGAACAAATTATCGTTAGCCTTTAATAAATCAGATAAAATATAATGGACAACCAGTTTTAAATCAATATTCACAGCGAAAATAACAATTCATTTGAAGAGTTAAGTAGAGAATGAAATCTACTATCATCTATGAATTTAAAAGTCCATCATCAATATTGTATCCCTGTAACATCAATCAATATACATCTTGAATCAAATATTCATCTTTGCACTACGGGCCAAAGATATTCATTTGTATCACCAGTTGGTCATGTTCATCTCAACATCTGTTCATCTTTGCACTAGGGGCAAAGTTATTCATCATGTAATCATTCATCTTTGCACTATATGTGACGCCCCCAAAATAGGTATACATCACTCATTCTGAGTCGCCAAATACATGGTACATAAACAAATACAACTTCAGTAATACAATTGTCGTGCAAAATACGACAACACATAATGTGAGTTTGAATACAACTATTGTCTAATAGAGAGTATACAAACTCAAAAGGAGTCTTCATTACAATTATTGATACACTATTTTATAAAATAGTGAGGACTACTAATACAACTATCCTGAACCATCATTCCATACCCCGGCTAGTTCCTGCTATGTTCTCACCTCCTGAGAAGAAAAATGGAACAAAAAGGAAAAGGGTGAGCTCAACTAGCCCAGTAAAGAATATTATGACTAAGATAATATACAACAATTTATCATTAGTCTTCAACAGGGAAAAATCTGATAAAATATAATAGACAACAAGTTTTAGATCAACAACTGCAGCGAAAACAGCAATCCATTAGAAGAGTCAAATAGAGAAAGAATTCCACTATCTTCTAAGATTTAAAAGTCCATCATCAATATTTTATCCCTGTAAAATCAATATACATCTTTAATCAAATATTCATCTTTTACTACTGAGGCCAAAGATATTCATTTGTATCACCCGATTGGTCGTATTCATCTCAACACCTGTTCATCTTTGTACTACGGGCCAAAGATATTCATTAGGTAATCATTCATCTTTGCACTACAGACCAAATATATTCAGTAATATCATCATTTAGGACTGAGGATGATGAAAAATATCTTAAAAAAATGAATCCAATGAAACAAAAGGACAAATATTAGATATTCGTATTACAGTTTATCCAAGATCAATAATACTCCATAATAACCAATTTTGAAGCAAAATTCAAGAATAAAGATCAAAACAGGGATACAATCAAAGATAGTAACCATAATAAACATCTTGGACAAAAAGGAAAAATTTTATTTTTCGGTGAATAGTGTCGTATACGTGAATAGTGCCATATACGTGAATAGTAACCCCGACACAAAAAGTTCCAAATTTGATAAAAAGTTCAGACTAATATTTCGACATAATGATATTGAAAGAAATAATATCATTTACGAAGAAAATAACATCCCTTACCTCAAAATAACAATACTTCTGATCGGAATATCGGTATAAGGCTGAAGGAAACTTGCACTGATAAATAGAAACTCACAAATTATCTAAATACTCACAAAATACACTCGATAATATAGAGAGAGAAAGAGAGAAAGCTTATGTTTTTGGTGTGATTTTCAATTCTTACTTAGCCCTCTATTTATAGGAAAATGTTAAGACTTCAAGCAGACTTGACTGTTACTTCGATGGCTTTACCTGCTACTATTGCCACCCACCACATTTGAAATAAAATTCAGTACATTTCTTCATCAACAACAAGTGGGGCCCACTCAATTCTAGAATTTTCCACCAAAATCATTTATAAACCTAATTTCTAAATCATTTACCTCTTAAAATTCATAACAAATTATACGTTCATTTTTAACGGTTCAAAATTTTGTGGACATATACTCAACTTATATATGTATAACATATCCAAAAATCACAATGATCCAATGGTTAGATTAAAAATTATAACTCACACAATATATCTCAAGAATAGTGATTTAATTTTTAATACCTCCATTCTGACAAAAACACCTCAACATTAATTCCTTCAATTATATCCACATAAAATAAATATTTCCTTATCATATAAATGAATAATTAATTATTCACAAATAATATTACAGAATCACAATTATGACAACCAAAGCCGCTCCTCAGGAAAGGGGCTTTCAGATAAGGATTTCCTCATTGGCCGCAATTAGGTGACCAAACCTCTCCTCGAGAACTTTCTAGACATTGCCAATAATGTTATCTCATAATATTATTCAAATAATATGAATTATTGATCCGATAATGGGAAATACTGTGCAGTGACAATTATTGAAACAACAATAATATAAAATATCAACGCATCAATTATTGAACCAATAAAATAAAATATTGAAGCAGTAATTATCGTAACAATTATTGAGTAGTGCCTTTTACGTAAGAATCAATAATTCAAAAATCTTGCGCAAAACCGCAGGTGTCATCTTCTTTGCAAACCACGCCAGACATCGTATTTTAACCACTAGGTAATCCAACAGTGTTAACGGTAATAATTACGTCGTTATTTGTAAATAATCAAATTTGTCATTTTCTTCATTCGACCGTTATCCGTTATGGGGCCCTAAATGGTCGCTACTGCTGCACGCGAATATTCCCAACGGAAAGAATATTCCACGACCAAGCGAATATTCCCCGACAACAATGAATATTTTATAACCACTTGCTTATTTTGCATAATTTGCACATTTCACCCATAACCAAAGCATTATATCAAATTAACACCTTATTATTCACAATAATAATTAGAGGAAATTTGATTTTATTTATAATAAGTTGGGGTCTTACAACCTCCCCTTCTTATAAAATTTCATCCTCGAAATTGACGTACGTACCTGGTGTTTCCAAAAGGTGAGGATACCTCGCTTTCATTTCTGATTCCAACTCCCAGGTCATTTCTTCAATAGCATGGTTTCTCCACAAAACCCTAACTTGTGGTATAACCTTCGTGCGTAGGACATGCTCTTTCCTATCCAAGATCTTAACAGGTACCTCCTCGTACGTTAAATCTTCGGTTATCTCGTCTGGTTCTAACTCAATAATATGGTTCGGGTCTTTCACATATTTACAAAGTATAGATATGTGAAAAACATTATGGACACGAGACATGTTTGGAGGTGATGCGAGTCTATAGGCCACATTTCCTATTCGGTCAAGAATCTCAAATGGACCAACAAATCATGGATTGAGCTTTCCTCTCTTCCCAAATCTTGTAACTCCCTTCCATGGTGCAACACGTAACAATACATGATCCCCAATATTAAATTCCACGTCCTTCCGATGAAGATCCGCATAA
The DNA here is from genome assembly GCA_020205615.1 of Panax quinquefolius. NCBI lineage: Eukaryota > Viridiplantae > Streptophyta > Magnoliopsida > Apiales > Araliaceae > Panax > Panax quinquefolius. The sequence continues at coordinate 91,139,441 of CM035165.1, forward strand.
CTCTTTTTGTCGATCTGTCTTGGTTTGTATACGTTGTCGGATCATTTGGATCTTCTCTGTAGTCATTCGTACCAATTCTGGTCCTAGCAACGTTGCTTCTCCCACCTCATCCCAACATACTGGAGAGCGACACTTTCGTCCATACAATGCTTCAAATGGAGCCACACCTATACTTGCCTGATAACTGTTGTTGTAGGAGAATTCCACCAATGGTAGGTACTTATCCCAACTCCCTTTGAAATCTAGGACACATAATCTTAATAGATCTTCAAGAGTTTGAATAGTCCTCTCTGATTGTCCGTCCGTTTGAGGATGGTATGCCGAACTGAATCGTAAATCTGTGCCCATAGCTTTCTGTTAGCTAACCCAAAATTGTGAAGTGAATCTTGGGTCACAATTCGAAACTATGGATACTGGCATGCCATGCAATCTCACAATCTCATTCACGTACATACTAGCAAGACGTTCAAGGGAATAAGTCTCCCGTATAGGCAAGAAATGGGTAGACTTGGTTAATCTATCAACAATAACTCAAATCGCATCTATGCCTTGAGAAACCTTGGGAAGACCCGTAATGAAATCCATAGTAATGTGTTCCCACTTCCATGTCGGAATCTCAAGTGGTTGCAGTGGACCCTTTGGTACTTGATGCTCCTCCTTTACACGTTGACAAGTTAAACACCTCGAGATAAAATTCGCGATCTCTCTTTTCATATTGCTCCACCAAAATGTATATCGAAGATCATGATACATTTTGGTACTCCCAAGATGGATTACAAATGGTGTGTTGTATGCCTCCATCATGATTCTATGCTTTAAGTCAGAATTGTTAGGAAGACAAAGTCTGGAGTTGACTCGAAGTATTCCTTCTTCATCGATTCTTGTTTCTGGAATAGCACCTTCTTGAACTTTCTTCTTCATACGCATCAGCTCCATGTCTGTAGCTTGAGCAGCTTTAACTTTATCGATTAAAGTTGGTTCTACTCGTACACTTAATATAATCATGTGGGTATTTGGAGCCTTTACCTCTATCTTCATCCTTTACAAGTCATACAAAATGGACTTTTGTGTTAGCAACATTTCACTCGTACCCGCATATGATCTTCTACTTAATGTGTCAGCTACCACGTTTGCTTTTCCAGGATGATATTGGATGGTATGATCATAATCTTTTAACAGCTCGAGCCAACGTCGTTGCTGCATGTTGAGTTCCTTTTGGGTGAAGAAATATTTGAGGCTTTTATGATCTGTATAGATCTTCACTTTCTCCCCATACAGGTAGTATCTCCAGATCTTCAACGCAGCATGCACGCTAACTCCAAATCATGAGTAGGATAATTCCTCTCATATTCTTTGAGTTGTCGCAAGGCATAGGCTATGACTTTCCCATGTTTCATGAAAACACATCCTAACCCTTTGCCTGAAGCATCGCTGTAGATAACAAATCCATCCGAACCAGATGGTATTGTCAGAACAAGTGCCGAAATGAGTCTTCTCTTGAGTTCTTGAAAACTCTTCTCACAATCCTCGCTCCAACCGAATTTTATATCTTTACGAGTCAGCTGAGTTAACGGAGTAGCGATTCGAGAAAATCCTTCCACGAATCTCCGATAGTAACCAGCTAAGCCCAGAAAGCTACGTACTTCGGTCACCGACTTTGGTTGCTCCCAACTTTATATGGCTTCAATCTTCGTCGGGTCGACAGATACTCCATGTTTTGACACCACGTGCCCAAGGAATGCTACTTCCTCAAGCCAGAACTCGCATTTCTTCAACTTGGCATACAAATTGTTATCATGAAGCCTTTGCAGTACCAGCTTCAAATGGTGCTCATGATCTTCACGGCTTTTGGAATAGATGAGGATGTCATCAATAAAGACAACAATGAACTGATCCAAATATTCTTTGAACACATGATTCATCATATCCATGAAAGTAGCAGGAGCATTAGTCAATCCAAAAGACATGACTAAGAATTCATAATGCCCGTACCGAGTTCTGAAGGCAGTCTTTGGAATATCCTCAGTTTTAATCTTCAGCTGATGATATCCAGAACGAAGATCGATCTTTGAAAAGAATTGTGCTCCTTGCAACTGGTCGAACAAGTCATCTATGCGAGGTAGCGGATACCTATTCTTGATAGTGACATGGTTCAATTCTATGTAGTAAATACAAAGTCGTATACTCCCGTCTTTCTTCTTTACGAATAACACAGGAGCACCCCAAGGAGATGTACTAGGACGATGAAACCGATGTCCAAAAACTCTTGTAGTTGGACCTTTAACTCCTGAAGTTCAATAGGAGCCATTCGATATGGGGTTTTAGAAATGGGCTTTGTACCAGGTTCAAGGTCAATAAAGAATTCAACTTCACGTTCTAGGGGTAGACCGGGAAGTTCTTCAGGAAATACGTTAGGAAATTCACTAACAATAGAAATATTATTCAAATCTGACGTGTTTTTGTTCAAGTCCATGACATGGGCTAAGAAAGCTTGACATCCATTTTTCAATAAACGAATAGCTTTATGGCTTGATATGACAGTGATTTACTTTAATGGTTTGGTTGTTTGAATTCACATAATAGGTTGGTTAGGAATATGAAAACTAACAACCTTATGAAAATAATCAATTTTAGCATGATGTGTGGTTAACCAATCAATCCCTAAAATCACATCAAATGCAAAAAAATTCAACGAAATAAGATCGGCAGGTAATGTGATGGTACCAAATTGAATCAAACAAGATTTATAAATAGTAGATGTAATGAAAGTTTCTCCTAATGGAGTCTCAACAGATAAGTCAAGGTCTAACTTCTCCAGAATCAAGTTTAAACGTTGAGCACAAGCAGGAGAGATAGAAGAATGGGTAGAACTGGTATCTAGTAAGGTATAAACTTCACAAGAGTTTATGATAAGCTTATCCGTGATCACCTCGTTCGGGTTCCTCACGTTTTGGGCAGTCACGACAAACACCCTTCCTGGAACCATCGACTTTGACTTATCTGGGATAGCCTTTGGAGTCACCATCCCCGTTGAACTTGGTTTCACAACTAGACAATCTCTAGCTATATGACCTTCTTTTCCACAGTTATAACACACCTTGGATTGTTGTGGGCAGTTTGGGCTGATGTGTCCCTCTTTCCCGCATTTGTAACAAATGACTGGTGCTCGTTCTCCTCCCCTAAAAATAGTTAATGTTTGTGCTGACGTCTTCATGTTATTATTGTTGTACCTTCTCTTCTTGAAATCTCCTCCCGACTCGCTTATTCTATTTTCACGGCCACGATTACCACCAGAGTGGTTACCACTTTTGTCCGAATGTTTTCCTCCCTGCTAGTTGTCATTGCTCCGATGACCGCTGCCACCGGTATGACCTTGGTTGTGGTCCCTCGGTTGAACATACTCATTATCTCGCTCTAATAATTGAGCCCTGTTTACAACATCTGAATATAAAGAAAATTTATGAGAGTTAAGATATTGCCGAATCTCGGGTTTTAAACCTCTCAGAAACATCCTTGTCATGTGTTCCTCATTCTCTACCAAATGAGGTCCAAACCTGGATAACTTAGCGAACTTCGCCTCATACTGGGACACCGTCATGTTATTTTGTTCCAGTCTGATAAACTCTACCTCCTTCATATGACGAATACTTTCAGGAAAGTACTTGTCATTGAATAGTTTCTGAAACGTTTCCCAAGACATGTTGAGTGCGGCAGGCTGGGTACGTTTCACAGACTCCCACCAGTAGTCTGCCTCACCGCGAAACATAAAGGTGGCGAATAGAACCTTCTGTTCCTCCGTGCATCCCAAGACATCGAATATCTTGGTAATTTGTTTGACCCACATTTCTGCCTTTATCGGATTCGGCTTTCCAATAAATTCTGGTGGTCCTAACTCTTTGAACTACTTTCCTGTGACAAGTCGTGCATTGCTATCATTTCCACTTGTATTTTGTGCACAAGTCTCCCTCGTCTGATTTTGCATGAATTGCAAAAATCTTTTAAACATCCCATCATTCATCATTTATTAGGTAGTGTTGTTTACAGGAGGAATATTGCCTTCTTGTTGCACGTTCCCCTGGGTGGTGATTAAAGGTGTCTCCACAGTCTGATTCACTTCATTGTTAGTATTTCCATCTGTCATTCTCAAATACTGCCACAAAATAAGGGTTAATTAACATGTCACATATTATCTCTATACTCTGACCGACCAAATAAATACCAAATAAACTTAGTCAGGTCATACTAGCGAAGGAATTTCCCATCTCTCCCCTCCTAGTTCTTGTTTCACATCTCAGCCAGGGATCATATCCCTAGGCTCTGATACCAACTGTGACACCCCCAAAATAGGTATACATCACCCATTCTGAGTCACCAAATACATGGTACATAAACAAATAAAACTTCAGTAATACAATTGTCGTGCAAAATACGACAACACATATACTGTGAGTTTGAATACAACTATTGTCTAATAGAGAGTATACAAACTCAAAAGGAGTCCTCATTACAATTATTGATACACTATTTTACAAAATAGTGAGGACTACTAATACAACTATCCAGAACCACCCCTCCATACCCCGGCTAGTTCCTGCTATGTTCTCACCTCTTGAGAAGAAAAATGGAACAAAAAGGAAAATGGTGAGCTCAACTATCCCAGTAAAGAATATTATGACTAAGATAATATACAACAATTTATCATTAGTCTTCAACAGGGAAAAATCTGATAAAATATAATAGACAACAAGTTTTAGATCAACAACTGCAGCGGAAACAACAATCCATTAGAAGAGTCAAGTAAAGAAAGAATTCCACTATCTTCTAAGATTTAAAAGTCCATCATCAATATTTTATCCCTGTAAAATCAATATACATCTTTAATCAAATATTCATCTTTGCACTACAGGCCAAAGATATTCATTTGTATCACCAGGTTAAGTCATGTTCATCTCAACACACATTCATCTTTGCACTACGGGCCAAAGATATTCATTAGGTAATCATTCATCTTTGCACTACAGGCCAAATATATTCAGTAATATCATCATTTAGGACTGAAGATGATGAAAAATATCTTAAAAAAATTGAATCCAGTGAAACCAAAGGACAAATATTAGAGATTTGTATTACAATTTATCCAAGATCAATAATACTCCATAATAACCAATTTTGAAGCAAAATTCAAGAATAAAGATCAAAACATGGATAAAATCAAAGATAGTAACCATAATAGACATCTTGGGCAAAAAGGAAAAATTTTATTTTTCTATGAATAAAGTCTCAGATACATGAATAAAGTCATGATATCGTGAATAGTAACCCCGACACAAAAAGTTCCAAATTTGATAAAAGTTCGGACCAATATTTTAAGATAATGATATTGAAAGAAATAATATCATTTACTGAAGAAAATAACATCCCTTACCTCAAAAAATAACAAGACTTACGATCGGAATATCGGTATAAAAATTTGAAAAAAATTACATCGATAAATAGAAACTCATAAATTATCTAAATACTCACAAAATACTCGATAATATAGAGAGAGAAGAGAGAAAGCTTATGTTTACGGTGTGATTTTCAATTCTAACTTAGCCCTCTATTTATAGGAAAATGTTAAGCACCGCCAAGCAGACTTGACTGCACCCGATGGCTTTACTCGCTACTATTGCCACCCACCACATTTGAAATAAAATTCAAGACATTTCTTCACCAACCACAAGTGGGGCCCACTCAATTCTAGAATTTTCCACCAAAATCATTTATAAACCTAATTTCAATCGGTCACCTCTTAAAATTCATAAAAAATTATACGTTCATTTTTAACGGTTCAAAATTTTGTGGACATATACTCAACTTATATATGTATAACATATCCAAAAATCACAACGATCCAACGGTCAGATTAAAAATTATAACTCATGCAATATATCTCAAGAATAGTGATTTAATTTTTAATACCTTCATTCTGACAAAAACACCTCAACATTAATTCCTTCAATTATATCCACATAAAATAAATATTTCCTTATCATATAAATTAATAATTAATTATTCACAAATAATATTACGTAATCACAATTATGACAATGAAAGCCGCTCCTAAGAAAGAGGGTCATTCGATAAGGATTTCTCCTTTCGCGCCGCAATTAGGTGACCAAACCTCTCCTCGATGAACTTTCTAGACATTGCCAATAATGTTATCTCAAAATATTATTCAAATAATATGAATTATTGATCCGATAATGGGAAATCTTGTGCAAAATGACAATTATTGAAACAACAATAATATAAAATATCAACGCAAAGCAATTATTGAACCAATAAAATAAAATATTGAACAATAATTATCGTAATAATTATTGAGTAGTGGCTTCTTCACGTAAGAATCAATAATTCAAAAATATTTGTGCAAAACCGCAGGTGCTTCGCGTAAACTAACGCGTAGACATCGTATTTTAACCACCAGTAACCCAATAAAGTTTAATTTGTAATAATTACGTCGTTATTTGTAAATACTCAAATTTGTCGTTTTTCTTTATCGATCAGTTATCCGTTATGGGGCCCACAAATGGGTGCGTGCCATAAATTTAATATTCCCGACGAAAAGAATATTCCACGACCAAACGAATATTCCCCTGACAACAAATGAATATTTTATAACCACTTGCTGATTTTGCAAAATTTGCATATTTCACCCATAACCAAAGCATTATATCAAATTAACACCTTATTATTCATAATAATAATTAGAGAAAATTCGATTTTATTTATAATAAGTTGGGGTCTTACATTACAGGCCAACGATATTCAGTTATATCATTATTTAGGACTAAGGATGATGAAAAATATTTTAAAAAAACGAATCCAGTGAGACAAAAGGATAAAGATTCGGGATTCGTACTTTAGATAATCCAAGTTCAAAAATACTCTATAATAAACCGTAGTAGAGTAAAATTCAAGAATGAAGATCAAAACATGGATACAATCAAATATAGTAACCATAATAGATAACTTGGACAAAGAAGAGAAAATTTCATTTTTATGTGAATAGTGTTGTATACGTGAATAGTGTCATATACGTGAATAGTAACCCCGACACAAAAAGGTAGAAATTCCATAAGAAAAATCACACGTCGTGAATAGTACTCATGAATAGTACCGTATTCGTGAATAGTGTCGTATATGTGAATAAGACAGTACCGTATACATGAATAGTAACCCCGACATGAAAAAGTAAAAATTTCATAATAAAATTTATACCAATATTTCGGCATAATGATATTAAATAAAATAACATCATTTATGAAAAAAATTACATCCCTTATGTGACGCCCCAAAAATAGGTATACATCACCCATCTTGAGTCGCCAAATACATGGTATAAAATTCAAATATAACTTAATTATACAACTATCGTGTAAAATACGACAAAATATAAGCTGAGAGTTTTAATACAAATATTGTCTTCTAGACAGTATTTAAACTCAAATGGAGTCCTTATGTGACGCCCCCAAAATAGGTATACATCACCTATTCTGAGTCGCCAAATACATGGTACAGAATACAAATACAATCTTTAATATACAACAAAAGAGCTGTGAGTTTTAATACAAATCATCTTTCAGACAATATCCACTCTCGTAATAAGTCCTCATTACATTTATTGTCACACTATTTAATAGAATAGTGAGGACTACTAATATTATCATCCGCTCCATCACTCCGTTCCCGACTCGTCCATTTATATTCTCATTTCAAGAAGAACAAATGAAAAGAAAGGGTGAGCTCAACTAGCCCAGTAAGAAATATTATGACTAAGATAATGCAGAATAAATTATCGTTAGCCTTCAACAGTGTTAAACTGATACAATATAACAAACATCAAGTTTAACTGCAGCAGAACAAGCAATCCATTAGAAGAGTCAAGTAGAGAATAAAATCTACTATCTTCTATGATTTAAAAGGTTTTTCATCACTTTTATTGCTGAGACTCAGCTTAATAAATAATCCACATCATTAAATCATCCATGCACTACAGGTCAATGATATTCTTTAGTATCACGACCACGAATTATCCATGCACCACGGGCCAAAGATAATCATGTTTTCATCAACGGTCTTGATCATGCCATAAAACAATTCATCTTAGCACCCTTGGCTGAAGAGAATCCATAGCCATAATCATACCAAAACTGTCCATCAATGCACTACAGGCCAATGAGGACTTTTTCCACATCATTTGTAACATTACGGTCATGATTATACCGAATAATTCCTGGTCATAATCATACCAAGTCCATCTATGCACTACAGGCCACAGATGACTTTCAACATAATATAAACATGAGGATGATGACAATGACATACTAATTCAATAAAACATGTTCAAGAATTAATTTATCCAGGAACTAATAACGTCCAAATTGTCAACATGATACTTCTTTGTAGAGTAAAATTCAAGAATGCTTAGAAGAATATTTCCATGAAAAGATCTTTGGATGAAGCGCAGAATATCAAGGATATTCCACTAATTTCATGGAATATAGAAGTCAAAACTTTAACTAACCGAGTATAATAGAATATATGAAGCGCAAATAGATTTTTGCTCGCCTATGCAGTAATCCACGTAAACAGATCATTTCCACAATTTAATAAGGAATGAATCGAAGGATCATTCACCATGCATGTGGTAATCCACATAGACGAGTTATTCCAACGTAATAATAAAGAATGGAATAACATAAGGATTCACCATGCATGCGATAATCGCATGCATAAAAGTTATTCCCAATAGAATAATAAATAATGGAACCTGAGTTCACAGCGTAAACGCACGCATGTGAGGATATCCGGCGAATAATAAATAATGGAACCAGTCCGGCATAAACGCACGTACAGGATATTCCGGCACGAATAATAAATAATAGAACCGGTCCGGCAGAACGCATGCACGAGGATATTAAACTGAATAATAAAGAACGAAATATTAGAAGAATTTCACCAAGTATAGGGTAGCTCACAGATATCTGAGTTATTCCAACAGAATAATAAAGAATGGAATAACAGAAGTTCTCTTCATGAATACAAAAGAAATAATACCCCCTACGACTACAACAAATAATATCCCCTACCTTTGAAAGAAGAGTATTTTGACTGGTAGGGCGAGGATATACTCGAAGAAAACTTGAACTACGCTAAAAGCTTTCTTAAACTCTAAAGAAATACGCTCAAGATCATAGAAGAAGAACTCTCTCTATAGTTTCTCTCTCTAGAGTTTCAGTGAATTTGTAAGAAATAATGAATGAATGAGCTTCTATTTATAGAAGAATGGATCTGCATAAGAATTACCTCATTTAAGCGGTCCAAATTGATTTACTTTAATCGACGGTCCATATTTAAAGAAAATCTTTTAAATAGAATATAATATATTCTATTTATAATCTAATAAAACGAATAACTTTATAAAAGATTTTACTATGCAAACATTATGCAGCACTATGCAAACACTATGCATAATAAAATATAATATTTTCTAATTATTATCTAATAAAAGCAGATAACTTTATAAAAGTATTTTGTTTTATATAAAAAGATTTTACTATTAGCCCAATAAAATGAATAACTTTATAAAAGTATTATGTTTTATATAAAAAGCTTTTCATTTTATTACATTAATAATACTAATAAAACAAAATTGGTGACTTATCACGTAAACATCAATAATCAATACTAGTGTGCTACTATGCAACCACGCCAGACATCGTATTTTTTACTATCGAGTAGTTCAACAGTTTTAACGGTAAAACTTTCGCCGTTATTCTCATAAAAATATTTTTGTCGTTTTCTCCATCTGGCAATAATTTCGTTGCGGAGTCCACCAATGATTGTACCTGTAAGACCCCAACTTATTATAAATAAAATTGAATTTCCTCTAATTATTATTGTGAATAATAAGGTGTTAAATTGATATAATATTTTGGTTATCGGTGAAATGTGCAAATTTTGCAAAATAAGCAAGTGGTTATAAAATAATCATTGTTGTCGGGGAATATTCGTTTGGTCGTGGAATATTCTTGTTGTCGAGGAATATTATATTGCCATAGTAGATCATTTGTGGGCCCCATAACATAATAACTGTCAGATGAAGATAACGACAAGTTTGAGTTGTTACAAATAACGGAGTAATTGCTACTACAATTAACATTGTTGGAATACGTGGTTAAAATACAAGAATACACGTGGTTGCATTAATAAATACCTACGGTATTGCATAAAGATTGATGAATTATTGATCCTTACGTAAGAAGGCACTACTCAATAATTATTACATGATTCTTTGCTCAATATTTTATTTTATTGATTCAATAATTCACGCATTGATATTTTATATTATTGTTGTTTAAATAATTGTCAACGCACAATTATTTGCCATTATCGGATCAATAATTCATATTTTTGAATAATATTATTAGATAGCATTATTGGCAATGTCTAGAAAGTTCATCACGGAGAGGTTTGGTAACCTAATTGCGGCTAGTAATTGAGAAATCCTTATTGGAAAGCCCCTCTTTCCGGAACTACTTTGGTCATTATAAATGTGATTACGTAATATTATTTGTGAATAATTAATTATTGATTCATATGATAAGAAAATATTTATTTTATGTGGATATAAATGTTGGATATATTTATTGTGGTTAAAAATGAAGGAGTTAATGTTGAGGTGTTTTATCAGTATTTTTGTCGGAATAGAAGTATCAAAAATTAAACCATTGTTTTTGAGATATATTTGCGTGAGTTATAATTTTAATCAAATAGTTGGATCGTTGTGATTTTGGATATGTTATAAATATATAAGTTGAGTATATGTCCACAAATTTTGAACCGTTAAAAATGAACGTATGATTTGTTATGAATTTTAAAAGGTGACTAATTCGGAAATTAGGTTTATAAATTATTTTGGTGGAAAATTCTAGAATTGAGTGGGCCCCACTTGTGGTTGGTGAAGAAATGTGCTGAATTTTATTTCAAATATGGTGGGTGGCAATAGTAATAGGTAAAGCCATCAGGTTGCAGTTCAAGTCTACTTCGGCGTGCTAACACTTTCCTATAAATAGAGGACTAAGTTAGAATTAAAAATCACACCAGAAACATAAGCTTTCTCTCTTTCTCTCTCTATATTATCAAGCGCATTTTGAGAGTATTTAGATAATTTATGAGTTTCTATTTATCGTATAAGTTTTCTTCAAACCTTATCCGATATTCGATCGTCAATCTTGTTATTTTGAGGTAAGTGATGTTATTTTCTTCGGTAAATGATATTATTTCTTTCAATATCATTATGCCGAAATATTGGTCCGAACTTTTATCAAATTTGGAACTTTTTGTGTCGGGGTTACTATTTACGATTATCTAAGACTATTCACTTAATACTCAAGACTATTCAATAGAAAAAAATAAAATTTTCCTTTTTGTCCAAGATGTCTATTATGGTTACTATCTTTGATTGTATCCATGTTTTGATCTTTATTCTTGAATTTTGCTTCAAAATTGGTTATTATGGAGTATTATTGATCTTGGATAAACTGTTATACGAATCCCTACTATTTGTCCTTCCGTCTCACCGGATTCGCTTTTCTTTAAAATATTTTCATCATCCTCAGTCCTAAATGATGATATTACTAAATATCTTTGGCCCGAAGTGCAAAGATAAATGATTAACTGATGAATATCTTTGGCCCGTAGTGCAAAGATGAATAGGTGTTGAGATGAACATGACCAACTGGTGATACAAATGAATATATTTGGCTCAGAAGTGCAAAGATGAATATTTGATTCAAGATGTATATTGATTGATGTTCTGAGGATAAAATATTGATGATGGACTTTTAAATCGTAGAAGATAGTAGAATTTTTTCTACTTGACTCTTCTAATGGATTGTTGTTTTCATTGCAGTTGTTGATCTAAAATTTGTTGTCTATTATATTTTATCGATTTTTCCTGTTGAAGACTAATGATAATTTGTTGTATATTATCTTAGTCATAATATTCTTTCTTTGGGCTAGTTGAGCTCACCCTTTTCCTTTTTGTTCCATTTTTCTTCTGGAGGAGGTGAGAACATAGCGAGGATCTAGTCGGGGTATGGAGTGATGGTTCTAGAAAGATATTTTAGCAGTCCTCACTATTTCTGTAAAATAGTGTTTGAATAATTATAATGAGGATTTATTTGAGTGTGAATATTGTCTAGAAGTCAATATTTGTATTTAAACTCATGATGTGTTGTCGTATTTTGCACGACAATTGTATTATTGAAGTTGTAGTTTTGCTTTACGTACCATGCATTTGGCGACTCGAGAATGGGTGTTGTATACCTATTTTGGGGGGCGTCATGAGTTGGTATCAAAGCTTAGGGATATGGTCTCTAGCGGAGATCGGGGAATAGAACTAGGAGGGGAGAGATGAGTAAATCCTTCGCTAGTGTGTCCTATCTAAGCTTATTTGTTGGTCGGTCATAATATAGGGATATTATGTGATACGTTAATTTGTTTAATTAACCCTTTTTTTTATGGCAGTATTTAAGAATGGCTGCTGAAAACGTTAACAATGGAGTGTATGAGACTGTGGAACAACCTTTAGTTACAAAACGAGGAGAGCGTCTGCAACGGAAGGCAATATTCCTCTGTAAACAACACTACTGAAGCAAACGATGAATGATGGAATGTTTAGGAGCTTTTTGCAGTTCATGCAAAATCAGACGAGGGAGACTCGTGTACAAAATACGGGTGGAAGTGATACCAACGTGCGGTCTATCACAGCTAAGCAGTTCAAGGAGTTGGGACCACCAGAATTTATTGGAAAGCCGGATCCGATCAAGGCAGAAACATGGGTCAAGCAAATTACCAAGATATTCAATGTCTTGGGATGCACGGAGGAATAGAAGGTTCCATTCGCCACCTTTATGTTCCGCGATGAGGCAGACTACTGGTGGGAGTTTGTGAAGCGTACCCAGCCTGCTGCACTCAACATGTCTTGGGAAACATTTCAGAAACTATTCAATGACAAGTACTTTCCTGAAAGTATTCGTCATATGAAGGAGGTAGAGTTTATCGACGGGAACAAAACAAAACATATGGCGGTGTCCCAAAGACGAGGCGAAGTTCATTTGAGTTATCAGTTTGCACCTCATTTGGTAGAGAATGAGGAGCGAATGACAAGGATGTTTCGAGAGGTCTAAAACCCGAGATTCGTCAATACCTTATCTCTCATAAATTTTCTATATATTGGATGTTGTCAACAGGCTCAATTATTAGAGCGAGATAGTGAGTATGTTCAACCGAGGGACCACAACCGGTCATCTGGGTGATGCAGTGATCGTGAGTGATGATAACCAACCAGCGAGGAAAAATCACGAACAAAGGCGGTAACCACTCGGGTGGTCATCGTGGCCATGATAATAGGAGAGAGGTGAGTCAGTGGAAATTTCAGAAAGAGAAGATTCAACAATGAGCGGGAAGACATCAAAGAAGAACACCAAAGACTAACAACAAATTCTAGGGGAGGAGAACGACCGCCAGTTAGATGTTACAAATGTGGGAAAGAGGGACATATCAGCCCAAACTATCCACAACAATCCAAGGTATATTACAACTGTGGAAAGGAAGGCCACATAGCTCGGGATTATTACAGAAAGCAAAACCAAGTTCAACGGGGATGGTGACTCAAGGTACATCCGGATAAGTTGAAATCGGTGGTTCTGGAAGAGCGTTTGTCGTGGTCGCCAAAACGTGAGGAACCCGAATGAGGTGATTACAGGTAAGCTAATCTTGAATTCTTGCGAAGTTTATACCTTACTAGATACCGGTTCTACCCATTCTTTTATCTCTCCTGCTTGTGCTCAACGTTTAAACTTGACTCCGAAGAAATTGGACTTTGACTTATCTGTTGAAACTCCGTTAGGTAAAACCTTCGTTACATCTACAGTTTATAAATCTTGCATGATCCAAGTTGGCACTATCACATTACCTGTTGATCTTATCTCTTTAAAGATACTTGCTTTTGATGTGATTTTAGGAATTGATTGGTTAACCACTCATCATGCCAAAATTGATTATTTTCGTAAGGTTGTTAGTTTTCATATTCCTAACCAACCTGTCATACGAATTCAAACTACTAAACCACTAAAATCAGTCACTATCATATCAAGCCATAAAGTTATTCGTTTATTGAAAAATGGATGTTAAGCTTTTTTAGCCCATGTTATGGATTTGAACAATGACAAGTCAGATTTGAATAATATTTCTGTTGTTAAAGAATTTCCTGATGTATTTCTTGAAGAACTTCCCGGTCTACCCCCAAAACGTGATGTTGAATTCTTTATTGACCTCGAACCGGGTACAAAACCCATTTCTATAACCCCATATCGAATGGCTCCTATTGAACTTCAGGAGTTAAAAGTCCAACTACGAGAATTGTTAGACATAGGTTTCATTAAATCCCCTAAGTACATCTCCTTAGGGTGCTCTGTTTTATTCAGTAAAGAAGAAAAGACGAGAGTATGCGACTTTGTATTGACTACCGAGAGTTAAACCATGTCACCATCAAGAATAGGTATCCGCTACCTAGCATTGATGACCTATTTGACCAGTTACAAGGAGCACAATTCTTTTTAAAGATCGATCTTCGATTCGGATATCATCTATGAAGATTAAAAGCGAGGATATTCAGATCGCCTTCAAAACTCCTCGAGACGGGCATTATGAATTCTTAGTCATGTCTTTTGGATTGACTAATGCTCTTGCTGCTTTCATGGATATGATGAACCGTGTATTCAAGGAATATTTTGATCAGTTTGTTGTTGTCTTTATTGATGACATCCTCATCTATTCCAAAAGCCGTGAAGATCATGAGCACCATTTGAAGCTGATACTTGAAAGGCTTCGTGAAAATAAGCTTTATGCCAAGCTGAAGAAATGCGAGTTCTGGCTTGAGGAAGTAGCATTCCTTGGGCACGTGGTGTCAAAACATGGAGTATCTGTTGACCGTGCCAAGATTAAAGCAAGACAAAGTTAGAGCAACCAAAAGTCGGTGACCGAAGTGCGTAGCTTTCTGGGCTTAGCTGGTTATTATCGGAGATTCGTGGAAGGATTTTCTCGAATCGCTACTCCATTAACTCAGTTGACTTGGAAAGATACAAAATTTGTATGGAGCGAGGAATGCAAAAAGAGTTTCCAAGAGCTCAAGAGGAGACTCATTTTAAGACTGTGCAGCGATACCATCCGGTGGGATGGATTTGTTATATACAACGATGCTTCAGGCAAAGGGTTAGGATGTGTTCTCATGCAATATGGAAAAGTCATAGCATATGCCTCACGACAACTCAAAGAATATGAGATGAATTATCCTACTCATGATCTAGAGTTGGCAGCAGTCGTTTTCGCGTTAAAAATCTGGAGACACTACCTGTATGGGGAGAAAGTGGAGATCTATACGGATCATAAAAGCCTCAAATATATCTTTACCCAAAAGGAACTTTACATGCGGCAACGACGTTGGCTCGAGCTGTTGAAAGATTACGATCATATCATTCAATACCATCTTGGAAAAGCAAACGTAGTAGTTGACGCATTGAGTAGAAGATCGTATGTGGGTACGAGTGTGATGTTGTTAACACAAAGACCCATTTTGTACGATTTACAAAGGATGGAGATTGAGTTAAAGACTCCAGGGACCCACGTGATGATGGCGAATATACGAGTAAAACCATTTTTAATTGATAAAGTTAAAGCTGCTCAAGCTACGGACCTGGGACTGATACGTATGAAGAAGAAAGTGCAAGAAGGAGCTATTCCAGAAGCGAGAATCGATGAAGAAGGAATACTTAGATTCAACTCCAGACTTTGTGTTCCTAACGATTCTGACTTGAAGCATAGAATCATGATGAAGGCACACAACACACCGTTTGCAATCCATCCTGGGAGTACCAAAATGTATCATGATATTCGACATACATTTTGGTGGAACAATATGAAGAGAGAGATTGCGGAGTTTATCTCGAGGTGTTTAACTTGTCAACGTGTAAAGGCAGAGCATCAAGTGCCAAAGGGTCCATTAAAACCACTTGAGATTCCAAAATGGAAGTGGGAACACATTACTATGGATTTCGTTACAGGTCTTCCCAAAGTTTCTCAAGGCATAGATGCTATTTGGGTTATTGTTAATAGATTAACCAAGTCTGCCCATTTCTTGCCGATACGTGAGACTTATTCCCTTGAACGTCTTGCTCGTATATACGTGAATGAGATTGTGCGATTGCATGGCATGCCAGTATCAATAGTTTCAGATCGTGACCCAAGATTCACTTCAAGATTTTGGGTTAGCTTGCAGAAAGCTATGGGCACAGATTTACGATTCAGCTCAGCATACCATCCTCAAATGGACGGGCAATCAAAGAGGACTATTCAAACTCTTGAAGATCTATTAAGATTTTGTGTCTTAGATTTCAAAGGGAGTTGGGATAAGTACTTGCCATTGGTAGAATTCTCCTATAACAACAGTTATCAAGCAAGTATAGGCATGACTCCATTTGAGGCGTTGTATGGACGAAAGTGTCGTTCTCCAGTATGCTGGGACGAGGTGGGAGAAGCAACGTTGGACCAGAATTAAGAAATGCATGCATGATGACTAAAAGATCCAAATGATTCGACAACGTATTCAAACCTCACAAGATCGACAAAAGAGTTATGTTGATCTTCATCAAAAGGACGTGGAATTTAATATTGGGGATCATGTATTGTTACGTGTTTCTCCATGGAAGGGAGTTACAAGATTTGGAAAGAGAGGAAAGCTCAATCCACGATTTGTTGGTCCATTTGAGATTCTTGACCGAATAGGAAATATGGCCTATACACTCGCATTACCTCCAAGTATGTCTCGTGTTCATAATGTTTTTCCATATCCATGCTTCGTAAATATGTGAAAGACCCGAACCATATTATTGCGTTAAAACCAGACGAGATAGCCGAAGATTTAACGTACGAAGAAGTACCTGTTAAGATCTTGGATAGGAAAGAGCATGTCCTACGCACCAAGGTTATACTACAAGTTAAGGTTTTGTGGAGAAACCATGCTATTGAAGAAATGACCTGGGAGTTGGAATCAGAAATGAAAGCAAGGTATCCTCACCTTTTGAAACACCGTGCACGTATGTCGATTTTGAGGACGAAATTTCATAAGGAGGGAGGTTGTAAGACCCCAACTTATTATAAATAAAATCAATTTCCTCTAATTATTATTGTGAATAATAAGGTGTTAAATTGATATAATATTTTGGTTATCGGTGAAATGTGCAAATTTTGCAAAATAAGCAAGTGGTTATAAAATAATCATTGTTATTGGGAATATTCGTTTGGTCGTGGAATATTCTTGTTGTCGAGGAATATTAAATGCGACCAGTAGCGATCATTTTGTGGGCCCCATAACAGAATAACTGTCGGATAAAGAAAACGACAAGTTTGAGTTGTTACAAATAACGGGGTAATTGTTTTCGTTAACACTGTTGGAATATCTGGTGGTTAAAATACAGTAATACATGTGGTTGCACAAGAAGACACTTTGCGGTATTGCGACAGTATTGATGAATTATTGATCCTTACGTAAGAAGGCACTACTCAATAATTGTTATAGTAGTTACTGTTCAATATTTTATTTTATTGATTCAATAATTGCTGCGTCAATACTTTATATTATTGTTGTTTCAATAATTGTCCCTGTACACTATTTCCCATTATCAGATCAATAATTCATATTATTTGAATAATATTATTAGATAGCATTATTGGTAATGTCTAGAAAGTTCTGTCAAGGAGAGGTTTGGTCACCTAATTGCGCGCCAGTAACGAGAAATCCTTATTGGAAAGCCCCCTCTTTCCTGGGAACGGCCTGGTTGTCATAAATATGATTTTGTAATATTATTTGTGAATAATTAATTATTGATTCATATGATAAGGAAATATTTATTTTATGTGGATATAAATGTTGAATATATTTATTGTGGTTAAAAATGAAGGAGTTAATGTTGAGGTGTTTTATCAGTATTTTTGTCGGAATGGAGGTATTAAAAATTAAACCAGTGTTTTTGAGATATATTGCGTGAGTTATAATTTTTAATCCAACCGTTGGATCGTTGTGATTTTTGGATATGTTATAAATATATAAGTTGAGTATATGTCCACAAATTTTGAACCGTTAAAAATGAACGTATGATTTGTTATGAATTTTAAGAGGTGACTGATTCGGAAATTAGGTTTATAAATGATTTTGGTGGAAAATTCTAGAATTGAGTGGGCACCACTTGTGATTGGTGAAGAAATGTACTGAATTTTATTTCAAATGTGGTGGGTGGCAATAGTAGCAGGTAAAGCCATCAGGTTGCAGGTCAAGTTTGCTTCGGCGTGCTAACACTTTCCTATAAATAGAGGGCTAAGTTAAAATTAAAAATCACACCAGAAACATAAGCTTTCTCTCTTTCTCTCTCTATATTATCGAGCGTATTTTATGAGTATTTAGATACTTTGTGAGTTTATATTTTTCAGTACAAGTTTCTGTCAGCACTATATCCGAAATTCAGTCAAAAGTACGGTTATTTTGAGGTAAGGGATGTTATTTTCTTCATATATGATATTATTTATTCAATATCATTATGCCGAAGTATTGATCTGAACTTTTTATCAAATTTGGAATTTCTTGTGTCGGGATTACTATTCACGAATACGGCACTATTCACCGAAAAAATAAAATTTTCCCTTTTTGTCCAAGATGTCTATTATGGTTACTATCTTTGATTGTATCCATGTTTTGATCTTTATTCTTGAATTTTGCTTCAAAATTGGTTATTATGGAGTATTATTGATCTTGGATAAACTATTATACGAATCCCTACTATTTGTCCTTCTGTCTCACTGGATTCGTTTTCTTTAAAATATTTTTCATCATCCTCAGTCCTAAATGATGATATTACTAAATATCTTTGGCCTGAAGTGCAAAGATAAATGATTAACTGATGAATATATTTAACCCGTAGTGCAAAGATGAACAGGTGTTGAGATGAACATGACCAACTGGTGATACAAATGAATATCTTTGGCCTGTAGTGCAAAGATGAATATTTGATTCAAGATGTATATTGATTGATGTTCTGAGGATAAAATATTGATGATGGACTTTTAAATCGTAGAAGATAGTGGAATTCTTTCTACTTGACTCTTCTAATGGATTGTTGTTTCATTTGCGAGTTGTTGATCTAAAACTTGTTATTCATTATATTTTATCGATTTTTCCTTGTTGAAGACTAATGATAATTTGTTGTATATTATCTTAGTCATAATATTCTTAATTGGGCTAGTTGAGCTCACCCTTTTCCTTTTTGTTCCATTTTTCTTCTCGGGAGGTGAGAACATATGAGGATCTTCAATCGGGGTATGGGTGATGGTTCTAGAAAGATGTTTTAGCGTTCTCACTATTTCGTAAAATAGTGTTTGAATAATTGTAATGAGGATTTATTTGAGTGTGGATATTGTCTAGAAGACAATATTTGTATTTAAACTCACAGTATGTGTTGTCGTATTTTGCACGACAATTGTATTATTGAAGTTGTAGTTTGCTTTCTGTACCATGTATTTGGCGACTCAGAATGGATGTTGTATACCTATTTTGGGGGTGTCACAGTACTTTCGTACGAATATTCTCCGACAAAAAGAATATTCCCCGACCAGTCGAATATTATACAACAACTTGCATACTTTTCAAAATTTATAAATACTACCCACAACTATAACACTATCTTAAATCCACACCATAATATTCAAAAAAATATTTTGAGAAAATTAAATCTTTATTCATAAAATCTGGGGTCTCACACCTTATTACATTTATTATCACACTATTTCACTGAATAGTGAGGACTACTAATGCAAACATCTGGACCGTCACTCCGTTCCCCGACTAGTACCAGCTATATTCTCATTTTCATGAAGAGAACAATGAAAACAAAGGATGAGCTCAACTAGCCCAGTAAGAAATATTATGACTAAGATAATGTAGAATAATTTATTGTTAGTTTTCAATGTTGTTAAACCGATAAAATATAACAAACATCAAGTTTAAGCTGCAGTGGTAACAAGCAATCCATTAGAAGAGTGAAGTAGAGCATAAAACCTACTATCTTCTATGATTTAAAAGTTTTTCATCACTTTTATCGGCACGAGACTCGACAATAAATAATCCACATCATCAAATCACCCACGCACACTACTACCAAGGATATTCTTTAGTATCAACGACCATAAATTATCCATACACTACGGGCCAAGGATATTCGTGTATTCATCAATGGTCATGATCATGCCAACAACTGTCCATCAATGCACTATGGGCCAATGAGGACTTTTACCACATCATTTGTAACATTACGGTCATGATTATACCGAATAATCCATGGTCATAATCATACCAAGTCCATCTATGCACTCTGTGCCACGGATGACTTTCAACATAATATAAACATGAGGATGATGACAATGATATAAGAATTCAATAAAACAAGTTCAAGGATAAATTTTTAAAGATTTATAATTTAATTTATCCAGAATTCAATATTGTCCAAATTGTCAACATGATACTGCTTTGTGGAGTAAAATTCAAGAATGATAATGTATCAAAAATGATTTGGACCGAAAAGAAATCAATTTTTGTTATGAATAGTACTCCGGATGAATAGCACCCGAGTGAATAGTATCCCATGAATAGTACTTCGGGAATAGTACTCTGTGAATAGTACTTTGTGAATAGTACTCGTGAATAGTATTTTGTGAATAGTACTCGTGAATAGTACTTTTGTGAATAGTAGCGTATAAATGAATAGTACTCATGGACAGTACTCCGACATGAAAAACTTAAAATTTAACAAGAATGTGTAGAAAATATCCTTGTGAAGCGATACTAGATGAAGCGCAAATTTCAAGGATATTCTACTAATTTCACGGAATATAGAAGCAATACTTTAACCGAATGATAGTATAATCAGGAATACTAGACGAAATAATATTACTCACATACTACAGAGTATGGAAGAAAATATTATTCTTATGAATACTGAACAAAATAATATCTCTTACCTCAGAAGAAGACTGGATACTAGAATAGTGAGATAGCAGACTTCTCTTCTACTTTCTCTCTAAAGCTTCTCTCTCTATAAATGCTCTTGTGAGTCTTAGTGAATTGGTGAGAATGAAAGAAGAATGAGCTTCTATTTATTGGAAAATATAGTTTCGATAATTGCACGCTTTGAGGCTCGAAATATTACAGTATAATACCTTCATCTTTTTTTTATTTTTAATTTAGTCCTGCAAGTATTATCAAACTTGCACCACCTCCCCTAATAGTACATCTTGTGAATCAATAGTACAATCATGTGAAAAAAATAATTACAGTATAGTACCTTCATCTATACCTCCATTTTTAATTTTGTCATACAAGTATTATCAATCGTGCACCACCTCCCCTAATAGTACATGAATGTGAATCAATAGTACACACATGTGAACACATAGTTATAAACATGTGAATTAATATCAATTAATTGCTCATTTATCCGATTAATTATCCGATTGGTCAATATAACCTCCATACATCCATTATTATCGAAATAGATGTCGATTTCTACTAACACTAATAATCCCAACACAATGGAGCTATCAATTTCATCTTTAATCAACACGAACTTATTCATTATTACTATTATAACTCACAATATTTAACAACTAGATCATTCCCAGGAAAGAGAGGGCTTTCCGATAAGGATTTCTTCTTATTGGCGCGCAATTAGGTGACCAAACCTCTCCTTGACAGAACTTCTAGACATTGTCAATATTGCAAATATAATATGAATAACTTTGTCGTCTCAATTATTGATTTAATAATATAAAATATTATGCAGATGATACTGTGACAATTATTGAATCAATAATATGAAAGATATTACGCACGTTAAATTATCGTAGCAATAATTGAGTATAAGCGAGTGACTTCTCACATGACATCAATATCAATATCAGGTACTACTTTATAGAACCACGCCACGCGTATTCTTTCGTACTTTTACCATCGGGTAGTTCAACGGTTTAACGCAGAAACTTTCACCGTTATTTTTATAAAAGATAATTCTGTCGTTTTCTAACTACGACAATACTTTCGTTGTGGGGTTCACCAATGATTGTGCCGTCGTACGAATATTCTCTGTTAAAATGAATATTTCCCGACCAATCGATTATTATATAACCACTTGCTTACTTTGTAAAATTTGTAAATAATACCCACAACTATAACATTATATCAAATCCACACCATAATATTCAAAAATATATTTCGAGAAACAAATTTAATCTTTATTCATAAATGTTGGGGTCTTACACTTTACCTCAAAAGAACAGTACTTCTGACTGGAATAACAGATATAATGTAAGACCCCAACTTATTATAAATAAAATTGAATTTTCCTCTATTCATTATTCTAAATTAATAAAGTGTTAATTTGATATAATATTTTGGTTATGGGTGAAATGTACAAATTTTGCAAAATAAGCAAGTGGTTATAAAATATTCATTGTTGTCGGGGAATATTCGTTTGGTCGTGGAATATTCATGTTGTCGAGGAATATTCGTACAACGGCGCAGCCATTTGTGGACCCCATAACTATGAGTTTTTATAAATAACGGCATAATTGTTACCGTTAACACTGTTGGAATACCCGGTGGTTAAAATACAAAGAATACTGGCGTGGTCGCACAAAGAAGACACTACAGATATCCACAAGATTGTTGAATTATTGATTAAATGCGTAAGAAGGCACTACTCAATAATTATTACTGATGAATTCTTTGCTCAATATTTTATTTTATTGATTCAATTATTGTTGTGTTGATATTTTATATTATTGTTATTTCAATAATTGTCACTGCACAGTATTTCCCATTATCAGATCAATAATTCATATTATTTAAATAATATTATTAGAAAGCATTATTGGCAATGTCTAGAAAGTTCTGTCAAGGAGAGGTTTGGTCACCTAATTGCGCACCAGTAAGGAGAAATCCTTATTGGAGAGCCCCCTCTTTCTTGGGAACGACCTGGTTGTCATAATTTTGATTCTGTAATATTATTTGTGAATAATTAATTATTGATTTATATGATAAGAAAATATTTATTTTATGCGGATATAAATGATGGATTTATTTTATGTGGTTATAAATGAAGGAATTAATGCTGAGGTGTTTTATCAGTATTTTGTCGGTGTGGAGGTATTAAAAATCATTCATTTGTGGATTTCAGATATTTTCTGTTTGGAATTTGGAAAAACTCAAAGCTACAAAGTTGTAGAGAATTCGATTTCGTGTGGAGTGGACATAAAATTCGTATTTTTCTTATAAACGGACTATTTTCTATGAATTACTGAAGTTTCGGAAAATAAAATAATTTTTATTAAATTATGGGTGGGAACCACTTTTTGGTTGGTGTTAAATGCACATGGGCTGCTGAAAACTTTCAGAATTGGTGGCTAGCTTTTTCAATTGATGCATGCGTAGAAGAAAGAATGAGAAATAATATTTATTTATTATTTTAGTCTCCTATGGCATTCTAGCATTTTCCTATAAATAGACGCTTAGGTTAGAATTGAAAATCACACCAGAAATAAGTTTTCTTTCTCTCTAGATTATCGATCGTATTTTTGTGAGTATTTTGATACTTTGAGAGTTCTTATATCCGGTGCAAGTTTCACAAGACTATATCCAAATTCAAATGTAAATACGGTTATTTGGAGGTAAGAGATGTTATTTTCTTCGTAAATGATATTATTTCTTTCAATATCATTATGCCGAAATATTGGTCTGAACTTTTTATCAAATTTGCAACTTTTTGTGTCGGAGTTACTATTCACGTATACGACACTATTCACAAATACGACACTATTCACCGAAAAATGAATTTTTTTTTCCTTTTGTCAAAGATGTCTATTATGGTTACTATCTTTGATTGTATCCATGTTTTGATCTTTATTTTTTTATTTTGCTTCACAATTGGTTATTATGAAGTATTATTGATCTTGGATAATATTTGTTATACTCGAATCCCTACTATTTGTCCTTACATCTCCTTTGGATTCGTTTTCTTTAAAATATTTTTCATTATCCTCAGTCTTAAATAATGATATTACTGAATATCTTTGGTCTGTAGTGCAAAGATGAATGATTAACTGATGAATATCGATGAATATCTTTGGCGTAGCGTGCGTGCAGATGAGCAGTGTTGAGATGAACATGACTAACCTGGTGATACAAATAAATATCTTTGGCATGTGGTGCAAAGATGAATATTTGATTAAAGATGTATATTGATTGTTATTACAGGGATAAAATATTGATGATGGACTTTTAAATATTAGAAGATAGTAGAACTCATTCTCTACTTGACTCTTCTAATGGATTGTTGTTTTCGCTGCAGTTGTTGATCTAAAACTTGTTGTCTATTATATTTTATCAGATTTTTCCCTGTTGAAGACTAATGATAATTTGTTGTATATTATCTTAGTCATGATATTCTTTACTTGGCTAGTTGAGCTCACCCTTTTCCTTTTTGTTCCATTTTTCTTCTCAAGAGGTGAGAACATAGCAGGATCTAGTTGGGGTATGGAGTGATGGTTCTAGAAAGATGTTTTAGCAGTCTTCACTATTTCTATAAAATAGTGTATGAATAATTGTAATGAGGACTTATTTGAGTGTGGATATTGTCTAGAAGATAATATTTGTATTTAAACTCACAGTATGTGTTGTCGTATTTTGCACGATAATTGTATTATTGAAGTTGTAGTTTGCTTTCTGTACCATGTATTTGGCGACTCAGAATGGGTGTTGTATACCTATTTTGGGGGCGTCACATAGAATGCTGAAGAAAACTTACACTGTATAGCAACACTCAAGATATCTAAATACTCAAAAAAATACGCTTGATAATATAAAGAGAGAAAACTTCAGATTCTGGTGTGATGTTCAATTCTAAACAAAGAACCATATCGTTAACTTTTTCATATGTTATTCTCAAATACTGCCATAAAATAAGGGTTAACAAAAGAAATTGGCATTTCAAATATTATCCCTATATTCAACCCGACCAACAAATAAGCTTAGGTAGGACACACAAGCGAAAGATTTACTCGTCTCTCCCCATTTAGTTTTATTCCCCGATCTCCGTCAGAGACCATATCCCTAAGCTCCGATACCAACTGTGACGCCCTCAAAATAGGTATACATCACCTATTCTAAGTCGCCAAATACATGGTACAGAAAACAACTACAACATCATTATAACAATTGTCGTGCAAAATACGACAACACATATGCTGTGAGTTAAAATATAAATATTTTCTTCTAGAAAGTATTCAAACTCAAATAATTCCTCATTACAATTATTGAACACTATTTTACAAAATAGTGAGGACTGCTAAAACAACTGACTGGAAACATCACTCCACACCCCGACTAGTTCCCGTTATATTCTCGCCTCCTGAGAAGAAAAATGGAACAAAAAGGAAAATGGTGAGCTCAACTAGGCCAGTAAAGAATATTATGACTAAGATAATGTAGAATAAATTATTGTTAGCCTTAAATGAATCAGATAAAATATAATGGATAACCAGTTTTAGATCAATATTCGCAGCGGAAATAACAATTCATTTGAAGAGTTAAGTAGAGAATGAAATCCACTATCATCTATGAATTTAAAAGTCCATCATAAATATTTTATCCCTGTAACATCAATCAATATACATCTTGAATCAAATATTCATCTTTGCACTAAGGGCCAATCGACATAATGATATTGAACGAAATAACATCATTTACGAAAAAAATAACATCCCTTACCTCAAAAGAACAGTACTTCTAACTGGAATAATGGTTATAATGATGAAGGAAAATTTCACTGTATAACAACACTCAAGATATCTAAATACTCACAAAAAAACGATCGATAATATAGAGAGAAAAAACTTCATATTCTTGTGTGATTTTCAATTCTAACCTAAGCACCCTATTTATAGGAAAATGCTTAGAACACCAAAGTAGAAAATGTAATAAATTAATAATATTTTTAAAAAAAATTCACGCCCACTTTGAAATCTGATTGCAGCACATTTATAACACAAATGGGGCCCACCAAATCACAAAAAAACATTTTTCTAAAAAAATATATTTAAAACTCCAAAAATTAATTATTCCGGAATTTCAATAATTCATAATAAATAGCCCTTTTATCAGAAAAAATCCATAGAAATTTAATTATCTACAACTTTGTAGAAGAAAATTTTTCCGAACTCTAAAGGGAAAATGACCGAAATCCATAAACGGATGATCTTGTAGGCTATAATCAAATTTCAATAAAAAATGAGGCCCACTAACATGTTTAACGTGTTTTTAGCATTTATTGTAACAAAAATACTATTTCTCCTCATTTATTCATATATCGCACATTCATTGTAAAAATATCATCGTTATTATATTATTATATTATCACATTATACATTTATAATGTAATATAATAATATAGATAAAATATCAATTTTCAACAATTATCACTTTTCTAAAAATTCCTCCATTCCGAAATAAAAATATTGATAAAATACCTCGGCATTAATTCCTTCATTTATATCCACATAAAATAAAATTTCTTTATTTTTTTTATCGATAATCAATTATTCACAAATAATATTCTGAGAATCACTGATAATGATGATCAATTAGTTTCAGAAAGAGAGGCTTTCCAGATAAAATTTCTCACTTCTTAGTAGCGTAATTAGGTGACCAAACCCCTTTCTAGATATAACTTCCTTAGACATTGCCAATAATGCTTTAATAATATTATTCAAATAATATGAATTATTGATCGATAATAGGAATCTTTGTCACGGTGACAATTATTGAATCGATAATATAAAATATCAACATAGTGATTATTGAATCGATAAAATAAAATATTGAGCGAGTAATTATTGTAACAATTATTGAGTAGTGACTTCTTACGTAAGAATCAATAATTAGTGCAATCTGGTGTATTTCTTTTGTGCCATAGCGTATTATTGTATTTTTTATAGGGTATTCCAACAATGTTAATGGTAGCGACTTCATCGTTATTTATAAAAATTTATAATTGTCATTTTCTTTCAAAGCGGTTTTTAGTTATGGGGCCCTGAAATGGTTTAGCGCCATAAATGCGAATATTCAGATAGTAAGAATATTCCACGACCCAATCGAATATTCCCAAATGATAATGAATATTTTATAACCACTTGCTTATTGTGCAAAATTTGCCCATTTTACCCATAACTAACCATATTAATCAAATCAACACCTTACTATTTCAAAAAAATAAATAGAGGAAATTCCATTTTATTCAACAAAAAAAATTGGGGTCTTACAATAAAACATATACTTTGTAAACAATCTTATTCATTTATTAATAAAAAGAATTATTTAATTAAAGACTTTTACATAATCTACATGGTGCTATTTTAATAATATGTGATAAACTCATAGTTTTAAACAATACTTTTAGAATCATTATGAATGCTAATAAGGTCTAAATTCTTAGATAAACTAAAATGTTCCCAATATATTGTTGGATTACTAAAAGAGGATTAATGAATTGAATAGATTGGTACATACGTTGTAAGACCCCAAATTTTTTTTTTTAATAAAATAGAATTTTTCTATTTATTATTTTGAAATAGTAAGGGTTGATTTGATTAATGTGGTTAGTTATGGGTAAAATGCTAAATATTTTAAATAAGCAAGTGGTTATAAAATATTCATTATCATTTGAATATTCGCTTGGTCGTGGAATATTCTCACAAGAAATATTCGCATTTACCTGCAAAAGCCCATTTGTGGGCCCTATAAATGTAAAAACCGCTTGATGAAGAAAACGACAAGTATGAGTTTTTATAAATAATAGCGTAGTTGTTACCGCTAACATCGTTGGAATAATTATGGTTAAAATACAAGAATACGCTATGGTCGCATAAAGAGACACCAGATTGCACTAATTATCGATTCTTACGTAAGAAGTCATTACTCAATAATTGTTACAGTAATTACTGTTCAATATTTTATTTTATTGATTCAATAATTTATACGTTGATATTTTATATTATTGATTCAATAATTGCCATCGTACAGTATTTTCTATTATCATATCAATAATTCATATTATTTGAATAATATTATTAGATAGCATTATTGGCAATGTCTAAGGAAGTTCTGTCTAGGAAAGGGGTTTGGTCACCTAATTGCGAGCCAGTAAGGAGAAATCATTATCGGAAAGACCCCTCTTTCCTAGGAACGACTTAGTTGTCATTCTTGTGATTCTGTAATATTATTTGTGAATAATTAATTATTGATAAAAATGATAAGGAAATATTTATTTTATGTGGATATAAATGAAGGAATTAATGCTGAGCTGTTTTATCAGTATTTTGTCGGAATGGAGAAATTTTAAAAAAAGTGACAACTGTTGAAAATTGATATTTTATCTATATTATTATATTACATTATAAAAGTATAATGTGATAATATAATAATATAATAACGGTGATATTTTTATAATGAATGTGCGATATATGAATAAATGAGAAGGAAGAGTATTTTTGTTACAATAAATGCTAAAAATATGTTACACATGTTAGTGGGCCCCATTTTTGACTGAAACTTGATTATAGCATGCAAAATCATTTGTATGTGAATTTCGGTCATTTTTCCTTTGAAATTTAGAAAAACTTTCTTCTACAAAGTTGTAGAGAATTAAATTTCCTATGGAATGGACATAAGATTTGAATTTTTCTGATAAAAGGGCTATTTATTATGAATAATTGATTTTTGGAGTTTTAAATATTTTTTTTAGAAAAACATTTTTTGTGAGTTGGTGGGCCCCACTTGTGTTATAAATGTGCTGAAATCAGATTTCAAAGTGGGCGTGAATTTTTTTAAAAAATATTATTATTTTATTAGATCTTCTGCTTTGGTGTTTTAAGCATTTTCCTATAAATAGGGTACTTATGTTAGAATTGAAAATCACACCAGAATCTAAAGTTTTCTCTCTCTATATTATCGAGTGTATTTTTGTGAGTATTTAGATATCTTGAGCGTTGTTATACAGTGCAAGTTTTTTTCAGCATTATATCCGATATTCCAGTTAGAAGTACTATTCTTTTGAGGTAAGGGATGTTATTTTTTCGTAAATGATATTATTTCTTTCAATATTAGTACACCAAAATATTGGTATGAATTTTATTATGAAATTTTTACCTTTTCATGTTGAGGTTATTATTCACGTATACCAAGACTATTCACGATATCGACATTATTCACTAATACGGCACCATTCATAAAAAGTACTATTCATGAAGTATGATTTTTCTTATGGAATTTTTACCTTTTTGTGTCGGGGTTACTATTCACGTATACAGCAATATTCACGTAAATGACACTATTCACATATACGGCACTATTCATAGAAAAATTAAATTTTATTTTTTTTGTCCAAGTTGTCTGTTATGGTTCCTATCTTTGATTGGATCTATGTTTTGATCTTCATTCTTGAATTTTTCTCCACAATTGATTATTATGGAGTATTTTTGAACTTGGATAAACTAAAGTATGAATCCCTAATATTTATCCTTTTATCTCTCTGGATTCAGTTTTTTTAAGATATTTTTCATCATCCTTAGTCCTAAATGATGATATAATTGAATATCGTTGGCCTGTAGTGCAAAGATGAATGATTACCTGATGAATATGTTTGGCTCGTAGTGCAAAGATGGACAGGTGTTGAGATGAACATGACTAACTAGTGATACAAATGAATATCTTTGACCTGAAGTGCAAAGATGAATATTTTGTTCAAGATGTATATTGATTGATGTTACAGGGATAAAATATCGATGATGGATATTTAAATCATAGAAGATAGTAGATTTCATTCTCTACTTAATTCTTCTAATGAATTATTATTTCTGCTGCGAATATTGATCTAAAACTTGTTGTCCATTATATTTTATCTGATTTGTTGAAGGCTAACGATAATTTGTTGTTCATTATCTTAGTCATAATGTTCTTTACTGGGCTAGTTGAGCTCACCCTTTTTCTTTTTGTTCCATTTTTCTTCTCAGGAGACGAGAATATAACGGGAACTAGTCGAGGTGTGGAATGATGTTCTAAGTCGGTTGTTTTAGCAGTCCTCACTATTTTGTAAAATAGTGTATCAATAATTATAATGGGGACTTATTTGAGTTTAGATATTGTCTAGAAGATAATATTTGTATTTAAACTCACAGCATATGTGTTGTCGTATTTTGCACGATAATTGTAATAATGAAGTTTGTAGTTATTTTATGTACCATGTATTTGGCGACTCAAAATAGGTTGGGTGGATTGGACCTATTTTGGGGACGTCACATACGTTGTTTGCTCATTGGATGAAGATGATTAATCTCATTATCATTTGTGTGGGCAAGTATATAGGTGCTTATTTTGAGAATAAGTTCACTGAACGTGACTCGCTAAGTAATATCTAATGGAGTCTTATTTGCCTCTCAAAAGATTCGAACTTACAACCTCTTGTTTGGAACTTTGATCATATGACCGCTAGAGCAACATGGGTCAACGGTTAAAATCTTGCAAGGATTAATATTTATATCAAAACATGAGATTTCCCCCATATATTCCTTTCTTCTCCTTCACTAATAATAATAATAATAATAAAATTGTGACGATATTACGTACTTTGTCACTAAATATAAGAATTTATGACAAACTATTTTTGTCACTTATCCACTCATCTAATTAGTGACAAACTATTATCTCGTCATATAAAATTGGTATTTATGACAATACAAATTGTCATAAATTATTATTTAAAAATCTTTAAAAATTTCCTAAAAATTTTCAGAAAATTTTTGCCTCCAAATAAAATTGTGATGAATTTGTATTTGGCGTAACTAACTATGAACATTAGTGACGAAAACATATTATCGCTAAATTTTACAAATAATTAATGACAAACTATTATGTTGTCATCAAAATAAATATTGTGTGACAATAAATACTGTCATCAATTATTACAAAATATCACTAAAAGGTTTCCCTCCAAAATTTTGGTACGAAATTCTACCTCCAAAATAACTTGTGACGAAATTTTGTTAATCGTCATCAAATGTGTAAATTAGTGATGATATAAATGATTAATAGTAAAAAATTAAAGGTCGTCACAAAAGCAAAAGTTTTAGTTGACGATTATGAATTTCGTAATTATTAATTAACAAAAGAGTAAAATACACTCACACCCCCTGTAGATAATCATAATAACACTCACCGCCCTTCTAGTTTTTCAAGTAACAGTCAATACCCCTCTTGTGAAACCTCAGATTTTATGAATAAAGAATTAATTTTTTCGAAATAATTTTTTTATATTATGCTGTGAATTTGAGATAATGTTATAGTTGTGGGTAATATTTATAAATTTTGCAAAGTATGCAAGTTGTCATATTATATTCGATTGGTCGGGGAATATTCATTTTAAAAGAAAATATTAAATGCGATGGCACAATCATTGGTGGACCCCCTAGCGGAATTATCATTTGATCGAGAAAACGACAAAAAATATTTTATTGAAAATAACGGCGGAAGTTTTACCGTTGACATTGTTGAACTACTTCAGTAGTAAAGTACGATGTCTGGCGTTGTTGCATAGTAGTACTACTGCAGATTGATTATTGATATTTATGTGAGAAGTCACCCGGTTTTGTTCAATTATTGCTACAATAGTTCTTTGATAGTATCTCACATTATTTGATTCAATTATTGTTGATTTAGAAGTTTTGTTTTATTCAGATTATTAACGTAATAAAATAGAAAATCTTTTTATATAAAATGTAATACTTTTATAAAGTTATTCTATAAATAGAATATATTATATTCTATTACGCATAGTGTTGCATAAGGTCTCAGATAGTGTTTTGTATAGTAAAATCTTTTTATATAAAACAAAATACTTTTATAAAGTTATCTGTTTTTATTAGACAATAATTAGAATATATTATATTATATTATGCATAATGTACTGCATAGTGTTTGCATAGTAAAATCTTTTATAAAGTTATTCGTTTTATTATATTATAAATAGAATATATTATATTTTATTTAAAAGATTTTGCTTTAAATATGGACCGTCAGATTAAAGTAAATCAATCTGGACCGTTCATGGATTAGTTACTATGCATTCTATTTTTCTATAAATAGAAGCTCGTTCCTTCATTATTTTCTTACGAATTCACTAAACTCTAGAGAGAGAAACTATAGAGAGATAGAAGAAAAGTTTTCTGCTACTTCACTACTCTTATATCAAGTATTATTTTATGGTAAGGGATATTATTCTTTTCAGATTCAAGAAGAGAACTTCATTATTCCATTTCTTTATGTTTCGTTGGAATAACTCAGATCACGCCAAGCTACCCTATACTTGGTGACATTCTTCTATTATTCTGTCTTTATTATTCTGTCGGAATATCCTGTCTGTGCTATACGCCGGACCTAGTTCCATCATCTATTATTCCGCATTTATTATTCTGTTGGAACATCCTGTCGGTGTGAATTTCACCTGACCTGGTTCCGTTATTATTATTTTGTTAGAATAACCGTCTATGCAAAGTACCGCATGCATGGTGATATCTTTTGTTATTCCATTCGGTATTATACTCAGTTGATTAAAATTTTGACTTCTATACTCCATGAAATTAGTGGAATATCCTTGATATTTGTGCTTCATCCAGTATTTTTCATGGAAATATTCTTCTGAGCATTCTTGAATTTTATTCTACAAAGAAGTATCATGTTGACAATTTAGACGTTATTGGTTCCTGGACAAATTAATTCTTGAACTTGTTTAATTGAATTCTTATATCATTGTCATCATCCTCATGTTTATGTTATGTTGAAAGTCATCGTGGCTCATGTAGCATAGATGGACTTGGTATGATTATGACGAGGATTATTCTTTAGATAATCATAACCGTAATGTTACAAATGATGTGAAAATTAAAAGTCCTCATTGGCCCGTAGTGCATTGATGGGACGAGTTTTTGGTATGATTATGACTATAGATTCTCTTGACCAAGGGAGCAAAGATGAATTGTTTTATGGCATGATCGGGATAATTGATGAAAAACACGATTATCTTTGGCCTGTAGTGCATG
The DNA here is from genome assembly GCA_020205615.1 of Panax quinquefolius. Taxonomy (NCBI): domain Eukaryota; kingdom Viridiplantae; phylum Streptophyta; class Magnoliopsida; order Apiales; family Araliaceae; genus Panax; species Panax quinquefolius. The sequence goes on from CM035165.1 coordinate 91,172,795, forward strand.
GATAATTCGTGGTCGTGATACTAAAGAATATCCTTGGCCTGTAGTGTAGGGATGATTTAATGATGTGGATTATTTATTGAGCTGAGTCTCAGCGATAAAAGTGATGAAAAACTTTTTAAATCATATAAGATAGTAGATTCTATTCTCTACTGACTCTTTTAATGGATCTTGTTCATTTGTAGTTAAACTTGATGTCTATTGTATTTTATCGTTTAACATTGTTGGAGGCTAATGATAATTTATTTCGCATTATCTTAGTCATAATATTTCTTCGGGCTAGTTGAGCTCACCTTTTTTCACTATTCTCTTCGTGAAATGAGAATATATTTGGGACGAAGCCTGGGAACGGAGTGATGGTCCAGAGGATAGCATTAGTAGTCCTCACTATTACGTGAAATAGTGTGATAATAATTGCAATGAGGACTCCTTTTGAATTTGTATAATCTCTAGTAGATAATATTTGTATTCAAACTCTCGGTTTATGTTTTGTCGTATTGTACTGACGATGTGGTATTAGTAAGTTGTATTTGAATTACATCACGTATCCCGGCACCCAAGATGGGTGATGTATACCTAATTTTGGGGGCGTCACACCTCTAGTCTACAATATGTAACATTCATTACCCCTAGTGAGGTTGACCAACTAATATTTAAAAATATTTTTAATATAATGTCTTATACACCATTCAAGTTATAACGTTTAATTTATCCACTAAATATAAATTTGTGTATCATAATTTTTACTTTACTTGATCTAATTAATTAAATTATGAAATTGGGCAATAAATAACATAAAAGTTAAAAATAATAAATATTCATTTTATCGAAAAAATAAAGTCATACAATTTTTACTAATTAAATTTCTCAAATATTAAAATTTACGTGATACATATTCAAATATATTTTTTGTAATTAAAAAGTATAATGTTAATACCCATAAAAATTACAAATTAACGTAATAAAATAAAATTATTTTTTCAAATATTTAAATTTACGTAAAATAAACTTATTATTACAATTTAAACGAATCTTATTACTCATATAAAAAAAGTATTTAAAATTATATTAATTATTTTTCTCATATATTAAACTAAACACAAGTCACACTTAAACATAATTATTTACAATAAAAATGACAAATGTTGTTACTAAAAAAGAATAAATATATTAAAAGAATTTTTTTACAAGATAGAGGTAGTAATAAATATAATTATAATTTTTTATTTAACATTGCATAAAAATAACGTCAATCAGATACTACAAAATGTAATCAAAATCATAAACATCCAATTTTTTATATATACTCAATAAAATTTAACATATAAAAATTATAATATGAAACTAAAATTGAAATAATATTTTTTGTATTCAAGCACCAAAAACTAAACTATCAATATACTCAATCACTCTAATTAGAATAGCTTCATTAATAATTTAATTTAAATTTTTTAATATTTGTATCACTTATCCAAAAATATGTGTTAATTAAACTAAATTAGTTTTTTATAAGTTACCAACAATTTAAATGAGATAATTTTAATTACAAATAAAACTATAATTAAAATGTATTGTATTAAAAAAAAGAATAATTAAACACACACACACACACACACACACACACACACATATATATATATATATATATATATATTATTTAGTAATTAAAATTTAATAAAATACAAGGATAAATATGTAACTTTATCTATTTAGTCAACCCTAAAAACTTGCAGGGATACTAACTGTTACTTAAAAAATTAAAGGGGATGTGAGTGTTATTATGATTATCTAGAGGGGATGTTACTGTATTTTACTCTTAACAAAGAGTAAAATACACTCACACCCCATGTAGATAATCATAATAACACTCACCGCCCTTCTAGTTTTTCAAGTAACAGTCGATACCTCTCTAGTCTACAATATGTAACATTCACTACCCTTAGTGAGGTTAACCAACTAATATTTAAAAATATTTTTAATATAATGTCTAATACACCATTCAAGTTATAAGGTTTAATTTATCCACTAAATATAAATTTGTGTATCATAATTTTTACTTTACTTGATCTAATTAATTAAATTATGAAATTGGGCAATAAATAACATAAAAGTTAAAAAATAATAAATATTCATTTTATCAGGAAAATAAAGTAATACAATTTTACTAATTAAATTTCTCAAATATTAAAATTTACGTGATACATATTCAAATATATTTTTTTTGTAATTAAAAAGTATAATGTTAATACCCATAAAAATTACAAATTAACGTAATAAAATAAAAATTATTTTTTCAAATATTTAAATTTACGTAAAATAAACTTATTATTACAATTTAAACGAATCTTATTACTCATATAAAAAAGTATTTAAAATTATATTAATTATTTTTCTCATATATTAAACTAAACACAAATCACACTTAAACATAATTATTTACAATAAAAATGACAAATGTTGTTACTAAAAAAATGAATAAATATATTAAAAGATTTTTTTTACAAGATAGAGGTAGTAATAAATATAATTATAATTTTTTTTATTTAACATTGCATAAAACAACGCTAATTGTATACTACAAAAATGTAATCAAAATCATAAACATCCAATTTTTTTATATATACTCAATAAAATTTAACATATAAAAATTATAATATGAAACTAAAAATTGAAATAATATTTTTTGTTGTCAAGCACAAAAACTAAACTATCAATATACTCAATCACTCTAATTAGAATAGCTTCATTAATAATAATTTAAATTTTTTAATATTTGTATCACTTATCCAAAATATATGTGTTAATTAAACTAAATTAGTTTTTTATAAGTTACCAACAATTTAAATGAGATAATTTTAATTACAAATAAAACTATAATTAAAATGTATTGTATTAAAAAAAAGGATAATTAAACACACACACACACACACACACACACACACATATATATATATATATATATATATATTATTTAGTAATTAAAATTTAATAAAATACAAGGATAAATATGTAACTTTATCTATTTAGTCAACCCTAAAAACTTGCAGGGGTACTAACTGTTACTTAAGAAATTAAAGGAGATGTGAGTGTTATTATGATTATCTAGAGGAGACTTACTCTTATTGTAGAATAAATGTTATTTATTTAAATAAATTAATAGTTTAATTTATTTATTTAAATAAGATTAGAATTGTTTTAATTAATTTATTCATAACTTAGGTTTAATATGGAGAACCTAAAAGGTCACACCATAAAAGGAAGAATATTTATTTAAGAAGTTAATGGCATAATCGTAATAATAAGTTAAGTGTATTTAATTTAATCTATGGTGATAGAATAAATTAAATAGCTTAATATTTAATATTTAATATTTAATATTTAATATTTTAGAAATATTAAATATAAATTTATAAGATGAGTCTTATTATTATTATTGCTATATATTATTATTATTAGTTTAATTCCTAAAGGAGTTTAGGAATTAATTAAAGCAAGTATTATCATATATTCCTAATAAGATTAAGAAGCCTAATTAATTAAAGGAGTTTAATTAATTAAATTAAAACCCTATTTCTAAAAGGTTTATGAGGGTTGCCTAAAATAAGGTCTTATTATGGATTATAGTCATGCATAACTGACAATTCCAAGAGTTAGGAGAGTACGTATATTCTATAGATATAGAATTAGGATTTTGTCATACACTCATCTTCTTGAATACTTGTTCTTCCTTGGTGGATCACCTCTAGATGTCAAACACTTAGGTGGCTAACGTAGATCAAAGGAAAGAATTAATCAAACCCGGTGAATTCGAGGAGAACGCGAAAGGATTTGGAGGTGAACTCATACCTGAGGAAGCTTGTGTCTACAAGGGTATGAATCTGATCTCCTTATCTTCTTTGTTAATTAAATTAAGCATAAAGCATGATCATGGTGATGGTTTGTATGAAAATTTTAAATTCCATTTTATCACGCTTCCGCTATGTTTATGTGATTCGATTACATAATCGCACTATATACAAACCTAACATAATGAACATCATGTTTCCCATGTTTATACTCAGAATGGTCTTGTTGAATCATTTATTTAACACTTCTAGTTAATTGTAAAACCATTGCTCATGATAACAAAATTTCCTGACTCTGTTTGGGGGCACACTATTTTACATGTAACAACACTTATACGTATTAAGCCAACATCATATCACAAATTCTCCCCATTACAATTGGTTTTTGGTCATGAGCCAAATATTTTTCATCGTTTAAAAATATTTGGTTGTGCAGTATATGTTCCGATTTATCCGCCACAATATACAAAGACGGGTCCTCAAAGGAGACTGAGAATATATATTAGGTTTGAGTCCCCATCGATAATTAAATATCTTGAACCCTTAACAGATGATTTATTTACGGCACGATTTGCTACTGTCATTTTGATGAGACTATATTTCCAGCATTAGGGGGAGAAATTAAACAACTGGATAAATATATTACATGGAATGCATTGTCATTATTAAATTTTGATTCTCGTACAAAATAATGTAAACAAGAAGTTCAAAAGATACTTCGTTTGCAAGACATAGCAAATCAACTACCGAATGCATTCATTGACTCAAAAGGGGTAACCAAATCTCATATACAAGCTCTAAATGCTCCAGTCCGGATTGAAGTCCCAATAGGTCAATCCACAAAATTTATACCAAATGAGTCTAAGGCACGCCAGAAGCGTGGTAGACCAATCGGTTCAAACGACAAAAATCCTCAAAAAAGAAAAGGAATAAATAATCAAGTTGACATTATTGAGGAGGAAATAACTCATGAAGATATAGACATAGCTAATCATAAAACCCCAGAAAAGGTTCGGGTACCTGAAAATAGTAAAAATAAGGAGATCTCAATAAGTTATGTCTCTACAAAGAAAAGATAGAATCGAAATGAGATAGTTGTCGACAACATTTTTTCATCATATAATATATCGCTTGATATCATTAATGAAAGAGAGGATCTTGAGCCTAAATCCGTCGAAGAATGTAAACGCATAAATAATTGGCCAAAATAGAAAGAAACAATCCAGACAGAATTAAATTCACTCGCAAAACATGAGGTTTTTGGACCTGTAGTCCAAACACCTAAAAGAAGCCAATTGGATACAAATGGGTATTTGTGCGAAAACGAAATGAGAAAAATAAAATCGTAAGATATAAGGCACGACTTATGGCACAAGGGTTTTCACAAAGACCTGCCATTGATTACGATGAAACATATTTTTCTGTGGTAGATGCAATTACATTTCAGTATCTTATTTACTTGACAACTCATGAAACACTAGGTATGTGTCTAATGAATGTTGTTACAACTTATTTATATGGGTCAATTGATAACGATGTTTATATGAAAATTCCTGAAAGGATATAAAATGCCTAAAACATATAATTCAAATCCTTGAGAAGTTTACTCAATCAAGTTGCAAAGGTCCATATATGGGTTAAAGAAATCAAGACGCATGTGGTATAATAGTCTTAGTTAATATTTATTGAAAGAAGGGTATAATAATAATTTGATATGCCTATGTATTTTTATAAAGAAGTCGGAATCCAGTTTTGCTATAATTGTTATGTATGTTGATGCTTTAAATATTATTGGAACTCATGGAGAGATACCAAAGACAATATATTATTTAAAGAAATAATTTGAGATAAAAGATTTGGGAAAAATAAAATTTTGTCTCGGCCTGCAAATCGAGCATTTAGCAAATAGAATTCTCATTCATCAGTCAACTTACACAGAGAAGGTCCTTAAAAGATTTTATATGGATAAAGCACATCCATTGAGTACCCCAATGATTGTTTGATCACTTGATGTGAAAAAGGACCCTTTTAGACCTCATAAGGATAATGAAGAACTACATGGTCCTGAAGTACCATACCGTAGTGCAATTGGTGCGCTAATGTATCTTGCTAACAATACACGACCTAATATAGCATTCTCTGTGAATTTTCTAGCAATATATAGTTCTTGTCCTACCCGGAGACATTAGAATGAAGTTATACATATTTTTTGTTACGTGCGAGGATATATGGTTATGGGTTTATTTTATTCATATAATGAAATCATGAATTAGTTGGATATGCGATGCAGGATATATATTTATCTGATTCACATAAAGGTCGATCTCACACATGTTTTCTCTTTATGTGTGGTGATAATGTTATATCATGAAAATCTACAAAGCAAACATTAGTTGCCACTTTATTTAATCATAATGAAATACTTGCAATCCATGAAGCAATCCGGGAATGTGTGTGGTTGAGATCAATGACTCAACATATTTGTGGAACATGTGGTTATCCTCCAACAAAAGAACTCCAACCATTCTGTATGAAGACAATGTTGCATGTATAGCTCAATTAAAGGGAGGATCCATCAAATGAGATAAAACTGTGAGAACTGTGAATATTGTATAGTGCATATTGTGAATAAAATAATATTTTATTTCAAATACATGTTTTATGATTAAATATCTATAATTGTGATATGTGAAAATCTTGATGCTATGAATTATTTGAGATATAGAGATGCGAGTAATTGAAAAATAAAAAATATATAAGAAAGAGATTAACTTATATTATTTAATTATTTTATTAAATAATTAAATAGCTAAATAAGTAAATAAGTAATTATTTAGTTAATTGGGAAAAGAAATGATGTTGTATATATTTAATGGCCTAACATGTGTAAATAAATAAAATAATGTAAATTAAATTATTTGATTTAAGTAAGTAATATATTATTATTAAAATATTTAAAAATGATTTAAGAAAGGAAATAAGGGAATATAATTGTTATATATATATATATTATATATAAAATAATTCAAATGATTGGTAAAGTAAATATTGAATAATGTAATTGTTGTATGATTAGTGAGGTGAATATTATACATTTTATTATTGTATAATTATCTAAGTGTAATAAATAGTTTATTTATGTAATATATGTATTTATATTGTGTGTGATGGAGGTATTATATATGTAATGTATATTGTGTAATGCATTAGTAGAGGAAGTATTGATATGTTATATAAAAGTACTGTAAACCATGTGAGATTAAAGTTGGGAGTTAGAAATTAAGAGATATTTATATGAGTTAGTGGATTTGATGATTCATAAAGGCAAGAAGAAGGTGTCACTTAAGTGATTGTTTATTAAGCAACTAATCTAAACCAAAGCAGGAGTTGACAACTCCTTAAGGCAATTAGTAAACGAGCTTTTTTAGGTGGACATGTAAATTGGATATGAGGGTATTTGAATTTCATTTATTTAGATTTTTACCCATCATTAGGGGTCAAAATATAAATAAATAAAATTTAGTACTGTGTTATTTCATTCGAAATTAGAAATTAAATGTTATTCATGATCAGGGTTACTGTGATTAAGCTAGTAATTGGACTGTGACATCTATGTCTTAGTAAAAAGGAGACTAGTTGTTATTGTGTAGAGTAATAAAAGAGAAAATGTATGGGTTTAACAATCCTTAAACACCTTATTACACCCATAATGTATACATATGCTGGTTTATGGCTTATGCAGTTCACTTCAAGAGTTCAAGTGCAACAGAGTCCTGAGATGAGTAGCACTGTCAATATGGAGCATATCAAGAAATATTATTATGGATGCCACCCTTCAATTAATTCATTTAAAATTATCTTTCATATAATTAACTAATTATTTTTGTTTAGAATTTTTATATGCAAGCAGATAGTAATTCATTAGGTTCTATTTAGTTTTTGTTTAGACAAAATATTATAAATAAGGTTGTGTGTGTTATCAAAGTGGTTTGGAATTGTTAAATTCACAACACTTTTTGTTATTTCCACAACAAAAGTGTTGTAGTAGATGTATAGCGACGGTGAAAACCGTCTCTATAGGATCTATAGCGACACTTTTGTTGTGAAAATAATATTTTCTGTTGTGGATTTAACAATTTTCTATTTTTTAATATTGTGTGATTCTAAATTGTTAATTTAAATTGCATAAAATTTTATTATTTCAATTGGTTTTGGAACTGAAACCGCACCAAATGAAACCGCATCGTACAATTCAAAACTGCACCACACGATTCAAAACCGCACCGCACCAATCACAAGCGGTTTCATGTGCGGTTTTGAATTTGTCAAACTGAACCCAAGCAATTTCGTGTGCGATTTGAATTTCAAACATCACCATACCCACCATAGTATCAAATTTTCTTGTGAAAATATCAAATTCTCTTTAAAAACTGTAAAGTAATTTATTTATTTATTTTAATGGAATGTTTTGTGTTAGATAATTGTATGGAGATAGTTTAGAGATGGGAGAGAATTAAATGGCTACACAGCTTCATCAAAAATGGGTAAGAAGAGAAATTTTAGCGAAGGCAAATATATACAAATGGCTTATTCCTTTTTTAGCAAAGGCAAATCAAGAAACTCAAGGTTGGCAAATATGATTTAGACCTTTTACAATGGCTTCTTCCCTTCTTATTCATGGAGCCATTCGCAAAGAACTTAAAAGTACAAATCAAATGGCTTCTTCCCTTCTTTTATACAGCAACTTTGGATCCTTGAAAAGGGCAGTCTCGCAAAATTTGTCAAAATTAAATATTTTGGAATCTACTATCAAGGATTTAGAATAGAAATTCAAAACCAAAACATTCTAAGAGAGTTTGGAGAGATGATTTTTCTATTGTTTTTTATTTCCATTAGTTATACTTTTGTTTGGGGAATTCTGGTTACGGGGTAAGGCTTTTATTTAGGAAACTGATATTTCCAAATAACTCTTTTTGATATTTCCACATGAAAACCGTCGCTATAAATCATATAACCGTCAATACATTTATAGCGACACTTTTCATTTAAAAATATTAAAAAGTGTGAAAATATCAATTTCCTTTATTTATTCCATATCAATGAAAAACAATGGCCAAGACCTTTCCCTTTATAGGGAAAAAAATAGCATTTATTCAAATTATTCTCTAAAAATGGGTTAACAGTTTTAATGCTAGTTTACACCAACTACCTAAAAAATAAAAAATAAAATACAAACTAAATCTTTCATTCTGCCAATTTAGACCTGACAGAATTATGATATCCTCCTCAATCAGTCTAGGCAGGCTGCATCTCCACAAGATTCTACAGTTCCACCAACACTAGGGATATATCAGACCTTTGGTTTTCTGGCACATCAAACTGCAGGCAACTCATTCCATCCAGCTTTCTGTCTGTCAAAATAAAACATCTCCAAAATCTTAATATACACTATAGTATTACATAGGTTTAAAATTTAAAAGAAAAAAAAGAAAGAAAAGAAAACTAGTGCTCTCGAGTTTCAGCAGCGATTCACAATTAAACATAAATAACAGCCATCATCACTAACTTCTCTTTGTATCCTGAATTTTTTCGTCAGATTTGCCCATATATCAAGTATAGGCGCCAGAAGATTTTATTTTTTGCTTGTGCAAAGGCTAAATACGTACACCTAAACCAAATGAATCAGGCCTATATGGTTCTCTGTCCACCATGGACAAAGTTTCACCCCTACTCAGTTCAGGTAAGACCAATTCCATTCACCTGGATACAGGGGCGGAGGTACTTAGGGGGCAGGGGAGGCACCTGCCTCCGCTGGAAAAATTTTTTCTTCCTTATATAGCTATAGGGGCAAAAATAGAATTTCATAAATCTGGGGGCAAAATATATAAAAAAAATTGAAGTTAAAACTTAAAACTTTAAATAGCCAGCCGGCACCCCCACAACGGCACAACCCACAGCCAAAGGAACAAGCTTCATAAATCTTTCTCTCTACAGAGTACAGACTACAGGCTTCATAAATTTCTCAAGTGAACAAGCTTCATAAATCTTTCTCTCTCTCTACAGACTACAGACTTCATAAATTTCTAGTGAACAAGCTTCATAAATCTTTCTCTCTCCTGCAAATGCATAGCGAGTGCCACTTGGTGAGTATGAATGTATGATACTTTATTCTCTAAGATTAATGTTAATATGTTATACTTAATAGTTAATAATTAATACTTCTAAGTTCTAATGTTAGTGATAAGATTTGTGGATTTTAGGGGTTTAAATCTACTTATAATCTGAGCTATTTTGGTCACTGATTGATGGATTTAATTTTTAATTTTTCATCTCACTTGAAATTGGGGGTTTTTTAAATTGGGGGTTTCATGGATTATCGATATACCAAATTGGCCTGCTTAAGCAGTTTCTTCTTAATGTCGTTCTGGTACTGTAAACTCCATTTTGACTGGTGCATTTGTGGTGTAATTGCAGGAAGTGAATCATCAGAAACGTTATTTCTCAAATTGAACTATGGCAAGTCAGTTTCTAAATTATTTCGACTCCTAACTAATGTTTTTATTCTGATTTTTTTATTAGAATGAATTATGAATTATGATTTAGGCATTCACGATATGTTTGCAAAATTTAGGCATTCACGATATGTTTGCAAAATTCAAACGTTCCAAAACAACCGAATCATCGGCATCACAATCCATCCAAATTGATGAAACTACTCATAATCTGTCAAATCAAATTCCTATCCAAGAATCATCTCAACACACCAATTCTCAATCTCAAATTGAATCCGATATAGAAGAGACACTTGTTGCTGATCCGAGATAAAGACCATCTATAATGGAATATAATGTTAACCAGAGAGATAGTATTCGTCGAGGATATTTGCTTAAGGGCCCTTATCAACCATTGCTTTTCGAATTCCCTCAGACTATTATTTACGGAGAGAAACGTAGATTTAACCCTGATTGGTACAAAAAGTATGCCTCTTGGTTGGAATATAGTGAGAGGAAAGATGCAATTTTTTGTTTATATTGTTATCTATTTAAAGCTGATATTGGTGGTCAAGGAGGTGGGGATACATTTGTTGGTAAGGGATTTAATAGTTGGAGGAAAACGCAATACTTATCTGCACATATTGGAGAAACACCGAATAGTATTCATAGACGATGCATGTTGGCTTGTCAAGATTTAATGAATCGAAAGCAACACATAGATATCAAACTTTCCAATATATCAGACCAAGAAAAAAAAGATTACAAGCTTCGTCTGCTCTCATCTATTAAGTGTGTTAGACTGCTTTTAAGTGAGGGGTTACCTTTTTCAGGCCATGATGAATCGATGATTCAAAAGGCGAGGTTATTTCTTTCCATTCTAAAGTTTCTATCCGAGAATAATGATGAAGTGAATAAAGTTGTGTTGAAAAATGCTCCAGGGAACAACAAATTGACATCACCAAACATCCAAAAAGACATTTGTAGTGCTGCTGCATTTTTGACCACAAAAGTTATAGTTGCAGAGATTGGGGAAGATTTTTTCTCTTTGTTAGTTGATGAGGCTCGTGATTCATCAATTAAAGAACAAATGGTTGTTGCTTTACGTTATGTGAACAAACATGGATATGTTATTGAGCGCTTTCTTGGCATTGTTCATGTTGCTAATACAACTGCTCGAACACTTAAAGAGGCCATTGAGTCACTTTTTGCAACACATGGACTGAGCATGTCACGTGTACGTGGGCAAGGATATGATGGAGCTAGTAACATGCGAGGGGAATTTAATGGTCTTAAGAGTTTAATATTGTCAGAAAATAAGTCTGCTTTTTATGTTCATTGCTTCGCTCATCAGCTTCAATTGACACTAGTAGCAGTTGCAAAAAAACATAAGAAGCTTAAATCATTCTTTGATTATCTTGCTATTTTGGCAAATGTTGTTGGAGCTTCTTGCAAGCGTAAAGAAGTTCTTCGAGTGAAGCACATAGAAAGAATAATTGAAGGAGTTTCTTCTGGTGAAATCAAGACCTGGCGTGGGTTGAATCAAGAAGCGACCTTAAAGCGGCCCGGAGACACGCGGTGGAGCTCACATTATGACACAATTCTTAGTGTTATTTACTTATTTTCTGAAACAATTGAAGTGCTTGAGATAGTAGCAGATGATGCATCGGGGGATAAAAGTACAGAAGCAAGTACTTTGTTGCATTTCATGCGAGATTTTGAGTTTGTATTCTTGTTGCATTTAATGAAACAAGTTTTGGGAATCACGAATACCTTGTCACAAGCATTACAAAAAAGAGACCAAAATCTCGTAAATGCAATGGTTTTAGTTAATGTGTCAAAGCAGCGCATACAAAGCATGAGAGATTCGAGGTTGGGAGAGTTTGTTGGCGTAAACTATCGCATTTTGTAATGTTCATGAGATAGTCGTTCAAGAAATGGAAGACATCTTTTTGGTTCAAGGAGATCACTCGCAGGGGTGAAAAAGTCACCAATCTTCAACACTTTCAGTCGAAGTTACTACATACTGATGATAGATAGTCAACTTCAAGAATTAAATGATCGGTTTGACAATGTTAACATAGAGTTGCTTTCATGTATGGCCTGTCTTGATCCAAGTAACTCTTTCTCAACATTTGACAAGGAACGACTGATTCAATTTACAAAGTTTTACCCGTTGGAATTTCAAGATAGAGATATTTGGTGGCTTGATGATGAACTTGAAACTTACATTGCAGATGTAAAAAATGATCATGAATTTTCTAATGTGAAAGGGATTGGTGAACTTGCTCAAAAGTTAGTTAAGAAGAATAAGGCTGATGTGTATCCTCGAGTTTATTTGTTGTTGAAATTGGCTTTGATTTTGCCGGTTGCTACTGCCACGGTGGAGAGGATATTTTCAGCGATGAATATTATTAAAACCACTCTCCGAAACCAAATGGGCGATAAATGGTTGAGTGATTGTTTGGTTCCTTACATTGAAAATGATGTATTTGAAACTATTGATAATGAAGCTATCTTAGAACATTTTCAAGCTATGGGGTCTAGGAGGATAGCATTGTAATTTGAAAACATTATTATGATTAGTTAATATTATGATTAGTTCAAATTTTCTTTATTTAACTTTAACAAAAAAATCAGTTAAAATCCGCACCCGCTGGATAAAATTCCTGGATCCGCTCCTGCCTGGGTAACCCCTCCAATCCTTCTTAGGGAACAAATATAGGAAAAGAAGAAACACGGCCACAAAACTTTTTCGATGATTACATGTTCTTAATATCTAATTCAAAAAACTATGTCATTGGAGTAGTGAACAAGAAGAAACTGATGAGAACAAAAGAGTGAAACAACAGATCATCTGTCCTTTTCTGCATGAAGATTGAAGTTTCTAAGATGTGATAAGTGACACTCGAGGAGTTTTTAAAAGAATTGGAACAGGAGGAATAATGCTGCATCAAGGATGGGGAAAAGAGAAAACATATTTAGCACAAAAAAAAAAGAATTTACGATTTTGCATCAAAAAATGTTGTCCAACAGCTATGTGTGTCTTATATAATGTTATATGTAATTATGTATTAAATGACAATGTTAACATATTTACTTCATTATTTTACTTATTCTTATTTTTAGTATTTTTTTTCCAATTTTTTAAAGCAATATTATAGCTTTTTGTTGTATATCTCCAAATATCACTACCGATACCACATCAAGAATTGATTGTCCGATACGTCCTAAGATAACGCAACCTTTTGAACCCTGATGGAGTTGAGGCAAAGCTCCACTAAGAATTCGAACTGTTACATGATTCAAGATGGGATATCTTGCTCTAGTAAGGAGTCTGTAGTTCCTATATAATCCCTCCGATTTTCACAATCACAAACTTTAAATGAGAGACCAGCAGGTAAAGTCAAATTTGAATATCCTATTTATGAAGGCCGGTTCTCAATTCTGAACATTCTTATGATTAACACTTCTGATGCAAAATTGCAAATAAAGAAATTGAAATCTTTTACCTGGCTCAATAATGAACAGTTTGCGCACCATGGTAATTCCAACCTTGAAGTGTAACTCGTGGGGTGATGCCTGGAGGTACCTCAAAGGAGAGAGTGATGGGCATCACCTCACCAGGTACCAGAGAGAAGTAATTGTCAGAATAATGAACTGGTAGAATTCTTGTGTCTTCCCCTTCCTTTTGTTCTTGCTTTGAAGCATGAACAGAAAAATTGAGAAAAAAAGTAACTCCAACCTCAGACCCATTAATTTCTGCAACCTCAAATTATTAGCTTCCCTTGAAAATTTTCTGTAAATCCTCTGAATCAAATTAGCTTCCTGTTTACTCTCAGCATGATTATCAACAGGTTCCAGTGAAGCCATATCAAAATCATTTTCACCATTATTTCCAATGAAATTATTCTTGTACAGCAGATTTCTGGAATCTGGCTTCTTCGAAGTGTTCTCTACATGCATCCGCATTTCATAACTGGACCCTCTTATCATAGCCTGTGAAGTTATTTTGAGGGGTATTTTCTTCTTCCTGTACGGTTCCAATAGTTCGTAATCGCCACCAGACAGATGCAACCAGTAAAAATTTCTTGATAATATGCTGTAGTCCGAGGCATTATAGAGTTTCAGAAGTAAAAAGTACACGGGCTTTGGATTTTCAGACTTTGGGTACTTCATCTCAATAATAGGTACAGTTTTTTTAGATGGCACAGAGAGCGCTTCAGTTACTTTATAGTATGGACATGCTCCTTCCAAATCCCAAACGGATGCTTCTATTGCCACATCAGTCAATCCATCTGATGTAGTGTTAACAACCTGTACAAGGTAAAAAGAAAGGGACCAAAATTCTCTTCATCTCAACAAAGTTATTTGACTGCATTATTGATTTTTTATAACTGAAATACAACGAGTGACTATCCATAATACTAAGTTTTATGGAAGGGAAAAAAAGCGTCTTTAAATAAGTTCTGCTTGAAGATAAGAAGAAAAATATAAAGCATGTTTTCTCATCTATCTATCTATACTACTATAATTAAATAGACAATTTAGTTTGTCCTCTTTTTTTTGTTCGCCTTTTGACTTTTTTTACATTAAGTCAACACTTTATTATTTATCGATCAAAATCAGAAACTGGAATTAGTATCGTAGTTTTATAAGGAAACGAGAATTAGTAGTATAGTTTTATAAGGAAACAATAAAAATAAGATCATCTTACATAATATTAATTGGTCTCATTTATTCAAATATATATAATAATAATACAAGGTTAAGTAAAATTATATTTCCATTTAGATAAAATAGTTCGACAAGAAAAAAAAATTATCATAAAAATCATCTACCTAACTTAAATTTGTTATTATTTTTAAAATATAAGTATAATAGTAGTTTCGAGTATAAATGAGATTTAATCGTTACTTAGATGATATAATTGCTATTGTTATTAAACGAAAAATATTATATACTAATTGACCATATGATTCAAGTATTAAATAAAAAATAATTACTCCATCCGATAAGACTTTATAAAAGGCTTAAATATAAATTACTACCCTAGTACCCTAAACTATTGGTCTTATTCCACTTCGGTGATTCACCTTTTAATTTTGTCAATTATATGATTAAACTATTAATTTTTTTCACTTCCATTCAACTGGACCTGCCATGTCAGAAATTGATAACGGGCTCCTTGGGTAGGCCATACTTCAGCTTATGTATAACTAAAAAAAGATTATTTTAATATCTATTTACACATTTATTATACATTAAAGGGCAAATTCGTCAAAGCTTTGCTTTCATCCCCTTCTGACCCAATCAGATGTATCAAGCATAGACCTAGGTTCAAAATGGTATCGTCTAGATTATCTTCCTCATCTCTATAAATATCTTGCTGAGCTTTGTATTTTCCGGTAATGCGATTCCGGTCGATAAGATTTTGTGCTCGTCAGAACTTTTCTAGATTTACTACTGTTTTTTTTTGTTTAGTTATTTTATATAGAGTATTGTTTTTGTGTTGCATGATTGTCGGAAATGGCTTCAGCTTGCATAAACAACATCGGAATGTCATCGGAGAATTTTTTGGACTGTCTGGCGACCTTTCCTTCGTACGGTTGGTTGAGTCCTCGAATCTCGTTTGGTCGTGATGAGGAAGCTTTAAAGTCTGCTGGAGTTATTAAACCTAAACCTCCGTCTCCGGAGAAAAACCTAGATGATACTCCGGAGGAATCAGATCCGAAAGTTTTCGGAAAGGAGTTTGGCGCTTTTGAGTTTAGACGGTGATGATGCTCCCCGCCGACGAGCTCTTCTCTATTGGGAAGCTAGTGCCGCTCCAGCTCTCCATGTTCTGGCCGACGACGATATCGTCGGAGACAAGCTCACCAAATACGCCGAAAGCTCTTCGGAGCAATGAGATTGGGTCGGAAGAGGATGAAAACAAAGATTTAACGAATTTTCCCTTTAATATATAATAAATGTGTAAATATATAATAAAATAATCTTTTTTAATTACACATAAGATGAAGTGTGGCATACCCAGGAAGCCACGTCATCAATTTTTAACGTGGCATGTCAAATTGAATGAAAGTGGAAAAAATTAATAGTTTAATCATCTAATTGACAAAATTGAAAGTTGGATCATTGAAGTGGAATAAGGTCAATAGTTAGTGTAGTAATTTATATTTAAGCCTTTATAAAATAAAATTCAAAACGACAATAATATTATAATTCTTCAAAAAGACCTTTCATTCAATTCAACGAAGTCAAAAATAAAATTAGTAATATAATTTAATAGTAAACGTTTATAAGATCGTCTTATTTAATATTAATTTGTTACCATTATTTGATAAAATTTTATTACAACTTAGATAATATAGTTTGAGAAGAAAATAATTTTCACATAAATCGTTTTATCTAACTTGAATTTGTTACTCTTAATTAAATATAAGTGTAATTATATTCAAGTATAAGTAATATAATTTTAAAAAGTAATTAATTATTAGAACTATTTTACCTAATAAATCTAATAACATATTTATGTATATTTTTTTACAATATCACAACTTTATAGTAAAACCCCGTGCTTTGCATGGGGTGTATATGCTAGTACTATTAAACCATCAAAGGCTCCAAATTAGTGCAACTTGTCAAAATATTGTTCCCCAAAACTCTTATATCTTACCTTTCAGGGGTTGTACTTGTATATAATGCATATTAACAATATTTATACTCACGATGGTTAGTAAATATATGACGCATCGAATAATGTTCCTCCTCATGGCACTTAACATGAATGGCATGACAAGGTAATTACAAAATGATTGGTATCGTTAACATGGTTAGGCAATGCCCACTTACCTCTATAAAATATGTTGCCAGATTCAGCTGGACATGGATTGGTTCCGCTGCAGAGCGACAGCCATAGAACCCTGCTGTTTGGTCATGGAGGTGATCATAAAACTGGCCTCTAAGACCTGTCCAAGGATTTTGTGTTTTCCAAATCAGAACACCTGTGTATTTGCTCCACATTCGGGAACTCCACCCTTCAAGGAGAGCTTTATACTGAATATAATTAACTAGTTGAGCCTGGGATGAGATTAAAATACAAGTCAAGTCAACTTCTTGAAACAGATGAAAGGAGACAACATCATACATTATTAGAGAAAGATGTTTGTTTACCTTAAGACAAAAATCATCAAGATCCTTCGTGGTTCCATAAAGTAATATCTGGTCATGAACTAAGTTTGGTTTTGAGTAGGGAATGTATTTATGGTACTCCCATATGGGATTTGGAACTTCTTCTGTGTAGCCATTTGATAGCTTCTTGAACAGAGGAATATGCCATCCTCCGGAGGCATTGTTGCCCTGATAGTAGCTGCAACAGGCATTCCAACAGAACCAACCTCAGGGTTAAATCCATAATTGTAAAACTCATCCTTAAAAAAGTTTTCAGGGTTCTGAATTTCGTACGGGCCATCTGTGAAATCTCCCTTCCCATTAGCAAATCCATCCCACATAGATCCTTGTATGTAAATGCGTGTACCATCAAGATATTGACTGGGATCCTCGAATTCTTCTGTTGACTTGCCAATTTCATTCAACTCCATAAAATATGGGTGGAGTTTCAAATCACTTCTCAAAGCTGTGTTGATGTCATCTGGTGGAACTTGTTCATTTCCTCCCACCCACAAAGCAAGGCTAGGATGATTCCTGAGAAGCTTGATAGTGTCTCTTGCACAGAGCATGAAAAGATCATGATCTAAAGGGCCATCAGGGTTTGAAATTGGGACACCTCGACCATCAACATCTCCAGTTATCCAAAACTCTTGCCAAACCTACAAAAAGTACATCAGGTAATGCATATGCCCTTTCACCAAAAAATAGTTGATTAGCTAAAACTAAAAATACAACGAAATTAATTGAAGGCGTCAAACAGGTGGCATTGAGTGAGATTAAACGGAAGTATAAGATGGGTGCCAATCAGATGCAACCTTTTTTCACACAACAGTGCTTATGACCATATTAATTCTACTTATTCATTTTTCAGTTATTAACAGAGATCCTGGTCAAGGACAGAATTCAAAAATTATATATGTGGACGCAATCAAGGATCAAGAATTAACTAGTCTTAAACACTTAACCAATCAAATTAAATTAATTATAAAATTCCACTTAAACATGCAGATAATATATAAGTATATATATGTGACATTTTCAAATAACCTTGACGAATTATGCTTCGATACATTTATAATGACCAACTCGAAAGCACCAACTGTAGATAACTACAAATTTCACAGCAATCAGAGTGATATAAGCAAGGATCAGTAATAAACATTGAACAAGTCGGTCATTATTAATCCTAATAAAACTACATCAAACACAACCAATTAATAACCATGATGAAAACACAACTTCAGCCTAATTTTTGGCTTTTTCAGATGATTTTTGATCTTCTAGAGGACACAGCCTATACCCTCTCTTTCTCTAATCTTTTGCCAGTATCTTCATCTTTTAAATCCTTGCTTCAGACATTGTCCCAAAGGACCCAAACAATGTTCACTTGTATTACTATTGTTTGTTTAGTCTGTAGTTTTTTCTTTCTCAAAGTATGAACTAAATAGACAAGTGAAATGACAGAGCTGAATAGACAAGACTTGAAACTATGATTGAATGCACTAAATAGACGAGTAAAATTAGAGCCAAATTAATAAGTGATGAAACGTTAAGATGAAACTGTAAGACCCCGAATTTTATGAAATGAAAGTATTCAATTTTCCTATAATTATTATTCTATTTAGTAAATGGTTAAATGGATAAAAGGTTAAAGTTAAGGGTGATATTTGAAAATTTTGCAAAGAAAGCAAGTTGATATAAAATATTCGTTGTGTCGGGTAATATTCGTTTTAACAGGGAATATTCGTACAACGGCACAATCATTGGTGGACCCCACAATGGAAGTATTGTCGTATTTAGAAAACGACAGGATTATCTTTTTATAAAAATAACGGCGAAAGTTTTACCGTTAAACTGTTGAACTACCCGGTAGTAAAAGTATAGTAATACGCGTGGTTGCATAGTAGCACACTGTATTGATTATTGATGCTTACGTGAGAAGTCACTCAGTTATACTCAATTATTGCTATAAAGATTGCCGTGATAATATCTCTCATATTATTGATTCAATTATTGTCACAATATCATCTGCATAATATTTATTATTATTAAATCAATAATTGAGACGACAAAGTTATTCATATTATTATTTGTAATATTGACAATGTCTAGAAAGTTCTGTCGAGGAGAGGTTTGGTCACCTAATTGCGCGCCAATAGGGAGAAATCCTTATCGAAAAGCCCCCTCTTTCCTAGGAATGATCTGGTTGTTAAATATTGTGAGTTATAATATTAATGATGAATAAGTTCGTGTTGATTAAAGATGAAATTGATATTTTCATTGTGTTGAGATTATTAGTGTTAGTGAAAATCGACATCTATTTCGATAATAATGGATGTCTGGAGGTTATATTGACTAGTCGGATAATTAATCGGATAAATGAGCAATTAATTGTTATTAGTTCACATGCATATAACTATTTGCTCACATGAATGGAACTGTTGATTCACATGTATTACTATTAGGAGAGGTGGTGCAATATTGATAATACTTGCATGACTAAATTAAAAATTGAGGTATAGATGAAGGTACTATACTGTAATTATTTTTTTCACATGATTGTACTATTAATTCACATGATTGTACTATTGATTCACAAGATGTACTATTATGGGAGGTGGTGCAAGTTTGATAATACTTGCAGGACTAAATTAAAAATGAAGGAAATGATGAAGGTATTATACTGTAATATTTCGAGCCCCAAAACATGCAATTATCAAAACTATGTTTTCCTATAAATAGAAGCTCATTCTTCTTTCATTCTCACCAATTCACTAAGACTCACAAGAGCAATTATAGAAAGAGAAGCTATAGAGAGAAGTTTTAGAGATAAAGTAGAAGAGAAGTCTGCTATCTCACTATTCCAATGTAAGGGATATTATTTTGTTCAGTATTCATAGGAATAATATTTTCTTCCATACTCTGTAGTATGTGAGTAATATTATTTCGTCACGTACTCCTGATTATACCATCATTCGGTTAAAGTATTGCTTCTATATTCCGTGAAATTAGTAGAATATCTTTGAAATTTGCGCTTCATCTAGTATCGCTTTACAAGGATATTTTCTACACATTCTTGTTAGATTTTAAGTTTTTCATGCCGAAGTACTGTCCATGAGTACTATTCATTTATACGGTACTATTCACAAAAAGTACTATTCACGGGTACTATTCACAAAGTACTATTCCCGAAGTACTATTCACCAGATACTATTCACTCGAGTACTATTCACCCGGAGTACTATTCATAACAAAAATTAATTTCTTTTCTGTCCAAATCAATTTTGATACATTATCATTCTTGAATTTTACTCCACAAAGCAGTATCATGTTGACAATTTGGACAATATTGAATTCTGGATAAATTAAATTATAAATCTTTAAATATTTATCCTTGAACTTGTTTTATTGAATTCTTATATCATTGTCATCATCCTCATGTTTATATTATGTTGAAAGTCATTCGTGTCCTGTAGTGTATAGATGGACTTGGCATGATTATGACCAGGGATTATTCGGTATAATCATGATCGTAATGTTACAAATGATGTGGTAAAAGTCCTCATTGGCCCGTAGTGCATTGATGGACAGTTGTTGGCATGATCGCTTGACCATTGATGAATACACGAATATCCTTGGCCCAGAAAGTGCATGGATAATTTGTGGTCGTGATACTAAAGAATATCCTTGGCCGTAGTGCAGGGGTGATTCGATGATGTGAATTATTTATTAAGCTGAGTCTCAGCGATAAAATTGTTAATAAACTTTTTAAATCATAGAAGATAGTAGATATCATGCTCTACTTGACTCTTCTTGTTCCGATGCAGTTAAACTTGATGTTTATTGTATTTTATCAGTTTAACACTGTTGAAGACTAACGATAATTTATTCTGCATTATCTTAGTCATAATATTTCTTACTGGGCTAGTTGAGCTCACCCTTTGTTTTCATTGTTCTCTTCAGGAAATGAGAATATAACTGGGACTAATCGGGTAACGGAGTGACGGTCCAGATGTTTGCATTAGTAGTCCTCACTATTCAGTGAAATAGTGTCATAATAATTGTAATGAGGACTTTATTTGAGTTTGAATACTCTCTACGAGACATTATTTGTGTTGAAACTCTCAGCTACGTTTTGTCGTACTGTATAAAAGAAGTTTGTATTTAAATTCTGTACCATGTATTTGGCGACTCAAGATGGGTGATGTATACCTATTTTGGGGGCGTCACAAAAACTATGATTGTATGTGTTATACTTTCGGAAAAACTTTTTTGAAAATTTTCAATGACCATGAAACGTTTGAAGTTATGCACAAAAGTTACAAGTTACAAAGTCATTGGAATTATTAAGTATTGAACATTGCAAAGGCTATGGCAAGTCAACTTCTACGAAAATAAGCTCAAAGCAATCTAATTCTCTATACTTGATACAGCCCCATTTCGTATCCTCTGTCTATGATCATGATATTAATTCATCAATAGGCTTATTACATAGTATTTGGCTAATAATTTTCAAATTTGAGCTTTTATTATTTATCTTTTTTTATTTCAAATTTTGAGTCACGATACGAGTCTAGGTCTAGCAACATCTAAAAACCGATAAATAATGACAGAAGTATGCAAAAAGACAAAATAATTGATACTTTCCCCTAAAATGAGGATGTTGAACCAGTGTAGAAGAGAAAAGAGAAAACGATTGTCAATGCATGCCAGAGCACCAAATACACTCAAAATTCTTGCTAAATAGCCTTTAAGGATCATCCATGTGAACAAAGAACTAAATATTCAAAAGGTCCCATTGATCTTCTCCAAGGAACACTATATCCCAATCACACAAAAAATATTCCCAGAAGCGCATTCAAACACCATCACAAGTCTAAACCACAATATTCACACTTTTACTAGAAGAAACAGTCTCAACTGTACTTGCACTCTGCTCAATCACCCATTCCCAAAAACTCTTTTATGGGGAGTGATAGAGAGACACACACACAGCACGAGAGCTTACCAGCAAACCATAAATATCACAGTAATGATAGAACTCTGGCCTCTCAGCCAGTCCCCCACCCCAACAGCGTATCATGTTGAAGTTCATATCTGCATGAAATTTGATATCTGTTTTGTAGCGTTTCTTTGAAAGTCGCAACAGTCCATCAGACAATATCCAGTTTCCCCCACGAATGAACACTGGCTGCCCATTCACCTTAAATAACCTGTAAAATGTAGAGACACAAGTTATCAGACATACCTATAGCACGTCAAAAATAAGTTACCTTTTACTACAAATTTATCAACAGATTATACCTCCCACCAGTTGCACTGTCGACATGACTCTCTATTTTCCGAAATCCAAAAGGATTGCTCCATAAATCAGATTCTCCATAACCCTTCACCTCAACAGAAATTTCAACATTGTACAAGGATTGCTTTCCCATACCATTTGGCCACCATAAATTGGGCTTGTAAAAGAAAACCTATAAATAACCATTAACATTTCAAATGGAGAAATGCAACAGGAATAAAATTAGCTTTCTTTTTGGGTTGCATGCCCCTAGGTAATGCTTTTTTTAGATTGAGATGGATTGATCTCAATCGCTATATCATGTATTTTCGTTGCATGATGCCTCCCCTTTCCAGTTTTATGAAGCTTGATGGGAACTCTTTTTCTTGGGATTTCAATTTTTTTAGAAATCTCACGGACATGGAATCCAGTGAACTGGTATTTGTGGTTATATTGATTGATTTTTTCTTATTATATCCTCCACTAATAAGCACATGTGAACATTAGATTCATCTGGTACCTTTTTCTTGTAAGATTATTCATCTTTCTTTACTATCTCTGTTGTTCCTACTCTTTCCCATTGGTTTCGTACATATAGAAAGCCCATCTCACTTCCACAGTCGAGGCTTTTCTTCGGTATTTAGTAGTAGAAAGATGCTTCCGTACATTTAGAAAGTCAATCTCACTTCCACAGTCAAGGTTTTTCTTTGGTATCCAGTTTTAGAAAGATTGAGCACTTAGTGATCTTTATTAGGGTCGCAGACAACCATACACTATAAGACCTTGTCTCGAAACATTTATTTTATGTGAAAACAGAATAATGAGACACATGCTCATTTATTTTTGTATTATTCTGTTTCGCTGGAAAATATGTTGTTATCACTTTTGAGGATTTGAATGCGAGAGGGATGCTAAAATTTTCTGGAAGTGTGCTTTCTTTCCAATGTTATGGGGAATTTGAAATGAGCGTAATGGTATACTGTTTAGAGGGAGTTCCTCATCTTTTAAGTTTGTTATAGGACAAGTTATTTTTCTTGCTTACTTTTGAAGTTCTACTATGGGGGCCTTTAGGGTATTTATGCGATGGGTTTGTGTAGGGCTGAACTTTCTAAAGTGCTTTTTTAGACTTTTTTTTCATGAGATTGATGAGGGTGGACTCCCTGTTTACCTAGTTTATTGTACTCTTTTTTCTATTAATAAAATTTCTTTCTTTGTTAACATGAATAAAAATTAATGCAATGAATGGCAAGCATGAAATATTAATAACAAATTGAAGTATCTTAGGATATGTTATAACACATCAAATTTAGTAATTATAATAACAAGGTTTTTGTCAAGCTACATACACATCTTGCCAGTTCTCTGACAATCATGCAAGTGACTTGACAATAGAAACAGGTATTAATTTGTGTAGAATTTCTTATGGGAGATATAGTGGTTTTCAGCAAAAAGAAAGACTACTATGGTAAATAGAAAAGAAAACAAAAACAAAGGGTGTAGCAAGTAACAGAGCAAAGAAATTTTATTCCAAATTGCGCATGCTTATTCATAATTCCCAAATTGAAAAAGAATACTCACTCCGTCCAAAAAAAGTCGTCCTATTTTTGTTGACTTTTTTAGCGATTTTAAGGTTTGCATAACAAACATCTAAATATGATTGTTTTCCCAATAACAAATTACTAAGTTAAGTCATTAAAGCCTAATATTGAAACAAAAAATTATTGAAAAAAATTATGTCCAAGTTTGGCATATTCAAGACTTTATATTTGTAATACAAGTCAACATATATTAAGAGTACTACCTCTTTAAGGACTGATTGAGTATTGAGTACTTGATCAAATAGTGGATGCTAATTGAAGCCATCTGCTTTGTAAAATATACTATTAGTTATTCTTGGGTAACAATGACCATAATACTAATATAGCAATATACTAGTGAAAGAAAGGATAATAGAAATCCCCAGCCCCCCAACCCCCGGAAAAAAAACAAAAAAAGAAGTAAAACCCATTCCAAGACAAACTACATAGCCATAATACCAAAATTTCCGCTGTGCGTCAGTTAGAATATGGGATGAATAACATAGACTTCACCTACCCTTTTTAATCCAATTAGTTGCAAGATTGAGCCAATTCCAACCCAAAAAATCATGACTGGACTGAATACTTACCAAAAGAAATACAGACTTGAGTAAATACAATCCCTGTAGTTTCCTTCACTTTATATTCCTACGATATTCAAGCTTTACTTTATAGCTTCATGTTTGACTTTGAGCATAGAGGTACATTCATCGCCCAAAGTATATAGACAGAAAACACAATAGTCTGTATAAAATAATCTGCAAGTCATCATTTTCTCATCCTACAACATAAGAACGTACTAAAAAAAACTACGGTCTGCTTAAACTAAAGTAAACATGTAAAAAACTGACCTCGGGAAATGTATATTGGACACGAGCTCCTGGAGAAATAGACACGTGTTCCTTCTGAAGATGCTCCACTAAGCAAATGTTTCCTTCAAGTTCAGTTGTCACTTGGATAGTCAAAGCACACTCAGCAACCCAGGCACTTCTGTTTACCAATTCAGAGGTTGTATGCAAATAAACTCTATTATAACCATCAAAGAACGACGAAACCAAGTGAGGATCCACTACTTTCACAGGCTGCGAAAATGTTTATAGAAAGAAAATTATCAGATAATGGAAGTGAGCACAAATATAATAATTTTTCCTATTTAGGCTCACTCGTACCATTGATCACTTGATAGCTTTTATCTAAAGTAGCATATGGAAGTGAATCCAATAAATTGCATAAGATATTACCTTTCAAAAAATAAATGAATATATTATAAACAAGGAGAAAGGACATAAGTAATCTAGCCTGCTTAATTTAAACCCGGATACAAATACTAAGTAATTAAAGCTAACAATATGCTTAAATATGGCTGATATTAAATTATAGGTAATTGTTAAATCCACAACACTTTTTGTTATTTCCACAACAAAAGTGTCGTTGTAGATGTATAGCCACGGTAAAAACCGTCGCTATAGGATCTATAGCGACACTTTTGTTGTGGAAGAAACAATTTCTGTTGTGGATTTAACAATTCCCTAAATTATATTCAATTTTAGTAGACAGATCACTTGCTTTAATAAACAATTTGCACCTTGAATTGACTTTCGTCCAGCAAAAGTAGAGTTTTAAGTAGTAAATGAAGAGAATAGAGTAAGAATAACACATAAAAGGTTGTTAAGAAAAATTTAAGAATTCCAAAATCCAATCAAAACTCACCCCAGCAATGGAAATGGATACTTCATCCCAGATGCCAGTGTTCCTATCCCTGTAATAATAGCACGCTGGTCATAAGCCCCAAAAAATCTCCAAAACTCTATGATGCAAACTCAATGGACCGGGGCTCCAAGGTTCTGTTGAAATATTAAGATAAATACACTTTTGAAGCAAGACAACAGAGATCTTTGATTTTGACGAGTTTTTAGACAATAACTTTTCAGAAAATAAATTTTCAATATGATACTTGAGTCAACAACAATAAGCCATCTCCATAGAAAACAATATCACACTAGCCTCCAATTTAACAGACTAAGAACCAATATTTAATGTTCGATAATAGCATTAGCATAGAAAATTATCTTCCTTACTTCCTTTGTAGTAACAAACTTCTTCTAATGAAAAGGTGCAAGAAGATAAAGAAATATGAGGTGAAATGCTTTTGACAATCAGGAGTTTAAGCAAGAAAGTGGTCCTCATAAAAAGTTCAAATACAAGAATACAAAATAATAAATAAGATACATTATTGTATGCATCGGGAATCATGCATATTTTTAGAAAGTATGTCTTCAACTTTATAATCATATAACATCCATTATAAAGTGCAGGAAAATTTTTAAGGGAAAAGATATTCATATATTGCCAAACACATGAGAAGAGTTCTAGTTATCCTATCCTTTCCCTTCCCATCTATCCCATGTGCATCACAGCAGAAAAAGGAGAACGAGGACCACACTATATAGAGAGCCGTAAACTTCCACAAAGAGAATTATGAAGGTCTTAAGTTGTCTAAAAGGATTGAAGACCAAACCATCTACCGACTTGGTAACCAATTAGAGGAGTCAATTGACATTAACACATGGCCTATGTTACACAGACTCTTCACTTTGCTCTAAAATACCCGTGTCCGACACTTGAAACTCGGACAAGGTTATGGTTACTGGACACTTCATTTTGTGTAAGAAATTGGTAAAATTGAGGATTAACCGTGTCGGACTCTTCAAAATACTTGTCCAACAGGATACTCCATCTGAGTCCATGTAACATGTAACATGGCACATGGCGCCACATATACCATATAAAAGCAGTCCCAAGCATCTTCTACAAAACAAAAAAATAACCACATGCTATTTTTTAGTATTAATTGTAAATAGTTTAAAAATAAATGGCCTAAAAAGTGCATTATATAGACCTCTTCTGATTTAAGAAAATAAAAAACCAAATATGCCCTTCCGTGACCATAAATTGTCAGGATTTCAAACTTTTGCAACCTTTTAGTTAAATATTGTTCTGCCTTTGCCTTCAAGCCAACCAAACTAGAAATAGTCCTCATCCCTATGATGCAAGAGTAATCATTTTCAGAAATCCTGCATCATTACCCTTCATTGTACTTTTTCATGGTAAAGTAGACTGAAGTAGTGATACTGTTCACTGTTGCAATATTCTTCACGATATAGTTACGTATTATAGGGATTTTATGTCTAATTGTTGGATGAAGTTAAGATATACAATGAGACTAAATAAGAGTATTGGATAATTTGGGTTTATTTATCACTTATAAATATATCTGATAAGTTATAAGAGAATTTTCACATTATACATTTGCTTATTTAGGATTTTCCTTTGTTTATTTCAGAGATATTACCATAGATTAAGGTTTCCACTTTGTTTCCAACTTGACACACTACCATAGAGGAGTCTTGTCAATGTTGAAAGCGTGACAGACAAGAAACAACAGCAATTTTAGGACAATTCAAGAGATATTCTCTAACATGGAAATGTTTATGGTTCATAATCTAATTGGGATGCTTTTTCTATAATTGCAAAGAAAAGGACATATCAAAGGTTAATATAACATATCCCATAGTTCTTTTTTTTAGCTAAAAGATGATTTTATAAGGATGAGAGAAAGAGATCTAATGTAGGTAGAAGACAAAAAGTCCTCCCTAAAAAATACAAAAGAAAGCAAAGATTGAATTATTCATCATAAGTTTTAAATAAGTGTGAAAGAAACTTCTTTGTTTTCAATATATGTTATGATCACGTGTTGAAATTTTCAGAACAGAACAGTCAATTCCATGGTGGTCTACTCAAGTGTTAGATTTAAGATTTGATATCACAAGTAATCACACAAAAATTAAAGAACAAAATATAAAAGAACACACAAATTTATCCAGCTTCACCAATTTAGCTAATCCTACTTGTCTGATGTATTTATTTAGAAGTCTCACACACACTACATAATACACACCAAACAATGCTTTTATAAGGCAAAGTTTGATTTTTTGGAGGTGATAGTGGAAAAGTTGACAGATAAGTCACCCTAGCTCTTAAAACATGGGCACAATCCCATAAGACCCAATACATTAGTCAAACTCAAGACCGGGCTACTAATATTTCCCCAAGCCTAAATACACATTACCCTTGGCTTCGAGGGAACCCCGCTTGACCACCACCGATTTGAAGGCGGGCAGACAACTCAGCCACCGACGAGAGGTCAGAAGACGCCGCTTTCACCTTCGGGAGCTAGATCCTAGATACTCGAATACTGTTGTAGTGGTCATTCGTCGGGCCAAAAAAAGTACGAGTCAATCCCAACAAGCAAGATAAACTCACTAGGGAATCAATCCTCTAGAGAATTCTACTACGAAAATGTACACACTAAAAACATCTAAACATTGTCAACATGCAGGTAAAGAGCATAAATTTAAATCAACTGTCACCTTATAGGAGCCATCCAGTCCCAGCCCTCGACATATTGTGTGGCAACATCTTTCCCAATCTAAGACAAAAACATGATGATATTAGTAGTAGTTTGCAGAGCAAACTAATAAAGATACATATACTTACATACATAGTTGTCAAAATCGTACGATACGCAATACAATATGATACAGTGATAATTCGGAACATATCGGGGGGTGAATCAAAAATGACACCATATATGATTCAGTTACAATTCTTACGAAACGATACAATACGCGATACATTTTAAAGTTGGCAACAGATTTTTTTAGATAAATCCGAAAGACTAAAAGTAAAACTTTCAAGTCTTCTACCATTTCAAATGAAGAGATTTTTTAGCACAAACATATTCTATATCGCTTGATGAACTTTTAATCACTTTTTAGAGTTTTATATCTTCTTCAGAATGTCGCTCTGTTTCTCACATCACTTTCCATAAGCACATACATAAATCTTCACTTTTAATTTGAAATATTCTCTTTTGTTTTATAGATTAAAGGTGAATATGAATTTTTGTTTTCTCTTGTTATTCTATAAAGATTACTAAAATAACATTTAATAAATCAATTTAGAGTATTTTGGATACTATTTAACTTTAAAATTTATTTTTGGTCTATAATAATATTTACTTGATTACTTTTATATATAGTCAAGCTAATATGCTTGATTGTCCAATAACTTGTGTGATTTATATGTTTAAATATGTATTACCATATTTTATTTTGTTTCTGTATCATACGATACGATACATGAAACACGATATGAGACTATGAGAGTCACTATTTGACAACTATGCTTACGTATGAGTCTGAAAATTAGTTGGGAATAATATTTTTTATATCAATCTACTACTTGCATGTGCTTCAAGTATTTACATAACTTCCAAAAAGTTAGTAACTTCCTAGATTTAGAGAGAATAAATCTTCCAGTTATAGAAAGATGCACAAATACCTCATGGTCACCACCTTGGCCTCCCTCTGGAGGAATCTTTCCGGGATGATCAGGAGGATGAACAAGAACAGCAAGTAAATTTTGACCTCCAGGATGCAGAATATCAGTGACATCAAGAGAATGTCTTCGAAACATCCCCTTTGGCAAGTCCCTTTTGTGCCCATTCAAATACACTTCAGCCGAATAATTAATAGCCCGGAAATTCAAGTCCACATGCTGATTGGCCAACTGGAAAAAACATTAAAGAAATTGATATTCAGAATACGAATAGATATAAGTAATACTCCTGGGAAAAAAAATATGTAATACTACCCAAGTGCCATTTCAGCCTTTTGGCTGTGCGGCACGATTTTTAGATTACTGAAAATATATTCATATATTATACTTCCGATATAAGTTAATATCTTTAACATATTTATAATGCTTTTTAAAGCGTGTATATATACATATATAATGTGCTTTTTGGTTTATCTTAAAATTTGTGTCAGCCAAGAAGAAGAAGGGGTTACTAAGATGAGACGGAGGAAAATACTATGCACAGAATAGGAAATGGTTAGTAAAGAACAGCATAGTTATAATGACACTGCTGATAATAATAATAAGAAGGCAATTTAAGGAACAAAATGAAAAGTATTGAGAAACATTAATAGAGCTCATGTAATGGAAGCACTCTACTTCAATGACAAAATATGGGGCTAAACAAATGACTTTCAGTTTCATATACACCTAATGAGTAGGTTTCATACCTATGAATCCGATATTATTAAACTTAATTATTGCTATTTTTAATTGTTTTTTAGTATTTTTTTATGTGTTTTGTGTTTATTTCTTATAGGTTGGAGCTGGAGGGACAAATTGGTCATTTGGGAGAAGAAAAAGGTCAAAATTCATTAAAATTAGAGTTAAGTGGCATTTTTGTAATTATGTGGTCCTGGTCAAGCGCCTAGGCGCTTGGAAATGGCCTGGGTTGAGCGCCTAGGCGCTCATGTGCGGCTAAAGAAGGATTTTTCTACTGCTAAGTGGGTTTTTGAAGCCAAGTAGGAATCTAAAAGAGAGTGGGGACTAATACTAATAGGAGAAGACGTTAGAAAAGATGTATCACTTAATTTTTGAAGAGATTTGCAGAGAGGACAACGAGGAAAAACACGAAGGAGAATTGCAAGGGCTGAAGATCAAAGAGAGAGTATTAGAGCAAATTCAGAGTTTCTTCTTCTCTTCTCTAGTTTTATCTGTTGTAATTATTTGGGATGTTTGGATTATTAATCTGGATGATGTTTTTCTTTATTATTATTATGAACTAAATTTTCATTAAGATTACAACGGAACTTGGTATGTAGTTTAAATTGAATCTTTCCATTGAATGAAAGTTGGTTTTTATGGAATTGTTTATTATATCTTTTGTTTATTGATTAATTGTTTGGCCAACAATTATTGTGATAATCTATATGAAATTGGAAGATGGAGTATAGATTCAGATCTGGATATGATAACATCTGTTCATATAATCTGAATAGGGTTAATATGATTAGCATGTAGGATAGGAATATACCTATCTGTATTTTGTATCCATTGAAAGAATTTGTGCGTAAAACCCTAATTAACTTGATTCACATAGGAATATAGTGAATTAATTGACTAGGGTGTTCCTTGTAATTTTGTGTCTTAAGGATCGGAGTTAAGAGGATTTGTTCACGTGTTTTGGAAAAAGTGTGTGAATTTTATAAAGCATTCTTGGATAATGATTCATATTAATTAATTGATTTAAATGTGAAGTAAATTGGTTTAAATGAAATACCAAGGGAAGTTGTAATCTTAACCTATTAAATCTGCAATTATTCTTGTGAAATTCTATTTTTAATTTATTAGTTTGGTTAAGTTTAATTTTCAAATCACAAACAATATTTCGTAGTTTAAAATAGGATTAATTGTATTGGAATTAGTAATTGATAAATATTAGTCTATTTCCTCGTGGGAACGATATCCTTGCTTGCTGAATATTACAATTGAACGCGTATACTTGCGTGTTAAAGTGCTATTAAAAAATTAGGCAACAACACCCAACACCTAGTTTGTAGGCAGGATTAGGAATCGTGAGTGTGAATGGGAATCTCATTTCTATTCAATTAAATTTTGGCATTTTGTACACTTATTTGTTTATTGGAATCTCATTCCTTATTGGGGGTTGGTAAAAGATAATCTTTTTTTACCCTTCGAGAATATATAAATAAAAGATACTCCCTCCATCCCCAAAAGGATGAGTAAAATACAATTGGCACACATATTAAGAAAAGTAAAAGTAGAGAAAATAGAGTAAAAAAGTTGTAAATTTATCTTTAGCGGCCCCATAAGATTATATAAAGTGATGAGTACTTTTAGTTTTTTTATACAAATGGACCCCACTAAATGACATATTTACATTTCACTTTATGTACTTTATCTCATCCTTTTGGAGACAAAAAAATTGTATTTGTAGTCATTCTTTTGGGGACGGAGAGACTATATTCAAAATGTGTCCAATTATGAATTACCTTAAAACTAACATTCAATACATGCCCCCCAAACACTTGAAAGAAATATATCATGAATTTGTCTACATGGAATCTCTTACCATCAGTGAGATTCCCATACCTAGTGTTTCATTCTGGTGTACCAAATGAGACTAAAAGATGTTAGGTTTGTCTAACTTTTGGTAGTAAATCAAAATTAGGAACTCAATTTTGCCTTAAATATCCAGATTCAGATCATAATGAGGAAGAAAACAATCAAACATCTGTACTGGGAAAACACCTTGTTAAAGTATTATCTTTAAAAATTTACAAGTGACTTATCAAACATAAAGTGATATCTTATAGGTCAAGGGAGAAAGTACAAGCCAAAGCTACAACTGCTAGACCAAGTAAAAAGTTGATTAAGGAAATCACAATGAGAGAAAAATAAAAAGGGGAGGGGGGATTAAAACTAATAGAAAAATAATTACAAGTCAAATGATAAAATTTTAGGATTGAATAAATAGTTACAGATTTCGTTCCTAAGCAGTCCACAAGCGGCATTATTAAAAGGTGATCAGCTATGTTACACAGACTCCGCTGGAGGTTCTAGTTAGACACGGTATTTTGAAGAGTCCGATAGGGGTACTCCTCAATTTTGCCAATTTTTCCAATAAAATGAAGTATGCAATACTCATGCCTTTGTCCGAGTGTCAAGCGTCAGACATGAGTATTTTAGGGTAAAGTGAAGAGTTCATATAACATAGGTGGTCAGTCCATTGATTTCATCATCTCAATATTGTCTTGATGTTACAAGTAGACAATGGTAGACACAAAGCCTTAATCATGTCTTCAATTGTTGTGCACTTAACCTACTACCTAAGACTTTTTTATTCTTTTATCGATGATGAACTTCTACTAATATTTTCTTTTCCTATTTTTTTTTGGAAAGATATTCTGCTCTTCTAGTTATCTAGCTTTACCATCATCTCCTTTTTCCAATGGTGATGACATGCATCTTCATAAGATGTTATCATTAACAAATAGAGCTTCTAATAGAAGGCACATCTAGCTTTCCATAGACTCTATAATACCATCCATAGGAATCTCTAATACCATATTTCATCCTTTGTAGATATATAATGATCACAATATTTAGTTATTATTTGACTTTGCTTTAACTACTACTATTCCGTCCGCTACAAAACAGATGTCATAATTAACTTGAAACAAAGCTCAAGGTGGAAAAAAAGTTGATCACGTGAGTTTATTAATACCGTACTTTTGAATCAAATCAAATATACGAGGGGTGGTGGGATTTACAAATTTAACTTTAATTTTTGGAAGGGTAATACAGTCTATTCAAAATATAATTGTGTTGCGAATGCTAAAAGTGACAAACATTTTGGGACATCCTAAAATATATTATTAACCACATGTTACAAACTAATGGTCCTTTTCCACGAAAAAAGTCTCATATGCAAAATTTATAAACTTTAAAAATATATTGTCATTCCATGTTTAACCCTAAATTTATTGCGTATCAAAATTAATGGAACTCTTGTTTTGGAACAAAAAATATAGACAAATGAGACTCTTTTTGTGGACCGAAGGTTGTAATATTTAATGAGATATCGCACATTTTAAAACATCAACCTGTAGGCACATAACTTAACTAAGACTAGTGAGATTTTCACACTTCATCGAATAAGCCAGATTCAGAAGGGAGAGAATTGATGAAAGCAACACAGCTTTAGAGATGACAGAGTATATATGGTAATCAGTAATGCCCTCATATCTCCAGATTAGAGGATGCTTTTGTCCGCCAAAGAACTGGAGATAAATCAGTAATGGTGAGAAAAGAAAAGGAATAGAGAGATGAAGAAATAGAATGTCAGTGAATAATGAGCACTTTAGGATCTGGTCTTGTCTTAACAGGTTCCTTTTATATACACAATATCCAATTAACCCCAGAAAATCCCCGTCCAAAGTCCAAAATAAGGGAGTTTCAAGAGGGGGGATCTCAGGACTGTCAAACAGGTTTGAAGGGAACCTTAAGACTGTTAGAAGTTCCTCAAAGAAACTGCCTTTAGAAAGATAGTAAATTAGTTATAGACAAAAACAAGTTTTCATCATGAGAGCAAATTGCTAATATACACTACGTCAGTACCTATCCTCCTTGTTGCTTATTTAAACTACTATTAACAAATAAACCTAAAGTGTACTTAAAGAAATGTAGTTCATTGACAAAACAAAATGATATTGAGAGATGCAGGAAAATGTGTATATGTCCAAACAGAACAAGCAAAAATAATATATGCAAGTATTAATAAATGTCCATCACTCGTAATGCATAATTTTGAAAATACATACGCAATAATCAAAAATATATATATATATGACTACACGCAAGAACCAATATTATGTAGGTCACTCATGTCAAACCTTTGACAATTAAGTATGCATACCAGCTTATACTGGAAACTTGTGAAAAACCAGAAGGTGTAGTACTCCCTCCCTGAATCAGCTATATCAATAATCGACTCATTTTCCAACCCGTAGAAAGGATCAGGTATGAGTTCGTTCTTTACAAGGGTCCCCAAGACACTGTCAATTAAACCACCTTAGCTAATAAGCAGAATATACAATATAGGAAAAGCAAAACATTACACCCCTAACTTTGCCTAGTAAAAAATTATTACAACAATGTATCCTTATCTGCATAAAACAAAGAGTAACACTTCAAAAAAGAAGAATAGTGATTTGACAGTAGCACTGGATTATATGATATTCATCTTTATAATAATTTTTGAAGATTAGATTTCCAACCACACTGGAAAGAAAAGGGGAAAAACAACAACAACTTTATCCTTTACTCAAATTATTATCTCATTAGTTCCTCTATTTGTGTTCACACTTCATAATTAGCACATACATATGGTAAGCATCCCTGTCCTGAGGCTGTGGTCTAATTTTGCATTAATCTCCGGTTCAAGTTCAAATTTCTCTATATGAAACGCAAATAGAAAAAAAATTCTCGAAATTAACCAACTTCAGTAGCATTTTTGCATCTCCTAAAATTTAAAAATAAATGCAATTTCTGAATTTTTACTGTTGATCTATTTAGAAAATGAATTAACCAGTAACTGAATTTTGCTCATTCAATATTATGACTGATAACATTAACCACCTACTACACTAGCTACTTCGTCACTTTCCAAAATTAGAGATACATTTTCCTTTTCAGTCCGTTCCAAAATTAGAACTACTTTTTATTCCTAATTTACCAATAAATTTCTACTATCAAGTTAAGCATCACTGATCACACCATCACTACTAATATTAGTGGTACACTTGTGCCTTAAAAGTCGTTGATTTGGAAATATCTCTAACTTTGGAAAGGACGGAGTATAACACACAGTTAATTACGAAGTCCAAAATTCAATAACTTTACAGTATTAATTCAACCAGAAACTGTACGGAAGAGAGACAATTACGTTCCGGGAACAACAGCCTCCATCCATGGAAGCTTAGTGGGAGCAGAGGAAGGCGGATGAGTGGTGGTGAGCTGAATTCCGGTAAGTTCAACCTCAGTTGATCTAGCTGCCAACCATGCTTTATCCAGCACCGTCTTCCCTATATTCTCCGCCATTGTTGTTGCTGTTGAAAATCCCTAATTTAAACCAGTAAAATGAGAGAGAAACACAGAAATTCTCTCCATATTTGATGAAGAGAGAGAAAGTGGAGTGTGAGAATTGGGATAGTGTCGGTGGGTCACGCGGAGGAAGAAGATGTAGCATTTTTATGAGGGTGGGACCAAACGTTTATCTATCCGCGGCTCCGGTATTATATGGACGATGAGATTTATTTTAAATTTTGGACGAATTAAATGATTTATTGAGCGAACGGAAAATTCAAAATTATTTATATTTTATTAGATAGATGGATGGTGGGATTTATCCCAAATTTTAGACGGTCCAGATGATTTATTGAGTGAGCAGAAAATTTAAAATTACTTGTATTTTATTAGATAGATAGATAGATTCACCCGAATTTACAATGTGTCTGCAATTTTTTATTAGTGGTTAATATGAAATTAATTTTAATTAATTGATCAATAAAGTGTCGATACGCAGGTGAAAAAAAATTTATCAACGTGTCAACACTGTGTTGGTCAATTAACCAAATTATCATGAATTAAGTTCGTGGTAATCGGATCCTTCTTAGAAGTTTTAAAAATGACAAAAGAAAAGAAAGTTATAAATAAAAAATTAATTTTTCTGTCTAATTTTTTTTTAATAAATTTTTAATGAATGAATAAAAAATAAATGAGCGGAAAATTTAACTACTTTTTTATCAAACTTAATAACTTAAATGTGAAATTAAGTTTTTTTCATTTTTTTATAAACTTAATAAAAGATGAAAGAAAATTATAAATTTTCTATTCTTTTCATTTTCATTATAAATTAAAAAAATCGTCCAAAACTCAAAATCAAAGTGTTACTTTGTAATTGGATACTTACGTTGTTTTTGGTTTTCATTTTTTTATGAAATAGAATGGTCAAATGAATGAAACGAATTATATAATAGAATGAAAATGATCATTTTTCTTTTATTTAATTAACCACACTAGAAATGGAATAAATATTTATTAGGTGTTTGGTTTAAATTACTTCAATATATATATAAAAAAATAAATATAAACTTTGATTAATTAAAAATTCTGATACGTGTTAAACAAACCTCAAAAATGCTATCGTGGATTATTATATGACGATGAAGGTAAGTGGGTAGAAGGTTTCTTTGAGAAAATTGAGAAATTCAATTATTAAGCGATTATGTATACACCATTCACCCCACTCCCACTCCCACTCCCACTCCCACTCCCATTCTTTCTAAAAAAAAATAATATTTAGTAATTATATATAAATGATATATTTAATAATAATTTATTTAATTGGATCATACTAATGGTATGTTTGAAATTTAAAATATGGGTCGATCTATATTTGAACTATAACCATATGGTTTTAACCCACATAACCCATATTAAAAATAGTTAATATGGTTTTAGTTCTTAAATGAAACCATAACCATATTTTGAAAACAAAAACCAACTCATAACTATATTTTACCAGGCCTATTGGATATAAAGAAAGTTTAACCAAGGTTTTCATACCTGAACTGGTCATCCAATCAAAAAAGACACCAGATGGATGGATCATTGGTTCAATCAGTGGTCGATTGTTATGTCAATGACATTATTAATAATTCATAAAAATTTAAAAATTCTCGTTTTTATGAACTAAAACATAATAAAATTGAGTTACAATATTACTAAAAGTGATTAATTTTAATCTTTTAAAAAAAATTGGTACAAAAAAATATTAAAAATAGGTTCACTTAAAGTTGTAAACGAGTCGAACTGAACCGAACAGATTGTTGTTCGAATTCGACTCGAAAAGTTAAATTCATACTCGAATTCGACTCAGATTCGAATTGTATTTGAAAAACTCTATTCAGATTCGACTTGACTCGAATATTCATTACTCAAAGTCGATCCAACTCGGATCGAATTATATTCAAACTACTCGCGAGCTTCGAATTCAAGCTCGAATTCGAGTATTCACATAATAACTAACTTTATAATAAATATAATTATAAATTGAATTTATTATTTTACTTAGAAATAAGAAAATATATTTACTATTACACTTTACAAATATAAAATTTCAATTAAAATTAAAAACAGAATAAAATAATAATAGTTAATCATGCTAATTTGATTTAACTTTATATATAGTGTCGACGTCAGAATTTTTATTTGTCCCTTTCTGTTCTTGTCTTTTGGTGTTCTCATGTTAGATGAGATTTGTTTGAAAAGGTCTAACATGTATATGTCGACGATTGGACTGTAAGAGTCGCCAGTTGGAATTTTTAAATGGTTACACTGTAAGACCCCAACTTTCATAAATAAAGATGAATTTTCTATAAATATTATTTTTGAATATTATGGAATAAATTTGATATAATGTTATAGTTGTGGGTAATATTTATAAATTTTGCAAAGTAAGCAAGTTGTTATAAAATATTCGTTTGGTGGGGAATATTCTTTTTTATCTGGGAATATTCGTGACGACTACTCAATCATTAAGTGGACCCTATTAATGGAAGTATTGTCGTAGTAGAAAACGACAAAATTATCTTTCTATAAAAATAACTAGAGGTGTATACT
This sequence comes from Panax quinquefolius, assembly GCA_020205615.1. Lineage (NCBI taxonomy): Eukaryota > Viridiplantae > Streptophyta > Magnoliopsida > Apiales > Araliaceae > Panax > Panax quinquefolius. Next base: position 91,211,280 of record CM035165.1, read on the forward strand.
GTTAAAACCGTTGAACTACCCTAGTAGTAAAAGTACAAAGATGTCTGGCGTAGTCAGATAAGTAGACACGATATTGATTATTGATGCTTACGTGAGAAGTCACTCATTTACGCTCAATTATTGCTACAAAGAATTCTTTGCGATCATATCTCTTATATTATTGATTCAATTATTGTCACAAAGATCATCTATATAATATGTTATAGTATTAAATCAATAATTGAGACGACAAGTTATAAATGATTAATAATTGTTGAAAGATTAAATATGTGTTGATTAAAAATAAAATAATTTGTGGTAATATTTATTCAATCCTTGATGTATATAAAGAGTCTGTTATGAGACGTTTGTGGTAAGTTTGATTATTTTATGGGGGGGCTATATGTCATCATCTAAGAGTCTCTTCGTCAATAGTAATTACCTTCGTCAATAGTAATTACCTTTGTGAATAGTAATTACCTTCGTCAATAGTAATTACCTTTACCAAACGTCGAACCACTTGTCGTTTCACATTACAGGCGTAGAACCACTTGTCATTTCACATTACAGGCGTCAAACCACTTGTCGTTTCACATTACAGGCGTCAAACCACTTTTCTTTTCACATCACTAATCGTCAAGCCACTTGCGCTTTTCACATGGCGGGTCTTAAACTAGAAATCTTCTATAAATAGAGGCCTAGTGCTTCATTATTTTTCACTTAATTCATTCAAGCTATAGAGAGAGAAAGTATAGAGAGAATAAGAGAGAAAGAAGAAGAGTATTTTGTTCTTACACTATTGCGCAGATTCAATCTCCTACCAAAAGTAAGGGGTGTTATTCTTTCTTATTCATGAAGAGAAGCTGTTGTTATTCCATTGCTTATTATTTTGTTGGAATAACTCAGATATGTATTGGTGATTTACCCTATACTTGGTGATATTCTTCTATTATTACATTGGAACATCCTGTTTTTGTGTGTTTTACAGGACTGGTTCCGGCTTTTTATTATTATTCTATTGGAACATCCTGTTTGTGTGTTTTACAGGACTCGGTTCCGTCTTTTTATTATTATTCTCGTTGGAACATCCTCGTCTCGTGTGTTTTACATGGGACCGGGTTCCATTCTTTTTATTATTCTCATTGGAATATCACGCTCGTGCGCTTTTACGGGACTGGTTCCGTTATTTATTATTCATTGGAATAACTCCGCTCTGTGGTCTATCGCATGCATGGTGATTTCTTTTGTTATTCCATTCTTTATTATACCCATTAGTTAAAACTTTGACTTCTATACTCCATGAAATTAGTGGAATATCCTCGATATTTCAAGGCTTCATCCAAAGATCCTTTCATGGAAATATTCGCCTCAAGATTCTTGAATTTTACTCTACAAAGCAAAGATCATGTCGACAGCTTTGGATGTTATTGGTTCCTAGATAAATTAATTCTTGAACTTGTTTTATTGAATATCATTGTCATCATCCTCATGTTTATATTATGTTGAAAGTCATCTATGGCCTGTAGTGCATAGATGGACTTGGTATGATTATGACCAGAGACTATTCGGTGTAATCATGACCGTAATGTTACAAATGATGTGGTAAAAATCCTCAGTGGCCCGTAGTGCATTGATGCACAGTTGTTGGGCATGATCATGACCATTAATGAATACACAAATATTCTTGGCCCGTAGTTCATGAATAATTGTGGTCGTGATACTAAAGAATATCCTTGGCCGTAGTGCAGGGGTGATTCGATGATGTGGAATATTTATTAAAGTCGAGTCTCAAACTATAACAAATGATGAAAACCTTTTAAATCATAAAAGATAGTAGATTCTATTTTCTACTTGACTCTTTTAATAGATTCTTTGGTTCCGTTGTAGTTAAACTTGATGTTCATTATATTTTATCGGTTTAACACTTTCACAGAAGCTAATGATAATTTATTCTCGCATTATCTTAGTCATAATATTTTCATCGAGCTAGTTGAGCTCACCCTTTTCTTTCCTTTGTTCTCTTCGTGAAATGAGAATATAAATTTGGGGACTAGTCTGGGAACAGAGTAATGGTCCAGAGGATAGCATTAGTAGTCCTCACTATTTCGTGAAATAGTGTGATAATAATTGTAATGAAGACTCCTTTCGAGTTTGTATGATCTCTAAGTAGACAATATTTGTATTCAAACTCATAGTTTACGTCGTATTGCATACCTACAGCTTATATTAGTAAGTTGTATTTAAATTACGTACCATGATGTCGACTACCCAAGATGGGTGATGTATACCTAATTTTGGGGGCGCGATTGGTATCGAGCTTAGGATATGATCCTGGCTAAGATGTGAGAATAAGTACTAGAGGGAGAGACGGGGAATACCTTCGCCATTATATGACCTACCTAAGTTTATGTGCTATTTTTTGGTTGGCTCATCGTAATATAGGGATAATATGTTATATGTCAATTAACCTTTTGTTTTGTGGCGATGATCTCAAAAATGACATCCGAGAATGTTGAGAATAGCAATGGAGCACAAAGCGATCGTTGATTTACCACATATCAATAATCAGGATAATGTGCATCAGGAAGGCGACAATCCTCGTACAAATAACAACACTGACCAAATGATGAATGATCAAATGTTCAGAGGCTTTATGCAATTCATGCAACAGTAGACGAGAGCGACTCTCGCCCAAAACGTAGGTGGAAACACGGAAAACTCTCGCAGCACCGCTAAATAGTTCAAGGAGCTGGGACCATCGGAGTTTAAGGGAGAGCCAAAACCACTTCCGGGAAGCATGGATAAAGCAGATTACCAAGATATTTGATGTCTTGGGATGCTCCGAGGAGGAAAAGGTTCCTTCACGCGCCTTTATGTTATTGCGGAGAGGCGACATCTTTGGTGGGAATCCAGAAACGTACTCAACCCATCAGATCAAGATATCTTGGGAGAAGTTTCTAGAGTCGCTCAACGACAAATAATTTCACGAAAGTATTCGCCACATGAAGGAGGTGGAGTTTATCAAGTTGGAACAAAACAATATGACCGTGTATTATAATACGAGGCAAAATTTCATGAGTTATCACGGTTTTCGGCCCCACTGGTGGATAATGAAGAGAGAATGGCGCGAATGTTTTTAAGAGGTTTGAAGCAGGAGATACGTCAACATCTTATTTTCATAAACCGTGTTTGTATTCGAGATGTTGTAAATAGGGCTCGATTAGTGGAGCGCGATAACGAGTCAACGTAACTAAAAGAGAAGCGGTAAACAAAATTATAATACCAATGAGAGTAGTCATCGAAGCGGTGACAACAAGCGTGAGGGAATCAACAAAGCCGAGATATGGTAACCACTTCGGTGGTAATCGGGGCCAAAACAATAAGAATGGACATTTCAAGAAAAGGAGATTCAACAACGATGGAAAGACGTCAAAGACCAAAGACCGTTGTTAAGGAAGGAGAAAGACCACCTATCATATGCTTCAAATGCGGAGGAGAGGGACACATCGATCAAATCGCGCATGCCGTCATTCAAAGCATGTTATAATTATGGAAGAGAAGGTCACTTAGCTCGATTTTGTCGCCATCAAGACAAATTCAGCTAGGATGGATGCACCAAAGGTCAGTCCCCTGTGAGACCCCAGATTTTATCAATAATGATTTAAATTTTGTCGAAATAATTTTTTAATATTATGGTGTGAATTTAAGATAATATTATAGTTGTGGGTAGTATTTATAAATTTTGCAAAGTATGCAAGTGGTTATATTATATTCGATTGGTGGGGAATATTCGATTTAGCGAGGAATATTCGCACAACTACTCAATCATGGTGGACCCTACAATGTAAATTCATTTCGGATTGAGAAAACGACAAAAATATTTTATTGAAATAACTACGAAAGTTTTACCAATGATCATTGTTGAACTACTCGGTAGTAAAAAAACAAAGAATACGTGTGGTTGCATAAGAATAATACCGGTATTGATTATTGATGCTTATGTGAGAAGTCACTCGGTTTGATTCCATTATTGTCAATTAATAATATGAATTATTATAGCGATAATGACGTTTTGTTTTATTCAGTATTATTAACGTAATAAAGCGAAACATCTTTTATATAAAATGTAATACTTTATTAAAGTTATTCTATAAATAGAATATATTATATTTTATTATGCATAGTGTTCAGATAGTGTTTTTTGCATAGTGTTGCATAGTATTTGCATAGTAAAATATTTTTATATAAATAGAATATATTATATTTTATTTAAAAGATTTTGTTTTAAATATGGACCGTCAGATTAAAGTAAATCAATCTGGACTGTTTCATGGATTAATTACTATGCATTCTATTTTCTTATAAATAGAAGCTTATTCCTTCATTATTTTTTACTTAATTCATTGAAACTCTAGAGAGAAATTATAGAGAGAAGTTTATAAAGAGAAAATCTATATAGAGAGAAAGAAGAAGAGTATTCTAGTACTTCACTACTTTGATATCCGGTGTCTTTTTACGGTAAGGGATATTATTTGTTGTGCATTCGTAAGGGTGTTATTCTTTCTTCTTGAAGAGAACTTCATTATTCCATTCACTATTATTCATTGGAATAACTTTGTAAAAGTGGTATACCCTATACATAACCTCGATATGCAGATATCCTATACTTGGTGAAATCCTTTATGTTATTCCATTCTTATTTATTCTCATTGGAATAACTCAGATCTGTGAATCCCCTATACTTTGTGACATTCTTCTATTCTTTATTATTACATTTGGAATATCCCGTCTGCAATATATCTGGGGACTGGTTCCATTTTATTATTAAAGTCTTTATTATTCTGCCGGAATATCCTCGTCTGCATCTATATCTGTGGGACTGGTTCCATCATTTATTATTCGCATTTATTATTCTGTTGGAACATCCCTGCTCGATTGTGATTTTCACCGACTTGGTTCCGTTATTATTATTCGTTGGAATAACTCATACATCTGGCACCGCATGCATGGTGATTTGTTGTTATTCCATTTCTTATTATTCTCGGTTGGTTAAAACTTTGACTTCTATACTCCATGAAATTAATAGAGTATCCTTGATATTTCGTTTCATCTAGTATCTTTTCATGGAAATACTCTACGATCGTTCTTGAATTTTACTCTCTACAAAGCAAGATCATGTTGACAATTTGGACGATAATAATTCTCGGATAAAATAATTCTTGAACTTGTTTTATTGAATTATTATGTCATTGTCATCATCCTCATGTTATATTATGTTATATTTTCGCTTACGTGCATAAATGAACTTAGTATGATTATGACGGGGATCATTCGGTATAATCACGACTTGTTATAAATGATGTGACAAAAGTCCTCGGTGGTCTCAGAATGCAAAATGATGGATAGTTTTTGGTATGATTATGACCTGGGGGTGATTCGGTATAGTCTTGACCATTGATAATTTGATGAAAATCCTTGGACCGTGGTACGGGGATGATTAGATGTGGTGGTTTTGTTATTGTCGAGTCTCGTTGATAAAAATTGATGAAAACCTTTTAAATTATAAAAGATAGTAGACTTTATTCTCTACTTGACTCTTTTAATGGATTACATATTCAGCCGCAGCTTAAACCTGGTTGTCTATTGTATTTTATCGGTTTAACATCGTTGAAGACTAATGATAATTTATTCTCGCATTATCTTAGTCATAATATTTCTTATTGGGCTAGTTGAGCTCACCCTTTCTTTCACCGTTTCTTCGTGAAATGAGAACATATTTGGGACTTAGTCGAAAGCGGAGTAATGGTCCAGAGGATAGCATTAGTAGTCCTCACTATTACGTGAAATAGTGTGATAATAGTTGTAATGAGGACTCCTTTTGAGTTTGTATAATATCTAGTAGACAATATTTGTATTCAAACTCACGATTTATGTCGTATTGTATACGGACGCTTATATTAGTAAGTTGTATTTGAATTTATGTACCATGTAAGTGGCGACCCAAGATGGGTGACGTATACCTAATTTTGGGGGCGTCACGGTTGGTATCGAGCTTAGGATATGATCCTGGCTAAGATGTGAGATAAGAACTAGGAGGGAGAGACGGAAATTCCTTCGCTAGTATGACCTACCTAAGTTTATGTGGTATTTATTTGGTCTGGTCGAGTATAGGGATAATATGTGATATGTTATTTAACCCATGTTTGGTGGCGATTTGAAAATGACATCCGAAAATATTGAGATAAGCAATGAAGCACATGAGACCGTTGAGTCACTTCAACCAAAAGGTAATGAGCAACAACACGATAATAATCATAACTGGGTGGCAAGCATGGCCATCTGAACAATGATAACCATCGTGGGGGAAATTATCATGTCAAGAATGGTAACCATTTCAAGTGGTAATCATGGCCAAGATAATAAGAATGGACATTTCAAGAAGAGATGGTTCAACAATGGCGTGAAGACGCGTCGGCAGATCAAGACCCGCTTCAAAAAGAAGAACGACCACCCGGTCAGATATGTTTCAAATGCGACGGGAGGGACACATCCGTCTCAAACTGCATTAAACAATCCAAAGTTTGTTTTAATTGCGGAAGAGAAGGTCATTTAGCTCGATTTTGTTGTATGGTGAAGTCAAGTCCAAATTGGGGACGGTGGCACCAAAGGCGGATCTGGACAAAAACAAAGTCTGGTGGTTTCATGAAGAGCGTTTTTCATGACTTCTTAAAAAGCAAGTGACTCGAACGAAGTTAAGCACAAGTTAGTTAATTATAAATTCTTGCGAAGTCTATACCTTATTAGATATCGGTTCTACCCATTCTTTTATCTCACTTTCTTTGCGTTCAACGTTTAAATTTAACTCCGGTGAAGTTAGACTTTGACTTGTTGGTTGAAACCTCGTTAAGTAGAGCCTTCGTTACCTCCAATCGCTTTTTTTTAAATCTTGTTTGATTCAAATAAACACTTTCGTGTTACCTGTCGATATTATCTCTTTGAAAATACTTGCCTTTGAGGTAATTTTTGAAAACGATTGATTAACTACTCATTATTCTTTTTGCATTGTAAGGTTGTTAGCTTTCATATTCCTAACCAACCTGTTATACGAATTCAAAGTAACCAAACCCTAAAGTTAATCAACTTTATATCAAGCCATAAGTAAAGAGCCCCGATCCTTTCGTTGTTGACTTCCTTGTGTGGAATGCACCAAGCCGGGACTTTCGTAAGCAACATCGTGAATGAAGATGGCAAGTTTATAGATATCATTGTGAGGTCTTTATCTAGGTTAAGGATAGAAGTCACAGATTGGTATCAATGTGATGTACTATCCAAGTCTTGGATGAGAGTCACGATTTTGAATGATATTTCTATTATTAATAAATTTTACGGCGTATTCTTGAAGACTTCTTAGCCTACTTAGAGCGTGAAATCGAATTTTGTATTGACCCGAAAGATAAAAAACCCAATTCTTAAACCCTCAAATATTTCTTCAACTAAAATGAATAGTTTACATGGTTTATGATGAAAGTCATAATAAAAGCATTGGACTAATGAAAATCATGGGTATATGAAGTATTAGTAAGTGTTATGATGAGTTATGTTGGTTATTATGTGAAAACATGAAAGTTTCTTAGAAATCACAAAGAGTTGAAAATCAGATTTTGGTGAAAAACGTAACATGAAATTCAATTGACCATATCTCCTATTATATTTTGAATTTTTGAATGTGGTCAAGTCCTAGAGTTAGATCTATGAGTTACCTAACTAATACAAGTGGAATTACTGGAAAAGGTGTTGTAGATTTTTCGTGTGGACTGATCTTAGCAAAAGAGTGCAAAGCTGCAAAAACCGAAAAAAGCTGCTGCCATGATTTTAGACGGGCTGTTTCGGCCACTTAAATTATGAGAAAAATTCTGGCCTTTTGGGACATGAAAGTATATGGTATAAAGTACCTCCTGTCCAAAAATGAGCTCATTCTGACTTAAAATGAGCAAGTTATGACTATTTCAATATTTAGGTTTTTCCGACGAAAAACGCTATAACCAGAGTTCTATAACTCAGATGACCATGAAATTTAAACTAGAAGCTCACGTTAACATGTGTAAGGTCCTGCCAAGATTTGGGAATTTTGGAGTTAAACTTGAGGTAGCTAATTTCTTAAGGAATTAATTAGAAATTGATTTTTGAAAAATAGTAAATGAATTTTAAAATTCCAAGAAAAATATATTTTCATTATGGGTCTATATTATGCTAAATCCCGGAAGAAAAGAAATATTTTTGGGACTGATTTGGTATTTTTCATGAAAATAGTTTAATTACTGAACATATGAGTTAAATATGTTATGTGAAGTAACAAAGTTGAAAATAGGATTTTATGGCTAGAGAATCCTATATAGAGTATATGCATATTTTTTGATGAGGATTTGATAATTGGTGATGATATTTTATGAGTATGGCATTTTGAATGATTAAATGCATTATATGGTAAAAGCGTAAACAATTAAGATAAATTGTTTATAAATTTGAGAAGTGATTAAAATATTGTTATAATATTAATGATATTAGATTATGAGATTATTAAGTGATTGAAAACATGGGGATATTCTTGAATCCTCGGATAAATTATATTATAAATGTTTAATATTTATCCTTTATCTCATTTGATTAATTCTTTATATCATTATCCTCATGCTTATATTATGTTGAAAGTCATCTGTGGCCTGTAGATAGACTTGGTATGATTATGACCACGGATTATTCGGTATAATCATAACAGTAATTGAATACACAATTATCTTTGGCAGTAGTGCATGGATAATTTGTGGTCGTGATACTTAATGAATACACAATTATCTTTGGTAGTAGTGCATGGATAATTTATGGTCGTGATACTAATGAATACACAATTATCTTCGGTAGTAGTGCATGGATAATTTGTGGTCGTGATCTTAATGAATACACAATTATCTTTGGTAGTAGTGCATGGATAATTTGTGGTCGTGATACTAATGAATACACAATTATCTTTGGGTCGTAGTGCATGGATAATTTGTGGTCGTGATACTTAATGAATACACACGATTATCTTCGCCGTAGTAGTGCATGGATAATTCGTGGTCGTGATACTTAATGAATATCCTCGGCACGTAGTGCGGGGATGATTCGATGATATGGATTAATTATTGAAATTTGAGTCTCAAAGAATGAAATATTAATCCATGGATGTGGTAAAAGTCATCTTTCGTCAGTAGTGCATTGATAGACTTGGTATGATTATGACCACGGATTATTCGGTATAATCATGATCGTAATTGAAAACACGAATATCCTTAGCCAAGATAGTGCATGGATAATTCATGGTTGTGATACTATTAAATTCGAGTCTCAAGATATTATTGGTTTTGATTGTATATCTTTGGCTGTAGTGCAAAGATGAATTGTTAATGAATATCTTTGGTGGGATTGCAAAAATGAATTTAATGTTTTCAACGATAAAGGTATTGTAGGTATCGACCTCTTATCATACCAGTGTATCGCACCCTAATTTCGAGGGCTTAAATTCCATAAGGAGGGGAGATTGTGAGACCCCAGATTTTATCAATAATGATTTAAATTTTGTCAAAATAATTTTTAATATTATGGTGTGAATTTAAGATAATATTATAGTTGTGGGTAGTATTTATAAATTTTGCAAAAGTATGCAAGTGGTTATATTATATTCGATTGGTGGGGAATATTCGGTTTAGCGAGGAATATTTAAAACTGGCTCAATCATTGGTGGACCCATTAATGTAATTATTGTCGGATCGAGAAAACGACAAAAATATTTTATTGAAATAACGGCGAAAGTTTTAATCACGATAATGTTGAACTACTCGGTAGTAAAAATAACGAATGTCAATGTGGTTGCGTAAGTAATAATACCAGTATTGATTATTGATGCTTATGTGAGAAGTCACCGGTTTGATTCCATTATTGTCAATTAATAATATGAATTATTATAGCGATAATGACGTTTTGTTTTATTCAGTATTATTAACGTAATAAAAACGTAAACATTTTTTATATAAAATGTAATACTTTATTAAAGTTATTCTATAAATAGAATATATTATATTTTATTATATATAGTGTTGCATAAGTATTTTGCATAGTGTTGCATAGTGTTTGCATAGTAAAATATTTTTATATAAATAGAATATATTATATTTTATTTTAAAGATTTTGTTTTAAATATGGACCGCCGATTAAAGTAAATCAATCTGGATAGTTCATGGATTAATTACTTATGCATTCTATTTTCTTATAAATAGAAGCTCATTCCTTCATTATTTTCTTATTTAATTCATTGAAACTCTAGAGAGAGAAATTATAGAGAGAAGCTATAGAGAGAAAATCTATAGAGAGAAAGAAGAAGAGTATTCTAGTACTTCACTACTTTGATATCCAAGTGTCTTTTACTAGTAAGGGATATTATTTGTTGTATCCGTAAAGGGGTGTTATTCTTTCTTCTTCAAGAGAACACATTATTCCATTCACTATTATTCTCATTGGAATAACTGTAAAAAGTGGTATACCTTATACATAACTCAGATATGCAGATATCCTATACTTGGTGAAATCCTTATGTTATTCCATTCTTATTTATTCTGTTGGAATAACCTGTATACGTGGAATCCCCTATACTTGGTGACATTCTTCTATTCTTTATTATTCTGTTGGAATATCCTGTCTGTGCTATACGCCGGACCTGGTTCCATTTTTATTATTCCGTCTTTATTATTCTCGCCGGAATATCCGCATCATCTGCTATACTGTGGGACTGGTTCCATCATTTATTATTCCGCATTTATTATTCTCGTTGGAACATCCCGCTTGTGTGATTTTCACCGACCGTTCCGTTATTATTATTCTCATTGGAATAACAATGTCTATGGCAAGCACCGCATGCATGGTGATTTTGTTGTTATTCCATTTCTTATTATTCTCAGTTGGTTAAAACTTTGACTTCTATACTCCATGAAATTAATAGAGCTACAAAACAGTATCATGTTGACAATTTGGACGATAATAATTCCTGGATAAAATAATTCTTGAACTTGTTTTATTGAATTATTATGTCATTGTCATCATCCTCATGTTATATTATGTTATCTTTCGCTTACGTGCATAAATGAACTTTAGTATGATTATGACCGAGGATCATTCGGTATAATCATGACTTGTTATAAATGATGTGACAAAAGTCCTCAAAGTGGTCCGTAATGCGTTGATGGATAGTTTTTGGTATGATTATGACCGGGGTGATTCGGTATAGTCATGACTATTGATAATTTGATGAAAATCCTCGACCGTGGTGATACGTGGATGATTAGATGTGGTGGTTTTGTTATTGTCGAGTCTCAATTGATAAAAATTGATGAAAACCTTTTAAATTATAAAAGATAGTAGACTTTATTCTCTACTTGACTCTTTTTAATGGATTACATATTCAGCCGCAGATTAAACCGGTTGTCATTGTATTTTATCGGTTTAACATCTTTGTTGAAGGCTAATGATAATTTATATTCGCATTATCTTAGTCATAATATTTCTTCTTGGGCTAGTTGAGCTCACCCCTTTTCTTTCTTTATTTCTCTTCGTGAAATGAGAACATAAATTGGGATTTAGTCGGAAGCGGAGTAATGGTCCGAGAGGATAGCATTAGTAGTCCTCACTATTCGTGAAATAGTGTGATAATAGTTATAATGAGGACTCCTTTTGAGTTTGTATAATATCTAGTAGACAATATTTGTATTCAAACTCACAGTTTATGTCGTATTATACACTACGATTATATTAGTAAGTTGTATTTGAATTTATGTACCATGTAAGTGGCGACCCAAGATGGGTGACGTATACCTAATTTTGGGGGCGTCACAGTCCCAGAAAAGTCAAAACCGGTAGTGCAAGGGAGAGCGTTTGTTGTGACCTCCCAGAGAGCAAGAAATCCAAATGAGGTCATCACGGGTAAGCTTATCATAAACTCTAATGAAGTCTATACTTTATTTGATACCTGGGTTCTACCCATTCTTTTATTTCTCTACTTGCGCTCATCGATTAAATTTGACTCAGGAGAAATTAGACTTTGACTTATCTGTGGAAACTCCGTTGGGAGAAACCTTCATTACATCCAATCGTTTATAAGTCTTGTTTGGTTCAAATCGGTACCTCACATTACCCGGTCGATCTTATTTCATTAAAAATACTTGTATTTGGCGTGATTCTAAGGATTGATTGGTTAACTACTTATCATGCAAAAATTGATTGTTTTCGTAAAGTTGTTAGCTTTTCATATTCCTAACCAACCTATTATGCTAATTCAAGCGACCAAACCATTAAAATCAATCACGGTCATCTCAAGCCATAAAGCTATTCGTTTATTGAAAAACGGATGTCAAGCTTTCTTAGCTCATGTCACAGATTTAAACAAAAATACGCCAATTTTGAACGATATTTCTATTGTTAATAAATTTCCTGACGTATTCCCCGAAGAACTTCCTGGCCTACCCCCAGAGCGTGAAATTGAATTTTGTATCGACCTTGAACCCAGACAAAACCTATTTCAAAGCCCATATCGAATGGCTCTATTTAACTTCGTGGAGTTAAAGACCCAACCGCAGAATTGTTAGACATTGGCTTTATTTCGCCCCAAGTACTTCTCCTTGGGGTGCTCCTGCTCTATTCGTGAAGAAGAAAGATGGGAGTACGCGACTTTGTATTGATTATCTGGAGTTGAATCATGTCACCATCAAAAATAGGTATCCATTGCCACGTATTGATGACTGTTTGACCAATTGCAAGGAGCCAAATTCTTTTCAAAGATTGATCTTCGTTAGGATATCACCAATTGAAGATTAGAACCGTGACATTCCAAAGACGGCTTTCAGAACTCGAGACGGGCATTATGAATTCTAGTCATGTCCTTTGGATTGACTAATGCCCCGCCGCCTTCATGGATATGATGAACCAAAGTATTCAAGGAATATTTGGATCACTTTGTGGTCGTCTTTATTGATGACATCCTTATTTATTCCAAAAGCCGTGAAGATCATGAAAGCAACACTTGAGGTCGACACTCCAAAAGCTTCGTGAATATAAGCTTTATGCCAAGTTGAAGAAATGCGAGTTCGGCTTGAAGAAGTAGCATTCCTTGGGCACGTGGTATCAAGTCATGGAATATCCATTGACCAAAGAAAGATTGAAGCTATTCAAAGTGGGAACAACCTAAATCGATGACCGAAGTCGTAGTTTTCTCGGTTTTAATTTGGTTATTATCGGAGATTCGTGGAAGGATTTTCTCGAATCGCTACTCCATCGACTCGGTGACTCAGAAAGATACAAAGTTCGGTTGGAGCGAAGAATGTGAGAAGAGTTTTCAAGAACTCAAGAGGAGACTTATTTCAAAGACTGTTCGACAATACCATCCGGCTCGGAGGATTTGTCATCTCAAAGTGATGCTTGAGCAAAGGTTGGGATGTGTTCTCATGCAACATGGAAAAGTTATAGTTTATGCCTCATGACAACTCAAAGAATATGAGAGGAATTATCCTACTCATGATCTAGAGTTAGCGGTATTTATCCTGCACTTAAAATTTGAGGCATTACTTATATGGGGAGAAAGTGGAGATCTTTACGGATCATAAAAGCCTCAAATATTTCTTCACTCAAAAGGAACTCAATACGCGACAACGACTTTGGCTTGAACTGTTGAAAGATTATGATCATACCATCCAATACCATCCCGAAAAGCGAACGTGGTAGGTGACACATTGAGTAGAAGATCATATGCAAGCACGAGTGCGATATTGTCAACGCAAAGGCCCATTTTGTGTGACTTGCAAAGGATGGAGATAGAGTTAAAGACTCGAGGAAGCATGTGATGATAGCGAGTATCTGAGTAGTAGAACCGACTTTAATCGATAAAGTTAAAGCCGCTTTCAAGCTCTGACACTGGAGTCGATGCGTATGAGGAAGAAAGTGCAAGAAGGTGCTATCTAGGAAGCAAGAATCGATGAAGAAGGAATACTTCGAAGTCAACTCCGGACTTTGTGTTCCTAATGATACGATTTAAAGTATAATATCATGATGGAGGCGCACAACACACCATTTGTAATCCATCTCGGGAGTACCAAAATGTATCATGATATTAAATATACATTTTGGTGGAGCAATATGAAGAGAGAGATAGCATTTGTTTATCTCAAGGTGTTTAACTTGTCAACGAAGTTAAAGCGGAGCATCAAGTACCAAAAGGTCCATTGCAACCACTTGAAATTCCAGAATGGAAGTGGGAGCACATTACCATGGATTTCGATTCGGCCTTCCTAAGGTTTCTCAAGGCATAGATGCGATTTGGGTCATTGTTAATAGATTGACCAAGTCCGCTCATTTCTTATCGTCACGAGAAACTTATACACTTGAAACGTCTTGCTCAGTATGTACATAAACGAGATTGTAAGACTCGCATGGTATCTTGCGGTATCCATAGTTTTCGATCGAGACCCAAGATTCACTTCACGATTTTGGGTTAGTTTGCAAAAAGCTATGGGCACAGACTTACGATTTAGCTTTCGGATATCATCCTCGAGACGAGACGGACAAATGGAGAGGACTATTCAAACTCTTGAAGATCTATTAAGACTCTGTGTCCTTGATTTCAAGGAAGTTGGGACAAGTTCTTACCATTGGTGGAGTTTTCCTACAACAACAGCTTATCAAGCAAGTATTGGCATGGCTCCATTCAAGCATTGTATGGAAGAAAGTGTCGTTCTCCAAAGATCTTTGGGATGAGGTGGGTGAAGAAAGCGTTGTTGGGACCGGAGTTAGTACGTATGACTACGGAAAAGATTCAAACGATCCAAACAACGTATAAAAACCTCACAAAATCGACAAAAGAGTTATCTTGATCTTCATCGAAAGGACGTGGAATTCGATATAGGAGATCATGTGTTGTTAAGAGTTGCTCCATGGAAAGGAGTTACAAGATTTGGAAAGAGAGGAAAACTCAATCCTCGATTCATCGGTCCATTTTAATCCTCGATCGAGTAGGGCCTGTGGACTATAGACTCGCCAGCTTTCTGCCAAGTATGTCTCGTGTTCATAACGTTTTCATATATCCATGTTACGTAAATATGTGAAAGACCGAACCACATTATTGAGTTAGAACCCGGACGAAATAACGGAAGATTTGACGTATGAAGAGGTTCTGTTCAAATCTTGGATAAGAAGGAACATATTCTACGCTCCAAGGTTATACCTCAAGTCAAAGTTTTGTGGAGGAACCACGATGTTGAGGAAATGACTTAGGAGTTATAATCGAAATGAAATCAAGGTATCCTTACCTCTTGACATACCAGTCGTACCCTAATTTCGAGGGCGAAATTTCATAAGAAGGGAGGTTATAAACCCCAACTTTTATAAATAAAGATGAATTTTCTATAAATATTATTTTTTGAATATTATGGAATAAATTTGATATAATGTTATAGTTGTGGGTAATATTTATAAATTTTGCAAAGTAAGCAAGTTGTTATAAAATATTCATTTGCTCTGGGAATATTCTTTTTTGTCGGGGAATATTAAAGACGATTTACTCAATCATTAGTGGACCCCTTACGGAAGTATTGTCGTAGTTAGAAAAGCGACAAAATTATCTTTCTATAAAAATAACGGCGAGAGGTGTTACCGTTAAAATTGTTGAACTACCCCGGTAGTAAAAGTACGATAATTCTTTGCATCATATCTCTTATATTATTGATTCAATTATTGTCACAGTATCATCTGTATAATATGTTATAGTATTAAATCAATAATTGAGACGACAAGTTATAAATGATTAATAATTGTTGAAAGATTAAATATGTGTTGATTAAAAATAAAATAATTTGTGGTAATATTTATTCAATCCTTGATGTATATAAAGAGTCATTATGAGGCGTTTGTGGTAAGTTTGATTATTTTATTAAATATATGTCATCATCTAAGAGTCTCTTCGTCAATAGTAATTACCTTCGTCAATAGTAATTACCTTTGTGAATAGTAATTACCTTCGTCAATAGTAATTACCTTTACCAGACGTCGAACCACTTGTCGTTTCACATTACAGGCGTCGAACCACTTGTCGTTTCACATTACAGGCGTCAAACCACTTTTCTTTTCACATCACCACCAAAAGCCAGCCACTTTGCCTTTTCACATGGCGGTCTTTAAGCTAGAAATCTTCTATAAATAGAGGCCTAGTGCTTCATTATTTTCACTTAATTCATTCAAGCTATAGAGAGAAAGTATAGAGAAATAAGAGAGAAAGAAGAAGATTATTTTGTTACTACACTACTGCGATATTCAATCTCCTACCAAAAGTAAGGGGTGTTATTCTTTCTTATTCATGAAGAGAACTGTTGTTATTCCATTGCTTATTATTCTGTTGGAATAACCTGTATACGCGGTTTACCCTATACTTGGTGACATTCTTCTATTATTCTATTGGAACATCCTGTCTGTGTGTTTTACACCGGACCTGGTTCCGTCTTTATTATTATTCTATTGGAACATCCTGTCTGTGTGTTTTACACCGGACCTGGTTCCGTCTTTATTATTATTCTATTGGAACATCATCACATGCGTGTGTTTACTGCCGGACTGGTTCCATTCTTTATTATTACATTTGAATATCCACATTTTGTGCGCTTTTCTGTGGGACTGGTTCCGTTATTTATTATTACATTGGAATAACTTTCGCTGTCTTGATCTATCGCATACATGGTGATTTCTTTTGTTATTCCATTCTTTATTATACCCAGTTGGTTAAAACTTTGACTTCTATACTCCATGAAATTAGTGGAATATCCTTGATATTTGCGCTTCATCCAGTATCCTTTCATGGAAATATTCTTCTCAGTATTCTTGAATTTTACTCTACAAAGCAGTATCATGTTGACAGTTTGGATGTTATTGGTTCCTAGATAAATTAATTCTTGAACTTGTTTTATTGAATATCATTGTCATCATCCTCATGTTTATATTATGTTGAAAGTCATCGTATTTTGTAGTGCGTAGATGGACTTGGTATGATTATGACCGAGAGACTATTCGGTGTAATCATGGACCGTAATGTTACAAATGATGTGGTAAAAATCCTCAAAGGGTCCGTAGTGCATTGATGGATGAGTTGTTGGCATGATCATGACTATTAATGAATACACAAATATTCTTGGCCCGTAGTTCATGAATAATTGTGGTCGTGATACTAAAGAATATCCTTGGTCGTAGAGTGAAGGGGGTGATTCGATGATGTGGAATATTTATTAAAGTCGAGTCTCGGCTATAATAAAGTGATTAAAAACCTTTTAAATCATAAAAGATAGTAGATTTTATTTTCTACTTGACTCTTTTAATGGATTCTTTGGTTCCGCTTATAGTTAAACTTGATGTTCATTATATTTTATCGGTTTAACATCTCAGAAAGCTAATGATAATTTATTACGCATTATCTTAGTCATAATATTTCTTCTTGAGCTAGTTGAGCTCACCCTTTCTTTCACCGTTCTCTTCAGAAATGAGAATATATTTGGGACGCAGTCTGGGGAACGGAGTAATGGTCCAGAGGATAGCATTAGTAGTCCTCACTATTCTGTGAAATAGTGTGATAATAATTGTAATGAGGACTCCTTTTGAGTTTGTATGATCTCTAGTAGACAATATTTGTATTCAAACTCATAGTTTATGTCGTATTGTACACGATAGTTATATTAGTAAGTTGTATTTACATTCTGTACCATGTATCTGACTACCCAAGATGGGTGATGTATACCTAATTTTGGGGGCGTCACATGCACCAACTTAATCGAGAAAAGATTTGCACAAAGACATAATAATATGATACTGCTTAACTGGTCTGTGAAACTGAGATTTGTTAGGGTCCGGAGGTTTGATTAAGCGGAGGGAAGGTGTTAGGCACCCCCCGACTTCCGTGGTGACACAGTTACCGCCACTTTTCAATTTAAACTTTTATCTAAATGTGTGTGTGTGTGTGTGTAGGTCTATGTGCAATTATCTGGAAGTAGTGTTTTGTCTCGTTTGCACCTATATACAAAGGGTTTGACTTTTGTATAAAAGTTCAATTTTAACGAGATATGACAGTGATGTTTTGTAAAATAGGTTTCTCAAACTCTTGTGCTCAATAGTAATTGAGGCATTTGATATTTCTATTTTATTAAATGTTCGGCTTGATTGCTTTTATTATTTTCGAGATGCGAAAGATACATAGCAGCGCCGAACTCCTTGTGGGCATGAGAGCCATCTAAGAAAATTCAGACACCGTAAATAATTTACAAGCTGACTGCAACTGAAAATGTCCATCACGGGAACCGAATTTAGATTCAAAAATTGAATCTGTGATCACATGATTCCTAGGTGCACATGATGATGCAATATGTACAAAAGCTGTAAATAGTTATATATATATATATAAGTTGTATATATATATATATATGAACAATCAATCGCCATTTAAGTAAATTCGTGTACATGACCGAAATATAAATATATATATGTATATATAAGTTGTAAAAGACCACGAAGTGATCTCCAGGCCTGACTGGAATGTGTGTATATATATATATATACGATTTCTTTCAAAAATGTACCAAAGACGCGGACCAAAGACTGACTAAAAGAAAAATGAGTAGAAGCCAACAAAATTCGCGGGTCAAGAAGAATACATGGGTCAAAAAAGAACCCATGCCATATCAGTTTCAGAGAACACCGCTCTCTCGCTCTTCCCTTTCTCTCTCTCTCTATCGTGACCTTGTCCTCTTTCTCTATCGTGAGAGCTGAATCAAATCAGAAGGGTAAAAAGACGATCGAACAGGTGGTGTTGCAAATCGGAAGGTAAAGATTCCTATAAAGAGAATCGGAAGGTAAAGATTCCTACTTAATTTTGTAATTTTTGTTTGATTTGAAAGAAATCTAGGGTTTGTTTTGGGGAAAGTGTATTGTTGATGTGAGGGCTTCTTTGTTCTCTGTTCTCCATATATAAGCACCATATTCAAGCCCTATTTTTGTTCTCTGTTTACTACATCTCCATCTGAAGGCCTCTCTCTTATGTTTATATTTTTATTTTTATCTTAAGGGCCTCTTTCCAGTAATTTTTAGTTACGATTGGTAATCCTTCTAATTTGATTATTCTAATTATTATTTGAAGAGATTATCGTGTGTATACTTTCATTAATGTATAACAGACTATTTGTTTTATTCTATTTTTGAGTTGTCTCTTGAAATTTTTTTTGGAGGAAATTATGAGCTAGACCTGTGTGTATATATATATTGATTTCAATCTTCATTTCTTTCTTTTATTGGGTTCAATGTCAAAATTCAATCTTTCCTTTTGATAGACTGACTGGTTCTAAGTTTTAACTGTCTTTGTTAATTATTACTACATTTTTCAAGACTGCTTAAGTTGTGCAGTAATAATTATGGGATACATCTAGCCTGTATTAGTTTTTCTTATAAATTAGACCAAAAATAGTGAGATTTTTAAATAGTCACTGGGTCATTTTTTTTCCAGTTTAGTTATCTTAGTGTGAGATTGTTTTTTTATCTTAGATAAGGAAAAATCTAGCATTATGTGAAAATTTTCAATCATAAGCTAAATTCATAGTTCATAATATGTAAAGAAATTTTTGTAGTGATGCATAATAAATAACCTGTAATAATTTGTACACCACTTCAAATATTTGTTTGACATTTTGGCATTGCTTTGATATATAGTGTAATGCATGTTTAGGGGCTTCTTGTTGTTTAAAGTGCATGATAACTGTAGCACTTCAACTTGTTGGCAAAATTAGCATTAGCTAAGAAGACTTCCTGGATTTCCATTCTTTAGCAAGACAATTAATTCATTTTTTTAAGAAACGAAAAGAATGTTACCCTGTATTATAGTATTAAAAAGTTTTGGCTTGATTTTTGCTAAAAGTCATGCCCTTCTCCTTGAAACTTCTAAAAAAGGGAATAAAAAGCAAGAGCCAAAAGAAACCATTGGAATTCTTTCTTTTGAAGTTGCTAATTTGATGTCTAAAATGTTATTCTACATAAATCTCTTATTGATTCTGAAATTTCTAAGCTTAAAAGTGAGATTTTGAATTCTGATGGCATAAAAGCCCTGATATCTGCCGATGAGGCTCTTCTTTTGGAGCTTGCCCTAGTGGAGAAGCTTGATGAGCATAACTGTGTGGCTGGAGTTGTTTCTAGGTTTGGGAAGAAATGCTCCATACCAGCGTTGCAAGGCTTTGAGCATGTGTATGGGGATATAGTGGGTGGAGTGATTGAAGTGAGAGAATTGGGGTTTTTGGTGAAGGATATGGAGGCAATGGTTAGGAAAATGGAGAGGTATGTGAATTCTACCCCTAACTTTTATGGGGAAATGGAAGTTCTGAGTGAGTTGGAACAAGCAACGAAAAAGTTTCAATTGAATCAACATGAGGAGAGTAGAAGGGCTTTTGAGCAAAAACTGGTGTGGCAAAAACAAGATGTGAGGCATCTAAAGGACGTTTCGCTTTTGAACCAGACTTATGATAAGGTTATGGAGTTATTGGCACGAACCATTTACACACTTTATGTGCGACTTTGTCATGTTTTTGGCAAACCTGTATTGAGGCGAGAATTTAACCTGTATAGATTTATCTTTTCTTTTGTTTAGCTGTTGTTATTATCCTAAATTGGGCAATCTGTGTATTTTAGAATATTTTGAAATTTATACCATTCAACACTAATATATATATATATATATATATATATATATTAGTATTTATCTATATATAAAAACAAAGAACGCCTCCAGGATATAAATATAAAGCTCAATCAAAGAGTTTGATATATATATATATATATATATATATATATATATATATATAAAAGCAGTAAATGCTTTGAATATTATATTCGGGTTCAATCGAAGCATAGTTCGATAATATATATATATATATATATAAGTATATATAAAGTAATAAAAGCCACGGATCGAAGATCCGGGCATACACACGCAACACGACTCTCAACGTGAATAAGTGTGTGTGGATGGAAGTGGAAAAAAGCTGAAAGAAATTTGAGATATCTTATAGTGGGCTGCCAAGAAGACTTTAGATAGCTTTAAATGAATGAATACTCGGTTTCCACCGGTAAAATATAGCAAAACACAAGCTCACAGGTGTTTGGAAAAAGAAAGCACTCAGTTTAAAGTGTGTACAAAGCAAAATGGACATGGTTTCCTCGCCTTTTTCTCTCTTCAAAATGGCCACTCCAAGCCCTCTATTTATAGAGGGGGGAAGCCACAAGTACCGCAGGTCTACCTGCGGCAGCCACGGGTCTACCTGTGGCTGCCAAGGGTGCCCCGAACCATGTGGGTCCCGTCGTCTCGAAGTACGTGCACTCGAACAACGCACTGTTCACTCGAACCTTCATAACTTTTAATCCGGGAGTCTGATGGAAGTGTGTCATACCATTTTGGAAAGCTCTTTTCGAGAGCTATGCAATGACATAAGATTTGTTCTTTTTTGAATTTGGGAAGATGGGTCCAAGACCGAAATAGCATTTCCGGGTCTCCGTCAGGCAATCCGTTGAGCTGTTTTGCGTAGTTTGCGCTCAGAAGTTAAGATATGGTTCTTGTGGGAATTCTTTTGAATTGAAATGATTTGATTTGAGTTGAGTTTGAGTTGGCAAAATGACCATTTTACCCCTTCCGGGGTTGACCATTGTGGGACTTCTTTTGAGTTCAAAATCTATTATTTTACCCTCAAGGATGTGCACTACTAATGTGTCAGATGATGACTTGTCTTCTTCTTCCTCACACATTGTATACACACAAGTGATTAAAATAAAAATAAAAATCATGCATGTGCTAAATATGATTCACTTTTATTTAATCTCCTATGAAGATGAGACGATTACAAAATTTTATTCTTATGAAAAAAATTCAGCAGACAGGTATGAGAAATATTATGAGGCCATAAATTCCACAATAGCGTGAGACATGAGTTCCCGTTCCGCCATTCATAATGGAGAGGGTCAAATCTCACTGTTGACTTGACCCAGTTGATTCCAACCAGTGGCAGAGCCAGAGGATTTCAACAGGGGGGTCCGGATTATGCATGTAATTTTTTTTTCGACGGCCTCTTAGTTCGTTGATTTTTTTTCCATATTCCTAAATCACAAATAATTCAACATTCAACAAAATCATAATCCTAAATCACAAGTAATTCAAAATTTCAATTAGTTACTCAAATTCAATTGAAACAAAAAAAATCAATTACAAATTGAAACACATTGTTGATTGTTGAGCCAGAAGAATTGATACTAGAACAATGAGTCTCTCTTTGAGTTCGGATCGTAAAAGGCGATAAATCCAACCTGCGAGTTCTCATATTCTAAAAATGTTGGATAATCACTTCATTATTAATGCGCCTAAAAATATCTCTCTCGACATAGCACACCAAACAGTCGGTGAGAAAGTCATCTCCCATCTTGTTGCGTAAATTTGTCTTAACAATATTCATCGCAGAAAAATACTGCTCCACACTAGCGAACAGCAATGTGAAAAACTAAAGCCAACTTGATAAGAAGATATACTAAATGAAAAGTAGTGTGATATCCCACCTCAACCATATTAGTTGCAAGTTCTCTGACATTTTCTAGTTTAGAAAATCTTGCATTTCTCTCATTTCGAAAACCACATCTTTAGTTGTTCTTTAAGCTCCATTCGATCATCCATTGAAAAGTCTTGTGGATATAGTTCCGCAAGTCGAACTAACTTTGAAAAACTAAAATTGGAGAGCAATTCTTAGGATCAAGACATGCTATGACAAGAGCAATTAAAGTGTTCGTCTCAATTGAAACGATTATCCATCTCTTGACTAATACGATCAACAACCTAAAAAATATAAAATAAAATTACTTCTATATTCAAAAACATAATTAGAAGTATAAATAGAGAAAAACAATTGAATACCTGACAAAATATCTCAACTCGAAAGTGGTGAAAGTATGTGTGTTTGCAACGAAGGCGACCTGGAACATTATCTTCCATATTAGGGATGCTAATATTATGTTCAGAATAAAAACTGTTCACATCTCCTAATAGATCATCCCATCCATTCTCCCTGAGATGTTGCAATTGTCTCTTGGTAGTAACAACCAAATTCATGGCCTCTACAATATTCTGATCTTTTTGTTGCAAAAACTGTGACAAAATATTTGTCAACCCCAACACTACCTTCATCAAGTGAGCAATGAATACAAACTCATATGTTTCCATCTTATCGATCAAGCCCACAACAATGCCTTTACTTTTGGATTCCTGTCCATCTTCATATATATTCTGAAGAACTTCAACCACTGATGACCACATAGATAGAAGACGAACAATTGTTTTGTAGTGTGAACCCCAACGTGTAGCACGAGGCCGAGCTAAACTAGTTTCTTGATTCAAACCTCTTCCTGTGGAAATATCACCCTTTTCTAAACGCTCCACCATATTTTCATGTTGTCTTTTGTGGTGGTAGTTTTGTTATTTGGTAATATCACATATGTAATATGTTGACTTTAGTGGCTTAATGGGCCATCATGACTTTTAGAAAAAATACATACTGAACACGACTACATGAGAAATATTTTTTCTTTGTGTGGGCTGGATTAAAACAAGTCAAACAAACCCAATCCTAAGTTATAAAAAATTATTTTTTTTCTTCCCTTCCTTCTTCTTCTCAAGACACCCCGGACCTCCGGACTTCCGAATTTCAATTTGGACCTCCTAGTACATAAAAATTTTTCGCAGTGTGGAGTAGTGGACCCCCGGGACCCCCTCCCCCTCAGCCCTCCGCCTCAGCCCCTGATTCCAACACTTTCCTAAATTAATTTATGGGTGATGTTAGGAGTTTCAAAATTTTATTTTAAAAGTGTTTTAAATAATGTATTACCATATTATATCATAAATTATTATTCAAATATTCAATATCATGTAGACAAATTTTAACAAAAATTTGAGACCATGGTGATTATAACTAGTATTTGAGTATAGGTAACTTTTTCGATACCATAAAACTCTATTTTTTTTTTATGTATGTTCTCAAATATTTGGCCATCTGCTTGTCCTACAAATTTCATGCCCATACCTCAGTTAGTAATTAAGTTAACTATTTTGTGACTGTCAATTAAGAACTGGGTATGGGTTATTTATTCTTGTTGAGTTGATTAATGTTCTTGTTTTGGTAGATTAGTAGAAGAAATTTTGTTGCAAGTAGAAAATATGAGTTTGATTAAAAGGGTTAGATAAAGTCTATTATTGTATATTACCAAAAGTAACCTTTCAAAATAAGTCATGTCATTTGTTACATTAATATGTAAGGGTAATACAGTAATAATGTAGTTTAAAAATAAAAATATTTTCCCTTCCCTTCTCTACTCCTAAATTCACAAACAAGGAAAAATATAATTAAAATGTCATCATTTCCATTTCTTTTTAAAACTCATAAACATACATGATAAGGGAAAATTATAATTCATTCTCATCCCTCCCCCTCCTCCCCTCCTATACTTTCTCTTCCTATCACATCCCTTCAAATTCACAAAAGCAATATTAGAGGCAAATACATTCGTAATGTGTAATCAGTGTCGTATCATGTTCTTATGAAGATAAAACTGAATGGGGCAGTCGAGTTGGATAGATTTATGATTCTGTAACCGAAGATGTGGTGACAGAATACGGGATGCACAACCGGGGTTGGAGATCCATTTATTGTGTGACCAAAATGGCTGCATTTCGTGGAACTGCCCCAATTAATCTGATCGATAGGCTGTCCGTTGGGGCACAGGTTCTGTCAAGATTTTCTTCTCTCGTAACAATGCACTTGTAGACAACCCAAGGATGAAGCTGTTGCAGATGATTGATTACTTCAATGTTGGAATTTACCCCTTCACCTCGTTCTTTCTCATTGTATACTGCTTGCTTCTAGCGTTTTCCCTTTTCAGTGGTCAATTCATTGTCCAAGGTCTCAGTATCACTTTCCTTGTATATCTCCTAATTATCACCTTGACCCTTTGCATGCTTGCTGTCCTTGAGATCAAATGGTGAATCATAGTTGTTGAAAAATGGTGGCCAAATGAACAATTCTGGTTAATTGGAGGCACAAGTGTCCATCATGCTGTTGTGCTCGAGGGTCTACTGAAAATCGTAGCAGGTATTGAAATCTCATTTATCTTGACATCAAAATCAGCTGGTGATGAAAACGACGATTTTGCTGATCATTATCTATCAAATGGTCCTCGTTGATGATTTTGCCTATCACAATCATGTTAATAAACATTATAACAATAGCATTTGGTTTTAGCAGAATAATATACAGTAATATTCCGCAGTGGAGCCGTTTGATTAACATGACCTTATACTGCAATATTCCGCAGAAGAGCTAAAAAAGACTCCTCCTAAATTCAGAACCCCAAAATTCAGGCTCAGCCATGAATGCAAGTATAACAACCTGTCTAACAATGTAGGCAACACTCCTGTCAACCTTGGTTGGATCCTTTCCGGAGAAGGCACCACCTCCGCGGGCTCCCCAACCACCATAAGTATTGATGATGATTTTACAACCAATGAGACTTGCATCACCATGGGCCCTCCAATGTCGAAACTGCCAGAAGGGTTGAGGTGGAAGATGGTCTTCTCATCAAGGTATTTCTCAGGGATGATAACATGCTCCTTGAGGTCAGCTGCAATCTCTTCATTAGTTACCGTGTTTTATCATGCCGAGTGGAAATCATTCTCCATTCACAGAGACAGTTGCAGTGATTGGAACCATTGCTCCATTCTCCCAAGCTGCACACCAAAAAATCATGTACAAAATAAATCATGAATATTGCAAGCCTCAATCAAATACACATCAACCAAATTAGCTACCAAGCCGAAAACACATTAGATAATAAGAGTATAAGATTCTATTACCATAAAGGAAACAACAAGAGGAAAAAAACAGTTGGTGAGATCAGATTCTGCTAAATACGAAGTTCATAAATCATGAAAACAATCCCAGCTATTGAATTTTTAGAAGATGAAGTTTGTATTAGTTGATATTTTCTCACATATGCATTTATAATTAGTTCAAAAATTCAGTTCGGGAACTGAATTAAGTATTCAAAAAACTATGCAAACATGTAAATCAATTAGCAGAAATTGAATCAAAATTAAATTGTTTAGACTACTCTGAACTACAACCAGTTCAATTTGATCTAATAAATGCGTCACATCATAAGCTGTTATACTTACATTCATGACCGAGCCTGAATTTTGGGCTCTGAATTTAGGAGGAGTCTTTTTTAGCTCCTCTACGGAATATTGCAGTATTCCGTCGGCTCCACTGTAAAACCAATTGCTATTGCCATTATGTTTATTAACATGATTGTGATAGTCAAAATCATCAGCGAGGACCATTTGATTAGATAAAGATCAACAAAATCGTCGTCGTTTTCATCACCAACTAATTTTGATGTCAAGTTAAACAAGATTTCAATCAGTACAACAATTTTCAGCAGACCCTGGAGCACAACAACATGATGGGCACTTGTGCCTCAAATTAACCAGAATTGCTCATTTCACCACCATTCTTCAACAACAACTATGCCTGACCATTTGATCTCAAGTACAGCAAGCATGCAAAGGGTCAAGGTGATAACTAGGAGATATACAAAGAAAGTGATACTGAGTAATGGGACAATGAATTGACAACTGAAAAGGGAAAATGTTGGAAGGAAGCCGTAGACAATGAGAAAGAACGAGGTGAATGGATAAATTCCAACATTGAAGTTAGCAATGCATTGTTAGTTGTTACCAGATAAGAAAATCTTGACAGAATATGTGGCCCAATGGATAGCATATCGGTCAGATTAATAGGGGCAGTTCCACGAAAGCATCCCTTTTGGTCACACAATAAATGGATCTCTAACCCCGGTTGAGCATCGTGTATCCTGTCACCACATCTTCGGTTACAGACCCATAAATCAATCCAACTCGACTGCCCCATTCAGTTTTATCTTCATAAGAAGATGAATTCAACAATCAAGGGCCTCGATAATTGTGTATGCGTCTTCTAGATAGTCTTGATGAACTGGTTATGACCCTTGAACGCAGGAGCAGCTCTGGTTATGACCCTTGAACGCAGGAGATAATTTTTAAGGAAAGAATTATTCACTTCCTTCACCTATGACAACTAAATAACAAAATTCAATACAAGCAATAAGTTTTTTAAGGAAAGAAAATTAGTATAATATAATTTTATAAGGAAACTATAAGATCGTTTTATGTAATATTAGTATGTTATTTTTATTGAAATATATATACAATAATTCAAATTATATTATACTTGGATAATATAGTTTGAGAAAAAGAAAATTCTAACTATCTTATTTTCACAAATTAATTTGTAACTATTATTAAAATATGAGTGTAGTTATATTTCAAGTATAAGTAGGATTTTATTATTAGTATGTAGTATATATAATTTTAGAAGAAAATTATTTTCTTACGAAAATCACCTTATCAAATATTAAACTATATTATTATATATATATATATATATATATATATATATATATTGGTATAAAATAATACATTAACCAATATATAGTTTGATTCAATTGTTAAATTAAAATTTAATTATTGAAAACAAATTACTCTTTTCAATAATATATTTATAAAAATACAATAAAAACTAAACAACATACAATTCATATAATAAGGTGATTTGGAATAAAAATAAGTAATTTAATTTTACAATTATACAATCATAAGATGATTTACCCCAAAATAGGTCCATTCCATCCAACCCATTTCGAGTCGCCAAATACATAGAATACGAAACAACTACAACTTTATTATCACAACAATAAAATCGTGAGTTTAAATACAAATATTATCTTCTAGACAATATTTATACTCAAATAAATCCTCATCACATTTATTGATACATTATTTTACAATAATGGTGAGGACTACTAAACAACTCTCTAGAACCTTCATTCCATACCCCGACTAGTACTGCTACATTCTCGCCTCACGAGAAGAAAAATGGAACAACAAGGAAAAGGGTGAGCTCAACTAGCCCGGTAAAGAATGTTATGACTAAGATAATATACAACAATTATCGTTAGTCTCCAACGGAAAAAATCGATAGAATCTGATAAACAACAAGTTTTAGATCAATATTCGTAGCCGGAAATAATAATTCATAGAAGAGTTACGTAGAGAATGAAATCTACTATAATCTATGAATTTAACAAATCCATCATCAATATTTTATCCTCTGTAACATCAATCAATATTCATCTCAAATCAAATATTCATCTTTGCACTCACAGCCAAAGATATTCATCAATCGGTCGTATGTTCATCTCAACACACATTCATCTTTGCACTAAAGGCCAAAGATATTCATCGATCGGTCATGTTCATTTAAACACTGCTTCATCTTTGCACTACAGGCCAAAGATATTCATCGGTCGTATGTTCATTTAAACACTGCTCATCTTTGCACTACAAAGCCAAAGATATTCTTGAAATCATTCATCTTCAGACTCATGGGCCAAAGATATTCAATAATATCATCATTTAAGACCGAGGATGATGAAAATATTTTTAAAGAAGCGAATCCGATTGAAACAAAATGACAAGGATTAATGATTAAGGATTAGTACTTTGTTTTATCCATGTCCAATAATACCTCAAAAAAAATAATCATAGTGGTGTAAAATTCAAGAATGATCAAAACATGGATACAATCAAAGCTAGTATCCGAATAGATATTTTAGATTTAAAAGAAAAATTTTCATTTTTCGGTGAATAGTGCCGTGATTCGTGAATAGTCTCAGATATCGTGAATAAGTCCAGTATCACGTGAATAGTAACTCGACACCAAAAGATAGAAATTCCACAAAAAAAACATTTTCACGCTTCATGAATAGTACTCGTGAATAGTAACTCGTGAATAGTAACTCATGAATAGTAACTCATGAATAGTAACCCAGACATGAAAAAGTTCCAAATTTGATAAAACTTCAGATCAACATTTCAAAGATAATGATATTGAAGAAATAATATCATTACGAAAAAATAATATCCCTTACCTCGAAAGACAAGACTTCTAGTTGAAACAGGATATAGTCTTTGAAGGAAACTTGCCAATCTAACAATACTCAAAGTATACTCAAAATACTCACAAGAATACATTTCGATAATATAGAGAGAGAAAGAGAGAAAACTTGTTTCGGTGTGATTTTCAATTCTAACTTAGCCTCTATTTATAGGAAAATGTTAGCTTGCGCAGAAGCGGACTTGACACTGCCACACCGATGGCTTTACACCACTACTATTGCCACCCACCACATTTGAAATAAAATTCAGCACATTTTTTCACCAACCACAAGTGGGGCCCACTCAATTCTAGAATTTTCCACCAAAATCAATTATAAACCTAATTTCCGAATCCGACACCTCTTAAAATTCACAACAAATCATTCGTGCATTTTAACGGTTCAAAATTTGTGGACATATACTCAACTTATGTATGTATAACATACCCAAAATTACCACAATCCAACGGTCGGATTAAAATTATAACCCCATAATATATCTCAAAACCCCCGATTTGATTTTTAATACCTCCAATCCGATAAAATACCGATAAAACACCTCAACATTAATTCCTTCATTAATAACCACATAAATAAATCCATCATTTATATTCATATAAAATAAATATTTCTTATCATATGAATCAATAATTAATTATTCACAAATAATATTATGTAATCACATTTATGACAACCAAAGTTGTTCCAGGAAAGAGGGGCTTTCAATAAGGATCTCTCCTTCTGGTAGCTTGCAATTAGGTGACCAAACCTCTCCTTAGAGAACTTTCTAGACATTGCCAATAATGTTATCTAATAATATTATTCAAATAATATGAATTATTGATCCGATAATGGGAAATCTTGTGATGACAATTATTGAACAACAATAATATAAAATATCAACGCAAGCAATTATTGAATCAATAAAATAAAATATTGAGCAAGATAATTATCGTAACAATTATTGAGTAGTGCCATCTTACGTAAGGATCAATAATTCAACAATATCAATACTGGTAATGCGCTTCTTGTGCAACCACGCCAGACATCGTATTTTAACCACCGGGTATTCAACGATCTTAATTGTAATAACTACGCCTGTTATTTATAACCACCCAAACTTTGTCGTTTTCCTCATCCAATCGCTTTCGTTATGGGCCCACACATGGTCGCACCAGTCATACGAATATTCCCCGACAGTACGAATATTCCACGACCAAACGAATATTCCCGACAAAATGAATATTTTATAACCACTTGCTTATTTTGAAATATTTGCGTATTTAACCCTTAACTATCCACATTAATCAAATCAACCCTTACTATTTCAAGATAATAAATAAAGAAATTCCTTTTATTTAAAAAATTTTGGTCTTACAACCTCCCTCCTTATGAAATTTCGTCCTCGAAATTGGACGTGACGCATTGGTGTGTTTGAAAAGGTAAAGATACCTCGCTTTCATTTTCGCTTTCCAACTCCTGTGTCATTTCTTCAATAGCATGGTTTCTCCACAAAACCTTAACTTGTGGTATAACCTTGGTGCATAGGACATGCTCTTTCCTATCCAATATCTTGACAGTACCTCCTCACGTTAAGTCTTCTATTATCTCTCGTCCGGTTCTAACTCAATAGCGTAGTTGGTCGTAACATCGACACGTGAAAAACGTTATGAACACGCGTCATACTTGACGGTAAAAGCGAGTCTATAGGCCACAGTTCCTATTCGATCGAGAATTTCAACTGGATTAATAAATCGAAGGTTTGAGCTTTCCTCACCTCACCGATTCTCGCTTTTAAAATAACAACCTCTTGCACCTCCTTCTTCAAATTCATCACTCGGTGTGTAGCTTGAGCGACTTTAACTTTATCGATTAAAAGTCGATTATACTCGTATATCATCACGTGGGTACCTAGAGTTTTCATCTCCATCTCTATTATTTGTAAATTATCTGAAATTAGTCTTTGACAATATCGTACTCAGATTGTATATACGATCTTCTACTCAACACGCCAGTACCACGTTCGCTTTTCCAGGATGGCATGGGTGAACATATCTTTGAAATGAGTCTCCTCTTGAGTTCTTCAAGCTCTTCCCACATTCCTTGCTCCATTTGAATTTTGTATCTCTATGAGTCAGCTACGTTAATGGAATAGCGATTCGAGAATATCCTTCAACGAATCTCCGATAATAACCAACTAAGCCTAGAAAGCTACGTATTTCTATTCTGGGCTTAGATTGTTCTCAATCGTGACTCATATCCCAACCTTGGATAACACGTTACAATGACACCTATCAGTTTACTATCGCACGAATATGGTGTCCCCTACAGAGAGTCTGGCTTTGGTGCATCCCACAAAGGAAGTCACCAGATAAAGGCTCAGGTACCAAATTCTATAATTGAATAACTCTCGAAGTTCAATAGGAGCCATTCGATATGAGATTTTTAGAAATGAGTTTGTCTAGGGTTCAAAGTCGATACAAAATTTAACATCGAGCTTTGGGAGTAAGCAAGAAATTCTTGAAATACATAGGAAAAATCAATAACAACAGGAATATTATTCAAATCGGCGTGTCTTTATTCAAATCCATAACATGGACTAAAAAACTTGACATCCATAATAAATGAATGACTTCATGGCTTGATATGAAAATGTTTGACTACAATGGTTTGATTGCTTGAATTGAATAATGGGTTGCTTAGGAATATGAAAACTAACAACCTTACAAAAGCAATCAATTTTGGCATGATGAGTAGTTAACCAATCAATCCCCAAAAGCAAGTATCTTTAAAGAGATAAGGTCAACGGTAAGGTAATGGTGCCAACTTGAATCAAACAAGATTTTTTAAACAACGGATGTAATGAAAGTTTCTCTAATGAGTCTCCATAAATAGGTCAAAGTCTAATTTCTCCGTAGTCAAGTTCAAACGTTGAGCGCAAGCAAAGAGAGATAAAAGAATGGGTAGAAGCAGGTATCTAGTAAGGTATAAACTTCGCAAGAATTTATAATTAACTAACCGTGCTAAACCGTTCGGGTTCCTCGTATTTTTAATTTGGTCGCGACAAACGCTCTTCGAGAATTGTTGACTTTGACTTTTCGGGACATCCTTTTGAGTCACCGCCCCACGCACTAGGTTTCGATATCGCATAATCTCGGCGATATGTCCTTCTTTTCCACAATTATAGCATACCTTAAACTGTTGTGTAAGGCGCCAATGATATATCCCTCTTTCCGCAGATTTGTAACATCTGATCAGATGGTCTTTCTCCCCTTGGAACCGATTGCCCATCGGCGCCGACGTCTTCACGTGGTCGTTGTTGAATCTCCTCTTTTAAAATCTCCTCCCAACTCTCTTCTTCTATTTTCATGGCCACGATTACCACCGAGTGGTTACCTTTTGTCCGTATTCTTCTTTCTCCACGGGTTATCGTTATTCGATGATCGCTATCTTTGGTATGATCTGGTTATGGTCCCCTCGGTTGAGCGTACTCGTTATCTCGCTTCTAACAATCTGAGCCCTGCTTTAACATCCGAATAGAGAGAAAATTTATGAGAAATGAGAGATCTTGACGTATCTTAGGGTTTCAAACCTCTCGAAACATCCGCGTCATACGTTCCTCATTCTCCACCAAATGAGGTGCAAAAACTGGATAACTCCGCAAACTTCGCCTCGTCTTTGGGACACCGTCGTGTTATTTCGCCCAATCTAATAAACTCCACTTCCTTCATATGACGAATACTTTGTGGAAGTACTTGTCATTGAACTGCTTTCAAACGTCTCCCATGACATCTTGAGTGCATTTGATGGATGGGTGCGCTTCTGATTCCACCGATGTCTGCTTCGCCATGCGGAACATAAAAGTAGCGAATGGAACTTTCTGTTCTCGTGCATCCCAAGACATTTGAATATCTTGGTAATTTGCTTGACCCGTGTTTCGCCATGATCGGATCGGCTTTCCCCTGCACTCGTGGTCCCAACTCTTTGAATCGCTTGGCATTGTGACCACCGTGAATTGCTATCATCTCCTCCCGTATTTTGAACACGAGTCTCACAAATCGATTTTGCATGAAGCTGCAAAAAGCTTCTAAACATCCCTCGTTCATCATACGCTTTCGTTGGTGTTATTCACGGGAGGTACATTGCCCCACTGTTGCACGTTCTCCTCGTTGTTAAATACAGGCATCTCCACGGTCTCATTTACACCACTATTAATATTCTCGGTCAACATTCTCAAATCACATCATAAAAGCAAGGGTTAATTAAGGAAATCAATCACATAATATCCCTATATCTCGACCAACTAACAAATAAGCTTAGGTAGGACACACTAGCAAAGGATTTACTCGTCTCTCCCTCCTAGTTCTATTCCCGATCTCCGCCAGAGATCATATCCCTAAGCTCGATACAATCTGCGATGTGACCCCAAAATAGGTCCATTCCATCCAACCCATTACGAGTCGCCAAATACATAGATGCGAAACAACTACAACTTTATTATCACAACAATAAAGCGTGAGTTTAAATACAAATATTATCTTCAGACAATATTTATACTCAAATAAATCCTCATCACATTTATTGATACATTATTTTACAATAATGGTGAGGACTACTAAACAACTCTCTCTAGAACCTTCATTCCATACCCCGTACTAGTACTCGCTACATTCTCGCCTCACGAGAAGAAAAATGGAACAACAAGGAAAAGGGTGAGCTCAACTAGCCCAATAAAGAATGTTATGACTAAGATAATATACAACAATTATCGTTAGTCTCCAACGAGGAAAATCGATAGAATACAATGAATGACAAGTTTTGAGATCAATATTCGCAGTGAAATAATAATTCATAGAAGAGTTACGTAGAGAATGAAATCTACTATAATCTATGAATTTAACGATCCATCATCAATATTTTATCCTCAGTAACATCAATCGATATTCATCTCAAATCAAATATTCATCTTTGCACTTTCTGTGCCAAAGATATTCATCAATCGATTATGTTTCATCTCAACACTGTTCATCTTTGCACTAAAGGCCAAAGATATTCATCGATCGGTCATGTTCATTTAAACACCGCTCATCTTTGCACTACATGTGCCAAAGATATTCATCGATCGGTCATGTTCATTTAAACACTGCTCATCTTTGCACTCTGAGCCAAAGATATTCTTCAGAAATCATTCATCTTTGCACTCTGGGCCAAAGATATTCAATAATATCATCATTTAAGGCGAGGATGATGAAAATATTTTTAAAGAACGAATCCAAATTGAAACAAAATGACAAGGATTAAGGATTAAGGATTAGTACTTTGTTTTATCCATGTCGATAATACCTCAAAAATAATCATAGTGGTGTAAAATTCAAGAATGATCAAAACATGGATACAATCAAAGCTAGTATCCGAATAGATATTTTAGACGAAAAGAAAAATTTTCATTTTTGGGTGAATAGTCAAGTGATTCGTGAATAGTGTCAGATATCGTGAATAGTGTAGTATCGTGAATAGTAACTCAAACACCAAAAGATAGAAATTCCACAAAAAAAAACATTTTCACGCTTTCACGTAATAGTACTTCGTGAATAGTAACTTCGTGAATAGTAACTCATGAATAGTAACTCATGAATAGTAAACCCGACATGAAAAAGTTCCAAATTTGATAAAAACTTCAGATCGACATTTCAAAGATAATGATATTGAAGAAATAATATCATTATTCCGAAAAAAATAATATCCCTTACCTCGAAAGACAGTACTTCTAGTTGAAACACCGGATATAGTGCTGAAGGAAACTTGCACCGTCTAACAATACTCAAAGTATACTCAAAATACTCACAAGAATACGCTCGATAATATAGAGAGAGAGAAAGAGAGAAAACTTGTTTCTGGTGTGATTTTCAATTCTAACTTAGCCCTCTATTTATAGGAAAATGTTAGCCCGCCGAAGCAGACTTGACACACAATTACACGATGGCTTTACACTCTACTATTGCCACCCACCACATTTGAAATAAAATTCAGCACATTTTTTCACCAACCACAAGTAGGGCCCACTCAATTCTAGAATTTTCCACCAAAATCAATTATAAACCTAATTTAGAATCCGACACCTCTTAAAATTCACAACAAATCATTCGTGCATTTTTATTCGGTTCAAAATTTGTGGACATATACTCAACTTATGTATGTATAACATACCCAAAAATTACCACAATCCAAACGATTCGGATTAAAAATTATAACCCCGCAATATATCTCAAAACCCCTGATTTGATTTTTAATACCTCCAATCCGATAAAATACTGATAAAACACCTCAACATTAATTCCTTCATTAATAACCACATAAATAAATCCATCATTTATATTCATATAAAATAAATATTTCCTTATCATATGAATCAATAATTAATTATTCACAAATAATATTACAGAATCATATTTATGACAACCAAGTTTGTTCCCAGAAAGAGGGGCTTTCAATAAGGATCTCTCTTCATGGTAGCGCAATTAGGTGACCAAACCTCTCCTTAGAGCGTAACTTTCTAGACATTGCCAATAATGTTATCTAATAATATTATTCAAATAATATGAATTATTGATCCGATAATGGAAAATTGTGCGTTGACAATTATTGAACAATGATAATATAAAATATCAACGCAGCAATTATTGAATCAATAAAATAAAATATTGAGCAGTAATTCATCGTAACAATTATTGAGTAGTGCCATCTTACGTAAGGATCAATAATTCAACAATACATGTAATACCGTGAGTGTCTTCTCTTGTGCAACCACGCGTATTCATCGTATTTTAACATAGGGGTATTCCAACGATCTTAACGGCAGTAATAACTACGCGTTATTTATAACCACCCAAACTTTGTCGCTTTCCTCATCCAATCGCTTTCAAGTTATGGGCCCACACATGGTTGCTACCGTCGCATAAACGAATATTCCCGACGAAGATTGAATATTCCACGACCAAACGAATATTCAGAGCAAAATGAATATTTTATAACCACTTGCTTATTTTGAAATATTTGCGTATTTAACCCTTAACTATCCACATTAATCAAATCAACCCTTACTATTTCAAGATAATAAATAAAGGAAATTCCTTTTATTTAAAAAATTTGGGGTCTTACAACCTCCCTCCTTATGAAATTTCGTCCTCGAAATTGGCGACGCATCGCACAGTGTTTGAAAAGGTAAAGATACCTCGCTTTCATTTTCGTTTCCAACTCCCAGTCATTTCTTCAATAAGCATGGTTTCTCCACAAAACCTTAACTTGTGGTATAACCTTGGTGCATAGGACATGCTCTTTCCTATCCAATATCTTGCGGTGTACCTCCTCATACGTTAAGTCTTGGCTATCTCGTCCGGTTCTAACTTCAATAGCGTAGTTAAAGATTCGGTCGTAACATCGATACGTGAAAAGCGTTATGAACACGCGTCATACTTGGCGGTAAAAGCGAGTCTATAGGCCACGAGTTCCTATTCGATCGAGAATTTCAATGGATTAATAAATCGAAGGTTTGAGCTTTCTCACCTCACCGATTCTCGCTTTTAAAATAACAACCTCTTGCACCTCCTTCTTCAAATTCATCACTCACGGTGTGTAGCTTGAAGCGACTTTAACTTTATCGATTAAAGTCGATTATACTCGTATATCATCACGTGGGTACCTAGAGTTTTCATCTCCATCTCTATTATTTGTAAATTATCTGAAATTAGTCTTTGACAATATCGTATTCGTACTTATATCGATCTTCTACTCAACACGTCGGTACCACGTTCGCTTTTCGGGATGGCATGGTCGAACATATCTTTGAAATGAGTCTCCTCTTGAGTTCTTCAAGCTCTTCCCACATTCCTTGCTCCATTTGAATTTTGTATCTCTATATGAGTCATTACGTTAATGGAATAGCGATTCGAGAATATCCTTCAACGAATCTCCGATAATAACCAACTAAGCTGAAAGCTACGTATTTCTATCTGAAACTTAGATTGTTCTCAAGCGTGACTCATATCCCAACCTTGGATAACACGTTACAATGACACCTATCGGT
Source organism: Panax quinquefolius (assembly GCA_020205615.1). Classification (NCBI taxonomy): domain Eukaryota; kingdom Viridiplantae; phylum Streptophyta; class Magnoliopsida; order Apiales; family Araliaceae; genus Panax; species Panax quinquefolius. The sequence goes on from CM035165.1 coordinate 91,248,550, forward strand.
TTACTATCGCGCACGAATATGGTGTCCCCTACTGAGAGTCCGGCTTTGGTGCATCCCAAAAGGAAGTCACCGGATAAAGGCTCGGTACCAAATCTATAATTGAATAACTCCACGAAGTTCAATAGGAGCCATTCGATATGAGATTTTTAGAAATGAGTTTTGTCTGGGTTCAAAGTCGATACAAAATTTAACATCGGGCTTTGGGAGTAAGCCGAGAAATTCTTCAGAAAACGCCGGAAAAATCAATAACAACAGAATATTATTCAAATCGGCGTGTCTTTATTCAAATCCATAACATGGACTAAAAAACTTGACATCCATAATAAATGAATGACTTCATGGCTTGATATGAAAATGTTTGACTACAATGGTTTGATTGCTTGAATTGAATAACGGGTTGCTTAGGAATATGAAAACTATGACCTTACAAAAGCAATCAATTTTGGCATGATGAGTAGTTAACCAATCAATCCCCAAAAGCAAGTATCTTTAAAGAGATAAGGTCGGCAGGTAAGGTAATGGTGCCAACTTGAATCAAACAAGATTTTTTAAACAACGGATGTAATGAAAGTTTCTCAAGCTGAGTCTCCATAAATAGTCAAAGTCTAATTTCTCCGTAGTCGAGTTCAAGCGTTGAGTATAAGCAAAGAGATAAAAGAATGGGTAGAGGCGGTATCTAGTAAGGTATAAACTTCGCAAGAATTTATAATTAACTAACCGTGCTAACTTCGTTCGGGTTCCTCGATTTTTAATTTGGTCACGACAAACGCTCTTCCGGGAATTGTTGACTTTGACTTTTCGGGACATCCTTTGGAGTCACCGCCCACATTACACTAGGTTTCGATATCGTATAATCTCGAAGCGATATGTCCTTCTTTTCCACAATTATAGCATACCTTAAAGCTGTTGCCAGGCGGTTTGAAATTTGATATATCCCTCTTTCCGCATTTGTAACATCTGATAGATGGTCTTTTTCCTCCCTTGGAACCGGTTGCTTGCTGGCGTAGCGTCTTCACATGGTCGTTGTTGAATCTCCTCTTTTAAAATCTCCTCCCAACTCTCTTCTTCTATTTTCATGTGTACGATTACCACAGTGGTTACCGCCTTTGTCCAGTATTCTTCTTTCTCCACGAGGTTATCGTTATTTACGATCGCTATCTTTGGTATGATCACGGTTATGGTCCCTCGGTTGAGCGTACTCGTTATCTCGCTTCTAACAAATGAGCCTGCATTTACAACATCCGAATAGAGAAAATTTATGAGAAATGAGATACCGACGTATCTAGGGTTTCAAACCTCTCGAAACATCCGCGTCATACGTTCCTCATTCTCCACCAAATGAGGTGCAAACACGGATAACTCCATGAAACTTCGCCTCGTCTTTGGGACACCGCCGTGTTATTCTCGCTTCCAATCTAATAAACTCCACTTCCTTCATACGATTGAATACTTTCGGGGAAGTACTTGTCATTGAATCTGCTTCAAACGTCTCCCATGACATACGCCGAAGGTATTTGGATGGAGTGCACGCTTCATGATTCCCACCGATGTCTGCCTGCCACGGAACATAAAAGTAGCGAATGGAACTTTACGTTCTCAGGTGCATCCCAAGACATTTGAATATCTTGGTAATTTGTTTGACCCATGTTTCCGCCATGATCGGATCGGCTTTCCCGAATTGCAGTGGTCCCAACTCTTTGAATCGCCACGTGGTGACCACGTGAATTGCTATCATCTCCTCCTCAGTATTTTGAACACGAGTCTCCCTCGTGCGATTTTGCATGAATCGCAAAAGCTTCTAAACATCCCTCGTTCATCATCTCGCTTTCGGTGGTGTTATTCACGGGAGGTACATTGCCACGACTGTTGCACGTTCTCCTCGTTGTTAAATCTGAGCATCTCCACGGTCTCATTTACACCACTATTAATATTCTCGATCAACATTCTCAAATCTTTGTCATAAAACAAGGGTTAATTAAGGAAATCAATCACATAATATCCTATATATCTTGACAACTAACAAATAAGCTTAGGTAGGACACACTATAGCAAAGGATTTTTCGTCTCTCCCTCCTAGTTCTATTCCCCGATCTCGCCAGAGATCGTATCCCTAAGCTCGATACCAATGTGATGGCGACCCCAAAATAGGTCCATTCCATCCAACCCATTCTAAAGTCGCCAAATACATGAGTGCGAAACAACTACAACTTTATTATCACAACAATAAAGCGTGAGTTTAAATACAAATATTATCTTCAGACAATATTTATACTCAAATAAATCCTCATCACATTTATTGATACATTATTTTACAATAATGGTGAGGACTACTAAACAACTCTCTCTCAGAACCTTCATTCCATACCCCCACTAAGTACTCGCTACATTCTCGCCTCCGAGAAGAAAAATGGAACAACAAGGAAAGGGTGAGCTCAACTAGCCCGGTAAAGAATGTTATGACTAAGATAATATACAACAATTATCGTTAGTCTCCAACGAGGAAAAATACGATAGAATCTGATAGACAACAAGTTTCGGATCAATATTCATGATGAAATAATAATTCATAGAAGAGTTACGTGAGAATGAAATCTACTATAATCTATGAATTTAATGGTCCATCATCAATATTTTATCCTGTAACATCAATCAATATTCATCTCAAATCAAATATTCATCTTTGCACTACTGAGGCCAAAGATATTCATCAATCGATCGTATTCATCTCAACACTGTTCATCTTTGCACTAAAGGCCAAAGATATTCATCGATCGGTCGTGTTCATTTAAACACGCTTTCATCTTCACTACGGTGCCAAAGATATTCATCGATCGGTCATGTTCATTTAAAACTTTCGCTCATCTTTGCACTACACTGAGCCAAAGATATTCTTGAAATCATTCATCTTTGACTCTGGGCCAAAGATATTCAATAATATCATCATTTAAGGCTGAGGATGATGAAAAATATTTTTAAAGAAGCGAATCCGGTGAAACAAAATGACAAGGATTAAGGATTAAGGATTCGTATACTTTGTTTTATCCATGTCCAATAATACCTCAAAAATAATCATAGTGGTGTAAAATTCAAGAATGATCAAAACATGGATCTGATCAAAGCTAGTATCCGAATAGATATTTTAGACGAAAAAGAAAAATTTTCATTTTTGATTGAATAGTCTTAGATTCGTGTGAATAGTCAGAGTATCGTGAATAGTGCCGTATACGTGAATAGTAACTCCGACACCAAAAGATAGAAATTCCACAAAAAAAACATTTTCACGCTTCATGAATAGTACTCGTGAATAGTAACTCGTGAATAGTAACTCATGAATAGTAACTCATGAATAGTAACCCCGACATGAAAAAGTTCCAAATTTGATAAAAACTTCAGATCAACATTTCAAAGATAATGATATTGAAGAAATAATATCATTACTGAAAAAATAATATCCCTTACCTCGAAAAGACGGTACTTTAGTTGAAACACCAGGATATAGTCTTTGAAGGAAACTCAGACCGTCTAACAATACTCAAAGTATACTCAAAATACTCACAAGAATACGCTCGATAATATATAGAGAGAGAGAGAGAAAACTTGTTTACGGTGTGATTTTCAATTCTAAACAGCCCTCTATTTATAGGAAAATGTTAGCCGTAGCCAAGCAGACTTGACTTTGCTACACGATGGCTTTACTCGCTACTATTGCCACCCACCACATTTGAAATAAAATTCAGCACATTTTTTTCACCAACCACAAGTGGGGCCCACTCAATTCTAGAATTTTCCACCAAAATCAATTATAAACCTAATTTAGAATCAGACACCTCTTAAAATTCACAACAAATCATTCGTGCATTTTAACGGTTCAAAATTTGTGGACATATACTCAACTTATGTATGTATAACATACCCAAAATTACCACAATCCAACTAGTCGGATTAAAATTATAACCCCCAATAATATATCTAAAACCCCGATTTGATTTTTTAATACCTCCAATCAGATAAAATCTTGATAAAACACCTCAACATTAATTCCTTCATTAATAACCACATAAATAAATCCATCATTTATATTCATATAAAATAAATATTTCTTTATCATATGAATCAATAATTAATTATTCACAAATAATATTACTGAGAATCACATTTATATAACCAGAAACATTCCAAAGGGAAAGGGGCTTTCAATAAGGATCTCTCTCATCGGGCGTAGCATGATTAGGTGACCAAACCTCTCCTTAGGCGTAACTTTCTAGACATTGCCAATAATGTTATCTAATAATATTATTCAAATAATATGAATTATTGATCCGATAATGGGAAATCATGTGCGATGACAATTATTGAACAATGATAATATAAAATATCAACGCAAAGAATTATTGAATCAATAAAATAAAATATTGAGCGAAGAATTCTTTGTAACAATTATTGAAAGTAGTGCCATCTTACGTAAGGATCAATAATTCAACAATCATGCAATACCGTGGGGTCTTCTTTGTGCGACCACGCCAGTATTCTTGTATTTTAACCAACGGGTATTCCAAGCGATCTTAACAGAATAACTACTGCAGTTATTTATAACCACCCAAACTTTGTCGTTTTCCTCATCCAATCGCTTTCAAGTTATGGGCCCATTACATGGTCGCTACTTGGCCGTAAATACGAATATTCCCCGAAAGCGATGCGAATATTCCACGACCAAACGAATATTCCCGACAAAAATGAATATTTTATAACCACTTTGCTTATTTTGAAATATTTGCGTATTTAACCCTTAACTATCCACATTAATCAAATCAACCTTACTATTTCAAGATAATAAATAAAGGAAATTCCTTTTTATTTAAAAAATTTAGGGGTCTTACATAAGATCATCTTATCTAATATTATTTTGTTGTTATTATTATTATTAAATTCAAAATATGATTATATTACAAATATAAGTAATTTTAGGATAAGATCCCATGTAACACGTACGAAATAGTTTTTATTAAATTAGGACAAATCATTTAGATATGACTTGGAGCTATAATAATAAAAGAACAAATTATAAAAATCAATAAAACAAATTTTCAATGTTGTTATCCTCAAATAAATCCATTCCTTCATAGTGATTGAAGAAAAATCTAAAGAAAATAACTTGCTGCGTTTGTGAGTTTAGAGGGATGGGATGCGAAGGGAAAATATAAGAGCGGAAAGAGTGGGAAAAGATGGGAAGGGATTATAGTTTTCCCTTGTCATGTTTGTGAGTTTTAGAAATAAAAGAAATTGATGCGATTTTAATGATATTTTTGTTTATTTGTGAGTTTAGAAAGAGGGAAGAGAGTGAAAAATATATATATCCAAAACGACTTAAGTCCCTTTGTTTCGGCAAGGAGGGAGTAGAATAGATGTGTGTATAGATTTACTCGATTATATGGATAGTTTCCATGTAGGCTCCACCACTTGGGTATAATATGTTATAAGTATACATTGGGTCTCACCTTCATGTAAGAAGTAACCATGTAAAAATATCAAAAACACATGAGGAATTAGTGCTCGGTGCTCCTCAACTGATTATCGTGGTCGGTCACATTGAATGTAGGGATTCTTTTTGTTTGTTTTTTCTTTTAAAGGGTAAAAATAAAAAATTAATAAATCTTAGTGCTGAAAATGTATTCCAAAAGTCTTAGATTCTTCCACTTTTCACTAATTTCCATTTGAAACTTTTTAAAGTTTTTTCAAAGTAATGACAACACCAACCAATGCAATTTATAAGATAAATGTTGAGGTACAGTATGTTATTGCATAATAAATTTCGAAAGAATCCCATATCCTGACAATCCTTTTGTTTAAGACATGATATGATATCCATTGCTAACTTTGCTTGTTTGCAATCATGGACTGTAATATTTTCACTCAAATGACAAGTCCCTTTCAAAAACTTTGATACTGTTGAACCAATATGCTCCATGTCAAACACCTGGTGTGCGCCCATCTATTGCTTAGTTTTTTTTTTTTTCTATTTGAACTATTTCAGTATCTCTAATAAAATCTCTAAATTTCTTTGAAACTAAGAATTCTTCATTCTGAGAGGAAGTACTTAGATAAGGAAAATGATATACATTTTGACAAATATTGGATCCTTCTTAATTCTACTTTTCTCATGTATGCACATACGTCGCAATCAAATCATAATTCAAACTGAAAACTTTCGCAATGTATAGCAGGACTCTTTATATAATTCTAACTTATTCTTTGAATAAAAACAAAATCCTCATTTAATTAAAAAAAATAAGGGAAAAGATGTTTTCTAGAGGAGGACACAAAAATTAAATTGGGACCCATCTTAATTTTTAGATTTCCTCATCATATATGCACATACGGCACAATTAAATCATAAAAAACTCTTTAAGATAATTCTAACTTATTCTTTGAATAACAAGCAAAATCCTCACTTAATTTTTAAAAAAAATTAAGGAAAAAATGTTTTCTCGAGGAGGATACAAAATTTCACTCGGTCAAGTGCCAAAAAAACTGAATTCTATACATGTTTAGTGATGTGGGATTCTGTTCTAAAAGACATTACCACCAATTTAGTTTTGCCCCAATTGCATTTGTAAAGCAAAGAAAAGATTGCATGGAAGTTGGATTATGAATTTATTGAAGTAATTTGGTCAGTGGCTGCGCGAACGCAAGCCCCCGCTGTCACAAATTATGATGTAGGCTCCACCACTTGGGTAGACCTTAGGTGAGCACCCCTCCAGAGTGCAATGGAGGTCACTAACCTAGGCCATGGGCCTTTATGATCACCCATTGACCCCAACCAGGTAAGTATGTTTAAATGTCCAATGTACATTCTTATTTATACACTTGTGAGGGAGCCTCTATTTGCGTGTGGTCAATGTCATTGTGGGACTTGTAGTTTTTGGTCATTTGCTGTCTCAAGTTCAGCAGCACCAAGGTGACATATCCTTCTGCAACCTAAGTTTTTACAATATAATTCAAAATTATAAGAACTAACAGTTGAGTTACAACAATTGCTACAGAACATCCTCGCCTAACCATAGCTGCATTGCCATGGAAACTAATTTCTAAACTTGCAAGGTAATAAAATTACAAGAAAATAGCTTTGCTTCATGTGTAAAAGAATTTTACTACAAAAAAATTAAAATGTGAAAATACAAAAAATGTTGTCTTTAATAAGTGATAGGCTGAGATTGTTGATGGGAAAAACATTTGTCTTACTCCTTCAGCCTTAATAATGGGAAAAATGATAGCTGATGCATCATGTGAAGTGAAAAAGTATTATAAAAAATCAATATCTTTTTATCATTTTAATTATGTGTATTAGCATAATATAGAGGAAGAACATAATGTGCTCAAATAGTTGTGTAAAAATGGTACATACTAAAATCAATCTAGCCCCAAGCCATGCACGTTTTGGTGAAGGAAGTGGTAGTAATAGGCGGCCAACACCATAAATTGCCACCGAGAAGAAATGAAGAACCAAGCTCAATGGTTGGGGGTTTAGACCAGATAGCAGAGCAATTGGACCATTTGAGAAAATGCCTCCAAGGCTCAAGTAATCAAAACACGCTTGGCGCATTTCATTTCTTGCTTGATTAGGTGATGCACAAAATACCTTATAAAGGGCACCTGCGAATGTGTTTATTGTTGATGCCACTGGTTGCAAATATCACAATGCAAGAAGATATTTGCTAATAATATTCCAACTTTTCTTGAAACTAGGCTTAATTGGTTGAGTTTTGATACTATGTAATTGTACACCCCCCTAATATTATTTTGCTATTATTATTATTAGTATTATTAAATTCTAAATATGATTATAAGAATTTATCTGATATGAGATTCATGTGAAATATCTTTGTTGATCAGTTAAAGAAATTAGAGAAGCTCAAGATAAGTTTTGAATTCTTGTCAAGAATATATTCCTCCATATTGCTTGTGTCTTTGATGGAACTGACAATGTTAAAATATATGAAAATATATTCTGGTATATTGTAATCCTTTAATTATGCTAAGTTTAGATATTAGTCAAATATTGTTAGCAAATGTTTAGCAAATGTACCATTAGTTTAGCAAATGTAAAGGCTAGAATATCTCATAGTTCTTAGAATTGTAAGTAGAAGAAATCGATGTACATGTATATATAATTGTCAAAGATTAATGGAAAAACACAGGAATTAATCTCTTTCATGGTATCAGAGTAAATCTCGATCCTCTCTATCTCGAAACAACCTCTTCCATTGCGATGGCAACCCATGACAAAGCCAACCCCACATATCATCTTCGCCTCTCTATCACCAATGTTAAATCCTCATACCTATTACATTGAGGCGGACAACGATTTGTACCATTCATGGTGGCTTTATTCACGGTTCATGTCAAAATCCATGATTTATATCCCCACATCGTCCCCCCTAAGGACGACACAGAGGCGGCGGCATACGCTGCTTCTAAGGCTGCGAACCTTCCCCTATGGAACCTTCTACACGCCATTCTCCTAAAGGATGACACCGCTCAAGGAGCATGGGCTCGCTTAGAGTCTATGTTCCAAGATAATAAAGTGTCGCGTGCAACCCACCTTGAAGAGGAACTTTCAGATCTCGTGTTTGAAAATTTTACCTCCATTGATAGCTACTGTAACAAAATTAAATCTCTTGCGGATAGACTTGCTGATGTTGACGCACCCATCTCAAACAATCGTCTGGTACTCAAACTTACAGCAGGCCTTCCCGAAGCTTATGCAGTTACATTAGATATCATACAAAATCAGGAACCGTTGCCCTCCTTTGAGAGTTGTCACTCTCGCTTGAAACTTGCAGAACGGACTATCAAGAACCGCTTGTCAAAAGAAGGTGCTTTTTTGAGTCGCACCCAATCTGCCCTTATCACAGTCCACATGCTTCTCAAAAATCTACCCAAGCCTCACATTCAGGCCCTAAGGGTAATAAAAATAATAAAAATGCTTCGAAGAAGAACGGTAAGGACGCGGATCTGGCCCACAATCGACTCCAAAGCAACGACCTAATACTGATGGTGCGTTTAATTGGGCATCTTGGGCGCAAGTGGCTTGTGACAAAGGGCTTCTACACCGCCACTGTGCCCATATCCCGCTTCGCTTGGACTCCACGACCCACTAGTGGTCGGGTTTCACGCCTCCTGACCCAGGTATTCGGGTGCTCTACTCAAGTATTCACCGCTTCTCATCCTGCATGCATACACACTAACCGATATTGAAGCCGCTATGCACGCTTTCTCCTACCCTGCTCCTGATGGAAATTTCTATATGGACACTGGTGCCACTTCTCATATGACGGCGGACCAAGGTACACTCTCCTCCTATGTTACTTCGAGCATTAAAAATAACAACATTGTAGTCGGTAGTGGTCATTGCATACCCATTCTTGGTCACGGCGATCTTACATTAAGCCACCCCTACCCACCCTTTTCTCTACCCAATGTTTTACATGCTCCAAAACTAATTAAAAACCTCATATCAGTCCAAAAATTTACCACTGATAACTCCGTTTCTGTCACCTTTGACCCGTTTGGTTTTTCTGTGCTTGATTTACAGACGGGAGCCAAACTAATGAGATGTAACAGTACCGGTGACCTTTATCCTCTATTTCCACACGTCCAAGCTGGTTCCTCCGTCAATCCTTCAAATTTTTCAAATTTATCACTTACGGTCTTTGGCATAATCGTCTCGGACAATTTTGACTAATTTTGTCTTCTGATCCCTTCATAGCAAAAATTTTATCGATTACAATAAAGCTTGTACTATTTTTTGCTCTTCCTGTCAATTAGGGAAACATTCAAAACTTCATTTTTCCAAGTCTATGTCGTTAACTGCTTCTCCATTCGATATTATTCACAGTGATATTTGGACTTCCCCCGTTGTTAGCTCTTTGGGCCATTGTTATTATGTTTTATTTCTTGATAATTATAGCAAATTTCTATGGACTTTTCCAATTGCAAAGAAATCACAAGTCAAAAACCTTTTCATTTCTTTTCACTCATTCGTTCCAAACTCAATTTGCACGTAATATCAAGACTTTTCAATGTGATAATGGTACCGAATACGTCAATAACACTTTACAAAGCTTCTTTGATACCCACGGCATGGTGTATCGTTTATCATGTCCCTATACATCACAACAAAATGGCAAAGCGGAACGACATATAAAATCTATCAACAACATCATCAGAACGTTACTAGCTCACGCTTCGATGCCCCTCTCCTTTTGGCATCATGCACTTGAAATGGCAACGTATCTTCTAAACATATTACCAACTAAAGTTCTAGGATTTCAGTCTCCTACTCAAATTCTTTATCACTGTGACCCCATCTTTTCGTCACTTAGGGTCTTTGGTTGCTTATGTTACCCTCTTTTTTCCTCCCCCACTATACACAAATTACAAGAACGCTCTACTCCGTGCGTTTATCTTGGCCCAGCGCCAAACCATCGTGGGTCTAAGTGCTTCGATCCATCAAGTGGTAAAATTATAATTAGTCGGCATGTGAAATTCAATGAACATGAATTTCCTTTTTCCAAAACCACACCTCCTCCCCTTACTGACTATGAACTATTGGACCCGACTCCGTATCCACACCACTTACAATTTCCTAGCCTAAATCCGTCAGACAACCACACTGACCCTCCCCACGACATTCCCAACTCCCCACCTCAAATACAGCCCGTACCTACTGTGCTTCAACAAATTTCACACGCTGATTCTTCCACCGCTACACTGCCCTCCCCTGCATCATCCCCTACGCCACAAACGTCTACCACTGACCCGCCTACACTTTCACAAAATCCTCCTATCAGTACCACTTTTCATTCCATGAAAACTCGCGCTAAAGACGGCGTATACAAACCCAACTCAAAATACTTCTCCAGTCTCGTCATAACACAATCGCCTTCGATATCCCCTCTTCCTCAGTCACCTATCGATGCTTTACGTGACCCGAATTGGAAAACTGCAATGTTGGATGAATTTAATGCTCTTATTAGCAATGGAACATGGGAATTAGTACCTCGGCCTCTTAATGTGAATGTTATCTGGTCTATGTGGATTTTTCGTCATAAACGTAAATCTGATGGTTCATTTGAGAGGCATAAAGCCCGCTTTGTAGGTGATGGAAAAATGCAGCAGCAGGGCATTGATTGTGATGAAACATTTAGTCCCGTTGTCAAACCGGCTACTATTCGTACCGTGCTCAGTCTCCCAATTTCGAAGTCTTGGTCAATACATCAATTAGATGTCAAAAATGCATTCTTACATGGACATCTACATGAGACAGTCTATATGCATCAACTGATGGGTTTCCGCGACAAAGTTCATCCACATCATGTATGTTTGCTTAAAAAATCTCTTTACGGCCTAAAACAGGCCCCTTGAGCTTGGTATCGATGATTTGATTTTTGTGGCGACGTTAGGATTCTCTCACGATAAGTGTGACCATTCTCTTTCATATACAACAACAATGCGGCATCACTCAAGCATACATATTATTATACGTTGATGATATTATTTTGACTACATCTTCTGACCAACTTCGTAAGTGTTTTATGACTAAGCTAAGTGATGAATTTGCTATGAAGGATCTCGGTCCACTAAGTTTTTTCTTGGGTATTGCTGTGACTAGACACGCTAATGGTCTATTTTTATCGCAAAAACAATATGTTGCTGATATAGTTGAAAGAAAGCTGGAATGACCAACTGTAGTCCAAGCCACACTCCTGTCGACACTAAGTCAAAATTGAGTGGCGCTTCGATTCTCCTTACGATGATCCGACTTCAGATCGTAGTCTTCTTTGGTGCATTACAATATCTCACCTTTACCAGACCAGATATTTCCTATGCTGTCCAGCGGTATGTTTACATATGCATGATCCTAAACAGGAGCACATGAACGCCCTGAAGCGTATTATGCGTTATGTGAAGGGCACGTTATCCTACGTCCTTTATTTATATCGGTCTCCTACACACACTCTCTCTCAGATAATCGATGCGGATTTGGGGGTGGTTGCCCGGATACTAGACGCCTACTTCAAAGTTAGTTCTTGTGTGTTCTTAGGTGACAATCTCATCTTCGTCGTCAAAACGACAACCTATTTTGTCTCGATCAAGTGCGTGGTTAGAATACTGTGGGCGTTGCCAATGTGGTTTCTGACACTTGTTGGCTTCGCAACCTACTTGTTGAATTACATTGTCCAATTTCTCATGTTACTTTGGTATATTGTGACAATGTCAGTGCCATCTACTTATCCCAAGCAATCCCGCTTCAACATCAACGGACCAAACACATTGAAATGGATATTCATTTTGTCCGAGAAAAAGTTGCTAAAGGCGAAGTCCGTGTTTCACATGTACCTTCCCGCTATCAAATTGCGGATATCTTTACTAAAGGGCTACCACGCATATTATTTGATGATTTCAGATCCAGTCTTAGCGTTCGTGAACCTCCCGATATGACTGCGGGGGCGTGTTAGAATATATGAAAATATATTCTGGTATATTATAATCCTTTAATTATGCTAAGTTTAGATATTAGTCAAATATTGTTAGCAAATGTTTAGCAAATGTACCGGCTAGTTTAGCAAATGTACCGGCTAGAATATCTCATTGTTGCCGAATTGTAGGCCGAAGAAATCGATGTACATGTATATATAATTGTCAAAGATTAATGGGAAAACACAGGGAATTAATCTCTTTCAGACAAGGATTGCACAATCAATATACTAGAATCACCTGAGTGGCTGAGCCCGAGAAACGTGGTGTATTATATTGTGGCATCCAGAGGTAGTGTACTGAAAGAAAAAAGTGGCTTCTCAATTTATGTTGTTATCAATGTTGCATGCAATTCTACGTATCGAACGCTTCTCTCTGCGTGCTTCCAACATTCTCTTATGGCATCCGGTATGTAATAGTGCTGCACGAGATGCAAATGAGTACATATAGATAGTGATGCATTTGCAAGGATGAAGAAACTAAAACTACTGCAGCTTAATTATGTAAAACTTAGTGGGAGCTACAAACGATTTCCAAATAAATTAAGGGCATGGGCTCTATTTAGAATCTATACCCAGTGATTTACCTATGGAGAGCTAGCCTTGTTTCTCTTGACATGCAGTACAGTAGATTGCAAAAAACTTTTGGAAGGGGCCTAAGGTATGTCTTCTTTTTTCTTTCCTTCTGTTTTCTCTGGGAAATAACAACGGCTTGCCAGAACCTCGGACATTTCAGGGCCCCAAATCTTGAGAGAATGATCCTCAAAGGTTGTGTAAGTTTGGTTGAGATCTGTAAGTCCATAGAATTTGTTGAGGGACTAATTGTGTTACTGGATCCAGAAGATTGCAGAAGCTTCCAAGAAACATATATAAGCAGTCTAAGATTTCTTGAATCACACTAATAATCTCTGCAGGTTGCTCAAGTCTTAGAGAGTTTCCAACTCAATCTTCTTGAGCAGAACACCTTCAGGCCTATATATATGTATGTGCTATCTCCTTTAGATGGTTAACTGCTGCCACAATAATAGGTTTTCCATTAGTAGATGATACTGGCGTCTGAGCTTAATTCAGGCTGCCTTAGGCCAGTACTCGTATTCACATTTGTTTTTTTAAATACTTCTATATTTGTGCACCCAAGTGGAAATTACATAACAAGTGCTCAAGGGTTCCTGACTGTGCATATTGACCCGTTATTTTTGTTGACGTGGAATGTTGAACTCTAAACCTTCCCAAACTAGAACGTTATATTCTAACAAAAACCACTGGACCAATTACCTATTATGCTAAAATTTATGTAACACTAATATTTAAACCACCTAGCATTGTTTATATGCATGTGAAGATGAGATAATAATACCTGTAATAATAATAATAATTGTAATAATTATTATTGTAATAATAATACTAAATTTTAAATAATTAAAATTTTAAATAATAATTAAAATTTTAAATAATAATAATAATTGTAATAATTAAAATAATAATAATAATAATTAGTTCCAATATAATTAGTTATTTCTCATTTACACTTCATTTCATTCATAAAATTACCAATTAAGCACCATGATAAATTTCAAGATTAGAAATAAATCAATGATATACTGATAATTGTATGTGATCAAGCAAAACAAATACAGATTTAATTTACAAACTGAAAAAAGAAAAAGCAATTAGGACAAATTCTAGAAAATCAAGAAAATACAAAACTGTAAATCAGCATATATACCCACGCTCCAAAAGAAAACGTCAATCAATGCATTAGAACTAAAAATGTACTACAAATATATTAAATAAAAGGATAAAATGCATGTCCATGCAAATTTAAAATAATTTAAAATTTCGGAAATGAGGATTTATATAGAAACTGAAATGATGACAAATGTGACGCCCCCAAAATAGGTATACATCACCTATTCTGAGTTGCCAAATACATGGTACAGAATACAAATACAACTTAATTATACAACTGTCGTGCAAAGTACGACAAAACATAAGTTCATGAGTTTTAATACAAATATTGTCGTCTGCATAATATACAAATTCAAATTCAATATTATTACATTTATTTTTCCACTATTTCACGGAATAGTGAGGACTACTAATGCTATCATCTCGTTAAATTACTCCGCTCCCCGACTAGTCCTCGCTACGCTCTCATTTTCTCAAGAGAACAATGAAAGTAAAAAGGTGAGCTCAACTAGCCAAGAGAAATATTATGACTAAGATAATGCGAATATATTATCGTTAGCCTTCAACAAAGTGTTAAAGCGATATAATATAACAACCATCAAGTTTAAGCTGCAAATAAACAAGCAATCCATTAAAAGAGTCAAGTAGAGAATAAAATCTACTATCTTTTATGATTTAAAAGGTTTTTATCACTTTTTATATTTGGGACTCGACTTAATAAATAATTCACATCATCGAATCACCTTACATTACTGACTAATGATATTCTTTAAGATATCACGACCACAATTATCTATGCACTACTGGCCAAGAATATTTGTGTATTCAATAATGGTCATGATCATGCTAACAACTCGTCCATCAATGCACTACGCCAATGATGACTTTTTTCACATTATTTGTAACATTACGGTCATGATTACATAGAATATGTGGATTTTCAAAATAGGTATACATCACCTATTCTCGAAGTCGTCAAATACGTAGTATGTAATACAAATACAATTTAATAATACAAGCTATGCCGTGGTACAATATACAAAACATAAAATCATGAGTTTGAATACAAATATTGTCTCATTAGAGATTATACAAACTCAAAGGAGTCCTCATTACAATTATTATCACACTATTTTCGCAGAATAGTGAGGGACTACTAATCTTATCATATCGGCCCGTCACTCGGTTCCCGACTAGTCCTGCTACGTTCTCATTTTTCGAAGAGAACAATGAAAGTAAAAGGTAAGCTCAACTAGCCCCATAAAAAATATTATGACTAAGATAATGCAGAATATATTATCGTTAGCCTTCAACGGTGTTAAACTGATACAATATAACAACCATCAAGTTTAACTGCAGCGGAACAAACAATCCATTAAAAGAGTTAAGTAGATAATAAAATCTACTATCTTTTATGATTTAAAAGATTTTTCACTACTTTTATCGCTGGGACTCAGCTTAATAAATAATCCACATCATCGAATCACCCCTGCACTACGGCCAATGATATTCTTTAGTATCACGACCACAATTATCCATGACTACGGGCCAAGAATATTTGTGTATTTAATAATGGTCATGATCATGCCAACAATCGTCCATCGATGCACTACAGGCCAATGAGGACTTTTACCACATCATTTGTAATATTACGATTATGATTACATCGAATAATCACATCATAATCATACCAAGTCCATCTATGCACTATAGGCCACAAATGACTTTCAACAAAATATAAACATGATGATGATGACAATGATATAAAATTCAATATAACAAGTTCAAGAATTAATTTATCCAGAACTAATAACGTCAAGTTGTCAACATGATATCGCTTGCTGTAGAGTAAAATTCAAGAATGCTCGGAAGAATATTTCCATGAAAAGATCTTTGGATGAAGCGTAAATATCAAGGATATTCCACTAATTTCATGGAGTATATAAGT
The DNA here is from genome assembly GCA_020205615.1 of Panax quinquefolius. Lineage (NCBI taxonomy): Eukaryota > Viridiplantae > Streptophyta > Magnoliopsida > Apiales > Araliaceae > Panax > Panax quinquefolius. The sequence continues at coordinate 91,264,723 of CM035165.1, forward strand.
CAAAACTTTAACCAATTGAGTATAATAAGGAATGGAATAACAAAAGAAATTACCAAAGCATCGATAGACCGCATACAGCGAGTTATTCCAATGTAATAATAAAGACAGAATCGGTCCGGCGTAGAACGCATGCACGTGATATTCAACAGAATAATAAAAAGCGGAATCGTCCGGCGTAAAAACGCACAAACATGATATTCAACGGAATAATAAAAGCGGAATCGGTCCCGTTGAACTCGTGGACGGGATATTCCGAGAATAATAAAGATGGAATTAGGTCCCATAGAACGCACGTGATGTGATATTCCAATGTAATAATAAAGAGCGGAACCGGTCCCACAGAGAACGCATGCATGGATGTTCCAATGAATGATAAAGAATGGAACAATGTAAGAATTTCACCAAGTATAGGGTAGCTCCGCGTGTGAGACCCCAGATTTTATCAATAAAGATTTAAATTTTGTCGAAATAATTTTTTAATATTATGGTGTGAATTTGAGATAATATTATAGTTGTGGGTAGTATTTATAAATTTTGCAAAGTATCACAGTGGTTATATTATATTTGATTGGTGGGGAATATCCAGGTTTAGCGAGGGAATATTCATGACAACTGGCTCAATCATTGGTGGACCCCACAATGTAATTATTATCGGATTGATCGAAAGCGACAAAAATATTTTATTGAAATAACTGGCGGAACTTTTACCGTGGATCTTGTTGAACTACTCGGTATTAAAAATACGATGTCGTGTGGTTGCATAGTAGCACCGGTATTGATTATTGATGCTTATGTGAAAAGTCACTCGGTTTGATTCCATTATTGTCGATTAATAATATGAATTATTATAGCGATAATGACGTTTTGTTTTATTCGTATTATTAACCTAATAAAATGTAAACATTTTTTTTTATATAAAATGTATACTTTATTAAAGTTATTCATAAATAGAATATATTATATTTTATTATGCATAGTGTTGCATAGTGTTTTGCATAGTGTTGCATAGTAAAATATTTTTATATAAATAGAATATATTATATTTTATTTAAAAGATTTTGCTTTAAATATGGACCGTCAGATTAAAGTAAATCAATCTGGACCGTTCATGGATTAATTACTATGCATTCTATTTTCCTATAAATAGAAGTTCATTCCTTCATTATTTTCTTACGAATTCTTTGAAACTCTAGAGAGAAATTATAGAGAGAAGTTATAGAGAGAAAATCTAGAGAGAGAAAGAAGAAGAGTGATTCGGTACTTCACTACTTTGATATCCAAAGTGTCTTTTTACGGTAAGGGATATTATTCGTTTGTATTCACGAAGAGAACTTGATTATTCCATTCCTTATTATTCATTGGAATAACTTGTATACGGCATACCCTATACTTGGTGAAATCCTCTGTTATTCCATTCTTTATTATTCTATTGGAATAACTGTATCACTGTGACATGCCTATACATAATCTGTGATCGTGGTTTACCCTATACTTGGTGACATTCTTCTATTATTCTCATTTGGAACATCACATCATGTGTTTTTTACAGGACACGGTTCCGTCTTTATTATTATTACTCGTTGGAACATCCATGCATCATGTGTTTTACACCGGACTGGTTAAAATCTTTATCATTCTCGTTGGAATATCCTATTCATGTGTTTTACACCGGATGCGGTTCCATCTTTATTATTACATTTGGAACATCCCGCGCTTGTGTGAATTTCACGACACCGGTTCCGTTATTATTATTACATTGGAATAACTTTGTCTATGCGCAAGTACGCATGCATGGTGATTTCTTTTATTATTCCATTCTTTATTATACCCGGTTGGTTAAAACTTGACTTCTATACTCCATGAAATTAGTAGAATATCTTTGATATTTGCGTTTCATCCAAAGATCTTTTCATGGAAATATTCTTACGATCATTCTTGAATTTTACTCTACAAAACAAGATATCATGTTGACAATTTGAACGTTAATAATTCCGGATAAAATAATTCTTGAACTTGTTTTATTGAATTCTTATATCATTGTCATCATCCTCATGTTTATATTATGTTGAAAGTTATCTTTGGCTTACGTGCATAGATGAACTTAGTATGATTATGACCGTGGTTCATTCGGTATAATCATGGCTTGATATAAATGATGTGACAAAAGTCCTCGGTGGCTGTAATGCGATGATGGATAGTTTTTGGTATGATTATGACCAGGGGTGATTCGGTATAGTCGTGACCATTGATAATTTGATGAAAATCCTTGACCGTGGTACATGGATGATTAGATATTGTGGTTTATTCATTAAACCGAGTCTTAGTGATAAAAATTGATGAAAACCTTTTAAAACCTAAAAAGATAGTAGACTTTATTTTCTACTTGACTCTTTTTAATGGATTGCATATTCACCGCTATGATTAAACCGGTTGTCTATTGTATTTTATCGGTTTAACATTGTTGAAGGATAATGATAATTTATTCGCATTATCTTAGTCATAATATTTCTTCTTTGGGCTAGTTGAGTTCACCCTTTCTTTCCTTGTTCTCTTCAGAAATGAGAACATATTTGGGATGAGTCGGGAACTGAGTAATGGTCAGAGGATAGCATTAGTAGTCCTCACTATTACGTGAAATAGTGTGATAATAGTTGTAATGAGGACTCCTTTTGAGTTTGTATAATATCTAGTAGACAATATTTGTATTCAAACTCACGGTTTATGTCGTATTGTACCACAGCGATATTATGTTAAGTAAGTTGTATTTGAATTTATATACCATGTAAGTGGCGACCAAGATGGGTGACGTATACCTAATTTTGGGGGGCGCCATGGTTGGTATCGAGCTTAGGGATATGATCCCGGCTAAGATGCTGAGATAAGAACTAGGAGGAGAGGCGGGAATTCCTTCGCTAGTATGATCTACCTAAGTTTATTTGTTATTTAATTGGTCGGTCGAGTATAAGGATAATATTTGATATATTAATTAACCCTCGTGTTGTGTGGCGGTGTTTGGAAATGGCAAATTTGAAAATATTCACAATGGAGTGAATGTGACCGTTGTGACACCTTTAATCACTAATCGAGTTAATGCGAAGGTCGACGAGGAACAAATTAGAGATGTCCACGTAGTGAATGAAGAACTAATTGTTTTTAGAGCTAGATTCAGCAGTAGCGGTGAGAGAGGAAGAAGAGGAAGAAGAGGAAGAAGAGGAACTGAGGAGAATTGGTTGAAGAAGTTTATGATCAAAACTTAGAATTACAAAATCGTGTTCGTGAGCTAGAAGAATAGGTTGAAGAACGGCAAGCGGTCCGTCGTGGAACAAGGGATACAACAATTCAAAATTGGGTTACCCGATATGTGATGCTCGAACAAAAATCACGCTTTGGCGGCGGTGTAAGATATTAAAGTTGGAATCGAGAATTTAAAAATCAAAGATCACCGGAAAGAAGAAACAACTGAACGAAGGAGAATATAGGCGATGCATGGGTAAAAGTCTTGACAACGCGTTGATAGTGTAGAAAAGGCGTCAGATCCAATAAAGCCAAAATAGATGAAATGGACTTTGCTTTTTGACAAAGAATTGGGAGAATTTAACATCGAATTGAATTACCCCTGCATAATAGCGGTCAACCCGAATTCGATATGGATCGAGAGAATAATGATTCAAATCATGGATCAGGAATGTGAAGAAGCACTTAAGGGTGGAATGTACCCTATAGTAAAGTCAAACTCGGTAATTTAAGCGAGAGAGTTTGTCGAGAAACCCGAACGAAGTTATTACGGGTAAATTAATTATAAATTATTACGAAGTCTATACTTTATTCAATACAAGTTCTACCCACTCTTTTATTCTACCTAGTTGTGTTCAATGTTTAAATTTGACTCCGGAAAAATTAGACTTTGATTTATCTATTGAAACTTCGTTGGGAGAAACCTTCGTTACCTCCACTGTTTATTAATCTTGTTGTTTCAAATAAACACTTTCACGATCTTATCTCTTTGAAAATACTTGCCTTTGAGGTAATTTTTGAAAATGATTGATTAACTACTCATTATTCTTTTTGTAAGGTTGTTAGCTTTCATATTCCTAACCAACCTGTTATACGAATTCAAAGTAACTAAACCACAAAGTTAATCCTTTGTTATATCAAGCCATAAGTAAAGAGCCCCGATCCTTTCGTTGTTAACTTCCTTGTGTGGAATGCACCGAAGCCAGACTTTCTGTAGGCGACGTCGTGACTGAAGATGGCAAGTTGATAGGTATCATTGTGAGGTGCTATCCAGGTTAAGGGATAGAAGTCACAGTTGGTATTAATGTGACGTACTATTCAAGTCTTTGATGAAGTAGCTTGATTTTGAATGATATTTCTATTATTAATAAATTTCTGGCGTATTCTTGAAGACTTCTTAGCCTACTTAGAGCGTGAAATCGAATTTTGTATTGATTTCAAAGATAAAACCCATTTCTTAAACCTCAAATATTTCTTCAACTAAAATGAGCAGGTTTACGTGGTTTATGATGAAAGTCATAATAAAAGCATTGAATCGATGAAAATAATGGGTATATGAAGTATTAGTAAGTTTTATGATGAGTTATGTTGGTTAGTATGTGAAAACATGAAAGTTTCTTAGAAATCACAAAGAGTTGAAAATCGATTTTGGTGAAAAATGTAACATGAAATTCAATTGACCATATCTCCTATTATATTTTGAATTTTTTGAGTGTGGTCAAGTCCTAGAGTTAGATCTATGAGTTACCTAACTAATCCAAGTGGAATTACTGGAAAAGGTGTTGTAGATTTTGTGTGGACTGATTTTAGCAAAGGAGTGCAAAGCTGCAAAAAATCAAAAAAAAGTACTACCATGATTTTAGAGAGGCTGTTTGGCCACTTAAATTATGAGAAAAATTCTGGCCTTTTGGGACATGAAGGTATATGGTATAAAGTACCTCCTGTCCAAAAATGAGCTCATTCTGACTTAAAATGAACAAGTTATGACTATTTCAATATTTAGGTTTTTTCGACGAAAAATGCTATAACCGGAGTTCTTTAACTCCGATGACCATGAAATTTAAACTGGAAGCTCATGTTAACATGGGTAAGGTCCTGTCAAGATTTGGGAATTTTTGGAGTTAAACTTGAGGTAGCTAATTTCTTAAGGAATTAATTAGAAATTGATTTTTGAAAAATAGTAAATGAATTTTAAAATTTCGAGAGAAAATATATTTTCATTATGGGACTATATTATGCTAAATCCTTAAAAAGAAATATTTTTGGGACTGATTTGGTATTTTTCATGAAAATAGTTTAGTTACGAACATATGAGTTAAATATGTTATGTGAAGTAACAAAAGTTGAAAATAGGATTTTATGGTAGAGAATCCTATATATAGAGTATATGCATATTTTATTTTGAGGGATTTGATAATTGGTGATGATATCTTATGAGTATGGCATTTTGAATGATTAAATGCATTATATGGTAAAGCGTAAACAATTGAGATAAATTGTTTATAAATTTAAAAGTGATTAAAATATTGTTATAATATTAATGATATTAGATTATGAGATTATTAAGTGATTGATAACATGGGGATATTCTTGAATCTCGGATAAATTATATTATAAATGTTTAATATTTATCTTTTATCTCATTTGATTGATTCTTTATATCATTATCCTCATGCTTATATTGTGTTGAAAGTCATCTGTGGCCTGTAGTGCATAGATGGACTTGGTATGATTATAACCAGGTATTGTTCGGTATAATCATAACCGTAATTGAAAACACGATTATCTTTGGCCGTAGTGCATGGATAATTTGTGGTCGTGATACTAATGAATACACGATTATCTTTGGTCAGTAGTGTATGGATAATTTGGTCGTGATATCTAATGAATACACGATTATCTTTAACCGTAGTGCATGGATAATTCGTGTCGTGATACTAATGAATATCCTTGGCACAGTAGTGCGGGGATGATTCGATGATATGGATTAATTATTGATTTGAGTCTCAACAATGAAATATTAATTCATGGATGTGGTAAAAGTCATCTTTGGTCAGTAGTGCATTGATAGACTTAGTATGATTATAACCAAGGATTATTCGGTATAATCATGACCAGATTGAAAAACACGAATATCCTTGGCCGAAGAGTGCATGGATAATTGGTGGTCGTGATACTATTGTCGAGTCTCAAAGCATTATTGGTTTTCTGATTTGTATATCTTTGGCCAGTAGTGCAAAGATGAATTGTTAATGAATATCTTTGGCCGGGATTACAAAGATGAATTTAATGTTTTCAACGATAAAGGTATTCAAGGTATCCTCACCTCTTTATCATATCAGTGCACGCATCTACCTTAATTTCGAGGCGAAATTCCATAAGGAGGGAGATTGTGAGACCCAGATTTTATCAATAAAGATTTAAATTTTGTCGAAATAATTTTTTAATATTATGGTGTGAATTTGAGATAATATTATAGTTGTGGGTAGTATTTATAAATTTTGCAAAGTATCTGTTGGTTATATTATATTCGCTTGGTGGGGAATATTCGGTTTAGCAGGAATATTCGCATAACTATTTCAATCATTGGTGGACCTGGCGTAATTATTGCATCGGATCGAGAAAACGACAAAAATATTTTATTGAAATAACGGCGGAAGTTTTACCGTGGATCTTTGTTGAACTACTCTGGTAGTAAAAGTCTGATGAATAATGTGGTTGCATAGTAAAGCTTTACGGTATTGATTATTGATGCTTATGTGAGAAGTCACTCGGTTTGATTCCATTATTGTCGATTAATAATATGAATTATTATAGCGATAATGACGTTTTGTTTTATTCGTATTATTAACGTAATAAAAGCGAAACATTTTTTTATATAAAGCAGAATACTTTATTAAAGTTATTCTATAAATAGAATATATTATATTTTATTATGCATAGTGTTGCATAGTATTTTTGCATAGTGTTTTGCATAGTGTTGCATAGTGTTTGCATAGTAAAATATTTTTATATAAATAGAATATATTATATTTTATTTAAAAGATTTTGCTTTAAATATGGACCGTCCGATTAAAGTAAATCAATCGGACCGTTCATGGATTAATTACTATGCATTCTATTTTCCTATAAATAAGTTCATTCCTTCATTATTTTCTTACTTAATTCTTTGAAACTCTAGAGAGAGAAATTATAGAGAGAAGTTATAGAGAGAAAATCTAGAGAGAGAAAGAAGAAGAGTATACGGTACTTCACTACTTTGATATCCAAGTGTCTTTTTACGAGAAGGGATATTATTCGTTTGTATTCATGAAGAGAACTTCGGTTATTCCATTCCTTATTATTACATTGGAATAACTTTGATATCCAGATACCCTATACTTGGTGAAATCCTCTCGTTATTCCATTCTTTATTATTCTATGGAATAACTCGTATATGACGTATGCCCTATACATAATCAGATATCGTGGTTTACCCTATACTTGGTGACATTCTTCTATTATTCATGTTGGAACATCCATCGTCAATGTGTTTACAGGACTGGTTAAAATCTTTTATTATTATTCTCATTGGAACATTACGTCATGTGTTTTACAGGACTGGTTAAAATCTTTATCATTCTCGTTGGAATATCCTATCCGTGTGTTTTACACCGGATCGGGTTCCATCTTTATTATTCATTGGAACATCCGCGATTGTGAATTTCACCGACCTCGTTCCGTTATTATTATTATTCCGTTGAATAACTCGTCATACATCGCCAAGTACCGCATGCGTGGTGATTTCTTTTATTATTCCATTCTTTATTATACCCAGTTGGTTAAAACTTGACTTCTATACTCCATGAAATTAGTAGAATATCTTTGATATTTGCGTTTCATCCGAAGATCTTTTCATGGAAATATTCTTACGATCATTCTTGAATTTTACTCTACAAAACAAAGATCACGTTGACAATTTGAATGTTAATAATTCTCGGATAAAATAATTCTTGAACTTGTTTTATTGAATTCTTATATCATTGTCATCATCCTCATGTTTATATTATGTTGAAAGTTATCTTTGGCTTACGTGCATAGATGAACTTAGTATGATTATGACCGAGGGTTCATTCGGTATAATCATGGCTTGATATAAATGATGTGACAAAAGTCCTCGATTGGCTTTGTAATGCGTTGATGGATAGTTTTTGGTATGATTATGACCGGGGTGATTCGGTATATAGTCATGACCATTGATAATTTGATGAAAATCCTTGACCGTGGTACATGGATGATTAGATATTGTGGTTTATTCATTAAACTGAGTCTTAGTGATAAAAATTGATGAAAACCTTTTAAAACCTAAAAGATAGTAGACTTTATTTTCTATTTGACTCTTTTAATGGATTGCATATTCCGCTGCAGTTAAACTGGTTGTCTATTGTATTTTATCAGTTTAACACTGTTGAAGGCTAATGATAATTTATTCTACATTATCTTAGTCATAATATTTCTTATTTGGGCTAGTTGAGCTCACCTTTTCTTTCTTCATTCTCTTCAGAAATGAGAACATATTTGGGACGAGCCTCGGGAGCGGAGTAATGGTCCAGAGGATAGCATTAGTAGTCCTCACTATTACGTGAAATAATGTGATAATAGTTGTAATGAGGACTCCTTTTGAGTTTGTATAATATCTAGTAGACAATATTTGTATTCAAACTCACGGTTTATGTCGTATTGCATACCGACCATGATTATGTTAGTAAGTTGTATTTGAATTTATGTACCATGTAAGTGGCGACCCAAGATGGGTGACGATATACCTAATTTTGGGGCGTCGCCATGCTGCGTATCTGATTTATTCCAATGAATAATAAAGAATGGAATAATGAAGTTCTCTTCATAGATAAGAAGAAAAAATAATACTCCCTACCTTAGAAAAACTAGAATCTTTGGAATAGTGAGGTAGGACTTCTCTTCTTCTTTCTATAATTTCTCTCTATAATAATCGCTTCTAAAGCTTTTGTGAATTGGTAAGAAATGAAGGAAGAATGAGCTTTATTTATAGAAAAATATAGTTTCGATAATCAGACGTTTTGGGGCTCGAAAAATTTCAGTACAATACCTCCAACTTTTCCTTTATTTTTAATTTAGTCATGGAATTATTATCAAACTTGCACCACCTCTCCTAATAGTAAATAATGTGATTCAATAGTAAATTATGTGAATCAATAGTTCTCTACATGTGAAAATACGAATTACAAAGATATAGTACCTCCATCTATACCTCCATTTTTAACTTAGTCATGCAAGTATTATCAATCTGCACCAACTCCCCTAATAGTAACAAGAATGTGAAACAATAGTATACACATGTGAACAAATAGTTATAATCATGTGAAATAATAGCAATCAATTGCTCATTTATCCAGGTTAAATATTGGATTGGTCAATATAACCTCCAGACATCAATTATTATCGAAATAATTATCGATTTTCACTAACACAAATAATTCCAACACAATGAAACCATTTTTATCAAAATATAAATTTTGAAATTTCAAGTTTGACTTTTTCGAAAAAAAGTCAACTATTGACTTTTTGACCAAATAGTGAATTAAAGTAATATTTTGTGTTTATAGACTATTTTACTAATTTCATCGTTAGGACTCAAATATCACGTCAAGCGTCTCTAAATTAAATTAGAACAAAACTTCAATTTTAATAACATTCATCATTAATATTATAACTCACAATATTTATCAACTAGGTCGCGTTCTGGAAAGAGGGGCTTTCAATAAGGATTTCTCCCTATTGGCGCGCGCAATTAGGTGACCAAACCTCTCCTTGATGTAACTTCTAGACATTGTAAATATTGCAATTTAATAATATGAATAACTTTGTAAATCACAATTATTGATTTAATAAAATAACATATTATGATGATACTATGACAATAATCGAATCAATAATATGAGAGATATGATCAAGAATTATTTGTAGCAATAATTGAGTATAATCGGTGACTTCTCACGTAAGCATCAATAATCAATCACGAGTGTGCTCTTATGCAAACCACGCCAGTATTCACATGTACTTTTACTACTGGGTAGTTCAACAGTTAATCAAGCAAAACTTCCGTCGTTATTTTCATAAAATATTTTTTCGTTTTCTCAATCCGACAATAATTCCGTTGTAGGGGTCCACCGATGATTGTCGCCATTTATATTTAATATTCCCTGTTAAAACGAATATTTCCCGACCAATTGAATATTATATAACAACTTGCATACTTTGCAAAACTTATAAATAATACCCACAACTATAACATTATATCAAATCCACACCATAATATTCAAAAATATATTTCGAGAAAATTTAATCTTTATTCAAAAAATTGGGGTCTTACAGAATAATCCCTGGTCATAATCATACCAAGTCCATCTATGCACTATAGGCCACAGATGACTTTCAACAAAATATAAACATGAGGATGATGACAATGATATAAGAATTCAATAAAACAAGTTCAAGAATTAATTTATCCAGGAACTAATAACGTCCAAATTGTCAACATGATACTGCTTTGTAGAGTAAAATTCAAGAATGCTTAGAAGAATATTTACATGAAAAGATACTGGATGAAGAGCAAATATCAAGGATATTCCACTAATTTCATGGAGTATAGAAGTCAAAACTTTAACCAATTGAGTATAATAAGGAATGGAATAACAAAAGCAATCACCAGGCATGCGATAGACCGCCCAAGCAGGTTATTGCAACAGAATAATAAATAACGGAATCAGGTTCGGCATAAAATGCACAGACAAGATATTCCGACAAAATAATAAAGATGGAATCGGTCCCACAGTAAAACGCGTAGGCGAGGATATTCCAATGAGAATAATAAAGATGAGAATCAGTCAGACGAAACGCATGCATACGAGGATATTCCAACAAAATAATAAAGACGGAACCGGTCCCAAGGCGTAGAACGCATGCATGTGATGTTCCAACAGAATGATAAAGAATGGAACAATGTAAGAATTTCACCAAGTATAGGGTAGCGTATCTGAGTTATTCCATAGAATAATAAAGAATGGAATAATGAAGTTCTCTTCATGGATAAGAAAGAAATAATACTCACTACCTTGGAAAAAGCGGATAATTGGATTAGTGAGGTATGAGACTTCTTCTTCTTTTCTCTATAATAAGCGCTTTCTAAAGCTTTTGTGAATTGGTAAAAAATGAAGGAAGAATGAGCTTCTATTTATAGAAAAATATAGTTTCGATAATTGCACGTTTGGGGCTCAAAAATTACAAAGACAATACCTCCAACTTTTCTTTCATTTTTAATTTAGTCCCGCAAGTATTATCAAACTTGCACCACCTCCCCTAATAGTAAATAATGTGAATCAATAGTTCAATCATGTAAAAAATACGAATTACAGTATAGTACCTCCATCTATACCTCCATTTTTAACTTAGTCATGCAAGTATTATCAATCTTGCACCAACTCCCCTAATTGTAAATAATGTAATTCAATAGTACACACATGTGAACAAATAGTTATATAAGCATGTGAATTAGTAGCAATTAATTGCTCATTTATCCGATAAATTACCCGATTTATCAATATAACCCCTAGACATCAATTATCATCGGAATAGATGTCGATTTTCACTAACACTAATAATCCCAACACAATGAAACTATAAAAATTCATTTTTAATCAACACAACTTATTCATCATTAATATTATAACTCACAATATTTAACAACCAGGTCGTTCCCACGAAAGAGGGGGCTTTCCGATAAGGATTTCTCCTTATTAGCGCGCACAATTAGGTGACCAAACCTCTCCTCGATGTAACTTCTGACATCATTGTAATATTGCAAATAATAATATGAATAACTTTATCGTCTCAATTATTGATTTAATAATATAATGTATTATGCAAATGAATCTTTGTGACAATAATTGAATCAATAATATGAGAGAGATGATGACGCAAAGATTTATTGTAGCAATAATTGAGTATAACCGGTGACTTCTCACATAAGCATCAATAATCAATACCGTGTGCTACTATGCAACCACGCCAGACATCGTACTTTTAACATTAAGGGTGTTTCAACAGGTTAATGGTAAAACTTCCATAGTTATTTTCATAAAGTATTTTTGTCGTTTTCTCAATCAACAATAATTCCATTCATGGTCCACCAATGATTGTCTTGCATTTCACGAATATTCCATGTTAAAACGAATATTCCACGACCAATCGAATATTATATAACAACTTGCGTACTTTGCAAAATTTGTAAATATTACCCACAACTATAACATTATATCAAATCCTCACCATAATATTCAAAAATATATTTCGAGAAAATTTAATCTTTATTCAAAAAATTGGGGTCTTACAACAAATATGCTGCAAAGGCAAAGAAATTCCTAAAACAATGAATCGTCATGTGTAGCACAAATATATTAATTAGTTGTACTTCTCGTGTTCTTTTTCATACTAAGAACTAATTATATTGGAACTAATTATTATTTATTATTATTATTATTATTATTATTATTTTAATTATTACAATAATTATTATTATTTAAAATTTCAATTATTATTTAAAATTTTAATTATTTAAAATTTAGTATTATTATTACAATAATAATAATTATTACAATTATTATTATTATTACAATTATTATTATCTCATCTTCACATGCATATAAACGATGCTAGGTGGTTTAAATATTAGTGTTACATAAATTTTAACATAATAGGTAGTTGGTCCAGTGGTTTTTGTTAGAATATAAGGTTCTACTTTGGGGAGGTTTAGAGTTCAACACTTGTTACTTTAAGAAAATTTTTAAGGCAAGCCTTCTCCCATTCACGTAAGCAAATAACGGGCCACGTCAGTAAAAATAACGGTCAATACGCACGACGTCGGCATTTTAAATCAAATTTTGAATGAAATCAAACGGAATAACCATTTTGTAATTTTTGAGATGATGAGTTATTCGATTATAATAAAAAAGTTTGAGAACCACAAATGAAAACCGGACCATAAAGATGATGACTAAAACGTTATTTATCCCAGTTCCTGAGATAGTGTGCTTAACTTTATCCATAGTGACCACTCTTCCTCTAATAGCAACCCATAGGAAAATCCCATGTTTGGGAATATCAAAACAGACTTTTACAATTCCATAAAACACATACCAATTTTTTTTTATTAAATTAAATAAAAATAGGACAAATCATTTAGATATGACTTGGAGCTAAAATAATAAAAGAACAAATTATAGAAATCAATAAAACAAATTTGCAATGTTGTTATCCTCAAATAAATCCATTCCTTCATAGTGATTGAAGAAAAATCTAAAGAAAAGAACTTAGTGCGTTTGTTTAGTTATACATGATTCTTTAGTTATAATCTCGACTGTTGGTTCTTGTATTGGACGATAAAAATGGTGTTTGCTATGTATGGATCATTCTCATATATATATATATATATATATATATATATATATATATATATATATATATATATATATTAGTGGGTCCCGTGCCTAAAAGACTGTATTTAGCAGTTGGATCTATCTTAAACTTTTTGAGCAGTAGGATGATTTATTGAGTGAGCGGAAAATTCAAAATTATTTGTATTTTATTAGATATATATATATATATATATATATATATATATATTATTTTCTGAATTGTGATGTTGTTGGTGTTGGATCTCTTTTTGGCAAGACAACTTCGATAACTATTTGAATGAAGCATAGCTAATAACAATTTTTTGGTCTTCAACAGTATCTTTTTTTGAAGAACTGTAAAAATAATATACATGTTGATAGTTTGTACATGATGTCAGTTAAAGAACTAATAGTTGAGTTACAGCAATTGCTGCATAACATCCTCTCCTAACCATAGCTGCATTGCCATGGAAACTAATTTCTAAACTTTCAAGGTAATAAAATTACAAGAAAATAGCTTTGCTTGATGTGATAGGCAAAATATGTAAACTCATAAACATGGTAATCCATACTTGTCTTTAATAAGTGGGAGGGGATCTGTGATAGGCAAAGATTGTTGATGGGAAAAACATTTGTCTAATTCCTTCAGCCTTAATAATGGGAAAAATGATAGCTGATGCATCCTGTGAAGTGAAAAAGTATTAAAAAAAATCAATTTTTTTTTATCATTTTAATTCTGTGTATTAGCATATTATAGAGGAAGAACATAATGTGCTGAAATAGTTGAGTAAAAATGGTACATACTGAAATCAATCTAGCCCCAAGCCATGCGCGTTTTGGTGAAGGAAGTGGTAGTAATAGGCGGCCAACACCATAAATTGCCACCGAGAAGAAATGAAGAACCAAGCTCAATGGTTGGGGGTTTAGACCAGATAGCAGAGCAATTGGACCATTTGAGAAAATGCCTCCAAGGCTCAAGTAATCAAAACACGCTTGGCGCATTTCATTTCTTGCTTGATTAGGTGATGCACAAAATACCTTATAAAGGGCACCTGCCAATGTGTTTATTGTTGATGCCACTGGCTGCAAATAACACAATGCAAGAAGTATTAGCTAATAATATTCCAACTTTTCTTGAATTTTGATACTATGTTACTTGTACTAAACAGCTGCAAGATAAAAATTTTAACTAACCTTGCGTAAAGTGTAAAATGCCTCGAGATATTTGCTCAAGGAAGGTGCATCATTGAAGTCGAGTAGTGGCCTAAGAAGATCGCGAAGCACAACAATATCAGATAGAGCAACTGTCATTCCTCCTTTAGTTAAAGGATGTCGCATGTTGAATGCATCTCCTAGTAAGAGTGCTCCAGGAGTCGGATAAGGATCAGCTGACATGCTTCTATTCACCATTGTTCTTATGTTTCCTTCTTCAATTGCTGATATGAAGGCCTTGTTTAGATCAAGAGAAATCTAAAATGCACAAAACCATTGATCAGGATACACAAATATCACAAAACTAAAAGGCAAACTAAGATAGAGGCCTAAAAGACATTTGAAAATCATATATTAAGTTGTATGTTTCAATACAAGGAAATTATATATACCTGAGGAGCCACCACAATCTTCAAATAATGTGACATATCACCATTGCCAATAGAGGGTACCTTTTGTCCAGGTATATCAACTAAACATCGAATCTCAGTGCTACTAACGCGATATAACAAGATGGGCGAAGGATTTGCTAAGATAACATGTCCATGATTTGGATATGGAAGTTGGCAGTTTTTTAAGATCATGGCAACAAAATGTGATGGAATTTCAACCTGCATAAATAAATTGAATTTCATTATATTCAGTAGAAGAATACAACAAGATAAAGAACTAATATCGTTGCCATGAAATAATTATAAGGTTGCAACTTTCACCTTTGGGTTGCAGAGAGAGAGTCGTAAATTTGAAAAACAACCATCACACACAATTGTGAGAAGAGCACATGCTGTCAATTCTTGACCAGTTTTAGTCCTGTAGTGTACTCCTTTTATAGTGCCCTTTTTATCAATAAGAGATGTAACAGTCCCTTGTTCCAGTCTTACACTGAAAATTATATGGAAGACTGGTTTAATAAAAAAGTTGATAAGAAATTCTGATTCCTAAACTAGGAGAATGGAGAAAAAGTAGTAAACATTGAGAGAACATATTGAAGGGAAAGGAAAAGTACTTGGAGAGTGTTGCAGCCTTCTCGCGCATTCGTTGTATAAAGCAACCGTTGTGAAAGCTTCTCCCGGCCACATCCGAATGGAAATCTTTCAAGGGTTAAGACAATCTAGTACTTTTCCCATCCTTGAAAAGAGCATATCCAAAAACTTCTTGGGCATCAATCCTATCTACACAATCTGCACCAAAATAAATGTGAATTGCATGTTCCAAATGTTTAATTGATAATAGTACCGAAGTCATCAGAATACATGGATACCAAGCCAAATTATGGAATCAAACTGTAATAGAGGTATACATGGAGTATTATATAATTCTGCTTCTTACCCTCCAGCCCCAACTCCATTAATTTCAGATAGCCTCCTGGCTGAAGCAGTTCACTAACAATTCTGTCTTGCTCAGTTAAGTCCCTTTCTATGACTAACACTCGGCGCCCGTCCTATAATAAATAGGAAGAATTAATAAAGTTACATTTGTTATAGAATATGTCATGGTTTTCATATAGGTGTATTAATCTCAATAACATTTACATATATTCTGATCTTGTGTTGAGATATATTTCTCTATAAGTTTTAGCATTTGGTTATGCAAATGATAATATGTACTCTTGACATTGGAAAAATGCTACAAGAATCATATATAAGTTGTGAGAGAGAGAGAAATGACCTTTCCAAGAGTACAAGCCAGAGCAGAACCAGCAACACTGGCACCAACAATGATGACATCGGGGTTTTCAGCAATTTCAGGCCGAGATTCACCATCTTGAGGGGGTTTAGCACATTCATTTCTTTTTATCTTTATTGGAACGAAGTTGTTGTGGCTGTTTTTCCTTTTTCCTAGCAACAACAGCACAACCAAAACCAAGAACACTCCTACAAAAATAGACTCATTAATCATATTAATATCCATGGAGATTGCCATGATATCTCTCTCAAGTCTCACCCTTTCCCCTCTGAAGATTGCTTTTTGTTATGCTTTTCTAAGCTTGAGTTTGTTTGAGTGAATGTTTCAACTGAAGTGGGGAGTTTTTATAGGCTTTGGAACTGAAGAGCTTAACTATTTTGCTAGACAAAGGAATTGTCAAAAGCAATACATGGTTGAAACACAGAAAAGAAGTTGGTCAATGACAACTTAGTAAGAGTTTGGCATTAGGGAAACTGACAGGAGAAACATCATCAGTAATGGTGTATGGAGTCAAATATAGATTCATGGTTTGGAAAACTTTTGGATGAAGTACCACGGTACTATATATCATAAGCATTTAACTAACTAATAAAATAAACTAAACACAACACCTTTAAAATACTAGTTTAAGATTTTGAATGAATCAATCCCCTCAACACAAGTCACTACTGTACAAAAAACAGATAATTTCCAAACAAGGACTCAAGCTTAATATAAGGGATCCGTTGAGCAAAATAACTATGGCAGAATAATTCAGCTGGAAAGGATGAAAAAAATAGATATTTTATATTATCAAAAGTAACCTTTCAAAATAAATCATGTCATTTATTACATTAATATGTAAGAGTAATACAGTAATAGTGTAGTTCAAGAAAAAATATAATTAAAATGTCATCATTTCCATTTATTTTTTAAAACTCATAAATATGATACGGGAAACTTATAATTCATTCTCATCTCTCTCCCTCCATCCCTCCTATACTTTCCCTTCCTATCACATTCCTTCAAACTCACAAAAGCATATGATAAGGCAAATACACTCGCAATCAGTGTCGTATCATGTTCTTATGAAGATAAAACTAAATGAGGAAGCCGAGTTGGATGGATTTATGGGTCTGTAACCAAAGATGTGGTGACAGGATACGGGAGGCACAACCAGGGTTGGAGATCCATTTATTGTGTGACCAAAATGGTTGCATTTCGTGAAACTGCCCCTATTAATCTGACCGATAGACTCCACCAGGTCCTCCATTGAGCCACAGGTTCTGTCGAGATTTTCTTCTCTCGTAACAATGCACTTGTAGACAGCCTAAGTATGAAGCTGTTACAGAGAATTACTTACTTCACCCCTTCACCTCATTCTTTCTCATTGTCTACTGCTTCCTTCCAGCGTTTTCGCTTTTCAATGGTCAATTCATTGTCCAAGGCCTCAATATCACTTTTTTTGTATATCTCCTAGTTATCACCTTGACCCTTTGCATGCTTGTTGTCCTTGAGATCAAATGGTCAGGCATAACTGTTCATGCTGATGTGCTCCAGGGTCTACTGAAAATCGTTGTAGCGATTGAAATCTCGTTTACCTTGACATCAGAATCAGTTGGTGATGAAAATGACGATTTAATTTGCTGATCTTTATCTATTAAATGGTCCTCGCTGATGATTTTGCCTATCACAATCATGTTAATAAATATGATAACAATAGCAGTTGGTTTTAGCAAAATAATATACAATAGTATTCCGCAGTGACCCTGGTCACCAACACCGATCTCCTCAGGGAGCTTGGTGAGGTGACCATGGACACCTTGGGCAATATCAGGTCCCTGTTGCTCGATCTGGACTAAGACCTTGCAGTTGTCAGCATCAAGGCCAACATTGTCGAAACAAATCCAATATTACGGCAGGTCTCACGTACAATCTTCTCGTAGTCTAACTTGGCTTTGGTTGTGATTTCACCAAAAACCATGACCATGTTGGTCTTTGAGCAAGTCTCACATTCAACTTTGTTGTTTGGTCCTACCCAAGGCAGGCATCAAGTACTACATCAGATATCTGATCGCATAGCTTGAATAAGAAGGTGTCCATTCACCCAAGCTGCACACCAAAAAATCATGTCAATACAAATAACATGAATATTGCAAGCTTAAATCAAATACGCACAAACCAAATTAGCTACCAAGCCGAAAACAGATTAGATAATAAGTGTCAGGAAATTCAAAAATATTGAGATCACATTTTAATGAACGTTGTATTAATTGTAAATGAAACTCTAAAGAAAAAAATAATAGATACTCTGTGGCCTTTTGAAATAGGTATCATCACCTATTCTAAGTCGTCAATATATGGTAGACAAAAATACAAATACAACTTAATTATACAACCGTCGCAGTAAAAGTCACGACAAAACATAAAGCATGTGAGTTTTAATACAAATATTGTCGATCATATAATATTCAAACTCAAATTCAATATTATTACATTTATTTTCCACTATTTCTTTGAATAGTGAGGACTACTAATGCTATCATCCGGTCCATCACTCGGTTTCGACTAGTCCCTACGTTCTCATTTCTCAAGAGAACAATAAAAGTAAAAGGGTGAGCTCAACTCAGCCCAAAGAGAAAATATTATGACTAAGATAATGCGAGAATATATTATCGTTAGCCTTCAAAACAGTGTTAAAGCGATACAATATAAAACCATCAAGTTTAAGCTGCGGTATGAACAAGCAATCCATTAAAAGAGTCAAGTAGAGAATAAAATCTACTATCTTTTATGATTTAAAAGGTTTTTCATCACTTTTATCATTGTGACTAACTTAATAAATAATCCACATCATCGAATCACCCCGCACTACTACGCCGAGGATATTCTTTAGTATCACGACCACAATTATCCATGCACTACAGGCCAAGAATATTTGTGTATTCAATAATGGTCATGATCATGCTAACTTAATTGTCCATCAATGTACTACGGGCCAATGAGGACTTTTACCACATCATTTGTAACATTACTTGTCATGATTACACCGAATAATCCACAGTCGAGAATCATACCAAGTCCATCTATGCTTTATAGGCCCACGGATGACTTTCAACAAAATATAAACATGAGGATGATGACAATGATATAAGAATTCAATAAAACAAGTTCAAGAATTATTTTATCCGGGGAACTAATAACGTCCAAATTGTCAACATGATACTACTTTGTAGAGTAAAATTCAAGAATACTCGGAAGAATATTTCCATGAAAAGATCTTTGGATGAAGCGCAAATATCGAGGATATTCCACTAATTTCATGGAGTATAGAAGCAAAACTTTAATGTTCGAGTATAATAAGGATTGGAATAACAAAAGAAATCATCGGGCATGCGATACCTTTGCAGGTAGGTTATTCCAATGAGAATAATAAATAACGGAATCGGGTTCGGCGTAAAAGCGCATGCAATGGATATTATTCCGAGAATAATAAAAGCGGAATCGGTCCGCGTAAAAACGCATGCACATGATATTCCAGCGAGAATAATAAAAAGGCGGAATCAAGGTCCGCGTAGAACGCGTAGGCGGATATTCCAACAAAATAATAAAACGAGAATCGTCCCGGCAGAAAGCGCATGCAGACGAGGATATTCAGCAGAATAATAAAGGCGGAACCAGTCCGTGTAGAACGCATGCAGGATGTTCCAACAGAATGATAAAGAATGGAACAACAGAAGAATTTCACCAAGTATAGGGTAGCCCGCGTATACAGGTTATTCCAACAGAATAATAAAGAATGGAATAACAGAAGTTCTCTTCATAGATAAAAAAGAAATAATACTCCATACCTTTAGAAAAACTGGATACTGGAATAGTGAGGAAGTAGACTTCTCTTCTTCTTTCTATAATTTCTCTCTATAATAATCGCTCTAAAGCTTTTGTGAATTGGTAAGAAATGAAGGAAGAATGAGCTTCTATTTATAGAAAAATATAATTTCGATAATTGTACGTTTTG
Source organism: Panax quinquefolius (assembly GCA_020205615.1). NCBI lineage: Eukaryota > Viridiplantae > Streptophyta > Magnoliopsida > Apiales > Araliaceae > Panax > Panax quinquefolius. The sequence goes on from CM035165.1 coordinate 91,285,102, forward strand.
GGGCTCGAAAAATTTCAGTACAATACCTCCAACTTTTCCTTTATTTTTAATTTAGTCATGGAAGTATTATCAAACTTGCACCACCTCTCCTAATAGTAAATAATGTGATTCAATAGTAAATTATGTGAATCAATAGTTCTACACATGTGAAAATACGAATTACAGTATTGTACATCCATCTTTACCTCCATTTTTAACTTAGTCATGCAAGTATTATCAATCTTGCACCAACTCCCCTAATAGTAACAAGAATGTGAAACAATAGTATACACATGTGAACAAATAGTTATAATCATGTGAAATAATAGCAATCAATTACTCATTTATCCGGTTAAATACCCGATTGGTCAATATAACCTCCAGACATCAATTATTATCGAAATAATTATCGATTTTCACTAACACAAATAATTCCAACACAATGAAATCATTTTTATCAAAAATATAAATTTTAAAATTTCGAAGATTGACTTTTCCTGAAAAAGTCAACTATTGACTTTTTGACCAAATAGTGAATTCCGGAAAATTTTGTGTTTATAGACTATTTTACTAATTTCATCGTTAGGACTCAAATATCACGTCGCGTCTCTAAATTCAACTCCGAACACAACTTCAATTTTAATAACATTCATCATTAATATTATAACTCACAATATTTATCAACCGTGTCGTTCTAGGAAAGAGGGGCTTTCGAATAAGGATTTCTCCCTATTCAGTGCGCAATTAGGTGACCAAACCTCTCCTTGTGAACTTCTAGACATTGTAAATATTGCTGATTTAATAATATGAATAACTTTGTCGTCTCAATTATTGATTTAATAAAATAACATATTATGCGAGATGATCTTATGACAATAATCGAATCAATAATATGAGAGATATGATCTGACAATTATTGTAGCAATAATTGAGTATAAGCGAGTGACTTCTCACGTAAGCATCAATAATCAATACCGTGTGCTACTTATGCGACCACGCCAGTATTCTTGTATTTTTACTAAGGGTAGTTCAACAGATTAACGGTAAAACTTCCGCCGTTATTTTTATAAAGTATTTTTGTCGTTTTCTCAATCCGAAAATAATTCCGTTGTGGGGGGTCCACCAATGATTGTGCCGTTGTACGAATATTCCCTATTAAAACAAATATTTTCCGACCAATCGGATATTATATAACAACTTGCGTACTTTGCAAAATTTGTAAATATTACCCACAACTATAACATTATATCAAATCCACACCATAATATTCAAAAATATAATTTAAGAAAATTTAATCTTTATTCAAAAAGTTGGTGTCTTACAACCTCCCCTTCTTATGAAATTTCGTCCTCGAAATTAGGGTGCGTACCTGGTATGTCGAAGAGGTGAGGATACTTTGATTTCATTTCAGATTCTAACTCCCAGGTCATTTCCTCAACATCATGGTTTCTCCACAAAACTTTGACTTGATGTATAACCTTGGAGCGTAGAATATGTTCCTTCTTATCCAAGATTTTAACAGGACCTCTTCATACATTAAATCTTCCTCTATTTCGTCCGGTTCTAACTCAATAATGTGGTTAGGGTCTTTAACATATTTACGTAACATGGATATGTGAAAAGCGTTATGAACACGAGACATACTAAGCGAACGCAAGAAGTATAGCCACAGTTCCTACTCGATCGAGGATTAAAATGGGCCGATGAATCGAGGATTGAGCTTTCCTCTCTTTCTAAATCTTGTAACTCCTTTCCATGGAGCAACACGTAACAACACATGATCTCCAATATCGAATTCTACGTCCTTTCGATGAAGATCAGCATAACTCTTTTGTCGATCTTGTGAGGTTTTTATATGTTGTCGGATCGTTTGAATCTTTTCCGTAGTCATACGTACCAACTCCGGTCCCAACAACGTTGCTTCACCCACCTCATCCGAGCATATTGGAGAACGACACTTTCTTCCATACAACGCCTCAAATAGAGCCCTGCCAATACTTGCTTGATAACTGTTGTTGTAGGAAAACTCCACCAATGGTAGGAACTTATCCCAACTTCCCTTGAAGTCAAGGACATAGAGTCTTAATATATCTTCAAGAGTTTGAATCGTCATTTCCGACTGCCCGTCCGTCTGAGGATGATATGCCGAGCTAAATCGTAAATCCATGCCCATAGCTTTTTGCAAACTAACCCAAAATCTTGAAGTAAATCTTGGGTCTCGATCAGAAACTATGGATACTGGCATACCATGCAATCTTACAACCTCGTTTATGTACATACGAGCAAGACGTTCAAGTGTATAAGTTTCTCGTATCGGTAAAAAATGAGCAGACTTGGTCAATCTATCAATAATTATCCATGCACTACGGGCCAAGAATATTTGTGTATTCAATAATGGTCATAATCATGCCAACAACTGTCCATCAATGTACTATGGGCCAATGAGGACTTTTACCACATCATTTGTAACATTACGGTCATGATTACAACGAATAATCCCTGGTCATAATCATACCAAGTCCATCTATGCACTATAGGCCACAGATGACTTTCAACAAAATATAAACATGAGAATGGTGATAATGATATAAGAATTCAATAAAACAAGTTCAAGAATTATTTTATCCAGGAACTAATAACGTCCAAATTGTCAACATGATACTACTTTGTAGAGTAAATTTCAAGAATACTCAGAAGAATATTTCCATGAAAAGATACTGGATGAAGCGCAAATATCAAGGATATTCCACTAATTTCATGGAGTATAGAAGTCAAAACTTTACTTATTTGAGTATAATAAGGAATAGAATAACAAAAGAAATCACCAGCATGCGATAGACCGCGCTTACAGGCGGAGTTATTCCAACAGAATAATAAATAAGCGGAATCAGTTAAAGCATAAAAGCGCATGCATTTGTATATTCCAAGCCAGAATAATAAAGAGGCGGAATCGGTCCCGGCAGAAACGCATGTATGAACATGATATTCCAATGACGGAATCAAATCCGCCGTAAAACGCATGATGAGGATATTCCAGCGAGAATAATAAAAAGATGAATCGAGTCCAAAGATATAAACGAGCGTAGATGAGGATATTCCAGAATAATAATAAAGAGCGGAACTAGGTCGGCGTGAGCCGCATGAACGAGGATGTTCCAAATGAATGATAAAGAATGGAACAAATGAAGAATTTCACCAAGTATAGGGTGGCAGTGTATACGAGTTATTCCAATAGAATAATAAAGAATGGAATAACAGAGGTTCTCTTCATAGATAAGAAAGAAATAATACTCCCTACCTTTAGAAAAAGCTGGATCTTTGGAATAGTGAGGTAGTGAGACTTCTCTTCTTCTTTCTATAATTTCTCTCTATAATAATCGCTCTAAAGCTTTTGTGAATTGGTGAGAAATGTAGGAAGAATGAGCTTTATTTATAGAAAAATATAGTTTCGATAATTGCACGTTTGGGGCTTGAAAAATTTCAAAGACAATACCTCCAACTTTTCCTTTATTTTTAATTTAGTCATGGAAGTATTATCAAACTTGCATTCACCTCTCCTAATAGTAAATAATGTGATTCAATAGTAAATTATGTGAATCAATAGTTCTACACATGTGAAAATACTGAATTACGTGATATAGTACCTCCATCTATACCTCCATTTTTAACTTAGTCATGCAAGTATTATCAATCTTGCACCAACTCCCCTAATAGTAACAAGAATGTGAAACAATAGTATACACATGTGAACAAATAGTTATAATCATGTGAAATAATAGAAATCAATTGCTCATTTATCCGGTTAGATACCCGATTGGTCAATATAACCTCCAGACATCAATTATTATCGAAATAATTGTCGTTTTTCACTAACACAAATAATTCCAACACAATGAAACCATTTTTTTTTTATCAAAAATATAAATTTTGAAATTTCGAAGTTTGACTTTTCCCGAAAAAGTCAACTGTTGACTTTTTGACCAAATAGTGAATTAGGAAAATTTTGTGTTTATAGACTATTTTTACTAATTTCATCGTTAGGACTCAAATATCACGTCCAGCGTCTCCAAATTCAACTCCGAACACAACTTAAATTTTAATAACATTCATCATTAATATTATAACTCACAATATTTATCAACGTGTCGTTCCCAGGAACGAGGAGGCTTTCCAATAAGGATTTCTCCTCATTGCAATTGATTAGGTGACCAAACCTCTCATCGATGTAACTTCTAGACATTGTAAATATTATAATTTAATAATATGAATAACTTTGTCGTCTCAATTATTGATTTAATAAAATAACATATTATCACGAGATGATCTTATGACAATAATCGAATCAATAATATGAGAGATATGATGCAACAATTCATTGTAGCAATAATTGAGTATAACTTGAGTGACTTCTCACGTAAGCATCAATAATCAATACCGTGTGCTACTATGCAACCATGCCAGACATTGTATTTTTACTACTGGGTAGTTCAGCAGTTAACAGTAAAAGCTTGGTAGTTATTTTCATAAAAAGTATTTTTGTCGTTTTCTCAATCAAGAAAATAATTCCGTTGTGGGGGTCCACCATTGAGTGTCTTAGTTTGTACGAATATTCCTTGTTAAAACGAATATTTCCAGACCAATCGAATATTATATAACAACTTGCGTACTTTGTAAAATTTGTAAATATTATCCACAACTATAACATTATATCAAATCCACACCATAATATTCAAAAATATATTTCGAGAAAATTTAATCTTTATTCAAAAAGTTGGGGTCTTACATGCTCCAACTACTTCCACATGGATCTTTTAAAATGACCAAGAATAACTAATAATGAACAAGGGTCCATAAACCTTTCTTTATAACTCAGGGCATGCTCAGGCACTTGAGGGAGATCTGATAAGTATGTGAAAATAATGGCACTCTACAATAAAGCACCTAAAGATGCAGTCTTCCTGAGCAAGAACATAGAAAATTTTGTAAAGTCTTTTCAAAGTCTCAGGAAACAAAACAGTTGGTGAGTTCAGATTCTGCTAAATATAACCCCAACATACGAAGTCCATAAATCATGTAAACAATCCCAGCTATTGAATTTTTAAAGATGAAGTTTGTATTAGATGATATTTTCTCACATATACATTTATAATTAGTTCAAAAATTCAAAAAACTATGCAAACATGTAAATCAATTAGTAGAAATTGAATCAAAAGTAAATTGTTTAGATTACTCTGAACTATATCCAGTTCAGTTTGATCTAATAAATGCGTCAAATCATAGGCTGTTATACTTACATTCAAGACCGAGCCTGAATTTTGGAAGTCTTTTTCCGCTGTACATATTGTTCTACATAGTAACATGATTGTGATTGGCAAAATCATCAATACCATTTGATTAGATAAAGATGAGCAAAATCGTCATCGTTTTCATCACCAGTTGATTTTGATGTCAAGGTAAACGAGATTTCAATCCCTACAACGAGCACAAAAGTATGATGGGCACTTGTGCCTCCAATTAACCAGAATTGATCATTTGGCCACCATTCTTTGATGTCAAGGACAACACGCACGCAAAGTTCAAGGTGATAACTAGGAGATATACAATGTTATTGATGCCTTGGACAATGAATTAACCATTGAAAAACGAAAACGCTAGAAGGAAGCAGTAGACAAATGAGAAAGAACAATGAATTAACCATTGAAAAACGAAAACGCTAGAAGGAAGCAGTAGACAAATGAGAAAGAACGAGATGAAGGGGTAAATTCCAACCTAAGCAATTCTCTACAACAGCTTTATCCTTGGACTGTCTACAAGTGCATTGTTACGAGAGAAGAAAATCTAGACAGAACTTGTGGCCTAACGGAGGACCTGGTAGAGCCTATCGATCAGATTAATAGGGGCAGTTCCACGAAATTCATCCCTTTTGGTCACACAATAAATGGATTTCCAACCCCAGTTGTGCATCCCGTATTTGTCACCACATCTTCCCCTTTCTCATTAAACTATTATTGTAAAGATGTATTGTGGTTAGGGTTATGGGGTTATGGGTTATGGGCTCACGAAACTATTATTTGTAAAGAAAAACTCATGTTCACCGGTTATTTTAGGTGTTGTATCTGAATAAAAATTACTGTTAAGTTCATCTTCATAAGAAACAGTATAATATAATTAGTATAAGTTTTTAAGGAAAGAAAATTAGTATAAGTTTTTTAAGGAAAGAAAATTAGTATAATATAATTTTATAAAGAAATATAAGTTAATAAGGAAAAAGTCAAAATAAGATCGTTTTATATAATATTAGTATGTTATTTTATTAAAATATATGTACAATAATTTAAATTATATTATACTTGGATAATATAGTTTAAGAAAAGAAAATTCTAACCATATTATTTTCATAAATTAATTTGTAACTATTATTAAAATATGAGTGTAGTTATATTTCAAATATAAGTATGATTTTATTATTAGTAGGTAGTACATATAATTTTAGAAGAAAATTATTTTCTTACGAAAATCACCTTATCAAATATTAAACTATATTATTATTATATATATATATATATATATATATATATATATATATATATGTATGTATGTATGTATAAAATAATACATTAACCAATATAAAGTTTGATTCAATTGTTAAATTAAAATTTAATTATTGAAAACAAATTACTCTTTTCAATAATATATTTATAAAAAATACAATAAAAACTAAACAACATACAGTCATATAATAATGTGATTTGGAATAAAAATAAGTAATTTAATTTTACAATTATACAATCATAAGATCATCTTATCTAATATTATTTTGTTGTTGTTATTATTATTATTATTATTATTATTATTATTATTATTATTATTATTATTATTATTATTAAATTCAAAATATGATTATATTACAAATATAAGTAATTTTAGGATAAGATCCCATAGAACACATACGAAATAGTTTTTACTAAATTAGGACAAATCATTTAGATATGACTTGGAGCTATAATAATAAAAGAACAAATTATAGAAATCAATAAAACAAATTTTTAACCTCAAATAAATCCATTCCTTCATAGTGATTGAATAAAAATCTAAAGAAAATAACTTAATGCGTTTGTAAGTTTAGAAGGATGGGATGCGAAGGGCAAGTATAAGAGGGGAATGAGTAAGAAAGGCGTGATTCACGTGCAGGGGGCAAATGTGAGTCCGAGTACAAAATTAGGGCTCACGTGTGATCTAAAGAATTAAATGAACCGGGAGAAGTTTCCACGTGTCCTGAGGCAGAAGGCTCGTGGAGACAACTCATTTTGGGAATTGATTAAGGGATTGGATTTGGTGGCTAGAAGGACAGGATGATTTAGGCATTACTTAAGTAACTAAGGGTATTTCTGGAATTTCTGCTGAAATCACATGCCATGCATAAGACCTAGACATGTGTCAGGCACGTGACCATTTTTCCAGGAAACTCTATAAATACACCCTTCATTTCAATAGAAGGGGACTTTTGGATTCTCTCTGAACTGAAGACTTGGAAGAAGGCTCTTGAATCCTAAGAGTTTTGTCACGTGTTACTCGAGAAATTGCTTACCTGTTCTTCTCCCCTCTTCAACCACTCAATCAAGACCATACACTTTGCAGATTTCTCTCCTCCTCAGTCAACACGAAATCTTAACCTAGTAAGGTACGGTTTCTTTACCTACATTTATTTGTCGACTCTGCTGGGGAGGTGTAGAATTCGTGAAGGGTATGCCCACGACTCGAAGTGGGAGAACTATAGGAAGAGCTTCACCGACACCTAGCATTACTTCACCGAATCTGGTTCCGAGGCAGACAAATCAACATTTCCAAGGCACGAATCTGGATCTCGATCAACCCCTCGTAGAAGACGTTTCTGAAGGAAGTTCAACATCACCACATATGGCTGATCAACAACAAACCAATGTCAGGCAAATAGGCACAGGAAGACAAGGTGAGGAAGCAAGTGGAGAACAAATAACCACGAATGCTGTGCAATTGGAGATGCTTAAGGCCTTAAAGGAGGCAAAAGAAGGACAATGGATGATGATGGTCACGATGTCAGAAATGCGAAAGCAACAGGAAGAGATAGGAAATTTTCGTCAGCAGTTAATGCAGATTCCAACCTTCAAAGCTATGTTTCCAGGAAGTTCGTAGGTAGAACGAGCAGGAGCGGATGTCTACAAGGACAATTAGAATGTGCCTTCAGCAGAAGAGAGTCAGCCGATTCCAATCATCCATTTAGAGCCCCAAACCAGTGGTGATGTACCACAACCCAAAGTGGAAACAAGTCAGCCTCAACCAATCGTCATTCCCACCATTCTCACAAGTGCAGATACTGACTATACTGAGCCACGCCCAACGAACAAGCCAACAAGTATAAGCATTATAAGCTTTGAATGATGCCAGTGTACACCAGCCGATCTCTTTACCATATACACCGCTAGTGCAACAATACTTTACAACCCCTCAGAAAGTCCATACAATAAGTCAGTATGTGACAAAGGATGATATACTTGACGTAATCAATCAACTCCGAAGATAGACAACCAAACCATCAGAATTGGACTTCACTCCACCATACTCGACACATATACGGAGACAGCCTTACCCAGCAGGGTATATTGAGCACCCGCCACAATTTCCAAAGTACAATGGAGAGAAAGGGAATGCGAGAGAACATATAGCCAGGTTTATAGAATCGATGTCTCTGTGGTTGGGTTATGATGAAGTAATCAATCACAACCTTTTGCTCCGTGAGTTCAGTAAAATGTTGACAGATAGTGCCTTCAGTTGGTACTATAATCTAGAGAAAGGCTCAGTCTAAGATTGGGATGATTTGAAGTTATAATTTTTTAAGAAGTTTTTTTATATGCAGAAACAGGTGACCATTGTGGAGTTAATGAGATTCAAACAAAAGTCAAATGAGGAGCTGTCAGATTACGTGGATAGATTCAGGGCACAGACACAAAAATGTGTGGAGCCGATTGAGGAGAAGAATCTCGTGAGCATATGTAACAATGATGCCCTAAATACCTTTAAGCCCCACTTGGTCACTAAAGCATGTGATTCCTTTGCAACACTATCAACATTTGCACAAGACTTGGGAAGAATTATGACTTTGCCCGCAAGCCATGCGACTGTTACGTGGAAGGGCAAAAGAACTGCTACTGTGGCTTAAACAGATTCTCAGCAAAAGCTACAAGGAGGCAAGAGGGAAAAGAGTGGAAAGAATGAATGAAACCATGGAAAACCAGGAGACAAGTTTTCCAGATTGTCAATCCCAGGGTATATTATGTGCAGTGAGAAGGCATTTAGGGATTTGTACGAGCAATGGGTAGAACATGGAGTTGTAAAACCTACAAGGCCCAGATTTGTTATAACAGAAGAAATGAAGAGGAGACTAGACTTCTGTGTATACCACCAGTACGCCGAACACTCCACTATGGATTGTTATAGTCTACAAAGGATCTACCATGAGAAATTGGCGGCATGAGAAATTAAACCGGAAGGAGGAAACAACGTATTGGACAAGCCACTTCCTAACCACAAGGGGAAAGAAACGTGCAACACTATTACTCATAGTGAATCACTAGAGGGAAGAGAAGTGGAGATGATAGAGAACACAGAAATGATGAAGGATAATTCTGATCCAGGTCTGCAGGTGACCGCATTGATGAATGGAGCTAATTTCAGGAAATTTTTTGATCAGATCAGATTGACCAAGAAAGCAAGGATAGAAGCGACCAAATCAATCATCAAAGATGGCGAGGCACAAGAGACTTGCATGGCAATCAGCAAAGGGTTTATGAAGACGGTGGAGGAGGAAGAGAACAAAATCACTTTCTCTAAGGTTGATAGAGATGTGAGATATCCACATAATAGACCACTATATGTGACAACAATAATTAATGGCATAGAAGTGCGAAGAGTGTTCATCGATAATGGAGCATCTGTAAATATCATGCCCTACACTGTCTTTAAACATTTAGGTATACCAGAGAAGAAGATCATGAAAGAAAAGACAAACATCAAGGGGTTTGCTAATCAAAGCACGAGAACCCTCAGATACATCAAGGTGGATATGCAAGTGGGGAAAATCCGAGGACCTGTGATGTTCCATGTAGCAGAGGTTGACGCAACATATCATGTGTTGCTAGGAAGAGCTTGTCAGAATGATTATGGGGTGGTACCATCAGTTTTTCACCAGTGCATGAAGGCAATTTGGAAAGGCAATGAGGTTAAGGTACCAGTAACAAGGAAACCCTTTTGGGCCGGATGTGACTCCCCCAAAATAGGTATACATCACCCATCTTTAGTCGCCAAATACATGGTACAAAATACAAATAAAAACTTAATTAAACAGCTGTCGTGTAAAATACGACAAAACATATACTATGAGTTTTAATACAAATATTGTCATCTAGACAATATCCATACTCAATGGAGTCCTCATTACATTTATTATCACACTATTTTACATAATAGTGAGGACTACTATAGCCATCTATCTGAACCATCACTCCGTTCCCCGATTCGTCCCTGCTACGTTCTCATTTCCTGAAGAGAACAGTGAAAGAAATGGCGAGCTCAACTAGTCCAGTAAGAAATATTATGACTAAGATAATGCAGAATAAATTATCATTAGCCTTCAACATTGTTAAACTGATAAAATACAATAGACATCAAGTTTAACTGCAGCGGAACAAGCAATCCATTAAAAGAGTCAAGTAGAGAATAAAGTCTACTATCTTCTATGATTTAAAAGGTTTTTCATCACTTTTATCGCTGAGACTCAGCTTAATAAATAAACCACATCATCTCTGCACTACGGCCAAGGATATTCATTAGTATCACGACCACCAATTATCCATGCACTACGGGCCAAGGATTTTCGTGTATTCATCAATTGTCATGATCATGCCAACAACTGTCCATCAATGCACTACGACCAATGAGGACTTTTACCACATCATTTGTAACATTACGGTCATGATTATACCGAATAATCCCTAGTCATAATCATACCAAGTCCATCCATGCACTACAGGCCACATATGACTTTCAACATATTATAAACATGAGGATGATGACAATGATATAAGAATTCAATTAAACAAGTTCAAAAATTATTTTATCCAGGAATCAATAACGTCCAAATTGTCAACATGATACTTCTTTGTGGAATAAAATTCAAGAATGCTCAGAAGAATATTTCCATGAAAAGATACTGGATGAAGCACAAATATCAAGGATATTCCACTAATTTCATGGAGTATAGAAGTCAAAACTTTAACCAACTGAGAATAATAACGAATGAAATAACAAAAGAAATCACCAGGCATGCGATAGACCGCACAGGCAGGTTATTCCAATGAATAATAAATAACAGAACCAAGTTCGACGTAAAACGCATGTATGTGATATTCCAATGTAATAATAAAGACAAAATCAGTCCCACAGTAACACGCATGCATAGGATATTCCAATGTAATAATAAAGACAGAACCAGTCCGGCGTAGAACGCATGTATGTGATATTCCAAATGTAATAATAAAGACGGATTCGTGTCCGGCGGAAAACGCATGTATGAGGATATTCCAATGTAATAATAAAGAATGGAATAAGAAAAGAATTTCACTATGTATGCGGTACTTCGCATAGATAGGTTATTCCAACAAATAACAGAAGTTCTCTTCATGAAGACGAAAGAAAGAAATAATACCCCTTACCTTAGAAAGAAACTGGATACTAGAGTAGTGAGGAGTAGCACTTACTTTCTTCTTTCTCTCTATACTTTCTCTCTATAATAAATGCTCTATAGCTTGAGTGAATTGGTGAAGAATAATGAAGAAATGAGCTTCTATTTATAGGAAAATATAGTTTCGATAATTGCACGTTTTGGGGCTCAGAATATTACAGTATAATACCTTCCTCTTTTCCTTTATTTTTAATTTAGTCCTACAAGTATTATCAAACTTGCACCAACTCCCCTAATAGTAAATAATGTGAATTAATAGTTCAATCATGTGAATCAATAGTATAATCATGTGAAAAATAATGAATTACAAAAGATAAGTACCTCCATCTATACCTCTATTTTTAACTTAGTCATGCAAGTATTATCAATCTTGCACCAACTCCCCTAATAGTACATGAATGTGATTCAATAGTATACACATGTGAACAAATAGTTATATAAGCATGTGCATTAGTAGCAATTAATTGCTCATTTATCCGATAAAATTACCCGATTTATCAATATAACCCCCAGACATCAATTATCATCGGAATAGATGTCGATTTCCACTAACACTAATAATCCCAACACAATGGAACTATCAAATTCATCTTTAATCAATACGAACTTATTCATCATTAATATTATAACTCATAATATTTAACAACCAGGTCGTTCCCAGGAAAGAGGAGGCTTTCCGATAAGAATTTCTCCTTATTGGCGCGCAATTAGGTGACCAAACCTCTCTTTAACAGAAATTCTAGACATTGTAAATATTGCAATTTAATAATATGAATAACTTTGTCGTCTCAATTATTGATTTAATAATATATCATATAATGCGATGATAATCGTGATAATAATTGAATCAATAATACGAGAGATATGATGCAAAGAATTATCGTAGTAATAATTGAGTATAACCGAGTGACATCTCACGTAAGCATCAATAACCAATACCGCAGGTGTTACTATGCAACCACGCAGACATCGCATTTTTTTACTACCGGGTAGTTCAACAGCTTTTAACAGTAACACTTTTCGCCGTTATTTTTATAAAAGATAATTTCATCGTTTTCTTTACTACGATAATACTTCCATTGTGGGGTCCACCAATGATTGTGCCGTCGTACGAATATTCCCTGACCAATCGAATATAATATAACCACTTGCTTACTTTGTAAAACTTGTAAATAATATCCACAACTATAACATTATATCATATCCACACCATAATATTCAAAAATATATTTCGAGAAAATTTAATCTTTATTTATAAAAGTTGGGGTCTTACAACCTCCCCTTCTTATAAAATTTCGTCCTCGAAATTAGGGTGCGTACCTGGTATGTCGAAGTGGTGAGGATACATTGACTTCATTTCAGATTCTAACTCCCAAGTCATTTCCTCAACATCGTGGTTTCTCCATAAAACTTTGACTTGAGGTATAACCTTGGAGCGTAGAATATGATCCTTCTTATCCAAGATTTTAACAGGTAACTCTTCATACGTTAAATCTTCCTCTATCTCGTCTCGTTCTAATTCAATAATGTGGTTCGGGTCTTTCACATATTTACGTAACATAGATATATGAAAAATGTTATGAACACGAGACATACTTGGTCGTAAGGCGAGTCTATAGGCCACAGTTCCTACTCTATCGAGGATTAAAAATGGGCCAATGAATCGAGGATTGAGCTTTCCTCTTTTTCCAAATCTTGTAACTCCTTTTCATGGAGCAACACATAACAACACATGATCTCCAATATTGAATTCCACGTCCTTTCGATGAAGATCAGCATAACTCTTTTGTCGATCTTGTGATGTTTTTATACGTTGTCGGGTCGTTTGAATCTTTTCCGTAGTCATACGTACCAAATTTAGTCCTAACAACGTTGCTTCACCCACCTCATCCCAACATACTGGAGAACGACACTTTCTTCCATACAACACCTCAAATGGAGCCATGCCAATACTTTCTTGATAACTATTATTGTAGGAAAACTCCACCAATGGTAAGAACTTGTCCCAACTTCCCTTGAAGTCAAGGACACATAGTCTTAATAAATCTTCAAGAGTTTGAATAGTCCTTTCCGACTGCCCATCCGTTTGAGGATGATATGTCAACTAAATCGTAAACTGCGCCCATAGCTTTTTGCAAACTAACCCAAAATCTTGAAGTGAATCTTGGGTCTCGATCGTAAACTATGGATACCGGCGCATACCATGCAATCTTACAATCTCATTTATGTACATACTAGCAAGACGTTCAAGTGTATAAGTTTCTCAGATAGGTAAGAAATGAGCCGACTTGGTCAATCTATCAACAATGACCCAAATCGCATCTACGCCTTGAGAAAACTTTGGAAGACCAAGAACTTAAATCCATGGTAATGTGCTCCCACTTCCATTCGGAATTTCAAGTGGTTGCAATGGACCTTTTGGCACTTGATGCTCCGCCTTGACTCGTTGACAAGTTAGACACCTTGAGATAAACCCCGCTTATCTCTCTCTTCATATTGCTCCACCAAAATGTATGTCAAGATCACGATACATTTTGGTACTCCTGTGATGGATTTCAAAGCGGTGTGTTATGCGCCTCCATCATGATTTTATACTTTAAAGTCGTAATCGTTAGAACACAAAGTCAAGAGTTGACTCGAAGTATTCCTTCTTCATCGATTCTTGCTTCTGGAATAGCACCTTCTTGCACTTTTTTCCTCATACGCATCAGCTCCAGGTCTGTAGCTTGAGCAGCTTTAACTTTATCGATTAAATTCAGTTCTACTCATATATTCGCCATCATCACATGGGTCCCTGGAGTCTTTAACTCTATCTCCATCCTTTGTAAGTCATATAAAATGGGCCTTTGCGTTGATAATAATGCACTCGTACCCGCATATGATCTACTACTCAATGCATCAGCTACTACGTTCGCTTTTCCAGGATGGTATTGAATGGTATGATCGTAATCTTTCAATAGCTCAAGCCATCGTCATTGCTGCATGTTGAGTTCCTTTTGAGTGAAGAAATATTTGAGGCTTTTATGATCCGTATAGATCTCCACCATCTTTCTCCATACAGGTAATGCCTCCAAATCTTAAGTGCAAAATTGATAGCTGCCAACTCTAGATCATGAGTAGGATAATTCCTCTTATATTCTTTGAGTTGTCGTGAGGCATAGGCTATGACTTTCCCATGTTACATGAGAACACATCCTAACCCTTTGCCTAAAGCATCACTGTAGATGACAAATCCCTCCGAGCCAGATGGTATTGTCAGAACAGGTGCTAAAATGAGTCTCCTCTTGAGTTCTTGAAAACTCTTCTCACATTCCATGCTCCAACCGAATTTTGTATCTTTCCGAGTCAGCTGAGTTAATGGAGTAGCGATTCGTGAAAACCCTTCCACGAATCTCCGATAATAACCAGCTAAGCCGAGAAAGCTACGTGATTTTGATCCATCGATTTAGGTTGCTCCCAGCTTTGAATAGCTTCAATCTTTGCCGGGTCAACAGATATTCCATGATTTGATACTACGTGCCCAAGAAATGCTACTTCCTCAAGCCAGAACTCACATTTCTTCAATTTGGCATAAAGCTTGTTTTCACGAAGCTTTTGGAGTATCAGCCTCAAGTGTTGCTCATGATCTTCACGGCATTTGGAATATATGAGGATGTCATCAATAAAGACGACCACAAAGTGATCCAAATATTCCTTGAATACTCGGTTCATCATATCTATGAAGGCAGCAGAAGCATTAGTCAATCCAAAAGACATGACTAAGAATTCATAATGCCCGCATCGAAGTTCTCAAGGCGATCTTTGAATATCCTCGCTTTTAACCTTCAAACCGATGATATCCGTAATCGAAGATCGATCTTTGAAAAGAATTGTGCTCCTTGCAATTGGTCAAATAGGTCATCAATGCGAGGCAACGGCTACCTATTTTTGATGGTTACATGATTCAACTCCCGATAATCAATACAAAGTCGCATATTTCCATCTTTCTTCTTCATGAATAGAACAGAAGCACCCCAAAGAGACGTACTAGGACGAATGAAACCGATGTCTAACAATTCTTGTAGTTGGATTTTTAACTCCTGAAGTTCAATATGAGCTATTCGATATGGGGCTTTGGAAATAGGTTTTGTACCGGGTTCAAGGTTGATACCAAACTCAATTTCACGCTCTGGGGGTAGGCCAGGAAGTTCTTCGGGAAATACGTCATGGAATTTATTAACAATAGAAATATCATTCAAATCTGACGTATTTTTGTTTAAATCTGTGACATGAGCTAGGAAAGCTTGACATCCATTTTTCAATAAATGAATAGCTTTATGGCTTGAGATGATCGTGATTAATTTTAATGGTTTGGTCGCTTGAATTCGCATAACAGGTTGGTTAGGAATATGAAAGCTAACAACCTTACGAAAACAATCAATTTTTGCATGATGAGTAGTTAACCAATCAATACCTAGAATCACGTCAAATGCAAGTATTTTTAAAGAAATAAGATCGACAGGTAACGTGCGGTTACCGATTTGAATCAAATAAGACTTATTAACAGTGGATGTAATGAAGGTTTCTCCTAACGGAGTTTCAACCGATAAGTCAAAGTCTAATTTCTCCGGAGTCAAATTTAAACGTTGAGCGCAAGTAGGAGAAATAAAAGAATGGGTAGAACCGGTATCAAATAAGGTATAGACTTCACTAGAGTTTATGATAAGCTTACCCGTGATGACCTCGTTCGGGTTCCTTGCTTTCTGGGAGGTCACGACAAATGCTCTCCCTTGCATTACCGGCTTTGATTTTTTTGGGACGGCCTTTGGTTCCTCCTTCCCAGCTGAACTTGTCTTCGGTGAACGACAAAATTGGGCTAGCTGACCTTCTCTTCCACAATTATAACACGCTTTGGATGGCATCGCGTAGTTTGGACTAATGTGTCCTTCCCCTCCGCATTTGAAGCATATTACAGGTGGTCGTTCTCCTTCCTTAGCAACGGGTGCTGGTGCTGACGTTTTTCCATCATTGTTGAATCTACTCTTCTTGAAATGTCCACTCTTATTGTCTTGGCCATGATTACCACCGAAGTGGTTACCATTTCTGGCATGTTGATTTCTTCCATGTTTGTTGTCACCGCTTCGATGATTGCTACCATTGGTATTATCATTTTTCCGGCTGCTTTCTCTTTACGTTGACTCGTTATCGCGCTCCAAAAACTGAGCCCTATTTACAACATCTGAATACAAACACAGTTTATGAGAAATTAGATATTGACGTATCTCGGGTTTCAAACCTCTTAGAAACATCCGCGTCATTCTCTCCTCATTATCAACCAAGTGAGACGCAAACCGGGAAAACTCGGCAAACTTAGCTTTGTACTGTGACACGGTCATATTGTTCTGCTCCAACTTGATGAACTCGACCTCTTTCATGTAACGAATACTTTCGGGAAAGTACTTGTCGTTGAAAATTTCTTAGAACTTCTCCCAAGACATTTTCAGTGCGGCAGGTTGAGTACGCTTTACCGATTCCCACCAGTAATCTTCATCTCCTCGTAACATAAAGGTGGCAAAGGGAACCTTTTGCTCCTCAGAGCATCCCAAGACATCAAATATCTTGGTGATCTGCTTTATCCATGCTTCCGCCTTAAGTGGTTTTTGCTCACCAATAAACTCCGGTGGTCCCAGCTCCTTTAACTGTTTAGCGGTGACCGTCCGAGAGTTTCCAGCGTTTCCACCTACATTTTGGACAGGAGCCGCTCTCGCCTGATGTTGCATGAATTTCATAAAACCTCTGAACATTCCATCGTTCATCATTTGGTCAGTGTTGTTGTTTGGATGAGGATTGTCGCTTCTAATGCACACATTATCCCGATTATTGATCCGTGGAGACTCAACGGCCTCTCCTGTGCTCCATTGCTATTCTCAACATTCTCGGATGTCATTTTCAAATACTGGAACAAACAAGGGTTAATTAACATGCAACATATTATCCCTATATTCTGACCGACCAATTAAATACCAAATAAACTTAGGTAGGTCATACTAGCGAAGGAATCCCCGCTCTCCCTCCTAGTTCTAGTCTCACATCTTAGCCAGGGATCATATCCCTAAGCTTTGATACCAACTGTGATGCCCCCAAAATAGGTATACATCACCTATCTTGAGTCGCCAAATACATGGTACAAAATACAAATAAAAACTTAATTAAACAAATGTCGGTAAAATACTTACAAAACATATACTATGAGTTTTAATACAAATATTGTCATCTAGACAATATCCACACTTAATGGAGTCCTCATTACATTTATTATCACACTATTTTACATAATAGTGAGGACTACTATAGCCATCTATCTGGACCATCACTTCGTTCCCCGACTCGTCCTTGCTACGTTCTCATTTTCTGAAGAGAACAGTTAAAGAAAGGGTGAGCTCAACTAGCCCAGTAAGAAATATTATGACTAAGATAATGCAGAATAAATTATCATTAGCCTTCAACATTGTTAAACTGATAAAATACAATAAACATCAAGTTTAAGCGCAATGAACAAGTAATCCATTAAAAGAGTCAAGTAGAGAATAAAATCTACTATCTTCTATGATTTAAAAGGTTTTTCATCACTTTTATCGCCGAGACTCAAATTTTAATAAATAAACCACATCATCCCCGCATTACTACCAAGGATATTCATTAGTATCACGACCACAAATTATCCATGCACTACGGGCCAAGGATATTCGTGTATTCATCAATGGTCATGATCATGCCAACAACTGTCCATCAATGCACTACGGCCAACAAGGACTTTTACCACATCATTTGTAACATTACGGTCATGATTACACCGAATAATTCCTGGTCATAATCATACCAAGTCCATCCATGCACTACAGCCCACAGATGACTTTCAACATATTATAAACATGAGGATGATGACAATGATATAAGAATTCAATTAAAAAAGTTCAAGAATTATTTTATCCAGGAATCAATAACGTCCAAATTGTCAACATTATACTTCTTTGTGGAGTAAAATTCAAGAATGCTCAGAAGAATATTTCCCTGAAAAGATATTGGATGAAGCACAAATATCAAGGATATTCCACTAATTTCATGGAGTATAGAAGTCAAAACTTTAACCAACTGAGTATAATAACGAATGGAATAACAAAAGAAATCACCAGGCATGCGATAGTAATCACACGAAAAAGTTATTCCAATGTAATAATAAATAACGGAACCGAACCAGTCCAACGTAAAGAATGTATGGGATATTCCAAATGAGAATAATAAAAGCGGAATCAGGTCGTGTAAACGCATGCATGTGATATTCCAATGTAATAATAAAGATGGCGGAATCAGTCCGGCGTAGAAACGCATGCATGTGATATTCCAACAGAATAATAAAGATGGAATCAAGTCCAACAAAACGCATGTATGCATGCATGATATTCCAAATGTAATAATAAAGAATGGAATAACAAAAGAATTTCACCATGTATGCGGTATTTCACATAGATAGGTTATTCCAACATAATAATAAAGAATGGAATAACAGAAGTTTTCTTCATGAAGACGAAAGAAAGAAATAATACCCCTTACCTTAGAAAGAAACTGGATACTGGAGTAGTGAGGTAGCAGACTTCTCTTCTTCTTTCTCTCTATACTTTCTCTCTATAATAAATGCTCTATAGCTTGAGTGAATTGGTGAAGAATAATGAAGAAATGAGCTTCTATTTATAGGAAAATATAGTTTCGATAATCGCACGCTTTGGGGCTCGTAATATTACAAAGTATAATACCTTCCTCTTTTCCTTTATTTTTAATTTAGTCCTACAAGTATTATCAATCTTGCACCAACTCCCCTAATAGTAAATAATGTGAATTAATAGTTCAATCACGTGAATCAATAGTATAATCATGTGAAAAATATGAATTACAGTATAGTACCTCCATCTATACCTCCATTTTTAACTTAGTCATGCAAGTATTATCAATCTTGCACTAACTCCCCTAATAGTACATAAATGTGATTCAATAGTATACATATGTGAACAAATAGTTATATAAGCATGTGCATTAGTAGCAATTAATTGCTCATTTATCCGATAAATTACCCGATTTATCAATATAACCCCCAGACATCAATTATCATCGGAATAGATGTCGATTTCCACTAACACTAATAATCCCAACACAATGGAACTATCAAATTCATCTTTAATCAACACGAACTTATTCATCATTAATATTATAACTCACAATATTTAACAACCGTGTCGCTCCTGTGAAAGAAAGGGGCTTTCCGATAAAAATTTCTCCTTATCGGGCGCCGCAATTATTAGGTGACTAAACCTCTCCTCGATGTAACTTCTAGATATTGTAAATATTGAAATTTAATAATATGAATAACTTTGTCGTCTCAATTATTGATTTAATAATATATCATATAATGCGATGATGATATTGTGACAATAATTGAATCAATAATATGAGAGATATGATGCAACAATTATCGTAGTAATAATTGAGTATAACCGAGTGACTTCTCACGTAAGCATCAATAACCAATACCGCGTGTTACTATGCAACCACGCCAGACATCGTATTTTTTACTACCGGGTAGTTCAACAGCTTTTAATTCAGTAACACTTTCGCCGTTATTTTTATAAAAAGATAATTCTATCGTTTTCTTACTACAACAATACTTCCGTTGTGGGGTCCACCAATGATTATGCCGTCGTACGAATATTCCCTGTTAAATCAAATATTCCCTGACCAATCGAATATAATATAACCACTTGCTTACTTTGTAAAACTTGTAAATAATACCCACAACTATAACATTATATCATATCCACACCATAATATTCAAAAATATATTTCGAGAAAATTTAATCTTTATTTATAAAAGTTTAGGTCTTACACCAGAGGAGGCACATATCACTGAAGCAACTTTCTTTGATGATGTCACCGAAGAAGGAGAAAACCACATTGCCAAGCCTGATTCTCTGAAGCTAGCAAGCTGGGAGGATGTACAGGAGGACAAGTTTTTGCATGTGAAAAAGGAAAAGAAGCAAACCTTAGAACAAGGTGAATGTTTCAAAAATAAGAAACATGTATTAGTAGATGTAGAGAAAGAAGAAAAAGACCCAAGGAAGCGGGCAGCAGACTCGGAGGATACCCAAAACATAATCAATGCGAAATGGATAGCCCATTCGGAAGCTGACAAAGTAAATAAAAGAAAAGAAGAACAGAAGACAAAGTGGGAAAGAGTAATCAAACCCGATGGAAAGATAGTGTTTCGTTTGTGATGGTGTAAGGGGGAGGAACTCAAAGTTACATCAAAACCTGAGGGCTCAAAAGAGGCCCCCACTCCAGTAGCAACGAAAAGGAAGAAATCGTGCAACAGAAGGTGGAACCAGCTCCAGAATGTTTCAAGGAACGGCCAAAGCCTCAGCAAAATGAATTGGAGGAATTTGATCTGGCAACAGGAGAAGGAATGCCAAAGCCGACTTACATTACCAAGGAGCTGAACGCCAACCTAAAGGAAGAGTTGGTGAAGCTACTACGAGAGTATGGGGATGTGTTTACTTGGAACTATAATGAGATGCCCGGGATTGACAAGGAGTTGGTAGAGCATAATTTGAACTTAAGCCCGGGAGCTAAACCAGTGAAGCAAGTGCCTCGCACCTATGCACCAGAAGTTGAAACACAAATAAAAGAAGAGATAAAGAAGTTGTTAGATATAGGATTCATCAAACCAATTTAACATCCAGTATGGTTATCCAGCATAGTACCAGTAAAGAAATCTAATGGGCAATTGCGAATATGCGTGTATTTCAGAGACTTGAACAAGGCGTGCCCAAAGGACATGTATCCGCTACCCAATATAGACACTTTGGTGGATGCAACAGCAAATCATGAGATGATGTCATTAATGGATGGATTCGTAGGCTACAATCAAATAAAAATGTCTGTAGAGGATGCAGAAATGACAGCCTTCCGCACTTCGTTTAGAAATTTCTACTATGTAGTAATGCCATTCGGGTTGAAGAACGCGGGAGCAACTTACCAAAGGGCAATGCACGCCATCTTTCACGACATGATTCATGACATTGTGGAGGACTACGTGGATGACATAGTGGTGAAATCTAAAAAGGAGACAACCCACGTAGAGGATTTAAGAAAGGTGTTTGAACGTTGTCGCAGGTATAAGTTAAAGATGAATCCAAAAAAGTGCGCCTTTGGGATGACAACTAGAAAATTTTTGGGTTTCTTGGTGCACAACAGAGGTTTGGAGGTAGACCCAAACAAGGCAAAGGCTATTACAGATATGCCCCCACCAAAAATGCAAAAACCATTGAAAAGCTTTCTAGGGAAAATTTCCTACATGAGGAGATTCATGCCAGCATTAGCAGAAGTCACGGAACCTTTCGGAAAGTTACTAAAGGGAAAGACAGAATGGGACTGGGGACAGGACCAGCAACAAGCCTTCGTGAAAATAAAAGAAATTTTAGCCTCGGTGAAGACGATGGTAGTACCACAGAGAGGAATACCATTGCAGTTGTATATCACATCTACTGCAAAGTCTGTAGGAGGATTGATCACACAAGAGGTAGATGGGGAAGAAAAGCCACATATACTACATCACCGAAGAATAATCAGGGACCGTAAACCGTGTATTCACAATTAGAGAGACATTGTCTGGCACTGGTGTTTGTCGCACAGAAAATGCATCATTTTTTTTGGCACACGAAGTGAAGCTTGCAACGAGAACTGACCTGATCAGATACTTGCTAACTAGGCCAACGTTGGTAGGAAGACCTGCAAGATGGATGATGATCCTTTCAGAATATGACATCAAGTGTGTAACACTGAAGGCAATTAGATGCCAGGCATTAGCAGACTTGCTCGCTCAGTTTTCGGATGGAGAATATAAACCTCCTTCAGAGGATCTTCCAGGGGGGGAAGTAGAAAAAATTAATGTGGTGGATGAAGATTCGGAGTGGTGGAACTTGGCCTTTGATGGGTCGTCCGCAGAAGGGAAATGAGGAGCAGGGGTGGTGTTAACTACCAAAGAAGGAAAGAAAGTGGCCCTGTCATACAAACTAGATTTCCCTTGCAAGAAAAATGAAGCAGAATATGTGGCATTCATATTGGGATTATTAGTGGCCAGAGAATTGGGAGCCAAGTGCCTCAAAGTAAAGGGAGATTCAAATCTGATAGTTCAACAAATAAGAGGTCAATTCGCAGTAAAGGAACCTATCTTGGCACCATACCGAACTGTAGCACAAAAAGTGATGGAAGCCTTCAAGAAGGTAGTGATTGAGTACGTGCCAAGAGTACAAAATAGACAACCTGATGCATTAGCCACAGTAACATCTAGAGTGCATGTCAAAGGAAAAGACTTGGATGTGAAGGTAATCAAAAGGAACCTCCCAACCACGGTGCTGGAATTATTCCCCAAAGATTTAATAGAAGATTGGAGACATGACATCTCTCATCAATTACAAACAAAAGAAGGGAACATATCACTGGTGGAGCTTCAGAAATATCGCATCATTAAAGGAGTATTGTACCATAAAGAAGCAGATGATGTTTTGACAAGATGCTTGGGGAAGGATGAAGCAAATAGGATTTTATATCAGGTACATGAAGAAAATTGCAGATTTGCAGATATTGGATTGTATCGAAGGTTGCAACGCCAAGGGTATTATTGGCCCGAAATGAAGAAAGAAGCAGATGCACTTCAACGACTATGTCTTTCGTGCCAAGAATACCATGGGGAGGAGGAATGTGCCTTCATCGATGACATAGCAGACTGGCGAAGCATGTAAGACCCCAAATTTTATGAATAAAGATTTAATT
This sequence comes from Panax quinquefolius, assembly GCA_020205615.1. Lineage (NCBI taxonomy): Eukaryota > Viridiplantae > Streptophyta > Magnoliopsida > Apiales > Araliaceae > Panax > Panax quinquefolius. The sequence goes on from CM035165.1 coordinate 91,308,716, forward strand.
TTCTCGAAACATTTTTTTTGAATATTATGGTGTGGATTTGAGATAGTGTTATAGTTGTGGGTAGTATTTATAAATTTTGCAAAGTATTCAAGTTGTTATATAATATTCGATTGGTCGGTGAATATTCTTTTTGTCGGGGAATATCCGCAGACGATGACACAATCATTGGTGGACCCCATAACAAGAAGTATTGTCGTAGTTAGAAAAAAGCATGTAATTATCATTTTATAAAAATAACTACGAAAGTGTTACCGTTAAAACCTGTTGAACTACTCGGTAGTAAAAGTACAGGAATACGCATGGTTGCATAGTAGCACACGGTATTGATTATTGATGATTACGTGATAAGTCACTCAATTATACTCAATTATTGCTACGATAATTCACGCTGATCATATCTCTCATATTATTGATTCAATTATTGTCACAAAGATCATCATCTGTATAATATGTTATATTATTAAATCAATAATTGAGACGACAAAGTTATTCATATTATCATTTGCAATATTGACAATGTCTAGAAGTTCTATCAAGGAGAGGTTTGGTCACCTAATTGCGCGCCAATAAGGAGAAATCCTTATTGGAAAGCCCCCTCTTTCCTGACAATGGCCTGGTTGTTAAATATTGTGAGTTATAATATTAATGATGAATAAGTTCGTGTTGATTAAAGATGAAATTGATATTTCCATTGTGTTGGGATTATTAGTGGTATTGGAGATCGACATCTATTTCGATAATAATGGATGTCTGGAGGTTATATTGACCAATAGGGTAATTAATCGGATAAATAAGCAATTAATTGCTATTAATTCACATGATTATAACTATTTGTTCACATATGTGTACTATTGATTCACATTCATTTACTATTAGGGGAGGTGGTGCAAGATTGATAATACTTGCATGACTAAGTTAAAAATGGAGGTATAGATGGAGGTACTATACTCTAATTCGTATTTTCACATGTATAGAACAATTGATTCACATGATTGTACTATTGATTCACATTATTTACTATTAGGGGAGGTGGTGCAAGTTTGATATTACTTGCAGGACTAAATTAAAAATGAAGAAAAAAGAGGAATGTATTATACTGTAATATTTCGATCCCCAAAACGTGCAATTATCGAAACTATTTTTTTCCTATAAATAGAAGCTAATTCTTCCTTCATTTCTCACCAATTCACTAAAGCTATAGAGCAACTATTATAGAGAGAAATTATAGAGAGAAAGAAGAAGAGAAGTCTGCTACCTCACTATTCCAGTATCCAGTTTTCTTTTAAGGTAAGGGGTATTATTCCTTCGTATTCATGAAGAGAGTTATTTTCTTTCAATACTAGTAAGGGTTGTTATTCCATTCTTTATTATTATGTTGGAATAACCTGCCTATGCTAAGTACCGCATACATGGTGAAATTCTTTCATTATTCCATTCTTTATTATTCGTTGGAATAACTTCGTCTGCGTATGATCTATCGCATTCCTGGTGAATTCTGTGACACCCCCAAAACAGGTATACATCACCCATCTTGAGTCGCCAAATACATGGTACAAAATTTAAATACAAACTTCTTTGATACAGTGCGAAAAAACGTAGCTGAGAGTTTCAACACGGATAATGTCTCGTAGAGAGTATACAAACTCAAATAAAGTCCTTATTACAATTATTATCACACTATTTTACATAATAGTGAAGACTACTATAGCCATCTATCTGGACCATCACTCCATTCCCCGACTTGTCCCAAATTTATATTCTCATTTCAAGAGGAGACGGTGAAAGAAAGGTGAGCTCAACTAGTCCAGTAAGAAATATTATGACTAAGATAATGCAGAATAAATTATCATTAGCCTTCAACAATGTAAAACTGATAAAATAAAATAGACATCAAGTTTAACTGCAGCGAAATAAGCAATCCATTAAAAGAGTCAAGTAGAGAATAAAATCTATTATCTTCTAAGATTTAAAAGGTTTTTTTTTATCACTTTTATTGCTGAGACTCAGCTTAATAAATAATCCACATCATCGAATCATCCCTGCACTACGGCCAAGGATATTCTTTAGTATCACGACCACAAATTATCCATGCACTCACTGCCAAGGATATTTGTGTATTCATTAATGGTCATGATTATGCCAAAAGCGCCCATCAATGCACTCACGGGCCAACGAGGACTTTACCACATCATTTGTAACATTACGGCCATAATTATACCGAATAATCCTCGGTCATAATCATACCAAGTCCATCTATGCACTACAAAGCCACATATGACTTTCAAAAAATATAAACATGAGGATGATGACAATGATATAAGAATTCAATAAAACAAGTTCAAGAATTATTTTATACGAGAATCAATAACGTCCAAATTGTCAACATGATACTTTTTGTGGAGTAAAATTCAAGAATACTCGGAAGAATATTTTCATGAAAAGATATCTTTGGATGAAGCTTGAAATATCAAGGATAATCCACTAATTTCATGCAAGATAGAAGTTAAAATTTTAACCAACCGAGTATAATAACGAATGGAATAACAAAAGAAATTACCGTGCATGCGATGAGAATCGCGCATGCATGAGTTATTCCAATAGAATAATAAAGAAGCGGAACCAGTCATGCGTAATCGCACGCATGTGATGTTCCAACAGAATAATAAAGAACGGAACGAAGTCACGCGCGTAGTTCGCATGCATGAGGATGTTCCAAATGTAATAATAAAGAACGGAACCAGGTCATGCATAAACTCACCGCCAGGATGTTCCAACAGGATAATAAAGAATGGAATAATAGAAGAATTTCACCATGTATGCGGTACTTCGTATAGACAGGTTATTCCAACATAATGATAAATGTGATGCCCTCAAAACAGGTATACATCACCCATCTTGAGTCGCCAAATACATGGTACAAAATTTAAATACAAACTTCTTTGATATAGTACGACAAAATGTAGCTAAGAGTTTCAACACGGATAATGTCTCGTAGAGAGTATACAAACTCAAATAAAGTCTTTATTACAATTATTATCACACTATTTTACATAATAGTGAGGACTACTATAGCCATCTATCTGGACCATCACTCCTTTCCCCGACTTGTCCCAACTATATTCTCATTTCCTGAAGAGGACATTGAAAGAAAGGGTGAGCTCAACTAGCCCAGTAAGAAATATTATGACTAAGATAATGCAAAATAAATTATCATTAGCCTTCAACAATGTTAAACTAATAAAATACAATAGACATCAAGTTTAACTGCAGTGGAACAAGCAATCCATTAAAATAGTCAAGTAGAGAATAAAATCTACTATCTTTTATGCTTTAAAAGATTTTTCATCACTTTTATCATTGGGACTCAAATTTTAATAAATAATCCACATCATCCCCAAGATTACAAAGAAGGATGTTCATTAGTATGACAACCACAAATTATCCATGCACTACTGCCAAGGATATTCGTGTATTCATCAATGGTCATGATCATGCCAACAACTCGTCCATCAATGCATTACGGCCAATGAGGACTTTTACCACATCATTTGTAACATTACGGACCATGATTACAATCAATAATTCATGGTCATAATCATACCAAGTCCATCTATGCACTACAGGCCACAGATGACTTTCAACAAAATATAAACATGAGGATGATGACAATGATATAAGAATTCAATTAAACAAGTTCAAGAATTATTTGATCCAGGAATCAATAGCGTCCAAATTGTCAACATGATACTTCTTTGTGGAGTAAAATTCAAGAATGCTCAGAAAAATATTTCCATGAAAGATACTGGATGAAGCGCAAATATCAAGGATATTCCACTAATTTCATGGAGTATAGAAGTCAAAACTTTAACCAACTGAGTATAATAAAGAATGAAATAACAAAAGAAATCACCAGGCATTCGATAGACCGCACAGACAGGTTATTCCAACAGAATAATGAATAACGGAACCAGGTCATGCGTAAACGCACAGACAAGATGTTCCAACAGAATGATAAATAATGGAACCAGGTCATGCATAAAGCACAGACAGGATGTTCCAACAGAATAATAAAGAACAAAACCAGTCATGCATGAAAGCATAGGCGATGGATGTTGCAAATGTAATGATAAAGAATGAATAATAATGTAAATCACCATGCATGCAGATTATCAGATATATAAAGTTATTCCAACATAATGATAAAGAATGGAATAATGTAAGAATTTCACCAAGTATAGGGTAGCTCACAGATATCTGAGTTATTCCAATGTAATAATAAAGAATGGAATAACAGAATTTCTCTTCATGAATACGAAAGAAATAATACCCCTTACCTTAGAAAGAAACTGGATACTGGAGTAGTGAGGTAACAGACTTCTCTTCTTCTTTCTCTCTATAATAAATGCTCTATAGCTTGAGTGAATTAGTGAAGAATAATGAAGAAATGAGCTTCTATTTATAGGAAAATATAGTTTCGATAATTGCATGTTTTGGGGCTCAGAATATTACAGTATAATACCTTCCTCTTTTCCTTTATTTTAATTTAGTCCTGCAAGTATTATCAAACTTGCACCAACTCCCCTAATAGTAAATAATGTGAATTAATAGTTCAATCATGTGAATCAATAGTATAATCATGTAAAAAAATACGAATTACAGTATAGTACCTCCATCTATACCTCCATTTTTAACTTAGTCATGCAAGTATTATCAATCTTGCACCAACTCCCCTAATAGTTCATGAATGTGATTCAATAGTATACACATGTGAACAAATAGTTATATAAGCACGTGAATTAGTAGCAATTAATTACTTATTTATCCGATAAATTACCCGATTTATCAATATAACCACCAGACATCAATTATCATCGGAATAGATGTCGATTTCCAGTAACACTAATAATCCCAACACAATGGAACTATCAAATTCATCTTTAATCAACACGAACTTATTCATCATTAATATTATAACTCACAATATTTAACAATCGTGTCGTTCCTGGGAAAGAGGGGCTTTCGATAAGGATTTCTCCTTATATTGGCGCAATTAGGTGACCAACCTCTCCTCGATGTAACTTCTAGACATTGTCAATATTGTAAATAATAATATGAATAACTTTGTCGTCTCAATTATTGATTTAATAATATTAAATATTATGCGAGATGATCTTCGTGACAATAATTGAATCAATAATATGAGAGATATGATGCAAAGAATTATCTGTGAGCAATAATTGAGTATAATCGAGTGAATTCTCACGTAAGCATCAATAACCAATACTGTAGTGCTACTTATGCAACCATGCGTATTCATCGTACTTTTACTACCGGGTAGTTCAACGGTTTTAACGGTAACACTTTCGCCGTTATTTTTATAAAAAGATAATTCTGTCGTTTTCTTACTACGACAATACTTCCGTTGTGGGGTCCACCAATGATTGTGCCGTCGTACAAATATTTTCTGTTAAAACAAATATTCCCCGACCAATCAAATATTATATAACCTGTGACGCCCCGAAAACAGGTATACATCACCCATTCTGAGTCGCCAAATACATGGTACAAAATACAAATACAAACTTAAATATACAACATGAACTGTGAGTTTTAATACAAATATTGTCTTCTAGACAATATACAAATTCAATGGAGTCCTCATTACATTTATTATCACGCTAATTCTTAGAATAGTGAAGACTACTAATACTATCATTTGGACCGTCACTCCATTCCCCGACTAGTCCCTGCTACGTTCTCATTTCCTGAAGAGAACAATGAAAGCAAAAGGGTGAGCTCAACTAGCCCAATAAGAATTATTATGACTAAGATAATGCAGAATAAATTATCATTAGCCTTCAACGGTGTTAAACTGATAAAATACAATAGACATCAAGTTTAACTGCAGCGGAACAAGCAATCCATTAGAAGAGTCAAGTAGAGAATTAAATCTACTATCTTCTATGATTTAAAAAGTTTATCATCAATTTTATCGCTGAGACTCAGCTTAATAAATAATCCACATCATCAAATCATCCCTGCACTACAGGCCAAGGATATTCTTTAATATCACGACCATTTAATTATCCATGCACTACTACCAAAGATAATCGTGTTTTCATCAATCAGTCCGATCATGCCATAAAACAATTCATCTTTGCACCTCTTGGTGAAAGAGAATCCATAGCCATAATCATACCAAAAATCCATCCATCAATGCACGACGAGCCAACGAGGACTTTTCCCACATCATTTGTAACATTACGGCCATGATTATACCGAATGATCCTCGGTCATAATCATACCAAGTCCATCTATGCACTACATGTGCCATGTAGATGACTTTCAACATAATATAAACATGAGGATGATGACAATGATATAAGAATTCAATAAAACAAGTTCAAGAATTAATTTATCTAAGAACCAATAATGTCCAAATTGTCAACATGATACTTCTTTGTGGAGTAAAATTCAAGAATAATATTCATGTACCAAAAATAATTTGGACAAAAAAAGAAATATATTTTTCAGGTGAATAGTACCCCGTGAATAGTACTTCGGGAATAGTACTTCGTGAATAGTACCCCGGCATGAAAAGTACCCCAAATACCCGAGTGAATAGTAATTTGGGTGAATAGTAACCCGTGAATAGTAACTCGTGAATAGTACTCTGACACAAAAAGTGTCTCGAATACCCGAGGGAATAATACTAGAGTGAATAGTAACTGGGTGAATAGTAACTCGTAAATAAAATACCAAATAAATTGATATTTCATGACGAATACAAAAGAAATGATATCTCATACGAGTATAATAGAATATACAAAACTGCAAATGGATTTTCACCCGCCATGCGGTAATCCACGAGATGCGAGATCATTTCCACAATTTAATAAAGAATGAATACAAAGGATCATTCACCATGAATGCGGTAATCCACATAGGCAAAGTTATTCCGATGAATAATAAAGAATGGAATAATGTATGATTCACCATGCGTGCGATAAACCGCATGTATAGGTTATTCCCAAAAGAATAATAAATAATGGAACCAGCTTTGCAGATAAACGCATGCACAAAGATATTCCGGCGTAATAATAAATAATGGAACCAGTCCCACGTAAATGCATAGACAAGATATTTCGACGTAATAATAAAGAACCGAATATTAGAAGAATTTCACCATGTATGCAGATTTCAGATAAACAAAGTTATTCCAATGTAATAATAAGAATGGAATAATGAAGAATTTCACCATGATGCGATTACTTATCAGATATACATGTTATTCCAACATAATAATAAAGAATAGAATAATAGAAGTTCTCTTCATAAATACGAAAGAAATAATACCCCTTATGAGTACAACAAATAATATCCCTTATCGTAGAAAAACCTGGATGCTGAAATAATGAGGTAGCAGACTTCTCTTCTTTTTCCTCTCTATAATTGCTCTCTATAATAAATGCTCTATAGCTTTAATGAATTAGTGAGAAATGAAGGAAGAATGAGCTTCTATTTATAGGAAAATATAGTTTCGATAATTGCACATTTTGGGGCTCAAAATATTACAGTACAATACCTCAAACTTTTCTTTCATTTTTAATTTCGTCCTGCAAATATTATCAAACTTGCACCACCTCCCCTAATAGTAAATCATGTGAATCAATAGTTCAATCATGTGACTCAATAGTTATAATCATGTGAAAATACGAATTATAGTATAGTACCTTCATCTATACCTCCATTTTTAACTTAGTCATGCAAGTATTATCAATCTTGCACCAACTCTGTAAGACCCCAACTTATTTAAATAAAGATGAATTTTCTATAAATATCATTTTTGAATATTATGGAATGAATTTGATATAATGTTATAGTTGTGGGTAATATTTATAAATTTTGCAAAGTACGCAAGATTTATATAATATTCGATTAATTGGGAATATTCGTTTTAACAGGAATATTCGCATAACTAAGACAATCATTGGTGGACCCCAGCGGAATTATTATCGGATTGAGAAAATGACAAAATATTTTTATGAAAATAACGGCATGAAGTTTTACCATTACTACTTGTTGAACTACTTAAGTAGTAAAAAGTACAAGAATCTGGCGTGGTTGCATAAGAAAGCACACCAGTATTGATTATTGATGCTTACGTGAAAAGTTATCTCAGTTTTGTTTCATTATTTATATATATATATATATATGATTGATATTTATATATATTATATATATGTAAAGTTGACATGTGGGGGGTGGGGGAAAGAAAAAAAAAGAAGAGAGATGTCGGGAGGGGGAAATACCGTGGGTGGAAGGTTGTTATACTTATATATATATAAGGTGTGTAATATATTTATATGTATATTATAAGTGTGTGGGTGTAATTTATTGCATGTGAATATATATATATATATATATATATATATATATATATATATATAGATTTTTGGTGGAGTATTGAAATGGGTGGAGACCATTTGTCAGCATTCTACAAATGTGGTGGAATGTTGTTTATATATGTATATATATATTGTTGATGTTGATAAAGGGGGACCTTAATTATTTTCAAAGAATGACAATTACTAGCTTTAATTGGCAGGATGTGGGTGGATTTTTCAAACTTGAACTTTAGTTTGCCAAACTTTTCAGTTATGCGATATTATTGATAAAGAGTGCATTCTAATTGGTTAAAAATTTTAATTGGCATGTGTTGATTTTTTTCTTATTGGTCAGCACTTTGAAAAGAAAATATTGATATGTTGAAACTGTGAACTTCGTCCGAATAATTACTGTTGCATCTACGATTTTTGCAAATAGTATCTTTTCCATTCTCCTATAAATAGAAGCTCATTCCTTCATTATTTCTTACGAATTCACTGAAACTCTAGAGAGAGAAATTATAGAGAAGTTATAGAAAAGTATTCTGCTACTTCCCTACTCTTATATCAAGTTTTTTTTACGGTAAGGGGTATTATTTCTTTTGTATTCATGAAGAAAACTTCTGTTATTCCATTATTTATTATTCATTGAATAACTCAGATAATGAGCTACCCTATACTTGGTGAAATTCTTCTGTTATTCCATTCGTTATTATTCTATTGGAATATCCTGTCTGTGCATTTTACGCCGGACTTGATTCCGACTTTATTATTCTGTTGGAATATCCTGTCTGTGCGTTTTACGTCGGACCTGATTCCGTCTTTATTATTCTGTTGGAATATCCTGTCTATGCGTTTTACGTTGGACCTGGTTCCGTTAATTATTATTCTATTGGAATAGCCTGCCTGTGCGGTGTATCGCATGCTTGTTGATTTCTTTTGTTATTCAATTCCTTATTATACTCAGTTGGTTAAAATTTTGACTTCTATACTCCATGAAATTAGTGGAATTTCCTTGATATTTGTGCTTCATCCAGTATCTTTTCATTGAAATATTCTTCTGAGTATTCTTGAATTTTACTCTATAAAGCAGTATCATGTTGACAATTTGGACATTATTGGTTCTTGGACAAATTAATTCTTGAACTTGTTTTATTGAATCCTTATATCATTGTCATCATCCTCATATTTATATTTTTTTAAAGTCATCTGTGGCCTGTAGTGCATAGATGGACTTGGTATGATTATGACCAGGGATTATTCGGTGTAATCATGACCATAATATTACAAATGATGTGGTAAAAGTCCTCATTGGCCCGTAGTGCATTGATGGACAGTTGTTGTCATGATCATGACCATTAATGAATACACAAATATTCTTATCCTTTGGATTGACTAATGCTCCTGCTGCCTTTATGGATATGATGAACCGAGTATTCAAGGAATATTTGGATCACTTTGTGGTCATCTTTATTGATGACATCCTTATTTATTCCAAAAGCCATGAAGATCATGAGCAACACTTGAGGCTGATACTCCAAAAGCTTCGTGAATACAAGCTTTATACCAAGTTGAAGAAATGCGAGTTCTGTCTTGAGGAAGTAGCATTCCTTGGGCACGTGGTATCAAGTCATGGAATATCTGTTGACCCAGCAAAGATTGAAGCTATTCAAAGCTAGGAGCAACCTAAATCAGTGACCGAAGTACGTAGCTTTCTCGGCTTAGTTGGTTATTATCGGAGATTCGTAGAAGGGTTTTCTCGAATCGCTACTCCCCATAACTCAGCTGACTCGGAAAGATACAAAGTTCAGTTGGAGTGAGGAATGTGAGAAGAGTTTTCAAGAACTCAAGAGGAGACTCATTTCAGCACCTGTTCTGACAATACCATCTGGTTCGGAGGGATTTGTCATCTACAGTGATGCTTCGGGCAAAGGGTTAGGATGTGTTCTCATGCAACATGGGAAAGTTATAGCATATGCCTAATGACAACTCAAAGAATATGAGAGCAATTATCCTAGTCATGATCTAGAGTTGGCAGCTGTTGTCTTCGCACTAAAGATTTGGAGGCATTACTTGTATGGGGAGAAAGTGGAGATCTTTACGGATCATAAAAGCCTCAAATATTTCTTCACTCAAAAGGAACTCAACATGCGACAACGACGTTGGCTTGAACTGTTGAAAGATTATGATCATACCATCCAATACCATCCTCGAAAAGTTTAACGTGGTAGAAATGACGCATTGAGGTAAGATCATATGCGGCACGAAAGTGCAATATTGACAACACAAATGCCCATTTTGTGTGACTTGTAAAGGATGGAGATAGAGTTAAAGACTCCAGGGACCCATGTGATGATGACGAATATACGAGTAGAACCGACTTTAATTGATAAAGTTAAAGCTGCTCAAACTACAGACTTGGAGTCGACATTATGAGGAAGAAAGTGCAAGAAGGTGTTATCTTAGGAAGCAAGAATCGATGAAGAAGGAATACTTGAGTCAACTCCGGACTTTGTGTTCCTAACGACCGATTTAAAGTATAAAATCGGGATGGAGGCGCACAACACACCGGTTGCAATCCATCCTGGGAGTACCAAAATGTATCATGATCTTCGTCATACATTTTGGTGGAGCAATATGAAGAGAGAGATAGCGCTGTTTATCTCAAGGTGTCTAACTTGTCAACGAGTCAAGGCGGAGCATCAAGTACCAAAAGGTTCATTGCAACCACTTGAAATTCCAGAATGGAAGTGGGAGCACATTACCATGGATTTTCTTACCGGTCTTCCTAAAGGTTTCTCAAGGCATAGATGCGTTTTGGGTCATTGTTAATAGATTGACCAAGTCTGCTCACTTTTTACCTATACGAGAAACTTATACACTTGAACGTCTTGCTCGTATGTACATAAACGAGGTTGTAAGATTGCATGGTATGCCAGATCCATAGTGTCCGATCGAGACCCAAGATTCACTTCACGATTTTGGGTTAGTTTGCAAAAAGCTATGGGCACGGACTTACGATTTAGCTCTAAGCATATCAACCTCGCATTTGACGGGCAAATGGAGAGGACTATTCAAACTCTTGAAGATCTATTAAGACTCAGGTCCTTGATTTCAAGGGAAGTTGGGACAAGTTCTTACCATTGGTGGAGTTTTCCTACAACAACAGTTATCAAACCAAGTATTGGCATGGCTCCATTCAAGCGTTGTATGGAAGAAAGTGTCGTTCTCCAGTATGCTGGGATGAGGTGGGTGAAGCAACGTTGTTGGGACCGGAGTTGGTACGTATGACTACGGAAAAGATTCAAACAAAAGAGTTATGCTGATCTTCATCGAAAGGACGTGGAATTCGATATAGGAGATCATGTGTTGTTAAGAGTTGCTCCATGGAAAGGAGTTACAAGATTTGGAAAGAGAGGAAAACTCAATCCTCGATTCATCGGTCCATTTTTAATCCTCGATCGAGTAGGAACTGTGGCCTATAGACTCGCTTTACCGCCAAGTATGTCTCGTGTTCATAACATTTTTCACATATCTATGTTACGTAAATATGTGAAAGACCCGCACCACATTATTGAGTTAGAACCGGACAAAATAGCGGAATATTTGACGTATGAAGAGGTTCCTGTTCAAATATTGGATAAGAAGGAACATGTTCTACGCTCCACGGTTATACCTCAAGTCAAAGTTTTGTGGAGGAACCACGATGTTGAGGAAATGACCTGGGAGTTAGAATCTGAAATAAAATCAAGGTATCCTTACCTCTTCGACATACCAAGTACGTACCCTAATTTTGAGGGCAAAATTTCATAAGATGGGGAGGTTGTAAGACCCCAACTTATTTAAATAAAGATGAGTTTTCTATAAATATCATTTTTGAATATTATGGAATGAATTTGATATAATGTTATAGTTGTGGGTAATATTTATAAATTTTGCAAAGTACGCAAGTTGTTATATAATATTCGATTGGTCGGAAAATATTCGTTTTAACAGGAATATTCGTATAACCAAGACAATCATTGGTGGACCCCACAACGGAATTATTGTCGGATTGAGAAAACGACAAAAATATTTTTATAAAAATAACGGCAAAAGTTTTACCGTTACTACTGTTGAACTACTCGGTAGTAAAAGTACAGTAATACGTGTGGTTGCATAGTAGCACACGGTATTGATTATTGATACTTACGTGAAAAGTTATCTCAATTTTGTTTCATTATATATATATATATATATATATATATATATGATTGATATTTATATATATTATATATGTAAAGTTGACATGTGGGGGGTGGGGGAAAGAAAAAAAGAAAGAGAGATATCGGGTTGGGGAAATACCGTGGGTGGAAGGTTGTTATACTTATATATAAGATGTGTAATATATATTATAAGTGTGGGTGTAATGAATATATATATATATATATATATATATATATATATATATATATATATATATATATATATATATATATATATATAGATTTTGGTGGAGTAATGAAATGGGTGGAGACCATTTGTCAGCATTCTACAAATGTGGTAGAATGTTGTTTATATATATATATATATATTGTTGATGTTGATAAAGGGGGACCTTAATTATTTTCAAAGAATGACAATTGCTAGCTTTAATTGGCAGGATGTGGGTGGATTTTTCAAAATTAAACTTTAGTTGGCCAAACTTTTCAGTCATGCGATATTATTGATAAAGAGTGCATTTTAATTGGTTAAAACTTTTAATTGGTATGTGTTGGTTTTTTTCTTATTGGTCAGCACTTTGAAAAGAAAATATTGATATGTTGAAAATGTGAACTTCGTCCGAATAATTACTGTTACATCTATGATTTTTGCAAAAAGTATCCTTTCTATTCTTTTATAAATAGAAGCTCATTCCTTCATTATTTCTTACGAATTCACTGAAACTCTAGAGTGAGAAATTATAGAGAAGTTATAGAAAAGTATTCTGCTACTTCCCTACTCTTATATCCAGTTTCTTTTACGGTAAGGGGTATTATTTCTTTTGTATTCATGAAGAGAACTTCTGTTATTCCATTATTTATTATTCATTTGAATAACTCAGATATGCCTGCTACCCTATACTTGGTGAAATTCTACGTTATTCCATTTGTTATTATTACATTGAATATATCATGCATGCGTTTTATCTTCGGACTCGATTAAAATCTTTATTATTCTCGCTGGAATATCTTGTCTGTGCATTTTACGTCGGACCTAGTTCCGTTAATTATTATTCTGTTGGAATAATCTGCCAGTGCGGTCTATCTCATGCCTGGTGATTTCTTTTGTTATTCCATTCCTTTTTATACTCAGTTGGTTAAAGTTTTGACTTCTATACTCCATGAAAATAGTGGAATATCCTTAATATTTGCGCTTCATCCAGTATCTTTTCATGGAAATATTCTTCAGAGCATTCTTGAATTTTACTCTACAAAGCAGTATCATGTTTACAATTTGGACGTTATTGGTTCTTGGAAAAATTAATTCTTGAACTTGTTTTATTGAATCCTTATATCATTGTCATCATCCTCATATTTATATTTTTTTAAAGTCATCTGTGGTCTGTAGTGCATAGATGGACTTGGTATGATTATGACTAGGGATTATTCGGTGTAATCATGACCGTAATGTTACAAATGATGTGGAAAAAGTTCTCATTGGCCCATAGTGCATTGATGGACAGTTGTTGGCATGATCATGACCATTAATGAATACACAAATATTCTTGGCCCGTAGTGCATGGATAATTGTGGTCGTGATACTAAAGAATATCCTTAGTCAGTAGTAGTGGAGGGTGATTCGATGATGTGGATTATTTATTGTCGAGTCCCCAAATGATAAAAGTGATGAAAACCTTTTAAATCATAAAAGATAGTAGATTTTATTCTCTACTTGACTCTTTTAATGGATTGCTTATTCACCGCAGATTAAACTTGATGTTTGTTATATTGTATCAGTTTAACACTGTTTAAGGCTAATGATAATTTATTCTGCATTATCTTAGTCATAATATTTCTTACTGGGCTAGTTGAGCTCACCCTTTCTTTCACTGTTCTATTCAGGAAATGAGAATATAGCTGGGACGAGTCGGGGAATGGAGTGATGGTCCTAGATGGTGCATTAGTAGTCCTCACTATTCTGTGAAATAGTGTGATAATAATTATAATGAGGACTCCTTTTGAGTTTGTATACTCTCTAGTAGACAATATTTGTATTCAAACTCACAGTTTATGTTTTGTCGTATTATGCATGATAGTTGTATTATTAAGTTGTATTTGAATTATGTACCATGTATTTGGCGACTCAAGATGGGTGATGTATACCTAATTTTGGGGAGGTCACAAACTCCCCTAATAGTACATGAATGTGATTCAATAGTACACACATGTGAATAAATAGTTATATAAGCATGTGAATTAGTAGCAATTAATTGCTCATTTATCCGATAAATTACCCGATTTATCAATATAACCCCTGCACATCAATTTCATCGGAATAGATGTCGATTTCACTAACACTAATAATCCCAACACAATGGAACTATCAAATTCATCTTTAATCAACACGAACTTATTCATCATTAATATTATAATCCACAATATTTAACAAACTGTGTCGCTCCCTGTGAAAGAGGGGGCTTTCCGATAAGGATTTCTCCTTATTGGAGCGTAATTAGATGACCAAACCTCTCCTTGACAGAACTTCTAGACATTGTAAATATTGTAATTTAATAATATGAATAACTTTGTCATCTCAATTATTGATTTAATAATATATCAAATATTATGCAGATGATACTGTGACAATAATTGGATCAATAATATGAGAGATATGATGCAGGAATTACTGTAGTAATAATTGAGTATAACGGAGTGACTTATCATGTAAGCATCAATAATCAATACGACGTGCTACTATGCAACCACGCCTATTACTGTACTTTTACTACCGAGTAGTTCAACAGTTTTAACGGTAACACTTTCGCCGTTATTTTTATAAAATGATAATTCTGTCATTTTCTAACTACGACAATACTTCTGTTGTGGGGTCCACCAATAAATGTGCCTTCGTACGGATATTCCCCGATAAAAAGAATATTCCCCGACCAATAGAATATTATATAACATTTTGCATACTTTGCAAAATTTATAAATACTACCCACAACTATAACACTATCTCAAATCCATACCATAATATTCAAAAAAATATTTCGAGAAAATTAAATCTTTATTCATAAAATTTGGGGTCTTACAATCTCCCCTCCTTATGAAATTTCGCCCTCGAAAGTAACGCACGTACCTGGTATGCCGAATAGGTGAGGCTACCTCGACTTCACTTCAAATTCTAACTCTTGAGGTATAACCTTTGAGTATCGAATATAATCCTTCTTATCCAAGATTTTAACACGTATCTCCTCATACGTTAAATCTTCTGTTATCTCGTCTAATTCCAATTCAATAATGTGGTTCGGGTCGTCCAAATATTTACGTAACATCGATACGTGAAAAACAAAATGTTATGAACACGCGACATACTTGGCGGTAAAATGAGTCTATAGGCCATCATTCCTACTCGATCAAGTATTTCAAATGGGCCAATTAAATCGAGGGTTGAGATTTCCTCTCTTAGTCAATTCTTGCTTCTAAAATAACGCCGTCTTGAACCTTCTTCTTCACACTCATCAGATTCGGGTGTGTAGCTTGAGCGGCTTTAACTTTATCGATTAAAGTCGATTCTACTCATATATTCGTTATCTTCACGTGGGTCTTTAGAGTCTTTAACTTTATCTTCATCATTTGTAAGTTATACGAAATGGGTTTTTGTGTTAATAACATCGCACTCATAAACGCATACGATCTTCTATTCAACGCGTCAGCTACCACGTTCGCTCTTCCACAATGATATTGAATAGTACGATCGTAATCTTCAACAGCTCGAGCCAACGTCTTTGGCACATTATACGATCGTTTTAGGTAAAGAAATATTTGTGGGTTTTAGAAATGAGTTTTGTACCGGGGTCAATACAAAATTCGATTTCACGCTCTAGGGGTAGGTTAGGAAGTCTTCAAGAATACGCCAGGAAATTTATTAACAATAGAAATATCATTCAAAACTGTGACTCTTATCCAAGACTTGGATAGCACATGTAATGAAATTTTCTCCTAACAGAGTTTCAACCGATAAGTCAAAGTCTAACTTCTCTGGAGTTAAATTTAAACGTTTAGCGCAAGCAAGAGAGATAAAAAAATGGGTAGAACCGGTATCTAATAAGGTATAGACTTCGCAAGAATTTATAATTAACTAACCCGTGCTAACTTCGTTCGGGTTACTCGCTTTTTGATAAGTCACTTAAAAAACGCTCTTCCTAAAAAACCACCGACTTTGTTTTGTCCGTATCCGCCTTTGGTGCCACCGTCCCAGCTGGACTTGATTATACACAAATATCACATATCACAAAACAAGGGTTAATTGACATATCATGTAAGACCCCAACTTATTATAAATAAAATTGAGTTTTCTATTTATTATTTTGAAATAGTAAGGTGATAATTTGATATAATGCTCTGGTTATGGGTGAAATGTGCAAATTTTGCAAAATAAGCAAGTAGTTATTAAATAATCATTGTTGTCAGAGAATATTCGTTTGGTCGTGGAATATTCTTTTTGTCGGGAATATCCGCATGACGACGGAAAGGGGTCATTTGTGGGCCCCATAATGTAATAATAGCTTCGGATGAAGAAAACGATAAAGTTTGAGTTTTATAAATAACTACAGAAGTTGTTTCAGATTAACACCGTTGAATTACCCGGTGGTTAAAATACAAGAATATGTCTGGCGTGGTAAAGAAGACACACAGATTGCACAATATTATTGAATTATTTATTCTTACGTAAGAAGGCACTACTCAATAATAATTGTTACAGAATTCTATCGCTCAATATTTTATTTTATTGATTCAATAATTCTCTGCGTTGATATTTTATATTATTGTTGTTTCAATAATTGTCACCGCACAAAGATTTCTATTATCGATCAATAATTCATATTATTTGAATAATATTATTAGATAGCATTATTGGCAATGTCTAGAAAGTTCGTCAAGGAGAGGTTTGGTCACCTAATCAAGGCTGCTAGTAAGGAGAAATCCTTATTGAAAGCCCCCCTTTCCGGGAACTACCGTTGTCATAATTGTGATTCTCGTAATATTATTGGTGAATAATTAATTATTGATTTATATGATAAGGAATTATTTATTTGATGCGGATATAAATGATGGATTTATTTATGTGGTTATAAATGAAGGATTTTTTTAGCATGAAATAATTGTTGAAATTTTGACAATTATTTTCTTCGATAATATATATATATATATATATATATATATATATATATATATATATATATATATATGCATGTGATTTAATTTTCCTTGAATACTTTTCTAAGTGGTGGGTGGTGGATTTTTCGTTGCCTGCAAAGTGTGTTCAAAGATAGTAGGCACCAACCATTGAAATGAGAAAAGCTAGGAATTTAGGAATTTAATTGCCTTAGCATTATGCAGGAGTTGGTGGGAATGATATTGTAATTGCAGAATGTGAATTATTGGGTGGAGGTTAGATAATTGATTTTGAATTCTTTGCATGCAACTTTTCATAATTGATAAGCCATTTGGTTGGTGAAGAAGATGTTGTCTGCAAGTTGTTTCAAAGGGTGGCCCCCACCCATATTGAAATTAAGAAGTTAAGCTTTGAAAAATGAGGAAAGTTAGGCATGCTGTTGAAATCTGTTCCTCCGAATTGTGCTATAAAAGGAGGGAAAACCTCCTTCCTCAATCACACCTTCAAATTCAGAAATTCTTATTCTAAAGTATTGTGTGTATTTTTCTTGAGTATAAGAATACTTTGAGCGTAGTTTTTCTGCAAGATTTTCTCATAATAATATCCGATATTCCAGTCAAATCCAACTTCTACTAAGGTAAAGGATATTATTTTATTTCAATACTAGTAAGAAATATTATTTTCTTTCATACTCCATAGTATGGAAGGAATATTATTTCATTTCATATTCTTAAATTTAAACTTACTATGATAAGTATTGCTTCTATAATTCCTGAAATGATTAGAAATTTTGCTTCATCTAATATCATTTCATAGGAATATTGGTCTGAACTTTTTATCAAATTTGGAATTTTTCATGACTGGGTACTATTCACGATTCATCGTTCACGGCATCGTTCATAGTTACTATTCACGCAGTCATCGTTTCACGATGCCATCGTTCACTAGTAATCGTTATTCACAAAAGAAATTTTTTTTTTCTTTCAAGTTATCTGTTGTGACCCTTATTCTTGAATTTTAATCCATGTTTTGATCTTCATTCTTGAATTTTACTCCACTATAGTTTGTTATGGGGTATTATTGAACTTGGATAAACTGAAATATGAATCCCTAATATTTGTCCTTCTGTCTCACTAGATTCGTTCTTTAAAATATTTTTCATCATCCTCAGTCCTAAATGATGATATTACTAAATATCTTTCGCCCGTAGTGCAAAAGATGAATGATTAATCGATGAATATCTTCGCCCAGTAGTGTAAAGATGAACAAGTGTTAAGATGAACATGACCAACTTGGTGATATAAATGAATATCTTTGGCCTATAGCAAAAGATGAATATTTGATTCAAGATGTATATTGATTGATGTTACGGTGGAATAATGATTGATGATGGATTTTTAAATCTTAGAAGATAGTAGAATTCTTTCTCTACTGACTCTTCTAATGGATTCTTCATTTCCACCGCAGTTGTTGATCTAAAACTTGTTGTCTATTATATTTTATCGATTTTTTCCGTTGAAGACTAATGATAAATTGTGTGATATTATCTTAGTCATAATATTCTTTATCGGGCTAGTTGAGTTCACCCTTTTCGCTTTTTGTTCCATTTTTCTTCTCGTGATATATGAGAACATAGCAGAACTAAATGGGTATGGAGTGATTGTTCAGATAGATGTATTAGTAGTCCTCACTATTTTGTAAAAATAGTGTATCAATAATTGTAATGAGGACTCCTTTTGAGTTTGTATACTCTCTACTAGACTATATTTGTATTCAAACTCACAAAGATATGTGTTGTCGTATTTTGCACAACAATTGTACATTGAAGTTGTATTTGTTTTCATACCATGTATTTGGCGACTCGTAATGGGTGATGTATACCTATTTTGGGGGGCGCCATGGTTTTGTATCGTAGCTTAGGATATGGTCTCTCGCAAGAGATCGGGAATAGAACTAGGAGGGAGAGATGAATAAATCTTTTGCTAGTATGTCTTACCTAAGCTTATTTGTTGGTCGGTCATAATATAGGGATATTATGTTATATGTTAATTTGTTTAATTAACCCTTGTTTTATGGCAATATTTAAGAATGGCTGCTGAGAATGTTAATAATGGAGTGTATGAGACTGTGGAACAACCTTTAGTCACAAACCAGGAGAACGTACAACAGGAAGACAATATTCCACCTGCAAACAACACTACCGAGCAAACAATGAATGATGGAATATTTAGAAGCTTTTTACAGTTCATGCAAAATCAGACGAGGGAGACTCATGTACAAAATACGGGTGGAAGTGATAGCAACGCGCGATCTGTCATAGCCAAGCAGTTCAAGGAGTTGGGACCACCAGAATTTATTGGAAAGCCTGATCCGATTAAGGCGGAAACGTGGGTCAAGCAAATTACCAAGATATTCGATGTCTTGGGATGCACAGAGGAATAGAAGGTTCCATTTGCCACCTTTATGTTTCGCGATGAGGCAGATTACGGTAGGAGAGTCTCGTGAAGCGTGCACTCCACTTCGCCAGACTCAACATGTCTTGGGAAACATTTCAGAACTATTCAATGACAAGTACTTTCCGAAAGTATTCGCTCATACGAAGGAGGTAGAGTTTATCGATCGAATAAAAACAACGACGGTGTCCCAAAGATGAGGCGTAAGTTCATTGAGTTATCCGTGTTCGCACCTCATTTGGTAGAGAATGAGGAACGAATGACAAGGATGTTTCTAAGAGGTCTAAAACCCGAGATTCGGCAATATCTTATCTCTCATAAATTTTATTTATATTCAGATGTTGTAAACAGGGCTCAATTATTAGAGTGAGATAATGAGTATGTTCAACCAAGGGAACACAACCAGGGTCATACTGGTGGCAGCAGTCATCGGAGTAATGAAAACCAGCAAGGAGGAAAACATTCGGACAAAAGCGGTAACCACTCTGGTGGTAATCATGGTCATGATAATAGAAGGAGTGAGTCGGGAGGAGATTTCAAAAAGAGAAGGTAAAACCATGATAATGTGAAGACGTCAGCACAAACATCAACTGTTTCTAGGGGAGGAGAACAAGCACCGGTCGTTTGTTATAAATGCGGAAAAGAGGGACACATCAGCCTAAACTGCCCACAATAATCTAAGATGTGTTATAACTGTGGAAATGAAGGTCATATAGCTAGAGATTGTCTAATTGCGAAACCAAGTTCAACGGGGATGGTGACTCCAAAGGCTGTCCCGGATAAGTCAAAATCGCTTGGTTCTGGAAGAGCGTTTTTAAGTGGATCGCCAAAAACGCAAGGAACCCGAACGAGGTGATCACGGGTAAGCTTATCATAAACTCTTGTGAAGTTTATACCTTACTAGATACCGGTTCTACACATTCTTTTATCTCCCCTGCTTGTGCTCAACGTTTAAACTTGACTCCGGAGAAATTAGACTTTGATTTATCAGTGGAGACTTCGTTAGGAGAAATTTTTGTTACGACCACTGTTTATAAATCTTGCTTAATCCAAGTTGGCACCATCACATTACCTGTGGATCTTATCTCTTTAAAGATACTTGCTTTTGATGTGATTTTAGGGATTGATTGGTTAACCACTCATCATGCTAAAATTGATTATTTTCGTAAAGTTGTTAGTTTTCATATTCCTAACCAACCTATCATACGAATTCAAACAACTAAACCACTAAAATCAGTCACTGTCATATCAATCCATAAAGCTATTCATTTATTGAAAAATGGATGTCAAGCTTTCTTAGCCCATGTTATAGATTTGAACAAAGACAAGTCAGATTTGAATAATATTTCAGTTTTTAGTGAATTTCCTGATGTATTTCCTGAAGAACTTCCCGGTCTACCCCCAGAACGTGATGTTGAATTCTTTATTGACCTTAAACTGGTTACAAAAGCCATTTCTATAACCCTATATCGAATGGCTCCTATTGAACTTCAGGAGTTAAAAGTCCAACTACAGGAATTGTTAGACATCGGTTTCATTAGTCCTGGTACATCTCCTTGGGGTGCTCCTGTTTTATTCGTAAAGAAGAAAGACGGGAGTATGCGACTTTGTATTGACTACCGAGAATTGAACCATGTCACCATCAAGAATAGGTATTCGCTACCTCGCATTGATGATCTGTTTGACCAATTGCAAGGAGCACAATTCTTTTCAAAGATTGATCTTCGTTCTGGATATCACCAGCTGAAGATTAAAATTGAGGATATTCCAAAGACTGCCTTCAGAACTCGGTACGGGCATTATGAATTCTTAGTCATGTCTTTTGGATTGACTAATGCTCCTGCTGCTTTAATGGATATGATGAACCGTGTATTCAAGGAATATTTTGATCAGTTCGTTGTTGTCTTTATTGATGACATCCTCATCTATTCCAAAAGCCGTGAAGATCATGAGCACCATTTGAAGCTGATACTTGAAAGGCTTCGTGAAAACAAGCTATATGCCAAGCTGAAGAAATGCGAGTTTTGGCTTGAGAAAGTAGCATTCCTTGGGCACGTAGTGTCAAAACATGGAGTAGCTATTGACCCGACGAAGATTGAAGCAATACAAAGTTGAGAGCAACCGAAGTCAGTGACCGAAGTGCGTAGCTTTTTGGGCTTAGCTGGTTACTATCGGAGATTTGTAGAAGAATTTTCTCGAATCGATACTTCGTTTACTCAGCTGACTCGTAAAGATACAAAATTCGGTTGGAGCGAGGAATGCGAGAAGAGTTTCCAAGAGCTCAAGAGGAGACTCATTTCGGCACCTGTTCTGGCAATACCATTTGGTTCGGATGGATTTGTTATATACAACGATGCTTCAGGCATAGGGTTAGGATGTGTTCTCATGCAACATGGGAAAGTCATAGCCTATGACTCACGACAACTCAAAGAATATGAGAGGAATTATCCTACTCATGATATAGAGTTAAGCAAAGCCGATCTTTTCAGCGTTGAAACTGGAGACACTACACGATGGGGAGAAAGTGGAGATCTATACGGATCATAAAAGCCTCAAATACTTCTTCACCCAAAAGGAACTCAACATGTGGTAACAACGTTGGCTTAAGCTGTTGAAAGATTACGATCATACCATTCAATACCATCCTAGAAAAGCAAACGTAGCAGCTGACGCATTGAGTAGAAGATCGTATGCGGGTACGAGTGCAATGTTGTTAACACAAAGACCCATTTTGTACGATTTACAAAGGATGGAGATTGAGTTAAAGACTCCAGGGACCCACATGATGATGGCAAATATACGAGTAGAACCGACTTTAATCGATAAAGTTAAAGTCGCTTCAAGCCTACGGACCAACGATGCGTATGAAGAAGAAAGTGCAAGAAGGTGTTATTCCAGAAGCAAGAATCGATGAAGAAGGAATACTTCGAGTCAACTCCAGACTTTGCGTTCCTAACGATTCTGACTTGAATCATAAAATCATGATGGAGGCACACAACACACCATTTGCAATCCATCCTGGGAGTACCAAAATGTATCATGATATTCGACACACATTCTGGTAGAACAATATGAAGAGAGAGATAGCGGAGTTTATCTCGAGGTGTTTAACTTGTAAATGAGTAAAGGCGGAACATCAAGTGCCAAAAGGTCCATTGCAACCACTTGAGATTCCAGAATAGAAGTGGGAACACATTACTATGGATTTTATTACGGGTCTTCCCAAAGTTTCTCAAGGCATAAATGTGATTTGGGTTATTGTTGATAGATTAACCAAGTCTGCTCATTTCTCGCTTATACTGTGAGACTTATTCCTTGAACGTCCTCTTCGTATGTATGTGAATGAGATTATGAGATTGCATGGCATGCCAAAAGATCCATAGTTTTGGATCGTGACCCAAGATTCACTTCAAGATTTTTGGGTTAGCTTACGTAAAGCTATGGGCACAGATTTACGATTGGGATTCAAAGATACCATCCTCAAACAGACGAACAATCAGAAAGGACTATTCAAACCCTTAAAGATCTATTAAGACTCTGTGTTCTAGATTTCAAAGGAAGTTGAGATAAATACTTGCCATCGTGGAATTCTCTACACAACAACAGCTTATCAAGCAAGTATAGGCATGGCTCCATTCGAGGCATTGTATGGGACGAAAGTGTCGTTCTCAAAGATGGTGGGACGAGGTGGGAGAAGCAACGTTGTTGGGACTCAGAATTAGTACGCATGACTACGTGAAAGATCCAAATGATTCGACTAACGATTCAAACCTCACAAGATCGATAAAAAAGAGTTATGCCGATCTTCATCGAAAGGACGTTGAATTTAATATTGGAGATCATGTACTGTTACGTATTGCTCCATGGAAGGGAGTTATAAGATTTGGGAAGAGAGGAAAGCTCAATCCACGATTTATTAGTCCATTTGAGATTCTTGACCGAATAGGAAATGTGGCCTATAGACTCGCATTACCTCCAAGCATGTCTCGTGTTCATAATATTTTTCACATATCTATGCTTCGGAAATATGTGAAAGACCCGAACCACATTATTGCGTTAGAATCAGACGAGATAGCCGAAGATTTAACGTACGAGGAAGTACCTGTTAAGATCTTGGATAAGAAAGAGCATGTTCTACGCACAAAGGTTATACCACAAGTTAAGGTTTTATGGAGGAACCATGCTATTGAGGAAATGACCTGGGAGTTGGAATTGGAAATGAAAGTGAGGTACCCTCACCTTTTCGAAACACCAGGTACGTACGTCAATTCCGAGGACAAAATTTCATAAGGAGGGAAGGTTGTAAGACCCCAACTTATTATAAATAAAATTGAGTTTTCTCTATTTATTATTTTGAAATAGTAAGGTGATAATTTGATATAATGCTCTGGTTATGGGTGAAATGTGCAAATTTTGCAAAATAAGCAAGTGGTTATTAAATAATCATTGTTGTCGGGGAATATTCGTTTGGTCGTGGAATATTCTTCTTGTCGGGAATATCCGCATTTATTTGCCAAGCGATCATTTCAGGGGCCCTATAATGTAATAACCATTTGATGAAGAAAAACGACAAAGTTTTGAGTTTTTATAAATAATCTACAGAAGTTATTATCGTTAGTAATCGTTGAATTACATGGTGGTTAAAATAATGAATACGTGGTGGTTTGCAAGAGTTAGCACACGATATTGCAGATCTGTATTGATGAATTATTGATCCTTACGTAAGAAGGCACTACTCAATAATTGTTACAGTAATTACTGTTCAATATTTTATTTTATTGATTCAATAATTGCTGCGTTGATATTTTATTTTATTGTTGTTTTAATAATTGTCACTGAATAGTATTTCCTATTATCAGATCAATAATTCATATTGTTTAAATAATATTATTAGATAGCATTATTGGCAATGTCAACAAAGTTCTGTCAAGGAGAGATTTGATCACCTAATTGCGCGACAGTAAGGAGAAATCCTTATTGGAAAGCCCCCTCTTTCCTGGGAACGGCCTGGTTGTCATAATTGTGATTCTGTAATATTATTGGTGAATAATTAATTATTGATTTATATGATAAGGAAATATTTATTTGATGCGGATATAAATGATGGATTTATTTATGTGGTTATAAATGAAGGATTTTTTTTAGCATGAAATAATTGTTGAAAGTTTGACAATTATTTTCTTCGATAAAATATTTATTTATATATATTATTATAATATATATATATATATGTGATTTAATTTTCCTTGAATACTTTTCTAAGTGGTGGGTGGTGGATTTTTCGTTGCCTGCAAAGTGTGTTCAAAGATAGTAGGCACCAACCATTGAAATGAGAAAAGCTAGGAATTTAGGAATTTAATTGCCTTAGCATTATGCAGGAGTTGGTGGGAATGATATTGTAATTGCAACATTTGAATTAATGGGTGGAGGTTAGATAATTGATTTTGAATTCTCTGCATTCAACTTTTCATAATTGATAATGTGACGCCCCCAAAACAGGTATACATCACCTATTCTGAGTCGCCAAATACATGGTACAGAATACAAATACAACTTAATTATACAACTGTCGTGCAAAGTACGATAAAACATAAGCTGTGAGTTTTAATACAAATATTGTCATCTAGACAATATACAAACTCAAATTCAATATTATTACATTTATTTTCCCACTATTTCACTGAATAGTGAGGACTACTAATGCTATCATCTGGTCCATCACTCCGCTCCCCGACTAGTCCTCGCCACGTTCTCATTTTCAAGAGAACAATGAAAGTAAAAGGTGAGCTCAACTAGCCCAAAGAGGGAAATATTATGACTAAGATAATGTAGAATAATTTATCGTTAGCCTTCAACAGTATTAAACTGATATAATATAACAACCATCAAGTTTAACTGCAGCGGAACAAGCAATCCATTAAAAGAGTCAAGTAGAGAATAAAATCTACCATCTTTTATGATTTAAAAAGGTTTTCATCACTTTTATCGATGGGACTCAGTTTAATAAATAATCCACATCACCGAATAACCCCTGTACTACGACCAAAGATATTCTTTAGTATCACGACCACAATTATCCATGCACTACGGGCCAAGAATATTTGTGTATTCATTAATGGTCATGATCATGTCAACAACTGTCCATCAATGCACTACGGGCCAATGAGGACTTTTACCACATCATTTGTAATATTACGGTTATGATTACACCGAATAATCTCTGGTCATAATCGTACCAAGTCCATCTATGCACCACAAAGCCCCATGATGACTTTCAACAAAATATAAACATGAGGATGATGACAATGATATAAGAATTCAATAAAACAAGTTCAAGAATTATTTTATCAAGGAATCAATAACGTCCAAATTGTCAACAAGATACTGCTTTGTGGAGTAAAATTCAAGAATGCTCAGAAGAATATTTCAATGAAAAGATACTGGATGAAGCACAAATATCAAGGATATTCCACTAATTTCATGGAGTATAGAAGTCAAAACTTTAACCAACCGAGTATAATAAAGAATGGAATAACAAAAGAAATCACCAGCATGCAATAGATCATAGATGTGAAAAGTTATTCCAAAAGAATAATAAATAACGGAATCGGTAGGCGTAAAACGCATGCATGTGATATTCCAATGAGAATAATAAAGATTTAAACTAGGTCCCGTAGAACGCATGCATGTGATGTTCCAAATGTAATTATAAATAATGGAATAACAAAAGAATTTCACCAAGTTTAGGGTAGCTCAGCAGATACTGAGTTATTCCAATAGAATAATAAAGAATGGAATAATGAAGTTCTCTTCATGGATAAGAAAGAAATAATATTCCCTACCTTGGAAAAATCGGATCTTGGAATAGTGAGGTAGTGAGACTTTTCTTCTTCTTTCTCTATAATTTCTCTATATAATAATCGCTCTAAAGCTTTTGTGAATTGGTGAGAAATGAAGGAAGAATGAGCTTCTATTTATAGGAAAATATAGTTTTGATAATTGCACGTTTTGGGGCTCAAAAAATTACAGTACAATACCTCCAACTTTTTTTTCATTTTTAATTTAGTCCTGCAAGTATTATCAAACTTGCACCACCTCCCCTAATAGTAAATAATGTGAATCAATAGTTCAATCATGTGAATCAATAGTATAATCATGTGAAAAATACGAATTACAGTATAGTACCTCCATCTATACCTCTATTTTTAATTTAGTCATGCAAATATTATCAATCTTGCACCAACTCCCCTAATAGTAAATAATGTGATTCAATAGTACACACATGTGAACAAATAGGTATATAAGCATGTGAATTAGTAGCAATTAATTGCTCCTTTATCCGATAAATTACCCGATTTATCAATATAACCCCTAGACATCAATTATCATCTGAATAGATGTCGATTTCCACTAACATTAATAATCCCAACATAATGGAACTATCAAAATTCATTTTTAATCAACACAACTTATTCATCATTAATATTATAACTCACAATATTTAACAACCAGGTCGTTCCCAGGAAAGAGGGGGCATTCCGATAAGGATTTCTCCTTATTGGCGCGCAATTAGGTGACCAAACCTCTCCTCGATGTAACTTCAGACATTGTCAATATTGCAAATAATAATATGAATAACTTTGTAGTCTCAATTATTGATTTAATAATATAATATATTATGCAAATGATACTGTGACAATAATTGAATCAATAATATGAGAGATATGATGTAGCAATTACTGTAGCAATAATTGAGTATAACTGAGTGACTTCTCACGTAAGCATCAATAATCAATACCATGCGCTACTATGTAACCACGCGTATTACTGCACTTTTAACACCAGGTGCTTCAACAGTTAACGGTAAAACTTCCGCCGTTATTTTCATAAAGTATTTTTGTCATTTTCTCAATCCGACAATAATTCCGTTGTGGGGGTCCACCAATGATTGTGCCGTTGTACAAATATTCCCTGTTAAAACGAATATTCCCCGACCAATCGAATATTTTATAACAACTTGCGTAATTTACAAAATTTGTAAATATTATCCACAACTATAACATTATATCAAATCCACACCATAATATTCAAAAATATATTTCGAGAAAATTTAATCTTTATTCAAAAAGTTGGGGTCTTACAACCTCCCATTCTTATGAAATTTCATCCTCGAAATTAAGGTGCGTACCTGGTATGTCGAAGAGGTAAGGATATCTTGATTTCATCTCAGATTCTAACTCCCAGGTCATTTTCTTTCACATCGTGGTTTCTCCACAAAACTTTGACTTGAGGTATAACCTTGGAGCGTAGAATATGATCCTTTTTATCCAAGATTTTAATAGGTAACTCTTCATACGTTAAATCTTCCTCTATCTCGTCTGGTTCTAATTCAATAATGTGTTTCGGGTCTTTCACATATTTACGTAACATAGATATGTGAAAAACGTTATGAACACGAGACATACATGGGGGTAAAACGAGTCTATACGCCACAGTTCCTACTCGACCGAGGATTAAAAATGGGCCAATGAATCGAGGGTTGAGCTTTCCTCTCTTTCCAAATCTTGTAACTCCCTTCCATGGAGCAACACGTAATAACACATGATCTCCAATATCGAATTCCACGTCCTTTCGATGAAGATCAACATAACTCTTTTGTCGATCTTGTGAGGTTTTTATACGTTGTCGGATCATTTGAATCTTTTCCGTAGTCATACGTACCAACTCCGGTCCCAACAATGTTGCTTCACCCACCTCATCCCAGCATACTAGAGAACGACACTTTTTTCCATACAACGCCTCAAATGGAGCCATGCCAATACTTGCTTGATAACTGTTGTTGTAGGAAAACTCCACCAATGGTAGGAACTTATCCCAACTTCCCTTGAAGTCAAGGACACAGAGTCTTAATAGATCTTTAAGAGTTTGAATGGTCCTCTCCGACTGCCCGTCCGTTTGAGGATGATATGCCGAGCTAAATCGTAAATCCGTGCTCATAGCTTTTTGCAAACTAACCCAAAATCTTGAAGTGAATCTTAGGTCTCGATCAGAAACTATGGATACTGGCATACCATGCAGTCTTACAATCTCGTTTATGTACATACGAGCAAGACGTTCAAGTGTATAAGTTTCTCGTATAGGTAAGAAATGAGCAGACTTGGTCAATCTATCAACAATGACCCAAATTGCATCTATGCCTTGAGAAACCTTGGGAAGACCAGTAACAAAATCCATGGTAATGTGTTCCCACTTCCATTCTGGAATTTCAAGTGGTTGCAATGGACCTTTTAGTACTTGATGCTCCGCCTTGACTCGTTGACAAGTTAAACACCTTGAGATAAATTCTGCTATCTCTATCTTCATATTGCTCCACCAAAATGTATATGTCAAGATCACGATACATTTGGTACTCCCGAGATGGATTGCAAACGGTGTGTTGTGCGCCTCCATCATGATTTTATACTTTAAATCAGGGTTGTTAGGAACACAAAGTCTGGAGTTGACTCAAAGTATTCCTTCTTCATCGATTCTTACTTCCGGCATTGCACCTTCTTGTACTTTCTTCCTCATACGCATCAGCTCCAAGTCTGTAGCTTGAGCAGCTTTAACTTTATCCATTAAAGTCGGTTCTACTCATATATTCGCCATCATCACATGGGTCCCTGGAGTCTTTATTTCCCGATTTAGGGTTTCATGCACCGAATTAGGGTTTCGGATTCTCGGAACTGAAATTAGGGTTTCCAGAACCGGTTCCTAGGGTTTCTTTTTAATCGTTAGGATTTTCTAACTGAACGTTAAAGTTCTTAATATATAATTAGGGTTTGTTACAGATATCGTTTATCTGGTCAACCCTTGACCCTTAACCACATACTGTACGCACACATAACCATATTCACAAAATATTTTCACGTATTTCTTTAATCCTGAATAATTCACTTAAATCCTTCACAGAATTTTGAAATCCTCAAAATTCCATCTAAAAAATATCAAACACATACACTTATTTTCTGTCTAAGTTCTAATTTTGAACCTTAAATCAATTAATAAAATTTTTAAAAATATTCAAATTCTCGGGTTGTCACATTCACCCCTTCTTTTAAAAATTTCGTCCCCGAAATTTACCTTACACTTACCCCATTCATCATACACCATACATTTTATCATCACATGCTACCCAATACACCTCTCACCAGAGTAAAAGTTTTCAAATTGTGCTGAGGGGTCATATAGACCATGAACACATAGTTTTAACGATAGTGATCATACCGCAAAACAATACATTACTTGGTATGTTTATAATCACAAAGAAGGTAAACTACCGTTGTTAGTACTTTAGGTGATCAGCCTATCGTACTCTTACGTCATGCATAACGTATTAATTATGTATAGCGAATATTTACGCTACTTGATTGGATTATTTATCCAAACAACATAGTTCACCTCAGTCTTATCATAGGATTCCGTACCATTGTTACAGATATCGTTTATCTGGTCAACCTTTGACCCTTAACCACATACTGTACGCATACATAACCATATTCACAAAATATTTTCACGTATTTCCTTAATCCTGAATAATTCACTTAAATCCTTCACAGAATTTTGAAATCCTCAAAATTCCATCTAAAAAATATCAAACACATACACTTATTTTCTGTCTAAGTTCTAATTTTGAACCTTAAATCAATTAATAAAAATTTTAAAAATATTCAAATTCTCGGGTTGTCACATTCACCCCTTCTTCTAAAAATTTCGTCCCTGAAATTTACCTTACACTTACCCCATTCATCATACACCATACATCTTATCATCACATGCTACCCAATACACCTCTCACCAGAGTAAAAGTTTTCAAATTGTGCTGAGGGGTTATATAGACCATGAACACATAGTTTTAACGGTAGTGATCATACCGCAAAACAATACATTACTTGGTATGTTTATAATCACAAAGAAGGTAAACTACCGTTGTTAGTGCTTTAGGTGATCAGTCTATCGTACTCTTACGTCATGCATAACGTATTAATTATGTATAGCGAATATTTACGCTACTTGATTAGATTATTTATCCAAACAACATAGTTCACCTCGGTCTTTATCATAGGATTCGCATCAAAACAATTTGGTTGGAAATTTCTTCAATGAACACTTAGAGTTTTCATAACATTAGTCTAAATTTGAATCAAATAGCATAGACTCATATCAATAATTCAATTCAATCGAATTAATTAGGTGTAGCCAAACCTCGTTGGCAAATTAAAATTTTGAAAATATTTTTGAGAACGACGCCATGATGCCGCATCTTGTATTAACGATAAATTGTTTGAGGATGCCGTCATTGTATGACTTTGTCATAACACATCATACAATAGTGGAACAACGATTTTAGATCAAATTCACACTAAGTATTCCTGTATTTACAACTCCACCAAATTTTTATCATCTCTGCACCAGGTTACATGGTACATAAGTGATAAATAAAACAAATTTTGATATTTTAAATCATTTGTTTTTAGCTGAAATAAGTAGCATAGACTATACTTTAAACCGTTTCAAAAATGATTACGAGTCTAAATATTTTTTTTTAAAGGCACATAGTGCGAATTTAGCTTGATGTCAACATTTCGAAGTCTAGCATAGCTAGGAGTTTCGGAAAACTTAATTCTTCACTAATAATCATTTGCTTAACAATCCATCTGCTCCTATTATCCTCAATACTTCATTTACACACAACTATACCCAATTCGTCAAACCACACTTATGAGTCTATAAATTGCCACAATTATATGAGTTTAAGAACTTCTCTTAGTCTGACCTTTGGCGTCCGTTCGCTGAGGGGTTCATAAACATTTCATATAACTATGAATCAAGTATGTCACATAAGTATGAGTTTTAAGAACTCGTACTTAACCTTATATCCTCTACCTATGACCTATCTATCTGTTATACACTTGAGAAATGAATCACCCTCTTAACACGCATATAGAAAATAGCGCGACACAAACATTTCAATGATTATCA
The DNA here is from genome assembly GCA_020205615.1 of Panax quinquefolius. NCBI lineage: Eukaryota > Viridiplantae > Streptophyta > Magnoliopsida > Apiales > Araliaceae > Panax > Panax quinquefolius. Next base: position 91,340,938 of record CM035165.1, read on the forward strand.
TTGTCAGAAACTAAGTGGTTTTTACACCATGTACAATTCAGCTCCCATACGAAGAATCATACAACTCAGCGACTGACACGAGTCCTCAATTGAATCCCCACCTACCACTAACACCCTTTTTAATACGAATTTCATTTAACTCGTATTCATAATCCTTTCCTAAATCTGTACCAATTCATAGTACAACCCGACAAACAATCGTTCTTCGTAAACTTTTCAATCATTTGATTGATTCTTATTCCATACTATAACCTTATCCGATCACGGAGTGATCTCATCGTATATGTTATGATTCATTTCTACGCCTTGATCATTTTGTTTTACGATCTTCTATCACTTTGCTTTTAGTCTTTTAGACTCTATTTATTCATCACTACTTTGCTCAACTTTATTTATCGAGTTAGGGAACTCCATATCTTTTATACTCACGAGATTCATCTTTGAATCTTCAGACCAACTAACTCTATGTGAGTTAGTACTTATCCTAATCACTGCGGTTATTGGTCTCAGGTATTCCTACCTAAGCTTCATAACCAACAGCTCTGATACCAACTATGAGGGCCCCGAATCTAGGTCCTAAATCACCTCGGATCCGGTTTGATCATTCTATACAACTATTACTATTTGCGGAAGATATAAACATAAATTGTTTATACATTACATTACACACTATTCCCCAAGGTCGAGTAACCTTAACTTATACATAATTCATAAATATCTAACACATAACTTTATTATCAAACTACACTATTACATTCTTAATCACATACATAAACTAAAGCTGGAACTTTCTTTAATCTTTTCCTGTATCCGACGCGTTCGTCTTAATCTGCAATGTTTATCATGATATAGTAAGGGTGAGCATAAAAGTTGCCCAGCAAGTTTAAGTTCAATAATATAACGATATATCATGATTGAAATGATTTGAATAATTGGCTGGCTATAATTCAACAATATAATTATGAACTAGTAGGAACAAACTTATGACTGAACAAGTATTATACATAAATAAATATATCTGAAACAACTGGTAATGAAGGTGATCAACCTTTCACACCCGACTTATACATGCAATATGTACAGAGTACAATTCATGGCAATCAGCAATGATTAACCATAAGCTTATCCAAATGAAACAACTCTTAGTAGAGTTAAGTATAAACAAACTTGCCTGAACTGTTGATTACCGCTACGTAATTTATATCGCCTTATCCGAAGGCCTAATATTAGTAATACAGATCTTCAATATTAGAATAATATCATCATAATATAATACTATAATATATATAGATATAGAATAACCTAAACACATATAACACATAACCCTATCAGTCTATAACACACATAAGACTTAGTATCAGGTCAAACTATTTCAGTCTGAGTTGAACCTGACACAAATCTGACGTCCCGACGGTCTAGTCGGACTTTTATCAAGTCTATGTTCAATTAAACTCTGCATTAAACACTTAACAGTATCTTAGATAATTATTTAAGCTGTCAAAATAATTTTCATAGACTTATATTAATAATTTTCAGATAATTATTACCATTTATCGTGTATTTTTAATCATTAAAATTGTATTTAAATGAATTAAATACCACATAATTCTTTTATCATTAATATTTATTTATTATCAAATATTAATGAAATACTATCATAATATTATAATATATTTATAATATCATAAAGTATTTTAATACTTTAAAATTACCTTTATATGATTTTTAAACAATTAAATTCTTTATTCGATAATTGCCATTAATTTCAAAATATTAATATTTTCATGAAAAAATATCAAAAGTTATATTTTATAACTTCAAATATTTTTATAACACTTAAATCATTTTTATATGATTTATAAAACATTTATTCTATTTTTTCATAATTTATTTAATATATTCATTAAATAAAATAATTATTATTAATATTAATTAATTAATGAAATTCCTCACAAAATATTAAAAGTCACTAAAAATAACTTAAAATATTTTCTTTTACCATAATATTATTTTTCATGATTTTTATGTATTTAAAATCATTTTAAATCATTTATTTAATATTATAAATAAATAAATAAATACCTTTTATATTCCAAAAATATTAAATATTTATGAAATATACTCTAAATAATTAAAAACTATTTTTCTAATTTAAAATAAATTTTCGAATTTTCTAAGTATTTTTAATAATTAAAACTATTTATTTCAATTTTAATTAATTTTGGAAAATAATAATAATAAAAGCTGTCATTAAAGGGCCTATATAGCGTAGGTAAAATCATTATAGGTGTTCTTGGTGTTCTTGATGCCCTTGTAAACTCATAGTCGATTCTTGAGGTTATTACTTTGACCATTAATAGATCTATGATCGAGTGCTTACGGGTGGGAAATTGTGTTTTTAGTGTAGTATGCGTGTAATACCACAAGTAAATACTAAGTTCATGATCATTCAATAACTTATCAGTTAGATCTGGACTCCCGAAATCATTGTCAGAAGATGTTCTTCATTTCTGGGTTTTCCAGAAATGAAGAACAGTTAGAGTTAGCTGCTTTGAATCCTTATATCTTGGGTTCGGTACTTGATTTGTGTAATATAGTGGGTTAATCTTGTAAACCGCATGTCAGTGTACATAACAATATCATCAAGTCAGTATAACAACAATAAATATAAGAGATCTAGACGGTCAAAGGTCTGACAGAAATCGTTTTCTTGAACAAATCTGGGTTTTACAGATTGTTCATCCGGCTAGTGGTCAACTGTCGTTTGACTGGCTACAACTTTGTGTCTACGCAAGATATGGTTAATCTAATGGTTTGGATGTATAGCTTTCATGTCAGTCTACTAGATAAAACCAACAAAAGTACATAACGTGAACATGCATGAAGATCTAAATGATTGTAAAAAGCTTGTGAGGCTTTGAAATTTAAAAGAAGTGCGCCTGGAAAGGCGGTTATAAGACCCCAACTTATTATTAATGAAATTTAATTTTCTCTATTTATTATTTTGAAATAGTAAGGGTTGATTTGATTAATGTGGATAGTTAGGGTAAGATATGCAAATATTTCAAAATAAGCAAGTGGTTATAAAATATTCATTGTTGTCGGGGAATATTCGTTTGGTCGTGGAATATTAAATGCTTTGTCGGGAATATTAAATGCGACAGTAGCGAAATGTATGTGTGGGCCCCATAACTGAAAGCGATTGGATAAAGAAAACGACAAATATAAGATGGTTAAAAATAATCTGCCAGAAGTTATTACAATTAATCTTTTGTTAAAATACTCTAAATTGGTTAAAAACACACGGTAGCACTGCACAGTATTGCACCAATTATTGATTCTTACGAAGAAGGCACTACTCAATAATGGTTACGTGTAATTATTATTCGATATTTTATTGAGTTAATAATTCTTTGCGTTGATATTTTATATTCTTTGTTGTTTGATAATTGTCATTACACAATATTTTCATTATCAAAGCAATAATTCATATTATCTCGAATAATATTATTAGATAACATTATTGGCAATGTCTAGAAAGTTCATCTAAGAAGAGGTTTGGTCACCTAATTGCGGCCATGAAGGAGAAATTCTTATTGGAAAGCCCTTCTTTCCAGGAACCGCTACGGTTGTCAATATTGTGATTCTCGTAATATTATTTGTGAATAATGAATTATTGATTCATATGATGAGGAAAATATTAATTTTATGTGGATATAGATGGAGAAAATTTTTAATGTGACAATTGTTGAAAATTGAAATTTTATCTTTTTACGATAAAATAATTCATTTAAATATATTATTATATTTTAATAATATAATAATGGTGATATTTTTACAACGAATGTGGGATATATGAGTATACTGAGGAGGAAGAGTATTTTTGTTGCAATAAATGTTTAAAACATGTTAAACATGTAAATTGGACCCCATTTATTGATCGAAATTTGATTATAACTGTAAAATCGCTTGGTTTGTGGATTTCGGTCAATTTCTATTTGGAATTTGAAAAAACTTTCTTCTGCAAAGTTGTAGAGAATTTAATTTCCTATAAAATCTCGCGAGATTCAATTTTCTGATGAAAGGGCTATTTATTATGAATTATTGAAGTTCAAGCTCAAATAATTGATTTTGGAAGTTTAAAATATTTAAAATTAGAAAAACGTTTTTCTTATTTTTTCTAGAATGTGGCATGTGTTTGATGGTTGAAATCAGATTCTAGGCATGTGTAGGAAATTTATTATTAATTTATTAAATTTTACGCTTTGGTGTTCTAAGCAATTTCTATAAATAGGGTGCTTGGGTTAGAATTGAAAATCACACACGAAACTGAAGTTTTCTCTCTCTATATTATCGAAGCGTATTCTTGTGAGTATTTTGAGTATACTTTGAGTATTGCTACTATACGGTGCAAGTCCAAGTCATAGCCTTTATATCAAGGTGTTTCAAATTTAGAAGTCTTGATCTTTCGAGGTAAGGGATGTTATTTTCTTCTCAAATGATATTATTTCTTCAATATCATTATCTTTGAAATATTGGTTGGAACTTTTTATCAAATTTGGAACTTTTTCATGTGGGGTTACTTATTCATGAGTTACTATTCACGAGTTACTATTCATGAGTTATTATTCACGATTCTATTATTCACGAGTACTATTCATAAGCGTGAAGATGTTTTTGTGGAATTTCTATCTTTTGGTGTTGGAGTTACTATTCACGTATACTAAGACTATTCACGATATCTGGCACAATTCAATAGAAAAATAAAATTTCTTCTTTTTGTCAAAATATCTATTCGGATACTAGCTTTGATTGTATCCATGTTTTGATCATTCTTGAATTTTACACCACTGCGATTATTTTTGAGGTATTTTTGGACGTGAATAAAACAAAGTACGAATCCTTAATCCTTAATCCTTGTCATTTTGTTTCTTTGGATTCGTTTCTTTAAAAATATTTTTCATCATCTTGATCTTAAATGATGATATTATGGAATATCTTTGGCGTGTAGTGCAAAAGATGAATGATTTCTGAAGAATATCTTTGGCTCAGTAGTGCAAAGATGAGCAGTGTTTAGATGAACATGACTAATCGATGAATATCTTTGGCTGTAGTGCAAAGATGAATATGTGATTCAGATATATATTGATTGATGTTACGAGGATAAAAGATAGGCGATGAACTTTTAAATTCATACATGGAAGATAGTAGTTTGCATTCTCTACTTAACTCTTCTAATGAATTATTATTTCATTGCGAATATTGATTTAAAATTTGTTGTCTATTGTATTCTATTAGATTTTTCCTGTTGAAGACTAACGGTAATTTGTTGTATATTATCTTAGTCATAATATTCTTTCTTGAGCTAGTTGAGCTCACCCTTTTCCTTTTTGTTCCATTTTTCTCGGGAGGCGAGAATATAAGCGAGTACAATAGTGGGTATGGAATGAAGGTTCTAGAGAGAGTTGTTTAGTAGTCCTCACCATTTTTGTAAAATAATGTATCAATAAATGTGATGAGGATTTCTTTGAGTATAGATATTATCAGAAGATAATATTTGTATTTAAACTCAGCTTTTCTTGTTGTAATAATAAAGTTGTAGTTGTTTCATACCATGTATTGACAACTCGGAATGGGTGATGTATACCTATTTTTGGGGGCGTCGCGGTTGGTATCGAGCTTAGGGATATGATCTCTGGCGGAGATGGGGGGGAATAGAACTAGGAGGGAGAGATGAGTAAATCCTTCGCTAGTGTGTCCTACCTAAGCTTATTTTTTAGTTGGTCAAGATATAAGGATATTATGTGATATATTGATTTCCTTAATTAACCCTTGTTTTATGGCGGTATTTGAGAATGTCATTGAGAATATTAACAATGGAAATGAGACCGTGGACGCCTTGTACTCACCAACGAGGAGAGCGTGCAGCAGTGGCAATGTTCCTCTGTGAACAACACCACCGAAAGCGAGATGATGAGCGAGGGGATGTTTAGAAGCTTTTTGCGGTTCATGCAAAATCGCACGAGGAGACTCGTGTTCAAAATCTGAGGAGAAATGATAGCAATTCACGGGTTATCACACCAAGCGATTCAAAGAGTTGGGACCACGAATTTAAGGGAAAGCGAGATCCGATCATGGCGAAAACATGGGTCAAACAAATTACCAAGATATTCGATGTCTTGGGATGCACGGAGGAACAGAAGGTTCCATTCGCCACCTTTATGTTCCGTGGCGAAGGCAGACTCTTGGTGGGAGTGCGTGAAGCGTACTCCATCCATCGCAAGACTCGGCGATGTTTTGGGAGGCGTTTGAAGCTATTTAATGACATATACTTTCCCGAAAGTGTTCGTCGTATGAAGGAAGTGGAGTTCATCGATTGGAACAAAACAACATACGCGGTGTCTCGATGACGAGGCAAAGTTTGCGAGTTATCCAGTTTGCACCTCATTTGGTGGAAAATGAGGAGCGTATGACGCGGATGTTTCGAGAGGTTTGAAACCCTAAGATACGACAATATCTCATTTCTCATAAATTTTCTCTCTATTCGGATGTTGTTAATGAGGGCTCAATTATTAGAGCGAGATAACGAGTACGGTCAATTGAGGACCACAACCAGGATCGTACGAGAGATAGCGGTCAGCGAATAATGATAACCAATGGAGAAAGAAAGCAGACGGACAAAATGGTAACCACTCTGGTGGTAATCATGGCCATGAAAAATAAGAAGAAGCGAGTCGGGAGGAGATTTTAAAAGATGAGATTTAACAACGATTATATATAAGCAGGCGGTCTTGAAAGAATCGGTTCTAAGGGAGGAGAACGACCACCGGTATCGCTATAAATGCGGGAAAGAGGACATATCGGTCCAAACCGTCCACAGCAGTTCAAGGTATGCTATAATTGTGGAAAGGAAGGACATATCGCTCGAGATTATACGAGAGCGAAACCTAGTTCAATGGGGACGGTGACTCAAAAGTATCCCGAGAAAAGTCAAAGTCAGCGATTCGGGAAGAGCATTTGTTCATTTGGTCAAAATGCGAGGAACCCAAACGAGGTGATCACGGGTAAGCTATTTATAAATTCTTGCGAAGTTTATACCTTACTTGATCTGGGGGTTTACCCATTCATTTATCTCTCTGCTTGTGCTCAACGTTTAAACTTGACTCGGAGAAATTAGACTTTGACCTATCTGTGGAAACTCAGTTAGGAGAAACTTTCATCACATCCTTTGTTTATAAATCTTGTTTGATTCAAGTTGGCACCATTACCTTACATTGACCTTATCTCTTTAAAGATACTTGCTTTTGATGTGATTTTTAGGATTGATTGGTTAACTACTCATCATGCCAAAATTGATTGTTTTCGTAAGGTTGTTAGTTTTCATATTCTAACTTGACTTGTTGTATTTAATTCAAGCAACTAAACCATTAAAATCAATCATTGTCATATCTAATCATAATGCTATTCGTTTATTGAAAAAGCGGATGTCAAGCTTTCTTAGCCCATGTTATGGATTTGAATAAAGACACGTCAAATTTGAATAATATTCCTGTTGTTATTGACTTTCCTGACGTATTTCCTGAAGAACTTCCGGTCTACCCCCAGAACGTGAAGTTGAATTCTTTATTGATCTTGAACCTAGTACAAAGCCCATTTCTAAAACCCCATATCGAATGGCTCCTATTGAACTTCAGGAGTTAAAGGTCCAACTACAGGAATTGTTGGACATCGGTTTCATTCGTCCTAGTACATCTCCTTGGGGTGCTCCTATTTTATTTGTAAAGAAGAAAGAGCGGAGTATGCGACTTTTGTATTGACTATCGGGAATTGAACCATGTCACCATCAAGAATAGGTATCCTCTACCTCGTATTGATGACTTGTTTGACCGATTTGCAAGGGGCATAATTCTTTTCAAAATCGATCTTCGATTACGGATATCATCAATTTGAAGATTAGAACCGAGGATATTCCAAAGCGCCTTTAGAACTCGATGCGGGCATTATAAATTCTTAGTCATGTCTTTCGGATTGACTAATGCTCCTGCGACTTTCATGGATATGATGAACCGAGTATTCAAGGAATATTTGGATCGATTCGTTGTTGTTTTTATTGATGACATCCTCATATATTCCAAAAGTCGTGAAGATCATGAGCACCATTTGAAGTGGTACTCCAAAGGCCGTGAAAACAAACTATATGCCAAATTGAAGAAATGTGAGTTACGGCTTGAGGAAGTAGCATTCCTTGGGCACGTGGTGTCGAAACATAGAGTATCTGTTGATCCAAGCGAAGATTGAAGCAATACAAAGTTGGGAGCAACCAAGAAGTCGATGACGACGTACGTTTTTTGGGCTTATTTGGTTATTATCGGAGATTCGTGGAAGGGTTTTCGAATCGCTACTCCATTAACCCAAATTAACTCGGAAGGATACAAAATTCGTTTGGAGCGAAGAATGCGAGAAGAGTTTCCAAGAGCTTAAGAGGAGACTTATTTTGGCACCTGTTCTAACAATACCATCTGGTTCGGATGGATTTGTTATCTACAGTGATGCTTCAGGCAAAGGGTTAGGATGTGTTCTCATGCAACGTGGGAAAGTCATAGCCTATGCCTCGTGACAACTTAAAGAGTATGAGAGGAATTATCCTACTCATGATCTAGAGTTAGCGTGATGTCGTTCGCTGCTTAAAGATATGGAGGCACTATCTATATGGGGAGAAAGTGGAGATATATTCGGACCATAAAAGCCTTAAATATTTCTTCACTCAAAAAGAACTCAACATGCGGCAATGACGTTGGCTCGAGCTATTGAAAGACTACGACCACACTATTCAATACCATCTGGTAAAAAGCGAACGTGGTAGCCGACGATTGAGTAGAAGAATATATGCGGAACGAAAAGTGCGATGATGTCAAGTATACGATAGAGCCAACTTTAATAGAAAAAGTTAAGGTTGCTCAAGCCACCGGCCGGGAAAGTCGCATATGAAGAAGAAAGTACAAGAAGGTGCTATTAGGGCGAGAATTGATGAAGAAGGAATACTTGAGTCCACTCTAGACTTTGTGTTCCTAACGACTACGATTTGAAGTACAAGATTATGATGGAGGCACACAATACACCATTTGCAATCCATCCCGGAAGTACTAAAATGTATCGTGATCTTGACATTCATTTTGGTGGAACAATATGAAGAGAGAGATTGCAAAGTTTATCTCGATGTGTTTAACTTGTCAACGTGTAAAGTCGGAGCATCACGGTACCTAAGGGTCCGTTGCAACCACTTGAGATTCGAAATGGAAGTGGAACACATTACCATGGATTTCGTTACGGGTCTTCCTACGGTTTCTCAAGGCATCAATGCTATTTGGGTTATTGTTGATAGATTAACCAAGTACGCTCATTTCTTGCCGTCACGGAGACTTGTTCCCTTGAGCGTCTTGCTAGTATGCGTGAATGAGATTGTGAGGTTGCATGGCATGCCTGTATCCATAGTTTTGGATCGTGACCCAAGATTCACTTCAAGATTTTGGGTTAGCTTGCAAAAAGCTATGGGCACGGATTTGCGATTTAGTTGCATACCATCCCCAAAGCAGACGGACAATGATGAGAGGACTATTCAAACTCTTGAAGATCTATTAAGACTCTGTGTCCTAGACTTCAAGGGTAGTTGGGATAAGTATTTACCATTGGTGGAATTCTCCTACAACAACAGTTATCAGGCAAGTATAGGTGTGGCTCCATTCGAAGCATTATATGGACGAAAATGTCGTTCTCCGATATGTTGGGATGTGGTGGGTGAAGCAACATTGTTGGGACCCGAGTTAGTACGTATGACTACCGAAAAGATTCAAATGATTCGACAACGTATACAAACGGCACAAGATCGACAAAAGAGTTATGCGGATCTTCATCGAAAGGACGTGGAATTTAGTGTAGGGGATCATGTATTGTTGCAAGTTGCTCCATGGAAGGGAGTTACAAGATTTGGGAAGAGAGGAAAGCTCAATCCATGATTTATTGGTCCATTTCAAATTCTTGACCGAGTAGGAAATGTAGCCTATAGACTTGCGTTACCTCCAAGTATGTCTCGTGTTCATAATGTGTTTCACATATATGTACTTTCAGAATATGTGAAAGACCCGAACCACGTTATAGAATTAGAACCGGACGAAATAGTAGAAGACTTAACGTATTAGGAGGTTTTGTCAAGATCTTGGATAGGAAGGAGCATGTCCCTACGGCAAGAAAGGTCATACCACAAGTTAAAATTTTGTGGAGGAATCATGCTTATAGAGAAATGACACGGGAATTGGAAAGCGAAATGAAAGCGAGGTATCCTCACCTTTTCAAACACCCAGTACGTCACGTCAATTTAGAGGACGAAATTTCATAAGGAGGGAGGTTGTAAGACCCCAACTTATTATTAATGAAATTTAATTTCTCTATTTATTATTTTGAAATAGTAAGGGTTGATTTGATTAATGTGGATAGTTAGGGGTAAGATACGCAAATATTTCAAAATAAGCAAGTGGTTATAAAATATTCATTGTTGCTTGGGAATATTCGTTTGGTGGTGGAATATTCAGATCGTCGGGGAATATTAAATGCGACGACCTTAGCGACCATGTGTGGGCCCATGTGAAAAGCGATTGGATGAAGAAAATGACAAATATAAGTTGGTTAAAAATAATTGGCGTAGTTATTACCAATTAATCTTGTTAAAATACTCGGTGGTTAAAACACAAGTTAGCTTTGCGGTATTGCACCAATTATTGATTCTTACGTAAGAAGGCACTACTCAATAATGGTTACGATAATTCTTTATTCAAAGATTATTTTATTGAGTTAATAATTCTTTGCGTTGATATTTTATATTCTTTGTTGTTTGATAATTGTCATTACACAATATTTTTCATTATCAAAGCAATAATTCATATTATCCGAATAATATTATTAGATAACATTATTGGCAATGTCTAGAAAGTTCTTTCTAAGGAGAGGTTTGGTCACCTAATCAATTGCGCCCGATGAGGAGAAATTCTTATTGGAAAGCCCCCTCTTTCTGAAGCGTAAGGTTGTCAATATTGTGATTATGTAATATTATTTGTGAATAATGAATTATTGATTCATATGATGAGGAAAATATTAATTTTATGTGGATATAGATGGAGAAAATTTTTAATGTGACAATTGTTGAAAATTGAAATTTTATCTTTTTCGATAAAATAATTTATTTAAATATATTATTATATTTTAATAATATAATAATAGTGATATTTTTACAACGAATGTGGGATATATGAGTATACGAGGAGGAAGAGTATTTTTGTTGCAATAAATGTTTAAAACATGTTAAACATGTAAATTGGACCCCATTTATTGGTGAAATTTGATTATAGCTTTGTAAAATCGCCTGGATTTGTGGATTTCGGTCAATTTCTATTTGGAATTTGGAAAAACTTTCTTCTGTAAAGTTGTAGAGAATTGAATTTCCTATAAAAAATCACGAGATTCAAATTTTCTGATGAAAGGGATATTTATTATGAATTATTGAAGTTCCAAAGCTCTGAAATAATTGATTTTTGGAAGTTTAAAATATTTAAAATTAGAAAAACGTTTTTTCTTATTTTTTTTCTAGAATGTGGCATGTATTTGATGGCTGAAATCAGATTCTAGGCATGTGTAGGAAATTTATTATTAATTTATTAAATTTTCTGCTTTGGTGTTCTAAGCAATTTTCTATAAATAGGGTGCTTAGGTTAGAATTGAAAATCGCACCAGAAACTGAAGTTTTCTCTCTCTATATTATCGAGCGTATTCTTGTGAGTATTTTGAGTATACTTTGAGTATTGCTATACTGATTGCAAGTCCAAGTCATAGCCTATATCCAGGTGTTTCAAATTAGAAGACTTGATCTTTCGAGGTAAGGGATGTTATTTTCTTCTCAAATGATATTATTTCTTCAATATAATTATCTTTGAAATATTGGTTGGAACTTTTATCAAATTTGGAACTTTTTCATGTGGGGTTACTATTCATGAGTTCTTATTCACGAGTTACTATTCATGAGTTACTATTCACGAGTTCTTATTCACGAGTACAATTCACGTAAGCGTGAAGATATTTTTGTGGAATTTCTATCTTTTGGTGTTTGAGTTACTATTCACGATATCGGCACTATTCACGATATCTGACACTATTCAACGAAAAATAAAATTTCTTCTTTTGTCCAAAATATCTATTACGGATACTAGCTTTGATTGTATCCATGTTTTGATCATTCTTGAATTTTACACCACCGCGATTATTTTTGAGGTATTTTTGGACGTGAATAAAAACAAAGTACTGAATCCTTAATCCTTAATCCTTGTCATTTTGTTTCTTTGGATTCGTTTCTTTAAAATATTTTCATCATCTTGGGTCTTAAATGATGATATTATGGAATATCTTTGGCTTTGTAGTGCAAAGATGAATGATTTCTGAAGAATATCTTTGGCTGTAGTGCAAAGATGAGCAGTGTTTAGATGAACATGACCAATGATGAATATCTTTGGCTGTAGTGCAAAGATGAATATGTGATTCAGGATATATATTGATTGATGTTACGGGGATAAAAGATAGGCGATGAACTTTTAAATTCATACATGGAAGATAGTAGTTTGCATTCTCTACTTAACTCTTCTAATGAATTATTATTTCCGCTGCGAATATTGATTTAAAATTTGTTGTCTATTGTATTCTATTAGATTTTTCCTGTTGAAGACTAACGGTAATTTGTTGTATATTATCTTAGTCATAATATTCTTTCTTGAGCTAGTTGAGCTCACCCTTTTCCTTTTGTTCCATTTTTCTCGGGAGGCGAGAATATAAGCGAGTCTGCAGTGGGGTATGGAATGAAGGTTCTAGAGAGAGTTGTTTAGTAGTCCTCACCATTTTTATAAAATAATGTATCAATAAATGTGATGAGGATTTCTTTGAGTATAGATATTGTCTAGAAGATAATATTTGTATTTAAACTCACGAGTTTCTTTGTTGTAATAATAAAGTTATAGTTGTTTCGTACCATGTATTGACAACTCGAATGGGTGATGTATACCTATTTTGGGGGCGTCAATGGTGATGTCAAGTGAGCAGTCAAGCGGGTTTAATTGATTCATAACAAGCGATCTGAACAAGCTATGACCACATTATCCGTTTGGATCGAGTCCTCATGTCATAGAAGAGATTTAAAACATAAAACACCCAAAACATTTAACACGTAAAGATCTAAGGCCTCTGACTTTAGACTGTCAGGCCATTTTTTTTCCAACATTTCCAGATTTTACAAAATGCTAATTTCGAGCATCTAAATGATATGGATCTAAGTTTTGGCAACCCAGATCATCAAGTGACACCCTCTAACACATATCTAGCCAACAATTACAACATATAACATCAAATCATGAGATTTCTAAAATTAGGGTTCTTACTATTTCTAGCTTTGATCCTTTGATTCTGACTTTTGATTCTGTCATTGGCTTGGTATGAACTGACCCTAGCTTTGATTCGTACTCTCTCTCACACTAAGTCCCGAATTTCTAGAGAGAGAATGGGTTTGCGAGAAAATTAGAGTAAAGTGGCCTTTTTCTCTTTCTTAAATCTATATAAGATTGTATGTAATGTATGTTGCTGAGATTGCTGGTCATATTAGTCACATGCTAGGCTAGGGTTTGGTGAGCAACTCACCATAGGTTTAGATCTACAAGTAACATAATAAATAATGCACAAAGGGCATTTTGGTCTTTTTAATTTTTATTTTAATGGCATTCTTATAATTGGCCAAACCCTTAGGGTTTGGAAAAATTTAGGGTTTAGGGTTTAAAAAATTTTAGGGTTTGCAATTTAATTTCCTAAAATATCCAATTTAGGTTTTCAAAAATAGAAAATTACTATTTCTAAATTATAATTAGAATTTTCTAATTATATAAAAATTTCTTAATCATAACTTAAATATTGCTAATTAGGATTAATAATTCCTAATTAAAATTGCTAATTTAGCAATTAGGGTCAAAATCACGGAGTAGGGTTTACAACCCAAAAATTAGGGTTTCTAATATAAAAATAAATTTCTAAAATAGAAATTAGGTTTTTCGTAATTAGATTAGGGTTTTCTAATTACTTAACTTGAAAATTAGGATTAATATATCCTAATTAACATTAAAATTATTAAATTAACACTTAGGTTTTTCCCTATTTACAAATTAGGGTTTCAAATCCGTAATTAGGGTTTTAAATTTGGAATTAGGGTTTTGTAACCAATTTGTTAAGATTAACCCTAATTAATCCTATAATTATTTACACTTACGCCATTAAGTTCCCGATTTAGTGTTTCATGCACCGAATTAGGGTTTCGGATTCCCGAAACTGAAATTAGGGTTTCCAGAACCGGTTCCTAGGGTTTCTTTTTAATCGTTAGGATTTTCTAACTGGATGTTAAAGTTCTTAATATATAATTAGGGTTTGTTACAGATATCGTTTATCTGGTCAACCCTTGACCCTTAACCACATACTGTACGCATAGATAACCATATTCACAAAATATTTTCATGTATTTCCTTAATCCTGAATAATTCACTTAAATCCTTCACAGAATTTTGAAATCCTCAAAATTCCATCTTAAAAATATCAAACACATACACTTATTTTCTGTCTAGGTTCTAATTTTGAACCTTAAATCAATTACTAAAAAATTTAAAAATATTCAAATTCTCGGGTTGTCACAACACTATCTCAAATCCAACCCATAATATTCAAAAAAATATTTCGAGAAAATTAAATCTTTATTCATAAAATTTGGGGTCTTACATAACCACTTGCTTACTTTGCAAAATTTGTAAATAATACCCATAACTATAACATTATATCATATCCACACCATAATATTCAAAAATATATTTCGAGAAAATTTAATCTTTATTTATAAAAGTTGGGGCCTTAAAACATCCCCTTCTTATGAAATTTCGTCCTCGAAATTAGGGTGCGTACCTGGTATGTCGAATTGGTGTGGATACCTTGACTTCATTTCAGATTCTAACTCCCCTGTCATTTCCTCAACATCATGGTTTCTTCACAAAACTTTAACTTGAGGGATAACCTTGGAGCGTAGAATATGATCCTTCTTATCCAAGATTTTAACAGGTAACTCTTCATACATTAAATCTTCCTCTATCGCATCTGTTTCTAATTCAATAATGTGGTTCGGGTCTTTTACATATTTACGTAACATAGATATATGAAAAACATTATGAACACGAGACATACTTGGCGATAAGGAGAGTCTATATGCCACAGTTCCTACTCGATCGAGGATTGAAAATGGGCCAATGAATCGAGGATTGAGCTTTCCTCTTTTTCTAAATCTTGTAACTCCTTTCCATGGAGCAACACGTAACAACACATGATCTCCAATATTGTATTCCACGTCCTTTCGATGAAGATCAGCATAACTCTTTTGTCGATCTTGTGAGGTTTTTATACGTTGTCGGATCGTTTGAATCTTTTCCGTAGTCATACGTACCAAATCCGGTCCCAACAACGTTGCTTCACCCACCTCATCCCAAAGATATCTTTCGAGAAGCGACACTTTCTTCCATACAACGCCTCAAATGGAGCCATGCCAATACTTGCTTGATAATTGTTGTTGTAGGAAAACTCCACCAATGGTAAAAACTTGTCCCAACTTCCATTGAAGTCAAGGACATAGAGTCTTAATAAATCTTCAAGAGTTTGAATAGTCCTCTTCGTCTGCCCGTCTGTTTGAGGATGATATACCGAACTAAATCGTAAATCCTTGCCCATAGCTTTTTGCAAACTAACCCAAAATCTTGAAGTGAATCTTGGGTCTCGATCAGAAACTATGGATACTGGCATACCATGCAATCTTACAATCTCGTTTATGTACATACTAGCAAGACGTTCAAGTGTATAAGTTTCTCGTATCGGTAATAAATGAGCAGACTTGGTCAATCTATCAACAATGACCCAAATCGCAGCTATGACTTGAGAAACCTTAGGAAAGAGGCCGTGCTTGAAATCCATGGTAATGTGCTCCCACTTCCATTCTGGAATTTCAAGTGGTTGCAATGGACCTTTTGGCACTTGATTCTCCGCCTTGACTCGTTGACAAGTTAGACACCTTGAGATAAACACCGCTATCTCTCTCTTCATATTGCTCCACCAAAATGTATGTCAAAGATCACGATACATTTTCGTACTCCCAAGATGGATTGTAAATGGTGTGTTGTGCGCCTCCATCATGATTTTATACTTTAAGTCAGAATCGTTAGGAACACAAAGTCTAGAGTTGACTCGAAGTATTCCTTCTTCATCGATTCTTACTTCTGAAATAGAACCTTCTTGCACTTTCTTCCTCATACGCATCAGCTCCAGGTCTGTAGCTTGAGCAACTTTAACTTTATCGATTAAAGTCGGTTCTACCCGTATATTCGCCATCATCACATGGGTCCTTGGAGTCTTTAACTCTATCTCCATCCTTTGTAAGTCATATAAAATGGGCATTTACGTTGAAAATAATGCACTCGTACCCACATATGATCTTCTACTCAATGCATTAGCTACTACGTTCGCTTTTCCAGGATGGTATTGGATGGTATGATCATAATCTTTCAACAACTCAAGCCATCGTCGTTGCCGCATGTTGAGTTCCTTTTGAGTGAAGAAATATTTGAGGCTTTTATGATCCGTATAGATCTCCACCTTCTCTCCATACAGGTAATGCCTCCAAATCTTAAGCGCAAAAACGACAGCTGCCAACTCTAGATCATGAGTAAGATAATTCCTCTCATATTCTTTGAGTTGTCGTGATGCATAGGCTATGAGTTTCCCCTGTTGCATGAGACCACATCCTAACCCTTTGCCTGAAGCATCATTGTAGATGACAAATCCCTCCGAGCCAGATGGTATTGTCAGAACAGGTGCTAAAATAAGATTCCTCTTGAGTTCTTAAAAACTCTTCTCACATTCCTCGCTCCAACCGAATTTTATATCTTTCCGAGTCAGCTGAGTTAATGGAGTAGCGATTCGTGAAAACCCTTCTACGAATCTCCGATAATAACCAGCTAAGCCGAGAAAGCTACGTACTTCGGTCACTAACTTGGGTTGCTCCTAGCTTTGAATTGCTTCAATCTTTGTCAGGTCAACAGATATTCCATAATTTGATATTACGTGCCCAAGGAATGCAACTTCTTCAAGCCAGA
Source organism: Panax quinquefolius (assembly GCA_020205615.1). Lineage (NCBI taxonomy): Eukaryota > Viridiplantae > Streptophyta > Magnoliopsida > Apiales > Araliaceae > Panax > Panax quinquefolius. The sequence goes on from CM035165.1 coordinate 91,358,193, forward strand.
ACTCGCATTTCTTCAACTTGGCATATAGCTTGTTTTCACGAAGCTTTTGAAGTATCAGCCTCAAGTGTTGCTCATGGTCTTCATGGGTTTTGGAGTATACGAGGATGTTATAAATAAAGACGACCACAAAGTGGTCCAAATATTCTTTGAATACTCGGTTCATCATATCCATGAAGGCAGCAGGAGCATTAGTTAATCCAAAAGACATGACTAGAAATTCATAATGCCCATATCGAGTTCTGAAAGCCGTCTTTGGAATGTCATCGGTTCTAATCTTTAACTGATGATATCCAAAACGAAGATCGATCTTTGAAAAGAATTTGCCGCCTTGAAAATGGTCAAATAGGTCATCAATACGTGGCAATGGGTACCTATTCTTGATGGTGACATGATTCAACTCCCGATAATCAATACAAAGTTGCATACTTCCATCTTTCTTCTTCACGAATAGAACAGGAGCACCCCAAGGAGACGTACTAGGACAAATGAAACCAATGTCTAACAATTCCTGTAGTTGGGTTTTTAACTCCTGAAGTTCAATAGGAGCCATTCGGTATGGGGCTTTAGAAATGGGTTTTGTACCGGGTTCAAGGTCGATACCAAACTCGATTTCATGCTCCGGGGGTAGGACAAGAAGTTCTTCGGGGAATACGTCAGGGAATTTATTAACAATAGAAATATCTTTCAAATCTGACGTATTTTTGTTTAAATATGTGACATGAGCTAAGAAAGCTTGACATTCGTTTTTCAATAAACGAATAGCTTTATGGCTTGAGATGACCGTGATTGATTTTAATGGTTTGGTCGCTTAAATTCGCATAATAGGTTGATTAGGAATATTAAAGCTAACAACTTTATGAAAACAATCAATTTTAGCATGTTAACCAATCAATCCCTAAAATCACGTCAAATGCAAGTATTTTTAAAGAAATAAGATCGACAGGTAACGTGCGGTTACCGATTTGAATCAAACAAGACTTATAAACAGTGGATGTAATGAAAGTTTCTCCCAACGGAGTTTCAACCGATAAGTCAAAGTCTAATTTCTCAGAAGTCAAATTTAAACGTTGAGCGCAAGTAGGAGAAATAAAAGAATGGGTAGAACCGGTATCAAATAAGGTATAGACTTCGCTAAAGTTTATGATAAACTTACCCGTGATGACCTCGTTTGGGTTCCTTGTTTTCTGGGAGGTCACGACAAATGCTCTCCCTTGCACTACCGGTTTTGACTTTTCTGGGACGGCCTTTGGTGCCTCATTCCAAGCTGAACTTGTCTTCGGTGAATGACAAAATCAGGCTAGGTGACCTTCTCTTCCACAATTATAACACGCTTTGGACGGCATCACGCAGTTTGGACTAGTGTGTCCCTCCCCTCCGCATTTGAAGCATATTATAGGTGGTCGTTCTCCTTCCTTAGCAACGGGTGCTGGTGCTGACGTTTTTCCATCATTGTTGAATCTCCTCTTTTCGAAATGTCCACTCTTATTTTCTTGGCCATGATTACCACCGAAGTGGTTACCATTTCTGGCATGTTGATTTCCTCCACGTTTGTTGTCACCGCTTCGATAACTGCTACCACTGGTATTATTATTTTGCTGGCTACTTTTTCTTGGTTGCGTTGACTCGTTATCGCGCTCCAATAACTGAGCCCTATTTATAACATCTGAATACAAACACAGTTTATGATAAATTAAATATTGACGAATCTCGGGTTTCAAACCTCTTAGAAACATCCGCGTCATTCTCTCCTCATTATCAACCAAGTGAGACGCAAACCGGGACAACTCGGCAAAATTAGCTTCGTACTATGACACGGTCATACTGTTTTTCTCCAACTTGATGAACTCTACCTCTTTCATGTGACGAATACTTTCGGGAAAGTACTTGTCGTTGAATAGTTCTTGGAACTTCTCCCAAGACATCTTGATGCGGCGGAGTTGAGTATGCTTTCTACCGATTCCACTAGTAATCCGCCTCTCCGCATAACATAAAGGTGGCAAAGGAACCTTTTGCTCCTCAGAGCATCCCAAGACATCAAATATCTTGGTGATCTGCTTTATCCATGCTTCCGCCTTAAGTGATTTTGGTACTCCAATAAACTCCAGTGGTCCCAGCTCCATGAACTGTTTAGCGATGACTGTCTGAGAGTTTCCAGTGTTTCTGCCTATATTTTGGACAGAAGTCTCTCTCGCCTGATGTTGCAAGAATTGCATGAAGCCTCTGAACATTCCATCGTTCATCATTTGGTCAGTGTTGTTGTTTGCATGAGGATTGTCGCCTTCCTGATGCACATTATCCTGATTATTGATCTGTGGAGACTCAACGGTCTCCTGCGCTCCATTGCTATTCTCAACATTCTCGGATGTCATTTTCAAATACTGCCACAAAACAAGGGTTAATTAACATGCAACATATTATCCCTATACTTTGACCGACCAATTAAATACCAAATAAACTTAGGTAGGTCATACTAGCGAAGGAATTCCCCGTCTCTCCCCTCCTAGTTCTAGTCTCACATCTTAGCCAGGGATCATATCCCTAAGCTTTAATACAAACTGTGACACCCCCAAAATAGGTATACATCACCCATCTTGAGTCGCCAAATACATGGTACAAAATTTAAATACAAACTTCTTTGATACAGTACGACAAAATGTAGCTAAGAGTTTCAACACGGATAATGTCTCGTATAGAGTATACAAACTCAAATAAAGTCCTTATTACAATTATTATCACACTATTTTACATAATAGTGATTACTACTATAGCCATCTATCTGGACCATCACTCCGTTCCCCGACTTGTCCCAGCTATATTCTCATTTCCTGAAGAGGACAGTGAAAGAAAGGGTGAGCTCAACTAGCCCAGTAAGAAATATTATGACTAAGATAATGCAGAATAAATTATCATTAGCCTTCAACAATGTTAAACGGATAAAATACAATAAACATCAAGTTTAACTGCAGCGGAACAAGCAATCCATTAAAAGAGTCAAGTAGAGAATAAAATCTACCATCTTTTATGATTTAAAAGGTTTTCATCACTTTTATCATTTGAGACTCGACAATAAATAATCCACATCATCCCCGCACTACGGCCAAGGATATTCATTAGTATCACAACCACAAATTATCCATGTACTACGGGCCAAGGATATTCGTGTATTCATTAATGGTCATGATCATGCCAACAACTGTCCATCAATGCACTACGGGCCAATGAGGACTTTTACCACATCATTTATAACATTACGGTCATGATTACACCGAATAATCCCTAGTCATAATTATACCAAGTCCATCTATGCACTACAGGCCACAGATGACTTTCAACAAAATATAAACATGAGGATGATGACAATGATATAAGAATTCAATTAAACAAGTTCAAGAATTATTTGATCCAGGAATCAATAGCGTCCAAATTGTCAACATGATACTTCTTTGTGGAGTAAAATTCAAGAATGCTCAGAAAAATATTTCCATGAAAGATACTGGATGAAGCGCAAATATCAAGGATATTCCACTAATTTCATGGAGTATAGAAGTCAAAACTTTAACCAACTGAGTATAATAACGAATGGAATAACAAAAGAAATCACCAGGCATGCGATAGACCGCATGAGACGGAGTTATTCAAATGAATAATGAATAATAGAACCGGTCGTGCGTAAACGCATAGCGGATGGGATGTTCCAAATGAATGATAAATAATGGAATCAGTCACATGCGTAAAAGCATGCATGAGGATGTTCCAACAGAATAATAAAGAAGCGGAACCGAGTCAATGCGCAGCTTACGCATGTGATGTTCCAATAGAATGATAAAGAACAGAATAATAACAGAAATCACCATGCATGCGGTACTTCGCATAGACATGTTATTCCAACATAATGATAAAGAATGAAATAACATAAGAATTTCACTAAGTATAGGGTAGCCCGCGTGTACAGGTTATTCCAACAGAATAATAAAGAATGGAATAACAGAATTTCTCTTCATGAATACGAAAGAAATAATACCCCTTACCTTAGAAAGAAACTGGATACTGGAGTAGTGAGGTAGCAGACTTCTCTTCTTCTTTCTCTCTATAATTTCTCTCTATAATAATCGCTCTAAAGCTTTTGTGAATTGGTGAAGAATAATGAAGAAATGAGCTTCTATTTATAGAAAAATATAGTTTTGATAATTGCACGTTTTGGGGCTCAGAATATTACAGTATAATACATTCCTCTTTTCTTTTATTTTAATTTAGTCCTGCAAATATTATCAAACTTGCACCAACTCCCCTAATAGTAAATAATGTGAATCAATAGTTCAGTCATGTGAATCAATAGTATAATCATGTGAAAAATACGAATTACAGTATAGTACCTCCATCTATACCTCTATTTTTAACTTAGTCATGCAAGTATTATCAATCTTGCATCAACTCCCCTAATAGTTCATGAATGTGATTCAATAGTACACACATGTGAACAAATAGTTATATAAGCATGTGAATTAGTAGCAATTAATTTCTCATTTATCCGATAAATTACCCGATTTATCAATATAACCCCCAGACATCAATTATCATCGGAATACATGTCGATTTCCACAAACACAAATAATCCCAACACAATGGAACTATCAAATTCATCTTTAATCAACATGAACTTATTCATCATTAATATTATAACTCACAATATTTAACAACCAGGTCGTTCCCACGAAAGAGGGGGCTTTCCGATAAGGATTTCTCCTTATTGGCGCGCAATTAGGTGAACAAACCTCTCCTTGACAGAACTTCTAGACATTGTCAATATTGTAAATAATAATATGAATAACTTTGTCTTCTCAATTATTGATTTAATAATATAAAATATTATACGAGATGATCTATGTGACAATAATTGAATCAATAATATAAGAGATATGATCAAAGAATTCATGTAGCAATAATTGAGTATAACTAAGTGACTTCTCACGTAAGCATCAATAACCAATACCGTGTGCTACTATGAAACCACGCGTATTACTGTACTTTTACTACTGGATTCAGCAGTTTTAACGGTAACACTTTGCCAGATTATTTTTATAAAAGATAATTACATGCTTTTCTTACTACGACAATACTTCCGTTAATGGGGTCCACCAATGATTGTGCCATCGTACGAATATTCCTGTTAAAAGCGAATATTCCCACCAATCGAATATTATATAACCACTTGCTTACTTTTGCAAAATTTGTAAATAATACCCTAACTATAACATTATATCATATCCACACCATAATATTCAAAAATATATTTCGAGAAAATTTAATCTTTATTTATAAAAGTTGGGGTCTTACAACCTCCCCTTCTTATGAAATTTCATCCTCGAAATTAACCTGATATGTCGAAGAGGTGTGGATACCTTGACTTCATTTCAGATTCTAACTCCCAGGTCATTTCCTCAACATCGTGGTTTCTCCACAAAACTTTGACTTGAGGTATAACCTTGGAGCGTAGAATATGATCCTTCTTATCCAAGATTTTAACAAGTAACTCTTCATACGTTAAATCTTCCTCTATATCGTCTGGTTCTAATTCAATAATGTGGTTCGGGTATTTCACATATTTACGTAATATAGATATATGAAAAACATTATGACCAATCGACATACTTTGCGGTAAGGCGAGTCTATAGGCCACAGTTCCTACTCGATCGATGATTGAAAATGGGCCAATGAATAGAGGATTGAGCTTTCCTCTTTTTCCAAATCTTGTAACTCCTTTCCATGGATCAACACGTAACAACACATGATCTCCAATATTGAATTCCACGTCCTTTCGATGAAGATCAGCATAACTCTTTTGTCGATCTTGTGATGTTTTTATACGTTGTAGGATCGTTTGAATCTTTTTCGTAGTCATACGTAACAAATCCGGTCCCAACAACGTTGCTTCACCCACCTCATCCCAGCATACTGGAGAACGGCACTTTCTTCCATACAACGCCTCAAATGGAGCCATGTCAATACTTGTTTGATAACTGTTGTTGTAGGAAAACTCCACCAATGGTAAAAACTTGTCCCAACTTCCCTTGAAGTCAAGGACACAGAGTCTTAATAAATCTTCAAGAGTTTGAATAGTCCTCTCTGACTGCCCGTCCGTTTGAGGATGATATGCCGAACTAAATCGTAAATCTGTGCCCATAGATTTTTACAAACTAACCCAAAATCTTGAAGTGAATCTTGGGTCTCGATCAAAAACTATGGATACTGGCATACCATGCAATCTTACAATCTCGTTTATATACATACTAGCAAGACGTTCAAGTGTATAAGTTTCTCGTATCGGTAAGAAATGAGCATACTTGGTCAATCTATCAACAATGACCCAAATAGCATCTATGCCTTGAGAAACCTTAGGAAGACCGGTAACGAAATCCATGGTAATGTGTTCCCACTTCCATTCTGGAATTTCAAGTGGTTGCAATGGACCTTTTGGCACTTGATGCTCCGCCTTGACTCGTTGACAAGTTAGACACCTTGAGATAAACCCCGCTATCTCCCTCTTCATATTGCTCCACCAAAATGTATGTCGAAGGTCACGATACATTTTGGTACTCCCAGGATGGATTGCAAACGGTGTGTTGTGCGCCTCCATCATGATTTTAAACTTCAAGTCAGAATCGTTAGGAACACAAAGTCTGGAGTTGACTCGAAGTATTCCTTCTTCATCGATTCTTGCTTTCAGAATAGCACTTTCTTGTACTTTCTACCTCATACGTATCAGCTCCAGGTCTGTAGCTTGAGCAGCTTTAACTTTATCGATTAAAGTCGGTTCCACTCGTATATTCGCCATCATCACATGGGTCCCTAGAGTCTTTAAATCTATCTCCATGCTTTGTAAGTCATATAAATGGGCCTTTGCGTTGACAATAATGCACTCGTACCCGCATATGATCTTCTACTCAATGCATCAGCTACTACGTTCGTTTTTCCAGGATGGTATGATCATAATCTTTCAACAACTAAAGCCATAAATGCGTTCTGCATCTTTGAGTTCCTTTTGAGTGAAGAAATATTTGAGGCTTTTATGATCCGTATAGATCTCCACCTTCTCTCCATACAGGTAATGCCTCCAAATCTTAAGCGTAAAAACGACTGCTGCCAACTCGAGATCATAAGTAGGATAATTCCTTTCATATTCTTTGAGTTGTCGTGAGGCATAAGCTATGACTTTCTCATGTTGCATGAGAACACATCCTAACCCTTTGCATGAAGCATCATTGTAGATGACAAATCCCTCCGAGCCAGATGGTATTGTCAGAACAGGTGCTAAAATAAGCCTCCTCTTGAGTTCTTAAAAACTCTTCTCACATTCCTCGCTCCAACCGAACTTTGTATCTTTTCGAGTCAGCTGAGTTAATGGAGTAGCGATTCGAGAAAATCCTTCCACGAATCTCAGATAATAACCAATTAAGCGAGAAAGCTACAATACTTGATCATCGACTTTGGTTGCTCCCATCTTTGAATTGCTTCAATCTTCGCTGGGTCAACAGATATTCCATGATTTGATATCACGTGCCCAAGGAATGCTACTTCCTCAAGTCAGAACTCGCATTTCTTCAACTTGGCATAAAGCTTGTTTTCACGAAGCTTTTGGAGTATCAGCCTCCAGTGTTGCTCATGATCTTCACGGCTTTTGGAATATATGAGGATGTCATCAATAAAGACGGCCACAAAGTGATCCAAATATTCCTTGAATACTCGGTTCATCATATCCATGAAGGCAGCAGGAGCATTAGTCAATCCAAAAGATATGACTAGGAATTCATAATGCCGTCTGGGGAGTCTCAAAGCCGTCTTTGGAATGTCATCGGTTCTAATCTTTAACTGATGATATCCGGAATGAAGATCGATCTTTAAAAAGAATTTGGCGCCTTGCAACTTGTAAAGACCCCAAACTCGGGTACTTGCAACCCGAACTCGGTGCTTTACGATATCATTTCTATGAGCGGAATAATACTAATAATAATAACAATAATATAAAAATCAAACTTAATTTACATTTATCAGAGTCTAATCCCAAGTACGTAACCTTTACTATAATTCCTTAAATGATAGATAATATATATCATTGTATTAATACAGTCTAACTATTACAAAAGATACCATTAAACATATACTGTTTGCTTTCCTTTTCACTTGTTCTTGGCCGAACCTTCTAGCTGACCACACTTATCTGAAAACATTTAAATTTAAGCAAGGGTGAGCATTTGAGTGCCCAGCAAGTAATAACAATTACAACTATATTTAGCTGAAAGACTTAAATGTTTTCTTTGTACATCACTTCTACAACGAATTTATAGTTGTGAAGTAAACTGAACCAATAATAATAATAACATAACAATTCTATCTCAAATTTTTGAAACTACGTATAGACTATATATATAGGGTAGTCGACATACTATGAACATTGTTTTAAATTTTCGACAAGGTTTAGCAGAACTTCATCTGCAAACCGTCATAGCTTACAGGCACGAGGGTGTACATCCCATAGACCCTGTATTGATCAATACTACATTACAAGATTGATAGGATCGTTCACTCTGTCATGTCTTTGGGCATAAAAGTTTTTCCTTGATCAGGATGTTCATAATTATTTGGAATCCGAACCAAAACAATTTGATTGGATACAAAAGGTTTTATCATATTCAACGACATTTTTAAATTTGTGTCTAGCTAATCAATTAGCTTGGACTTATATATATATATATATATATATATATATATATATATATATATATATATCAACATGTGTTTAAATACAATGATTATCCAAGTGGGGACACTTGTATAACCATATATAGAAATTAACGAACAGAATATATATATATATATATATATCTGAATTATCATATACTAACATGTTAATAAACAATGATCGGATAGAATATATCACAATAGGGTTAATAATATAGCATAATAATAATATAATTCTGAAACTTCTTACTCATGTCCATTGCATAAAGGAAATGCAAAGGTACGATACTTGCCTGATGTGCTGCTTACAGTTCGTAACTTAGTTCAATCTTTTATACCAAAACCTATCATTAATAAGATCATTTGATCGATTAGAATAACATACTATAACACATCGCACTTTTTATTGCAGTCAGCACATAACCTAATCACATTGTCACACATATTCAACAGTCATAGAATCACAAACGAACATTAATACAATCAAAATATCTAAGTCCAGATCAATTTCTGAAACATTTCGGTGTACCGATGGCTTTATCGGGTAATTATCGAGTCTAAGACTCTATCCTGTATCTCCATATCTACAAGTATCAGTCATATTATTTTTAAATGACTTGTAATAACTTTTAACCATTTATTATAATTTATCACGAAATTTCAAACATCAGAATCATTATCAAATGATTTAAATAATAAACAATTCTATTATCATTAATATTTAATTAATATTAAACTATTAATGAAACCATTGCTAAAATATTAAAGTTATTTACAATAACTCAAAATACTTTTAAAGTATTAATATTACACTTAAAAGATTTTTAAAATTATTTTAAATAATTATCATTAATATTAAAGTATTACTACATTATCTATCAAAATATTAAAAGTCATTAATTATAACTTAAAATATTTTTAATTCATTAATATCCTTATTAAATGATTTTTAAATAAATAAAACTATTTTAAAACTATTTATTTAATATAATTATTAAATAAACTTAATATCATTTATTATTAAATTAATATCATTAATATTAAATTATTAATGAAATTATCCTTTAAATATTAAAAGTTATATTTTATAACTTAAAATATCTTTAAACACTTTATTTTTATTTAAAATGATTTTCCTAATATTAAAATCATTTTCAAACTAATGTATTTAATATAATTATTAAATAACTTGAATATCATTAATAATAATTAATTAATGAAATTTACCTTTAAATATTAAAAGTTATATTTTATAACTTAAAATATTTTTAAACTATTTATTTTCATTTAAAATGATTTTTCTAATATTAAAATCATTTTTAAACTAATTTATTTAATATAATTACTAAATAAATTTAATATCATTTAATATTAAAATATTAATATTTTTCATGACAAAATATCAAAAGTTATATTTATAACTTAAAATACTTTTATAACCTTTAAATCATTTTTTCTATAATTTTTAAATCATTAATTCTATTTTTCGTCATTTATTTAATATATTCAATAAATAACTTAATTATCATTAATATTACTTAATTAATAAAATTCATCACAAAATATTAAAAGTTATCAAAAATAACTTAAATTATTTTCTTATACCATAATATAATTTTAAATGATTTTCATGTATTAAAATCATTTTTAAATAATTTATTTAATATTATAATTAAATGAATTAAATACTTTTAATATTCCAAAAATATTAAATATTTATGAAATATATTCAAAATAATTAAAAACTAATTTTTGGTTTAAAATAATTTTTAATAATTTATTTAGTATTTTTCATAATTAAAAACTATTTATTACTAATTATTTAATAAAAATAATTATTTTAAAAATTAACTGTCGCTAAACACCACCTATAGCTACAGAACCGTCGCTATAGGTGTTCTTCGTGTTCTTCATTAAACCCAGAAATGCATAGTCAGTTGCTACGGTGTCACGTTTGACCAACAATTTCTCCATGCTCTTACGATATTTTGGTTAGCCTAAAGTGTTTGGAGTGTAATATAAGTGCAATACTACCATTAGAAATCAATAACATGGCCATAACACAATAGATCAGAGAGTTATTAGCAGTAGAAAATCTTGTCAGACATGTTCTTGAGATTCTGGGTTGCCCAGAAACTCAAGGGTCCTATTTTGAAGCTTTGGATCTTTGATTCTAAGCTTAGTTAATTCGATATAACAGTTCAGTCATGTAGTAGAGATGTTAAGGTACACAAATCAAGCATTATATCATATTAACAACATCACAACTAAGAGATTTGATCCGGTCAACGAGTCGGTTAGGATCTGTTCTTGAACATTTCTGGGTTTTCTAGAAATGTTCTTGAGCAGTTTCGTCAACCCATGTTTGACCAACACTCAAACCGATTCTGTTAAGAATATGAGTGATCTAAAGACTTTAGTATGTAGTATTCATGTTAGTCTACAAGTATAGCACATTAACATGATCAAAACACTTGATAGAAAGAAGATCATCGGCGCGTTACAGGTAATTTCGATTTGCCCGAGAAGAAGCGGTATGGTCGATGTCGGTCAACCCTCTTTGATGCTTAATAACTTTCATTCTGTAACTGATATGGACCTTATTCAAGTTTCATATCAAAGCTCTCATGACATACTACAACTTCAAACTTTCAAAACACAAAATTAACTAAAGATCACAGAGATATAAGGCCTGACATTCGTTGTCAAACTTCATTTTAAAGCTTTTTCCAGAATTTGAAAAACATCAAATCCGAGCTTCTTGATGTTATGGATCTAACATCCAGCAACCTAGATCACTTATAGACACTACATAGAACATATTACAACACTTAAACAGAACTTCTAACAGAAGATCAAGGTTCGAAATTTTGGTTCGGGTTCTATATCTTTATGCATCAATTCTTGATTCTGGTCTTGTGATTTGTTAATGATAAACGTGGGGCTATGTTTTGGGACTGGTATACTACAACATTTCGAAGCTTTTAGAGAGAGAGGGTCAAGGATGAATATGGGTGACCAAATGGGCTAAATGATACACTTTCTCTCTCTTGCCCCTCATATAATTCATGGATGCATTGGATTTGGCTGAGTTGCTGTCATTTGAAGTCAATGGAGTTGTTGGATTTGGTCACCAACTTCTCCTATTGTCAAAACCTATGGCTAGCTTCAACTATACAAGAGGGGCAAAATGGTCTTTTGATTTTCCAATTTAATGGCAAAATTGTAACTTGTCAAACCCTTAGGGTTTAACCTTAAGGTTTAGCACAAATTATAAGATTTTCCAACAAGGGTTTGTACCAAAAAAAATATACAAAATAAATAAATAAATAAAATAAAACTAAAATTTTAGTTTCTAAAAATTGAAATTAGGGTTTCCTTAATTAAATTAATTTTCTAATTAATTTATATAGGAACATTAGGGTTTAATATCTCTAATTATTATTAACTTTGCTAATTTATCAATTAGGGTTTAATTTTAAATATTAGGGTTTCTAATATAAATATTAGGATTTTCTAGAAATTTAATATTTCTAAATATTAATTAGGGTTTACCTAATCAATATAAAATTCTATAACACTTCACCTTAATCGTAATCACACAGTTACATAGCAGTTTCGAACTCAAAGTGAGTTTTAAATTAGGGTTTCTAATTAAGGTTTCTAACATTTAGAAATTAGGGTTTTTATGTTTAGAAATTAGGTTTTTTTTTAATTATAATATAAATGTATAATAACTGTCATTAGACACATTAACATAGTATTATAACTACAAAATGACTTAACAAATTCTTTAAAGTCGTAATTGACTTTCGAATTAGGGTTTCTAATCAATTAGAGTCCATAAATATTAATTAGGGTTCAAAATAATTAGGGTTTTTAAATTACTAACTAGGGTTTTTCCATAATTAGCGTTAAAACCGACAATACAAATCATATACCACATAACACGTGACATTCATAACATAACGTAATTACTTGAAATCTTACAGTCTTATTTGACTATCGAATTAGGGTTTATTAAAATAATACTAGAATTTTTTAATCTTTGTATCATAATTGACAACCATTATCATTGTACACATATATGTTGTACATATTCATAAGCATTGTCAATTAAAATAATATTATATTAATATTCTCATTCCTTAATCTAAATCCAAAATTAGGGTTTGGATTCCATATCGATTTATACATCATATATAACATTAATAATTAAGTTAAAATAAATAACTTAATTAATCCAGAAATAAATTCATATAATAAAATAATTATTATAATCATTCTATAATCATTTCATATATTATTTAAATAATATAATAATTATGTTTTCATAGAAAATAATTAATAAAAATATTTTCACTATAAAATTAATTATTATAAAAATATACTTTATAATAATCAATAATTCTAAAATAAAATTATTTGCGAACATTCATGTAATAAATATATTTTTATTTATTACATAATTACATACACACATTATCTAGTAAAATCCTCATCCTAAAAAAAAAAAATTATACACAAAATTTCCTATTTATTTATATAGAAAATATCGGGTTGTTACATTCACCCTCCCTTATAAAGATTTAGTCCCGGAATCACCGTTTTAAAACCTATACATACCGTAAGTACATATAGCATACACAATCATCACGAGTAGATCTCGATCAAAATTGATCGAACTGATCTTTAACTATTCAGCATAAAGCTTATCTATCTGCTTATACGAAAAATTGATTTCTAAAAGAACTCAAATTCCTCCTTCAAAATAATTTACTATATATAAGAAAAGGGATAAGGTCCAAAAATACCCTTGATGTTTACACGGATGTCTCACTTCCACCCTAAACTAATTTTTTTTCCAAAAGTATCCTTAATGTTAGGAAAATAAGGTCACATGTGCCCCTGCTGTCAACTAACCTGCCACCTGGACTAACTCTATTAACACGTGGATCATTTTTGCTGATTAAGCACTTAGGGAGAGAGAGATAGAACAAAAGCAGCCGAGCTTTTCAAAAGGGGCAAAAGAAGCCCTAATTACTTTCACAGAGTGACTAAATCGAAGAGGAGGAGTAGAAGACGCGAGAAGAAGAATCGACAATCAGTTCGGCGAGAAGGAGGTGGATCTCAGTTCGGCGAGAAGAAGAATCGATTATCAGTTCGGTGAGAAGAAGAAGGAGAAGGCTCTGCAATCAGTTCGGTCGAGTTAACAAAATTGAGCCACCTATCTTGTGCAATAACGCAAACAAAACCTTTAAGACCCTGAATTGAGCTTAATCTTTAAGCCAAAATATGCATGTGGGTATAGCACACTATTAGCTAGTGGGTGTGTTTGGCTATGGTGGGTTGGTCTGAGCTCTAACAAAAACCAGTGTGTGGGTTTCTATTTGTAGCTATAAAGCTTATTTGAAGTTTGGTTTTCTTAATTTTATGGGTTTAAGTTAAAAATGGCGGTTAGGCGGTTTATTTGAGAGAAAGGAGGAGAAGAGAAGTGACATTGAATTTGTTCTTGGTGTTTTATGGGCTCGATCTCAATGTGTTGTCTTGATCGGTTACTCGCAGCCTTCCACACGAAGCTTGAAGTCGAAGAAACTTAAATCGACTTAATAAACCTCTTGTTAAAAGCAATCAGGTCCTTTTTTTTCTCCTTATTTTTTAACTTTATGCTGGCTAAGTTCTGGGTTTAACTTAGTTTAATTGGGTGACTGGCTCTTTTGGCTTAAAGATTAAGCTCAATTCAGGGTCTTAAAGGTTTTGATGGAATGTGATCAGTTAGGCGGGTTTAATTGATAGTGTTTGGTCTGGGTGTGAGTAATAACTGTTTATGTTATTTGGATTTATGCTGGTTTGTTTATCCTTACAGGCGTTCATTGTGGTTCGATGACTGTTTGTTGCTACTGTGAGTATGCTGGTGTTGGATATTGGTGATTTCAATTGGTGATTTCAGTTTTGTTATTTTAGAACAGAGGACGAAGAAAGAACAGAGAGAGAAAAAGGGAGAAGAAATGAAGAGGAAAGAGAGAGAAGAAAGAGAAAAAAAAAATTTAAAGTTGGGGTCTTACAAAGTTCGTGTTGATTAAAGATGTATTGATAGTTCCATTGTGTTGGGATTATTAGTATTAGTGGAAATCGACATCTATTCCGATGATAATTGATGTCTGGGGGTTATATTGATAAATCAGGTAATTTATCGGATAAATGAGCAATTAATTGCTACTAATTCACATGCTTATATAACTATTTGTTCACATGTGTGTACTATTGAATCACATTCATGTACCATTAGGGGAGTTGGTGCAAGATTGATAATACTTGCATGACTAAGTTAAAAATAAAGGTATATATAGATGGAGGTAATATACTGAAATTTTTATTTTTCACATGATTATACTATTGATTCACATTATTGAACTATTGATTCACATTATTTACTATTAGGGGAGTTGGTGCAAGTTTGATAATACTTGCAGGACTAAATTAAAAATAAAAGAAAAGAGGAAGGTATTATACTGTAATATTCTGAGACCCAAAATGTGCAATTATCGAAACTATATTTTCCGATAAATAGAAGCTCATTTCTTCATTATTCTTCACCAATTCACTCAAGCTATAGAGCATTTATTATAGAGAGAAAGTATAGAGAGAAAGAAGAAGAGAAGTCTGCTACCTCACTACTCCAGTATCATGTTTCTTTCTAAGGTAAGGGGTATTATTTCTTTCTTATTTATGAAGAGAACTTCTGTTATTCCATTCTTTATTATTACATTTGAATAACTCATGAAACGCTTGAGCTACCCTATACTTGGTGAAATTCTTACATTATTCCATTCTTTATCATTATGTTGGAATAACATGTCTATCTGATACCGCATACATGGTGAAATTCTTACATTATTCCATTCTTTATTAGTGCGTTGGAACATCACATGCATGCGGTTTACGCACGACACGGTTCATTCTTTATTATTCTGTTGGAACATCCTGTCTGTGCGGTTTACGCATGACCTGGTTCCTTTCTTTATTATTCTATTGGAACATCCTGTCTGTGCGTTTACGCATGACCTGGTTCCGTTATTTATTATTCTGTTGGAATAACCTGTCTGTGCGCTCTATCGCATGCCTGGTGATTTCTTTTGTTATTCCATTCGTTATTAAACTCAGTTGGTTAAAGTTTTGACTTCTATACTCCATGAAATTAGTGGAATATCCTTGATATTTGCGCTTCATCCAGTATCTTTTCATGGAAATATTCTTCTGAGCATTCTTGAATTTTAATCCACAAAGAAGTATCATGTTGACAATTTGGACGCTATTGATTCCTGTATAAAATAATTCTTGAACTTGTTTTATTGAATTCTTATATCATTGTCATCATCCTCATGGTTATATTTTGTTGAAAGTCATCTGTGGCCTGTAGTGCATAGATGAACTTGGTATGATTATGACCAGGGATTATTCGCTATAATCATGACCGTAATGTTACAAATGATGTGGTAAAAGTCCTCATTGGCCGTAGTGCATTGATGGACAGTTGTTGGCATGATCATGACCATTAATGAATACACAAATATCCTTGGCCCGTAGTGCATGGATAATTTGTGGTCGTGATACTAAAGAATATCCTTGGCAGTAGTGCAAGGGTGATTCGATGATGTGGATTATTTATTAAGCTGAGTCTCAGCGATAAAAGTGATGAAAAACCTTTTAAATCATAGAAGATAATAGATTTTATTCTCTACTTGACTCTTTTAATGTATTGCTTGTTCCGCTGCAGTTAAACTTGATGTCTATTGTATTTTATTAGTTTAACATTGTTGAAGGCTAATGATAATTTATTATGCATTATCTTAGTCATAATATTTCTTACTGGGCTAGTTGAGCTCACCCTTTCTTTCACTGTCCTCTTCAAGAAATGAGAATATAGCTGGGACAAGTCGGGGAACGGAGTGATGGTCCAGATAGATGGCCACTATTATGTAAAATAGTGTGATAATAATTGTAATAAGGACTTTATTTGAGTTTGTATACTCTTTACGAGACATTATCCGTGTTGAAACTCTCAGCTACGTTTTGTCGTACTGTGTCAAAGAAGTTTGTATTTAAATTTTGTACCATGTATTTGGAGACTTAAGATGGGTGATGTATACCTGTTTTGGGGGCGTCACAGTTGGTATCAAAGCTTAGGGATATGATCCCTGGCTAAGATGTGATACTAGAACTAGGAGGGGAGAGACGGGGAATTCCTTCGCTAGTATGACCTACCTAAGTTTATTTGGTATTTAATTGGTCGGTCAGAGTATAGGGAAATTATGTTGCATGTTAATTAACCCTTGTTTTGTGGCAGTATTTGAAAATGACATCCGAGAATGTTGAGATTAGCAATGGAGCGCAGGAGACCGTTAAGTCTCCACAGATCAATAATCAAGATAATGTGCATCAGGAAGGCGACAATCCTCATGCAAAAAACAACACTGACCAAATGATCAACGATGGAATGTTCAGAGGCTTCATGCAATTCATGCAACATCAGGCGAGAGCGGCTCTTGTCCAAAATATAGGTGGAAACACTGGAAACTCTCGGACGGTCACCGCTAAACAGTTCAAGGAGCTGGGACCACCGGAGTTTATTGGAGAACCAAAACCACTTAAGGCGGAAGCGTGGATAAAGCAGATCACCAAGATATTTGATGTCTTGGGATGCTCCGAGGAGCAAAAGGTTCCCTTTGCCACCTTTATGTTGCAAGGAGAGACAGATTACTGGTGGGAATCGGTAAATTGTACTCAACCTGACGCACTGAAGATGTCTTAGGAGAAGTTCCAAGAACTATTCAACGACAAGTACTTTCCCGAAAGTATTCTTCACATGAAAGAGGTAGAGTTCATCAAGTTGGGAGCGAACAATATGGTGAGTGTCGCATTACGAAGCTATGTTTGCCGAGTTGTCCCAGTTTGCGTCTCACTTGGTTGATAATGAGGAGAGAATGACGCGGATGTTTCTAAGAGATTTGAAACCCGAGATACGTCAATATCTAATTTCTCATAAACTGTGTTTCTATTCAGATGTTATAAATAGGGCTCAGTTATTGGAGCGCGATAAAGAGTCAACGCAACCAAGAGAAAGCAGCCGGCAAAATAATAATACCAGTGATAGCAGTCATCGATGCGGTGACAACAAACGTGGAGGAAATCAACATGCCAGAAATGGTAACCACTTTGGTGGTAATCATGGCCAAGATAATAAGAGTGGACATTTCAAGAAGAGGAGATTCAACAATAATGGAAAAACATCAGCACCAGCACCCGTTGTTAAGGAAGGAGAACGACCACCTATAATATGCTTCAAATGCGGAGGGGAGGGACACATTAGTCCAAACTGCGAGATGTCGTCCAAAGCGTGTTATAATTATGGAAGAGAAGGTCACCTAGCCCAATTTTATCGTTCACCGAAGATAAGTTCAGCTGAGAAGGAGGAACCAAAGGCCATCCCAGAAAAGTCAAAGTCGGTAGTGCAAGGGAGAGCATTTGTCGTGACCTCCTAGAAAGCAAGGAACCCGAACGAGGTCATCACGGGTAAGCTTATCATAAACTCTAGCGAAGTCTATACCTTATTTGATACCGGTTCTACCCATTCTTTTATTTCTCCTACTTGCGATCAACGTTTAAATTTGACTCCGAAGAAATTAGACTTTGACTTATCGGTTGAAACTCCGTTGGGAGAAACCTTCATTACATCCACTATTTATAAGTCTTGTTTGATTCAAAAATCAGTAACCGTGACGTTACTCCGTCGATCTTATTTCTTTAAAAATACTTGCATTTGACGTGATTCTAGGGATTGATTGGTTAACTACTCATCATGCTAAAATTGATTGTTTTCGTAAAGTTGTTAGCTTTCATATTCTAACCAACCTATTATGCGAATTCAAGCAGCCAAACCATTAAAATCAATCATTGTCATCTCAAGCCATAAAGCTATTCGTTTATTGAAAAACGGATGTCAAGTTTTCTTAGCTCATGTCACAGATTTAAACAAAAATACGTCAGATTTGAATGATATTTCTATTGTTAATAAATTTCCTGACGTATTCCCTGAAGAACTTCCTGGCCTACCCCCAGAGCGTGAAATTGAATTTTGTATCGACTTTGAACTGTTAGGTTTGTAATATTCATGAACGCAATCAAATTGCAAAAATTAAGCGGAAACGTGTAAAATCAGAGTTTAAAAATTTTACAAACCATATACCCGGATCACCCTTTATGCACAATTATTAATTAGACAAAAAAGATGAATAAAAACATACCCTTGAAGATCCGAGCTTCCTCAGGTACAAGTTCACCTCCAATCCTTTTCGCGTTCAACTTGAATCCACCGGGTTTGGTTCTTTCCTTTGATCAACGTTAGCCACCCAAGTGTTTGGCCTCTAGAGGTGATCCACCAAGGAAGAAGAAGGATTCAAGAAGATGGGTGGTTGGCTAAACCCTAGTTTTTCTATCTCTATAGAAAAGGAGCGTACTCTCCCAACTATTGGAATTATTACGTATTTCTTGATATCTGATATAAGACTCCTCTTATAAAGATATCAGGTAACCTTACTTTAATAAAATAAGGTATTATTTAATTAAACTCTTTTAATTAAATGGGCTCCCTAATCTTATTAGGGATAATTAATTAAACGCCTTTAACTAATTTTCCCTCCTAATCCTATTAGGAATAAATGAGAGTACTTATATTAAATTAATTCCTAAACTCTTTTAGAAATTAAAATAATAATAATTGTAATAATATTAATAAGACTCCTCTTATTAATTTATATTTAATATTTCTAAAATATTAAATAATAAATATTAAGCTATTTAATTTATTCTATCACCATAGATTAAATTAAATATACATAACTTTATATTATTACGATTATGCCATTAACTTCTTAAATAATTATTCTTCCTTTTATGGTGTGACCCTTTAGGTTCTCAATATTAAACCAGGTTGTGAATAAATCAATTAGAACAATTCTAATCTTATTTAAATAAATAAATTAAACATTTAATTTATTTAAATAAATAATATTTATTCTACAATAGGGATAAGCCTCCTAGCGATCAATGACTTTCCGGATAATATAGATTTCAACATTAATCATAAAAGAACCTTTGAGTAAATAGTTACCGTGATAATTCAATCCTTCCACCATACAATGTCCCAATTAAATATAAGGCATGGAATTTTTGTCAAGTTTTATTTTATTTAATTATATGTATTTCGACTCTTAAATGCACAACTCCAAATAATGCAAATTAGAAACTCCTTTCTAATTTCATCACGCTTTGGCTAAGGACTCTTGGGTTGTCATTTATCGAATCACATAGGACATTTCTCTTCTTTTAATAGAAGTGGTAGATTCTTTATTGATCATACATTATCTCCATGTACAACTTATTATACCCAAGCATACCCTTTGATATACCCTAAGGGTCTTAAGGAATAAGTCAAAGTATAACTCATCATACACAAGATACTATGATGATCTCAAGTCCAAGGATCACTTGTACTACTATCACTACTGAGAATTCCTATTGACAGCAAGAGTAAAACTCCATTAGGTATTCCTTAGCGAGCCACGTTCAGTGAACTTATTCTCTAATAAGCACCTACATACTTGATTTAGTGTCTCTACACAAATGATCATGAGATCAATCATCCTCATCCAATGAGAAAGCAACGTATGTACCAATTATCCGGATTCACTAATCCCCAATTTAGTAATCCAATGATTGGGAACTATTTTAGTTTTAAGCTTTCTAAGAATTTAGATCTCATTAGAATGATCATCATCATTATTCTAAAAGCATTGCTTAAAACTATGGGTTTATCACATATTATAAAAGCGACATCATGTAGATAATTAAAAGCCTTTAATAAATTAATACTTTTTATTAATAAATGAATAGGATTGTTACAAAGTATATGCTTTATCATCAAACATGATTGGCTTGTGTGCATACTACTTTCATGAACCCGGTACAAAACCCATTTCCAAAGCCCCATATCGAATGGCTCCTATTGAACTTCAGGAGTTAAAGACCCAATTACAGGAATTGTTAGACATTGGTTTCATTCGTCCGAGTACGTCTCCTTGGGGTGCTCCTGTTCTATTGGTGAAGAAGAAAGATGGGAGTATGTGACTTTGTATTGACCATCGGGAATTGAACCATGCCACCATCAAGAATAGGTATCCGTTACCTCGCATTGATGACTTGTTTGACCAGTTGCAAGGAGCATAATTCTTTTCAAAGATCGATCTTCGTTCTGGATATCATCAGCTGAAGGTTAAAACTGAGGATATTCCAAAGACTGCCTTCAGAACTCGGTATAGGCATTATGAATTCTTAGTCATGTCTTTTGGATTGACTAATGCTCCTGCTGCCTTCATAGACATGATAAACCAAGTATTCAAAGAATATTTGGATCACTTTGTGGTCGTCTTTATTGATGACATCCTCATATACACCAAAACCCGTGAAGACCATGAGAAACACTTGAGGCTGATACTCCAAAAGCTTCGTGAAAACAAGCTATATGCCAAGTTGAAGAAATGCGAGTTCCGGCTTGAGGAAGTTGCATTCCTTGGGCACGTAATATCAAATCATGGAATATCTGTTGACCTGGCAAAGATTGAAGCAATTCAAAGCTGGGAGTAACCCAAGTCAGTGACTGAAGTACGTAGCTTTCTCGGCTTCGCTGGTTATTATCAGAGATTCGTAGAAGGGTTTTCACGAGTCACTACTCCATTAACTCAGCTGACTCGGAAAGATACAAAATTCGGTTGGAGCGAGGAATGTGAGAAGAGTTTTCAAGAACTCAAGAGGAGGCTAATTTCAGCACCTGTTCTGATAATACCATATGGCTCGGAGGGATTTGTCATTTACAGTGATGCTTCAGGCAAAGGGTTAGGATGTGTTCTCATGCAACATGGGAAATTCATAGCCTATGCCTCACGACAACTCAAAAAATATGAGAGGAATTATCCTATTCATGATCTAGAGTTGGCAGCTGTCGTTTTTGAACTTAAGATTTGGAGGCATTACCTGTATGGAGAGAAGGTGGAGATCTATACAGATCATAAAAGCCTCAAATATTTCTTTACTCAAAAGGAACTCAACATGCGGCAACGACGATGGCTTGAGTTGTTGAAAGATTATGATCATACCATCCATTATCATCTTGGAAAAGCGAAAGTAGTAGCTAATGCATTGAGTAGAAGATCATATGCGGGTACGAGTGCATTATTGTCAACGCAAAGGCCCATTTTATATGACTTACAAAGGATGAAGATAGATTTAAAGACTCTAGGGACCCATGTGATGATGGCGAATATACGAGTGGAACCGACTTTAATAGATAAAGTTAAAGCTTCTCAAGCTACAGACCTGGAGCTGATGTGTATGAGGAAGAAAGTGCAAGAAGGAGCTATTCTGGAAGCAAGAATCAATGACGAAGGAATACTTTGAGTCAACTTTAGACTTTGTGTTCCTAACGATTCTGACTTGAAGTATAAAATCATGATGGAGGCGCACAATACACCGTTTGCAATCCATCTTGAGAGTACCAAAATGTATCGTGATCTTCGACATACATTTTGGTGGAGCAATATGAAGAGAGAGATAGCGGGGTTTATCTCAAAGTGTCTAACTTGTCAACGAGTTAAGGTGGAGCATCAAGTGCCAAAAGGTCCATTGCAACCACTTGAAATTCCAGAATGGAAGTGGGAGCACATTACCATGGATTTTGTTACCGATCTTCCAAAGGTTTCTCAAGGCATAGATGCGATTTAGGTCATTTTTGATAGATTGACCAAGTCGGCTCATTTCTTACCTATACGAGAAACTTATACACTTGAACGTCTTGCTAGTATGTACATACACGAGATTGTAAGATTGCATGGTATGCCAGTATCCATAGTTTCTGATCGAGACCCAAGATTCACTTCAAGTTTTTGGGTTAGTTTGCAAAAAGCTATGGGCACGGATTTACAATTTAGTTCAGCATATCATCCTCAAACGGATGGGCAGTCAGAAAGGACTATTCAAACTCTTGAAGATTTATTAAGACTATGTGTCCTTGACTTCAAGGGAAGTTGGGACAAGTTTTTACCATTGGTGGAGTTTTCCTACAACAATAGTTATCAAGCTAGTATTGGCATGCCTCCATTTGAGGCGTTGTATGGAAGAAAGTGTCATTCTCCAGTACGTTGGGATGAGGTGGATGAAGCAACGTTGTTAAGACTGGATTTGGTACGTATGACTATGAAAAAAATTCAAACGATCCGACAACGTATAAAAACCTCACAAGATCGAAAAAAGAGTTATGTTGATCTTCATCGAAAGAAAGTGGAATTCAATATTGGAGATTATGTGTTGTTACGTGTTGCTCCATGGGAAGGAGTTACGAGATTTGGAAAGAGAGAAAAGCTCAATCCTCGATTCATTGGCCCATATTTAATCCTCGATCGAGTAGGAACTATGGCATATAGATTCGCCTTACCGCCAAGTATGTCTCGTGTTCATAACATTTTTCATATATCTATGTTACGTAAATATGTGCAAGACTTGAACCACATTATTGAATTAGAACCAGACGAGATAGAGGAAGATTTAACGTATGAAGAGTTACCTGTTAAAATCTTGGATAAGAGGGATCATATTCTACGCTCCAAGGTTATACCTCAAGTCAAAGTTTTATGGAGAAACCACGATGTTGAGAAAATGACCTGGGAGTTAGAATCTGAAATGAATTCAAGGTATCCTCACCTCTTCGACATACCAGGTATGCACCCTAATTTTCAGGACGAAATTTCATAAGAAAGGGAGGTTGTAAGACCCCAACTTTTATAAATAAAGATTAAATTTTCTCGAAATATATTTTTGAATATTATGGTGTGGATATGATATATTGTTATAGTTGTGGGTATTATTTACAAATTTTACAAAGTAAGCAAGTGGTTATATAATATTCGATTGGTCGGGGAATATTCGTTTTAACAGGGAATATTCATATGACAACCACAATCATTAAGTGGACCCATAACTTGAAGTATTGTCGTAGTAAGAAAATGATGAAATTATCTTTTTATAAAAATAACTACGAAAGTATTTACCGTTAAAGCATTGAACTACCCGGTAGTAAAAAAGTCTGATGAATGGCTGTGGTTGCGTAGTAGCACACGGTATTGGTTATTGATGCTTACGTGAAAAGTCACTCAGTTATACTCTATTATTGCTACACTAATTGCTACATCATATCTCTCATATTATTAATTCAATTATTATCACGATTATCATCGCATAATATTTTATATTATTAAATCAATAATTGAGACGACAAAGTTATTCATATTATTATTCACACAATATTGACAATACAGAAGTTACTGTCGAGGAGAGGTTTGGTCACATAATTGCGCCTTGATAAGGAGAAATCCTTATCGGAAAGCCCCTCTTTCACCGGAAAGACACGGTTGT
Organism: Panax quinquefolius; assembly: GCA_020205615.1. Taxonomy (NCBI): domain Eukaryota; kingdom Viridiplantae; phylum Streptophyta; class Magnoliopsida; order Apiales; family Araliaceae; genus Panax; species Panax quinquefolius. Next base: position 91,382,451 of record CM035165.1, read on the forward strand.
TAAATATTGTGAGTTATAATATTAATGATGAATAAGTTCGTGTTGATTAAAGATGAATTTGATAGTTCCATTGTGTTGGAATCATTAGTGTTAGTGGAAATCGACATTTATTCCGATGATAATTGATGTCTGGGGGTTATATTGATAAATCGGGTAATTTATCGGATAAATGAGCAATTAATTGCTACTAATTCACATGCTTATATAACTATTTATTCACATGTGTGTACTATTGAATCACATTCATGTACTATTAGGGGAGTTGGTGCAAGATTGATAATACTTGCACGACTAAGTTAAATATGGAGGTATAGATGAAGGTACTATACTGTAATTCGTATTTTTCACATGATTATACTATTGATTCACATGATTGAACTATTGATTCACATTATTTATTATTAGGGGAGTTAGTGCAAGTTTGATAATACTTGTAGGACTAAAGTAAAAATAAAGGAAAACAGGAAGGTATTATACTGTAATATTCTGAGCCCCAAAATGTGCAATTATCGAAACTATATTTTCCTATAAATAGAAGCTCATTTCTTCATTATTCTTCACCAATTCACTCAAGCTATAGAGCATTTATTATAGAGAGAAAGTATAGAGAAAAAGAAGAAGAAAAGTCTGCTACCTCACTACTCCAAAGATATCGGTTTCTTTTCTAAGGTAAGGGTATTATTTTTTTTCGTCTTCATGAAGAGAACTTACATTATTCCATTCTTTATCATTATGTTGGAATAACGCCATACATCAAGATACCGCATACATGGTGAAATTCTTACTGTTATTCCATTCTTTATCATTATGTTGGAATAACTTTTCATACATCAAATCCGCATACATGGTGAAATTTTTACATTATTCCATTCTTTATTATTATTTGTTGAAACATCTTGTTTTTGTGCGTTTCTGGCGTGACATGGTTCCATTCTTTATTATTACGTTGGAACATCACATGCATGCGGTTTACGCGTGACACGGTTCCGTTCTTTATTATTACTGTTGGAACATCACATGCGTGCGTTTACGCTTGATCTGGTTCTGTTATTTATTATTCTATTGGAATAACCTGTCTGTGCGCTCTATCGCATGCATGGTGCTTTCTTTTGTTATTCAATTCGTTATTATACTCAGGTGGTTAAAATTTTGACTTCTATACTCCATGAAATTAGTGGAATATCATTGATATTTGCGCTTCATCCAGTATCTTTTCATGGAAATATTCTTCTAAGAATTCTTGAATTTTACTCCACAAAGAAGTATCATGTTGACAATTTGGACGCTATTGATTCCTGTATAAAATAATTCTTGAACTTGTTTTATTGAATTATTATATCATTGTCATCATTCTCATGTTTATACTTTGTTGAAAGTCATATGTGGCCTGTAGTGCATAGATGAACTTGGTATGATTATGACCAAGAATTATTCGGTATAATCATGACTGTAATGTTACAAATAATGTGGTAAAAGTCCTCATTGGCTGTAGTGCATTGATGGAAAGTTGTTGGCATGATCATGACCATTAATGAATACACAAATATCCTTGGCCCGTAGTGCATGGATAATTTATGGTCTTGATACTAAAGAATATCTTTGGCCGTAGTGCAGGGGTGCTTCGATGATGTGGATTATTTATTAAGCTGAGTCTCAGTGATAAAAGTGATGAAAAACCTTTTAAATCATAGAAGATAGTAGATTTTATTCTCTACTTGACTCTTTTAATGGATTGCTTGTTCCGCTGCAGTTAAACTTGATGTCTATTGTATTTTATCAGTTTAACATTGTTGAAGGCTAATGATAATTTATTATACATTATCTTAGTCATAATATTTCTTACTGGGCTAGTTGAGCTCACTCTTTCTTTCACTGTCCTCTTTAGGAAATGAGAATATAGCTGGGACAAGTCGGGGAACGGAGTGATGGTCCAGATAGATGGCTATAGTAGTTCTCACTATTATGTAAAATAGTGTGATAATAATTGTAATAAGGACTTTATTTGAGTTTGTATACTCTCTACGAGACATTATCCGTGTTGAAACTCTCAGCTACGTTTTGTCGTAATGTATCAAAGAAGTTTGTATTTAAATTTTGTACCATGTATTTGGCGACTCAAGATGGGTGATGTATACTTATTTTGGGGGCGTCACAAACTTATTCATCATTAATATTATAACTCACAATATTTAACAACCAGGTCGTTTCCAGGAAAGAGGGGGCTTTCTGATAAGGATTTTCTCCTTATTGCGCCATGATTAGGTGACCAAACCTCTCCTTGACTGAACTTCTAGACATTGTCAATATTTTAAATAATAATATGAATAACTTTGTCGTCTCAATTATTCATTCAATAATATAAAATATTATGCAGATGATACTGCGACAATAATTGAATCAATAATATGAGAGATATGATGCAGCAATTACTGTAGCAATAATTGAGTATAACTGAGTGACTTCTCACGTAAGCATCAATAACCAATACCGTGTGCTACTATGCAACCACGCGTATTAGTGTACTTTTACTACCGGGTAGTTCAACAGTTTTAACGGTAACACTTTCGTCATTATTTTTATAAAAAGATAATTCTGTCGTTTTCTTACTACGACAATACTTACGTTTTGGAGTCCACCAATGATTGTGACGTCGTACGAATATTCCCTGTTAAAACGAATATTCCCCGACCAATCGAATATTATATAACCACTTGCTTACTTTGCAAAATTGGTAAATAATATCCACAACTATAACATTATATCATATCCACACCATAATATTCAAAAATATATTTCGAGAAAATTTAATCTTTATTTATAAAAGTTGGGGTCTTACAATAGGGATAATATGTTGCATGTCAATTAACCCTTGTTTTGTGGCAGTGTTTGAAAATGGCAGCTGAAAATGTTAACAATGGAGTGAATGAGACCGTGGAGACGCCTCTAATCACCAACCAAGATAATGTGATGTCAGGAGAAGAAGGAATTAGAGATATTCATGTGATGAGTGAAGAATTAATAGTTGCACCCGAGCTAGTCGCAGAGGTAGCAGCTGAGAGTAAGGAAGAAGAGGAACCTGAGGAGAATTTATTAGAAGAACTTTATGATCAAAATGTAGAATTGCAAAATCGTATTCATGAGATAGAAGAACAGGTTGAAGAACGACAGACGGTCGTGGAGCAAAGGGATGTAACAATTCAAAATTGTGTTACCCGATGTGCGATGCTTGAACAGAAGCACTCTTTGGCAGAGTATAAGATATTAGAGCTGGAATCTAAGAATTCTATGATCAAAATTCTTATGAAAGAAGAAACAACTGAACGAATGAGAATGGAAGATGCATGGGTAAAAGCCGCACGACATGCTGATATTGTAGAAAAAGACGTCTAATCCAATAAGGCCAAGATAGATAAAATGGATTTCTCTTTTTGGACAATAATTGGGAGAATCCAACATCGAGTTCAGAATTACCCTGTGCAAAGCGGTCAACCCCAATTCAATATAGATCAGAGAGTAATGATTCAAATCATGGATCAGGAATACGACGAAGAAATTGAGGGTGGAATGTACTCCATAGCGAAGTTAAGTCCAGTTCAGAAGGTGGCACCAAAGGCGGATACGGACAAAACAAAGTCGGTGGTTTCAGGAAGAGCGTTTTTTGTGACTTCTCAAAAAACGAGTAACCCAAACGAAGTTAGCACGGGTTAGTTAATTATAAATTTTTGTGAAGTCTATACCTTATTAGATACCTATTCTATCAATTCTTTTATATCTCTTGCTTGCGCTCAACGTTTAAATTTGACTCCAGAGAGATTAGACTTTGACTTATCGGTTGAAACTCGGTTAGGAGAAACCTTTGTTACCTCTACTGTTTATAAATCTTATTTTATTCAAATTGATACCCTCAAGTTACCTGTCGATCTTATCTCTTTGAAAATACTTGCATTTGATGTGATTTTAGGAATCGATTGGTTAACTACTCATCATGCTTTTCGTAAGGTTGTTAGCTTTCATAATCCTAACCAACCTGTTATGCGAATTCAAGCAACCAAACCACTAAAGTCAATCATTGTCATATCAAGCCACAAGCAAAGAGCCCCGAGCCTTTCGCTGGTAACTTCCTTGTGTGGAATACACCGAAGCCGAACTTTCCGTAGGGGATGTTGTGAATAATGGTGGAAAGTTGATAGGTATCAATGTGATGTACTATCCAAGTCTTGGATGAAAGTCACAGTTTTGGATGATATTTCTATTGTTAATAAATTTCCTGACGTATTCCTGAAGAACTTCCTAGCCTACCCCTAGAGCGTGAAATCAAATTTTGTATTGACCCCAGTACAAAATCCATTTTTAAAACCCTTAAATATTTCTTCACCTAGAACGAACGTATTATGCGCAAAAGACGTTGGCTCGAGCTGTTGAAGATTACGACTATACCATTCAATATCATCGTGGAAGAGCGAACGTGGTAGCTGACGCATTGAATAAAAGATCGTATGCGTTTAGGAGTGCGATGTTATTAACACAAAAACCCATTTCGTATAACTTATAAATGATGAAGATAGAGTTAAAAACTCTAGGGACCCACGTGAAGATAACGACTATACGAATCTGATGAATGTGAAGAAGAAGGTTCAAGAAGGCGTTATCTCAACCCTCGATTTAATTGGCCCATTTGAAATACTTGATCGAGTAGGAACTGTGGCCTATAGACTCATTTTACCGCCAAGTATGTCGCGTCTTCATAACGTTTTTTTTCACGTATCGATGTTACGTAAATATGTGGACGACCCGAACCACATTATTGAATTGGAATTAGACGAGATAGAAGAAGATTTAGCGTATGAGGAGATACGTGTTAAAATCTTGGATAAGAAGGATTCTATTCGACACTCAAAGGTTATACCTCAAGAGTTAGAATTTTAAGTGAAGTCAAGGTATCCTCACCTATTCGGTATACCAGGTACGTACGTAAATTTTGAGGGCGAAATTTCATAAGGAGGGGAGATTGTAAGACCCCAAATTTTATGAATAAAGATTTAATTTTCTTGAAATATATTTTTTGAATATTATGGTGTGGATTTGAGATAGTGTTATAATTGTGGATAGTATTTATCAATTTTGCAAAGTATGCAAGTTGTTATATAATATTCGATTGGTTGGGGAATATTCTTTTTGTCGGGGAATATCCGTACGACGACACAATCATTGGTGGACCTCACAACGGAAGTATTGTCGTAGTTAAAAAACGACAGAATTATCATTTTATAAAAATAACGGCGAAAGTGTTACCGTTAAAACTGTTGAACTACTCGGTAGTAAAAAGTACGATGTCTGGCGTGGATGCGTAGTAGTACACGGTATTGATTATTGATGCTTACGTGATAAGTCACTCGGTTATACTCATTATTGCTGCTGATAATTCTTTGCATTATATCTCTCATATTATTGATTCAATTATTGTCGCGAGATCATCTCGTGATAATATTTTATATTATTGAATCAATAATTGAGACGACAAAGTTATTCATATTATCATTTGCAATATTGACAATGTCTCTAAGTTACATCGAGAGAGGTTTGGTCACCTAATTGCGCTTAATAAGGAGAAATCCTTATCGGAAAGCCCCCTCTTTCACAGGAGCGACACGGTTGTTAAATATTTTGAGTTATAATATTAATGATGAATAAGTTCGTGTTGATTAAAGATGAAATTGATATTTCCATTGTGTTGGAATTATTAGTGTTAATGGAAATCAACAACTATTTTGATAATAATAGATGTCTGGAGGTTATATTGACCAATCGGGTAATTAATCAGATAAATGAGCAATTAATTGCTATTAATTCACATGATTATAACTATTTGTTCACATGTGTGTACTATTGATTCACATTCATTTACTATTAGGGGAGGTGGTGCAAGATTGATAATACTTGCATGACTAAGTTAAAAATGGAGGTATAGATGGAGGTACTATAATGTAATTCGTATTTTCACATGTATAGAACTATTGATTCACATGATTGAACTATTGATTAACATTATTTACTATTAGGGGAGGTGGTGCAAGTTTGATATTACTTGCAGGACTAAATTAAAAATGAAGAAAAAAGAGGAAGGTATTATACTGTAATATTTCGATCCCCAAAACGTGTAATTATCGAAACTATATTTTCCTATAAATAGAAGCTCATTCTTCCTTCATTTCTCACCAATTCACTAAAGCTATAGAGCAATTATTATAGAGAGAAATTGTAGAGAGAAAGAAAAAGAGAAGTCTGCTACCTCACTATTCCAGTATCCAGTTTTCTTTTAAGGTAAGGGGTATTATTCCTTCGTATTTATGAAGAGAGTTATTTTCTTTCAATACTCGTAAGGGTTGTTATTTCATTCTTTATTATTATTTTAGAATAACCTGTCTATGCGAAATACCGCATACATGGTGAAATTCTTACGTTATTCCATTCTTTATTATTACATTGGAATAACACATGCACATGTGGCCCGTCGCATGCACAGTGAATTACATTGTTATTCCATTCTTTATTATTCTATTGAAATATCACATGCATGCGGATTACACAACCTAGTTCCCTTCTTTATTATTACGTTAAAATATCACATGCATGCGATTACGAATGACATGGTTCCATTCTTTATTATTACATTGGAATAACTCGTCTGCATGGATTCATCGCATGCACGGTGAATTCTTACATTATTCTATTCTTTATTATACATTGGTATAACACATCATGTGGACTACCACATGCATGGTGAATGATCCTTCGTATTCATTCCTTATTAAATTGTGGAAATGATGCATACATGTGGATTACGCATGGCGGCAAAAATCCATTTGCAGTTTCATATATTCTATTATACTCGGTTGGTTAAAGTTTTGGCTTCTATACTCCATGAAATTAGTAGAATATCACGGATATTTGCGCTTCATCCAAATATCTTTTATGGAAATATTCTTACGAGAATTCTTGAATTTTACTCCACAAAACAGTATCATGTTGACAATTTGGACGTTATTGATTTCTGGATAAATTAAATTATAAATCTTTAAAATTTATCCTTGAACTTATTTTATTGAATTCTTATATCATTGTCATCATCATCATGTTTATAATATGTTGAAAGTCATCTGTGGTCTGTAGTGCATAGATGGACTTGGTATGATTATGACCCGGGATTATTCGGTATAATCATGACCGTAATGTTACAAATGATGTGGTAAAAGTCCTCATTGGCTGTAGTGCATTGATGGACAGTTGTGGTCGTGATACTAATGAATATCATCAATAGTAGTGCGAGGATGATGTGGTTTATTTATTAAAAGGTGAGTCTCGTGATAAAAGTGATGAAAACCTTTTAAATCATAGAAGATTGTAGATTTTATTCTCTACTTGACTCTTCTAATGGATTGCTTATTCATTACCGCAGATTAAACTTGATGTTGGTTATATTTTATCGGTTTAACAATCGTTGAAGGCTAACGATAAATTATTACGCATTATCTTAGTCATAATATTTCTTACTAGGCTAGTTGAGCTCACCCTTTCTTTCACTGTTCTCTTCAAGAAATGAGAATATAGCTGGGACGAGTCGGGGAACGGATTGATGGTCTAGATGGTTGTTTTAGTAGTCCTCATAATTCTATGAAATAGTGTGATAATAATTGTAATGAGGACTCCCTTGAGTGTGGATATTGTCTAGATGACAATATTCTTGTTTAAACTCTCAGCTATGTTTTGTCGTATTTTACACGACTGTTGTATAATTAAGTTGTATTTGAATTTATGTACCATGTATCTGGCGACTCAAGATGGGTAATGTATACCTATTTTGGGGGCGTCACAAAGCCCATATATGGAGTTTTTACAAAGCGGTAGTCTTCCTGTTGAAAAGAAGGAAACAGTCACGATAAAGAAGAAAGCACAACGATTCTTCTTACAAAACGAAAAGTTGTTTAGAAGAGGGTTTAATGGCAAGCCCTTACGGTGTTTGGAATTAAGAGAGGCCAAGGATTTGGTTTACCGAATGCGTAAAGATGAACACCAAGGAGGAGCCAAGTTGTATAAACAGTTGATTGATCATGGTTACTACTGGCCTAGAATGGAAGGGGATTGTTTGTCACATTTGCTAAGAAGTGTTACGTTTGCCAAATTCATGGAAACTTAATTCATGCTCATGTTGTGGATTTATGGACCTTAGCAACACCATGGCCCTTCCATACATGTGGAATGGATCTTATAGGCCCTATTCTTCCCAATTCAAAGGACAACATCTGAATCTTGACCGCCACTAAGATGTACACAAAGTGGGTAGAAGCAATACCCTTAAAGAGGGCTACAGGACCAGCAGTGGCAAATTTCATCAAGTAGCATATTATTTGTCGTTTTGGGATCCCGAATATCATTTTATCAGACAATGGAACTCCCTTCATCAATAGGGACGTCAAGAGCCTGATAGATAGATACAGGGTAAAGCATTACAAATCATCTCCTTACTACCCGAAAGGCAACGGACAAGCAGAGGCCACAAACATAACTTTGATCAAGATTCTCTCGAAAATCCTTGATGATCACCCGAAAACATGGGCAGAACATTTACCAATAGCACTATGGGCCTATCGAACTTCGAAAAGAAAGCCTACAGGTGAAACCCCATACGCACTAGTATATGGTAAAGAGTGTGATGCCCCCAAAATAGGTATACATCACCCATTCTGAGTCGCCAAATACATGGTACAGAAACAAATATAACCTCAGTAATATAATTGTCGTGGAAAATACGATAACACATATACTATGAGTTGGAATACAAATACTGTATAATAGTGAGTATACAAACTCTAAAGTAGTCCTCATTACAATTATTCAAACACTATTTTACAAAAATAGTGACTGCTAAAACATCTTTTAGAACCATCACTCCATACCCCGACTAGATCCTACTATGTTCTCACCTCCTGAGAAGAAAAATGGAACGAAAAGGAAAAGGGTGAGCTCAACTAGCCCAGTAAAGAATATTATGAATAAGATAATATATAAAAAATTATCATTAGTCTTCAACAGGGAAAAATCTGATAAAATATAATAGACAACAAGTTTTAGATCAACAACTGCAGGGAAAACAGCAATCCATTAGAAGAGTCAAGTAGAGAGAGAACTCTACTATCTTCTAAGATTTAAAAGTCCATCATCGATATTTTATCCCTGTAACATCAATCAATATACATCTTGAATCAAGTATTCATCTTTGCACTACAGGCCAAAGATATTCATTTGTATCACCAGGTTGGTCATGTTCATCTCAACACTGTTCATCTTTGCCTTTATGGGCCAAAGATATTCATTAGGTAATCATTCATCTTTGCACTATAGGCCAAAGATATTCAGTAATATCATCATTTAGGACTGAGGATGATGAAAAATATCTTAAAGAAAACGAATCCAGCGAGACAAAAGATCAAAGATTAGGGATTCGTATTACAGTTTATTCAAGTTCAATAATACTTCATAATAACAAAATTTGAAACAGAATTCAAAAATAAAGATCAAAACATTGATACAATCAAAGATAGTAACCATAATAGACATCTTGGACAAAAAGGAAAATTTTCATTTTTCGGTGAATAGTATCGTATACGTGAATATTAACCCCGACACAAAAAGTTCTAAATTTGATAAAAAGTTCAGACCAATATTTCGGCATAATGATATTGAAAGAAATAATATCATTTACGAAGAAAATAACATCCCTTACCTCAAAATAATAGTACCACTTGAATTTGGATATAGTCTTTGTGAAACTTACACTGAATAGCAACTCTCAAAGTATCAAAATACTCACAAAAATACGCTCGATAATCTAGAGAGAAAGAAAACTTATTTCTGGTGTGATTTTCAATTCTAACCTAAGCGCCTATTTATAGGAAAATACTAGAACGCCAAAGGAGACTAAAATAATAGAATATTATTTTTTTTCTTTTCTAACTTCCTACACCACTCACCAACCAGCACCTCAATTCTGAAAATTTCAGCAGCCCCATGTGCATTCAACACCAACCAAAAAGTGGGTCCCACCCATAATTTAATAAAAATCATTTTATTTTCTGAAATTTCAATAATTCATAGAAAATAGCCCGTTTAACAGAAAAATACGAATTTTATGTCCATTCCACACGAAATTGAATTCTCTACAACTTTGCAGAAGAAAGTTTTTTCAAATTCCAAACAAAAAATATCCGAAATCCACAAACGGATGATTTTCAACATCTCTAAAATTCCATAACAAATCATTCATTCATTTTTAACGGTTCAAAATTTTTGGATATATACTCAACTTATATATGTATAATATATCCAAAAATCACAACGATCCAACGGCCGGATTAAAATTATAACTCACGCAATAGAGCTTTAAGAACACCGATTTGATCTTTTAATACCTCCAATCCGACAAAATACTGATAAAACACCTCAACATTAATTCCTTCATTTATAACCACATAAATAAATCCATCCTTTATATCCACATAAAATAAATATTTCCTTATCATATAAATCAATAATTAATTATTCATAAATAATATTACAGAAATAATTATTATGATAACCCTATTCGTTCCTGGGAAAGATAGGGCTTTTCGATAAGGATTTCTCCTTACTGGCGCGCAATTAGGTGACCAAACCCCTTTCCTATACAGAACTTCCTTAGACATTGCCAATAATGCTCTCTAATAATATTATTCAAATAATATGATTTATTGATCTGATAATGGAGATACTGTGAAATAACAATTATTGAAACAACAATAATATAAAATATCAACGCAACAATTATTGAATCAATAAAATAAAATATTAAACAGTAATTACTGTAACAATTATTGAGTAGTGTCTTCTTACGTAAGAATCAATAATTCAAAAATATCATGCAGCAAAACCGTAATGCTTTATCGCGTATGCCACGCGCGTACATTATATTTTAACCACCGTATTCATTCAACGGTGTTAATTCAGTAACCATTACGCCGTTATTTATAAAAACTCAAACTTGTCGTTTTTTCTTCATTAAGCGGTTATTACATTATGGGGCCCTAAATGGTCAACCGCCGTCGCATGCGAATATTCCCCGACAACAAGAATATTCCACGGCCAAATGAATATTCCCCAACAAAATAAATATTTTATAACCACTTGCTTATTTTGTAAAATTTGCACATTTCACCCATAACCAAAATATTATATCAAATTAACACTTTATTATTCACAATAATAATTAGAGGAAATTTGATTTTATTAAAATAAGTTGGGGTCTTACAAAGAGGTTGTCTTGCCTACTGAAATAGAAATCCCTTCGGCAAGGATGAGACTCCAAAGCTTAGTCGAGGAAGAGAACCGACCAGCTGCCCTAGAAGCCTTAGCTGACTTCCGAGACAAAGCTAAAGAAAAATTAAAACGGTACCATGAAAAACTGCGACAACAATACAATACTGCAGTGGTACCTCAACAAATTCTGGTGGGGCACTTGGTGCTCAAGACAGCGAATCAAGTCATGAGGGGAACACCAACCACCAAATTTTTTCCCCAAATGAGAAGGCCCGTATAGGGTGCGAGAGATCTCTGAAAGCGAATATTGAAAAATATCTCGTGTGGGATCAAATGCTATCTCGGGCCCATTGAACCTAAAATGGGTAAAGAAATATTATACATGAGATAGTCATCACAGAAAAGTTATACTTTCAACTTTAAAAGTAATTAAGGCACATGAGTTTAAGTCTTTAAATCCAAGAAAGTTACACTTTATCTCTAAAAGTGGCGAACGTTATGCTTTTCGTTAAAAGCAACATGATTATCAATAAAATGTCAAACTTTCACTTATACTTGAATATTTTTCTGATTTTAAAAAAAGTATGGATTCAAGTGTTAGTTTGCGGAAGAAAAAAAAACATGTTTTTTTTTTTTACAAAATTCATGTTTGCCTTTTTATTATTCAAATTGTTGTGTTAGAATATTAATTTGAATAACTTGAGATTCAATGTTAAGCATTGAGTCTTAAAAAAAAGAAATTCAAATTAAAGGCAATTAATAAGGCTAAAGAAACTCTATTCTGATAAATGGAAAATATGTAAATGAGTTTTTTTTGATACAAGAATAAAAAAACTACAAAAAGTCATGATCTAAGGGCCATGACATATCAAACTGAAGTGGGGGCAAAGCTAAGGCCTCCAATTTAGCAATGGCAGCATCACGAGCCTTCACATTGGCAGCTTTCAGCTTCTAAAAAGTTTGGATATTTGACTTTAAACCATAAAGTTAGGTCTCCAGTTCGTTTGCAGTTTTCTCAAGATCTGAAAGTTGTTCTGAAAATGAGTTATTCTCACATTGATACATAGTAACCTCTGACCGTAGTGCAACGATCTGAAAAGTGGAACTAAGAAGATCCAACCGAGCGCGAAAGGGAGACATATCAAAGCCAACAGTAGAGAAGTCATTAAGCTCACTACTAAATCTATCTAAGTCTTCGGCTCGCAAAGAATAGAAAGAAAGACTGTGCAATTCAAGAATAAGGCTAGCAAGTCGATCCAAAAAGAAAGTCTGGACGGGGGCCATGCGGATAGTCAGATGATCAAGTGTTTGTGGAAACCGAGTTAAGAGACGATCGAGAATTTCCTGACTTGAAGAAGATATTTGAAAACCCCTCCAAGAAATAAAATCTCCACTTGGATTGAAGGAAACTCTAGTAGGAGCCACTTCAGAAGCCACCATAAAATCACTCGGGACAAAGGATGAAGAAACAGGTGGCTGATGTGCTGCTGATGACTCCTTAACAAAGGATGAAGAAACATGTGGCCGTTATGTTGCTGATAAATCCTTGAAGCCCCAGTAGGAGGATAACCAAGGTCATCACTAAACGGTAAGGTGACGACACCCGGATTAAGAGCATCAAATAAAGCAAACAACTCGACAGATAAAGGCAAATCTTTCTTCTCACCCTAAAAAAAAGAAAAGAAAAATGATAAAACATAATATATTATAGAGGAAAAAAGAAAATATGTATAGGTCAACTAAAGAAAATACTCACACTGATGGATAAAGAGTCGTGAGATGTCATAGAAAGCGAAATGTCACCAATAAGCTCAGACGAATTCCTCCTCGAGAAAATAGGAGCCTCACCGGTACCTTCTAGTGAAGAGGTGCTATAAGAGGATGTAAAGAGAGAGTTGTAAAACCCACAACATGACCCAAACTCACATCAGATAAAGAATCATCAACATCAAGACTAACACGATCATCATGTGGTGAAGAAGACTCGATGGCAACAGTGATAGGTTGAGGAGGGACACAAGTAGTGGAAGTCGCGACCGTCTCACTTACAACACCCGCAGGAAACCTAATAGGAACACCATCATTTTCTTCATCAGCCTTGACAATCTGAAAAATAAGAAAATAATGACAAAGGGAAACACGAAAACAACTGTATGAATGGATGAAAGACAAATGAAAATGCTACAAATTTAACCAAAAGTTTGCATTGTTTCTTGACTGGATCCTCAGCTGCCGACATACTGGAGCTAGTGTTATCAAAGGGGTGCTTTGCCAAAGGCTTTAAGATAAGTGTTTTCCCATTTAGCATTCGTCTAATGACAGAATGACTAGCAAGGACCACGGTAGAATCTGTATGGGGCATTACCTTAGAGTTAGTAATAGCAGATGCTCTCATTTTAGAGGGAGTAACTTTGATTTCCTCGGCAGCAAAGGATCCCTGGGGAGGAACTGGAGGAGATATCCGAGATGAAATTCGTGATGGAAGATTCAAGGAAGTAGTAGGGACCTGTGCGGGAGGAACGATTGGGTCTGCTAACTGAGGAGGAAGAGACTCAGACATTAAAGCCTTACGCTCAAGAAGCCGAGTACTAGTTGGCCAACGCTCCGAACGAGTATTAGTTCTAGGAGAACATAACATTCTGGCCCATTGAAGACATTCAGGAGGAGAAATTGGTGGCGAACAAATCATAGTATCATCCTGCCATTTTTTAAGGTTGATGAGCCAGTAGCTGCGTTCAAAAGTAGTAAAGCGCCCTTGCCAAGAATCATCTGGTATAACGAAATGAAGAGGGTCATAAGGAGCAGTAGAAGGTTTTGGAAATTCCCATTCAAATGAGGATGATGTGGGGACAAAATTGAGGAGAGCACTCTCGTAATCCCTCTGGCAAGAGCGGCCGAAAGGTCAATTCTGGTCAAATCCAAACTGCCTCATGACTCTATGAAGAGAGTAAAGTACGGTGCCAAAAACATCATCCTCAACAAGATAGGGAAGTTCCGCAACTCAAAGGAATATAAACCAAGAAAGTGAAGAACCAGTCAATTCCTTAACATTTGAAAAATAACGAAAGTCCCTCTTATATAAACGAGGCATAAAACCTCCCTCTGGAATAATGGTGTACGGATGGGCAGTGAAACAGAAAAAGTTATCAATATAAAGCCACAAATCTGAAGTAATCATATGATCAATCCAGCGAGCGTTGCGGTGAACAATATTGGGCGATGAAAAAGGGGGTGGATATTTCCTTTGTTTCTGGGACAAGTGCACAGATGTAGAATGGCCCCAAAAGTGCTCGAAGAGGAAGATCTGAAGAAAGGAACATGGAATGAAGCAATTCACGTCATACCTGAATAAATGAAAGAAATATTGACAAGCAAAATATATATATATATATATATATAATAATAAATATAATAAATGAGTGAAAGTGAAAAGGGGTACCTTTCCATGATTCTCTCATGGCAAGGACGATTTCATCAAGCGACGATACAAGGTCCCCAAAAGAAGTGAAGAAGAACCTCCGGACCAAGAGACAACAAAGCCACTAAGCTAAACATATACGAATTCGAGGGGGTAGTCCATAAGTAACTCAGGGGAAAATAAAGTGGGACAACCACATAGCCGGATAAGCGACTAAAGGAAAATGACAAGGTTCCTTATGAAGAAGAGAAGAACGAACTCTATATAATGCAGAACTATTCTAGTGGCGGACTTGTAATCCGAAAGAAATAACGGACCCAAGATAGCGTGAAGTCTCCAGGATGGTTGGGAAGTGCGAAAGTCTGAAAGCATTATATTAACTTGGAACCTCGTGGTGTAATTGGAAGCCCGTTTGAAGGCTTCTGTCAAATACGCGACACATTTGGTATCCCTAGGTGACATGCTAGATGAATCATAAGAAGCTGAATCAGCAGCAGGAAGGCTACAAGATATAGTTCAAAATAAATACATAACGCAAGAAAAATGAGGATGAATGTACAAAACAGAAGAAAGAAATACTGGTAAATGGCATAGACATCCTCTAGAGTAGGGGTGAACTCCCCCCAAGCGGTGACAAATGTACACGTATGAGAAGAGCACCAACGTGAAATCAATAAAGTAAGGGTGTCATAGTCCTGTTGGATACGAAGATCTCTACATAATTGAACACAACGCAGAATCTCAGCTTTGTCCAGCAACTTCACATAATCGGAATTCCTGAGGATCTCATCGGTCCAAGGTTGCCATCCTCAAGGCTTACTAGATGAGTCGACGGGAAGCAAATGGGACCGAAAGGTACTCTATTTTTTGATGCATCACGGAGAATGTGAAAGAGAAGCGAGGAAAGCTATCCGCACTTTCGCCACCGCAACATATAGAAATACACCCCCTTTGTCAGGTGGATGAAAAGTTGCACGATCAAAATTCTTCGTTCGTTCCCAGAAATCATCAAAAGGCCCAAAGAAGGGAGTTTTTCCCCACTCGCTAATGAAGGGGATGTCCTTAGTAGTTTTTGGGTCCATGAGCGTTAAATCGAAATTAGCTTCTACAACGAGGGCGATTTAATATGAGAATTCTATGAAACAGGAAAACGAAGTGGAAAGCATTTGAAATATAGTACTTATCATGGTAAAGGAGAAATTATGAATACCGAACAAACGAGGTCGCCTTGAAAACAATTTCCTTTTGACATTGTCCGGCGCGAAAAAGTCTAAACTCAAATAAGAAGATTTAGCCCGGATAAGGAGAGATTAAGGACACCTGAAAATAAGAAGGAACAAAATTATCAAACGACAAAAAACCCTCTAGGGTTCGGTCACCTCGGAATTCGATCACGTTGAGATTCGGCCTCCTAAGATTTAGCCACCCTGGGATTCGGTCCCTACTAGGGTTCGCCCGCCTAGGATGGTCCAAGTATGGTAACTTGCTTCCTTTCTTGGTTCGATGTTTGATTGATCGGAACAAAGTGCCGCTCGAAGTTTCTTAAAAGTAAGTCTTTCTTTTATATTGGAAAAAAAAAAACGCACGCCACATTCCTGATTCCTTATTTATATCTAAAATTAAAAATTAAAAAAAAAAAAAAAATTCAGTGAACCAACAGCTTGTGGCGGAGAAAAAAAAATAGGTGACAAATTTGCAAATAAAAATAAAAATAAAAAAATAAAATAAAATTAGAAAGAACGAATTATAATGCATAAATTGTCACATCATGTTTACTGAGTCTTAGAAGGAAAAGGCTCCTTTCTTTCTTATGAATTATAATTGTCATAGTGCTGGAGTGTTTACTAGATGCCAACCTCTTTCATGTATCTTGTTGCGTCAGTGTAGTATCCTTAAGATATGCACAGTATATTACCCATCACGAATTAAAAAATAAATAAATAATAATAATAATAATAAATAGATAAAAAAAAAAAATCCCTGCAGTATAGAACTTGCATTAAAAAAATAAAAATAAATAAAAATCAGTACAACACATTAATCATGAAAGGTTGTGAATCAGAAAGGTGTAATCATAGTATGTTTCCTACTTTTAGGCTTCATTATTTTTTTAATATTATACTTTCCTTCATCATCATGCTATTCAGAAAATTTCAGTTACGCTAGTGAAATTAAGAGCACAAACAATGACATCAGGCTTTAACGAATCTGACGCAACCAAAAAAAGAAATCAATTCCAGCTGTGCAATATATTCACATGGAGAGAACTGAGAAATTCAGTCGCTATTACCTGAACGTGAAAACAAATCTATGCGATCGCGTAATTTTTTCTCCCTAAATTAGTTTCTTGAGGCTTCTCTCCAATACAATACTACTAATATTGTATTTCTTCATCAGCCACAAAGAAGAAACTCAGCCTTTTTCTTTCTATATATACAATAGTGATAAAGCACAAAGTATTCTACTAAACTTATTATTCTACAAGAATCAATCTCTGCGAAATTGTTTTGTTTTAGAATTTTAATTGTGGGTGTTTGAAGTTTGAACCAATTTCAAAATAAATAAATAAATATTGTAATTCAAAAAAACGTGTTAAGCACTGTTTTTGTTAATAGAATATATACTTATATATCCTAATATTTTATTTATATGATGTCACTAATTTTTACCCACAAAACCAAATTCTTCTTAAGACATATTTTACTGTTACGTTTGCCTTTCTAATTAATGCATATTGTCAAGTATTCTATTATGCATCTTCATTTACGAATTATGAATAGTTTATATATATTATTAATTGTTGCAACTAATTCTTCGATTGACAAGTTTTTAGATTTAATTTGATTGAGCAAAATTTGGAAACAAATTTGATAAATGATTTTCAAGATATTTTAGGAGAGTTCTCTTAGGGTTTCTTTCTCATAAGATTTTTTTTGTTTTTTTACGAGGCTTGCAAGATCGAGTTCCGCGGATTGTTCAGATAATTTGAAGCAGGATTCAAAGACTCGAAATATTTTTGCACGATCGTCACTCCGAAGGCGTGACTCACGTGCAGGGGGCAAAAGTGAGTCCGAGTACAAAATTAGGGCTCACGTGTGATCTAAAGAATTAAATGAACCGGAAAAAGTCTCCACGTGTCCCGAGGCAGAAGGCTCGTGGAGACAACTCATTTTGGGAATTGATTGAGAGATTGAATTGGTGGCTAAAAGGACAGGATGATTTAGGCATTACTTAAGTAACTAAGGGTATTTCTGGAATTTTTGCTGAAATCACATGCCATGCATAAGACCCAAACATGTGTCAGGCACGTGACCATTTTTCCAGAAAACTCTATAAATACACCCATCATTTCAATAGAAGAGGATTTTTGGATTCTCTCTGAACTGAAGACTTGGAAGAAGGCTCTTGAATCCTAAGAGTTCTGCCACGTATTACTCGAGCAATTGCTTACTTGTTCTTCTCCCTTCTTCAACCACTCAATCAAGACCATATTCTTTGCGGATTTCTCTCCTCCTCAGTCAACACGAAACCCTAACCTAGTAAGGTACGGTTTCTTTACCTACAAAGGTATTGTAATAAGTTTTTTATGGAAAGAAAATTAGTATAATATAATTTTATAAAGAAATATAAGTTAATAAGGAACCAGTCAAAATAAGATCGTTTTATATAATATTAGTATGTTATTTTTATTGAAATATATATACAATAATTAAAGTTTAATTAAAATTATATTATACTTGGATAATATAGTTTAAGAAAAAGAAAATTCTAACCATATTATTTTCATAAATTAATTTGTAACTATTATTAAAATATGAGTGTAGTTATATTTCAAGTATAAGTATGATTTTATTATTAGTAGGTAGTACATATAATTTTAGAAGAAAATTATTTTCTTCTGAAAATCACCTTATCAAATATTAAACTATATTATTATTATAATATATATATATATATAGGTATAAAATAATACATTAACCAATATAAGGTTTGATTCAATTGTTAAATTAAAATTTAATTATTGAAAACAAATTACTCTTTTCAATAATATATTTATAAAAAATACAATAAAACTAAACAACATACAGTCATATAATATGGTGATTTGGAATAAAAATAAGTAATTTAATTTTACAATTATACAATCATAAGATCATCTTATCTAATATTATTTTGTTGTTATTATTATTATTATTATTAAATTCAAAATATGATTATATTACAAATATAAGTAATTTTAGGATAAGATCCCACAGAACACATACTGAAATAGTTTTTACTCATAAAATCCCAAATTAATTCTTTCGATTATGACTTTTTTAAGTCAAATGATTTTTTTAGAATTAATAATTAAGCGTATATAAATATATTTTAAAATTATAAAATTGATATTAGTAATAAACTTTGTATATACTTTCTTTTGATTATAATCTCTTCAACTATATTTTAGCAAAAATAGTAAAAGATTAGTTTAAAAATGGTCAATTTGACTTTTAAAAAGTGAAAACCGAAAGCGATTAATTTGGAGACGAGGAAAATCTTAAATTAGGACAAATCATTTAGATATGACTTGGAGCTATAATAGTAAAAGAACAAATTATTGAAATCAATAAAACAAATTTTCAACCTCAAATAAATCCATTCCTTCATAGTGATTGAAGAAAAATCTAAAGAAAATAACTTAATGCGTTTGTAAGTTTAGAAGGATGGGATGCGAAGGGGAAGGAGTAAGAAAGGATGGGAAGAGATTATAATTTTCCCTTATAATGTTCGTGAGTTTTAAAAATAAAAGGAATTGATGCGATTTTAATGATATTTTTTCTTATTTGTGAGTTTAGAAAGAAGGAAGAGGGAAAATATATATATATATATATATATATATATCCAAAATGACTCAAATCGCTGCATTTCGGCAAGGAGGGTATATATATCCAAAATGACTCAAATCGCTGCATTTCGGCAAGGAGGGAATAGAATGGATGTGTGTATAGATTTACTCAGATTATATTGATAGTTCGTACATGATAACAGTTGAGTTACAGCAATTGCTACAGAACATCCTTTCCTAACCATAGCTGCATTACCATGTAAATTAATTTCTAAACTTGCAAGTTAATAAAATTACAAGAAAAAAGCTTTGCTTCATGTGTAAAAGAATTTTACTACAAAAAAATTAAAATGTGAAAATACAAAAAATGTTGTCTTTAATAAGTGGGAGGGGATCTGTGATAGGCTGAGATTGTTGATGGAAAAAACATTTGTCTGACTCCTGCCTTAATAATGAGAAAAATGATAGCTGATGCATCCTGTGAAGTGAAAAAGTATTAAAAAAATCAATATCTTTTTATCATTTTAATTCTGTGTATTAGCATAATATAGAGGAAGAACATAATGTGCTCAAATAGTTGTGTAAAAATGGTACATACTGAAATCAATCTAGCCCCAAGCCATGCGCGTTTTGGTGAAGGAAGTGGTAGTAATAAGCGACCAACACCATAAATTGCCACCGAGAAGAAATGAAGAACCAAGCTCAATGGTTGGGAGTTTAGACCAGACAGCAGAGCAATCGGACCATTTGAGAAATGCCTCCAAGGCTCAAGTAATCAAAACACGCTTGGCGCATTTCATTTCTTGCTTGATTACGTGATGCACAAAATACCTAATAAAGGGCACCTGCCAATCTGTTTATTGTTGATGCCACTGGCTGCAAATAACACAATGCAAGAAGATATTAGCTAATAATATTCCAACTTTTCTTGAAACTAGGCTTAATTGGTTGAGTTTTGATACTGTTACTTGTACTAAACTGCTGCAAGATAAAAAATTTAACTATCCTTGCGTAAAGTGCAAAATGCCTCGAGATATTTTCTCAAGGAAGGTGCATCATTGAAGTCGCGTATTGGCCTAAGAAGATCGCGAAGCACAACAATAGTAGATAGAGCAACTGTCATTCCTCTTCCAGTTAAAGGATGTCGCATGTTGAATGCATCTCCTAGTAAGAGTGCTCCAGGAATCGGATAAGGATCAGCTGGCATTCTTCTGTTCGCCATTTTTCTTATGTTTCCTTCTTCAATTGCTGTTATGAAGGCCTTGTTTAGATCAAGAGGAATCTAAAATGCACAAAACCATTGATCAGGATACACAAATATCACAAAACTAAAAGGCAAACTAAGATAGAGGCCTAGAAGACATTTGAAAATCACATATTAAGTTGTATGTTTCAATACAAGGAAATTATATATACCTGAGGAGCCACCACAATTTTCAAATAATGTGACATATCACTATTGCCAATAGAGGGTACCTTTTGTTCAAGTATATCAACATCGAATCTCAGTGCTACTAATGCGATATAACAAGATGGGCGAAGGATTTGCTAAGATAATATGTCCATGATTTGGATATGGAAGTTGACAGTTTTTTAAGATCATGGAAATAAAATGTGATGGAATTTCAACCTGCATAAATAAATTGATTCCATTATATTCAGTAGAAGAATACAACAACAAGATAAAGAACTACTATTTTTGCCATGAAAAAATTATAAGGTTGCAGATCTTTTATGAGACCCCAGATTTTATGAATAAAGATTTAAATTTCTCGAAATATTTTTTTGAATATTATGGTGTGGATTTGATATAATGTTATAGTTGTGGGTAGTATTTATAATTTTGCAAAAGTATGCAAGTTGTTGTATTATATTCGATTGGTGGGGAATATTCGTTTTAGCGAGGAATATTAGATGCAATGTAATCATTGGTGGATCCCTAACGAAATTATTGTCGAATTGAGAAAGCGACAAAAATATTTTTATTAAAAATAACGTACGGAAGTTTTCTCAGATTATCTTGTTGAACTACTTTCGGTAGTAAAAAAGTACATTAATCTGGCGTGGTTGCACAAGTAGTACTTGCGGTATTAATTATTGATGCTTATGTGAGAAGTTACTCAATTTTGCTTATTTTATAGACCCCCATTTACCTATTTTTCAAAATAATCGGTAGAAATTATTTAAAGGTGAGGGCCACATGTGGGGCCCATATGTGTTGAAAAACTGATTTTAGAAATGGGGTGGGAGGGAGTTACGTATAGGGGATGGAGTTAATATATATAAGTATGTGATGTGTGTATATATATATATATATATATATATATATGTATATGTTGTGTGTGTGAGTGAGAAATTGTGGAAAAGAAGTGAGAATGATGTGTGTGGATGTGGATGTGTGTGATGTGGACATGTTGGTGGGAAAGTAAGAAATGTGTATGTGAGTGGTGGAGTGTGTGAATATATATATATATATATATATATATATATATATATATATATATATTAATAAGTGAGTGGATATTGGTGGAGGAACATGTGGGGTTATGATGGAAGAAAGAAAAATGGGTGTGATAGGTGATGTATGTGGTGGGTGGCGAAATTGGTGGAAAAAAGTAATATATATATATATATATATATATATATATATATATATATATATATATATATTGTAAAACCCAACTTTTGAATAAAGATTAATTTTTATAAATATTATTTTTGAATATTATGGAGTGAAATTGATATAATAGTTGTGGGTAATATTTATAAATTTTGCAAAATCTGTGAGTTGTTATATAATATTCGATTGGTGGGGAATATTCGTTTTAACGAGGAATATTAGTACAATGGCACAATCATTAGTGGACCCACAACGGAATTATTGTCGGATTGAGAAAATGACAAAAATACTTTATGATAATAATAAATGGAAGTTTTACCGTTAAGCTGTTGAAACATCCAGGTGTTAAAGAAATCTGAATGTCTGGCGTGGTTGCATAGTAGTAATACCGGTATTAATTATTGATGCTTAAATGATAAGTCACTCGGTTTTGTTGGTATTATTAATGTAATAATCTGAGAAAATCTTTTTATATAAAGCAGAATACTTTTATAAAGCTATTTGTTTTATTAGACAATAATTAGAATATATTATATTTTATTATGCATAGTGTTTTGCGTAGTGCTGCATAGTGTTTGCATAGTAAAATCTTTTATAAAGTTATTCGTTTTATTAGATTATAAATAGAATATATTATATTTTATTTTGCTTTAAATATGGACCGTCAGATTAAAGTAAATCAATCTCTAAATAGATTCATGAGTTAGTTACTATGCATTCTATTTTTCTATAAATAGAAGCTCATTCATTCATTATTTTCTTACTTAATTCAAAAAACTAGAGAGATAAACTATAGAGAGAAAGAAGAAAGTATTCTCGCTACTTCACTACTTATATATCCGAAGACTTTCTTCTTAAGGTAGGGAACATTATTTGTTATATTAAGTAAGGGGTGTTATTCTTTCTTATTCATGAAAGGAAGCTATTGTTGTTATTCCATTGCTTATTATTACATTTGGAATATCCGCAATACATCCAGAAGTACCGCATGCGTGGTGATTTCTTTTGTTATTCCATTCTTTATTATACTCGGTTGGTTAAAGTTTTGACTTCATACTCCATGAAATTAGTAGAATATCCTTGATATTTGCGCTTCATCCGATATCTTTTCATGGAAATATTCTTCTGATCGTTCTTGAATTTTACTCTACAAAGCAGTATCATGTTGACAATTTGGACATTAGTAGTTCTTGGTCAAATTAATTCTTGAACTTGTCTTATTGAATTCTTATATCATTGTCATCATCCTCATGTTTATATTATGTTGAAAGTCATATGTGGCCTGTAGTGCATATATGGACTTGGTATGATTATGACCAAGGATTATTTGGTGTAATCATAGTAGTAATGTTACAAATGATGTGGTAAAAGTCCTCATTGGCCCGTAGTGCATTGATGGGATGAGTTGTTGGCATGATCATGACCATTAATGAATACCACAAATATTCTTGGCCCGTAGTGCATGGATAATTGTGGTCGTGATACTAAAGAATATCCTTGGCGTAGTAGTGCGGGGTGATTCGATGATGTGGAATATTTATTAAGTGAGTCTCGTGATAATGATGATGAAAAACCATTTAAATCATAAAAGATAGTAGATTTTATTTTCTACTTGACTCTTTTAATGGATTGCTTGTTCAGCTATGATTAAACTTGATGTACATTATATTTTATCGGTTTAACATTGTTGGAGACTAATGATAATTTATTACGCATTATCTTAGTCATAATATTTCTTCTTTGGGCTAGTTGAGCTCACCTTTTCTTTCACCTTTGTTCTCTAGGGGAAATGAGAATATAAGCTTGGACGAGTCGGAGGCGGAGTGATGGTCCGGAGAGGATAGCATTAGTAGTCCTCACTATTTTGTGAAATAGTGTGATAATAATTGTAATGAGGACTCCTTTTGAGTTTGTATAATCTCTAGTAGATAATATTTGTATTCAAACTCACAGTTTATGTTTGTCATATTGTACACGACAGTTGTATTAGTAAGTTGTATTTGAATTTTGTACCATGTATCTGATGACCCAAGATGGGTGATGTATACCTTATATATATATATATATATATATGTATTATATTTTGTCTTGCTTTGTTATGATTGGTTGAAGGTTTGACAACTTGAATATGTAGTATCAAAACTTTCATCCGTGAGTCTTTGAATTATTTCATCTGTGAAGAAATCCTTACACAGTGCCTTTCCATTCTCCTATAAATAGAAGCTCATTCCTTCATTATTTCTTAAGAATTCACTGAAACTCTAGAGAGAGAAAATTTTAGAGAAAAAGAAGAAAAGTATCCTGCTACTTCCCTACTTTTATATCCAGTTTGTTTTACGGTAAGGGATATTATTTGTTGTATTCGTAAGGGGTATTATTTCTTTCGTATTCATGAAGAGAAATTTTGTTATTCCATTCTTTATTATTACATTGGAATAACAAGTATCTGTGCTACTACCTATACTTGGTGAAATTCTTACATTATTCCATTCTTTATCATTATGTTGGAATAAATACATGCAATCTGCATGCATGCATGGTGACTTCATTATTATTCCGTTCTTTATTATTACATTGGAACATCACATCTATGCTTTATGCATGACTGGTTCGTTCTTTATTATTTACATTGGAACATCACATGCGTATTTACTACGACTGGTTCCATTATTTATCATTTTGTTGGAACATCACATAAATGCGTTTACACATGACTGGTTCCGTTATTTATTATTTTGTTGGAATAACACACTCGTATGCGATCTATCGCATGCACAGTGATTTCTTTTGTTATTCCATTCTTTATTATACTCGGTGAGGTTAAAGTTGTGACTTCTATACTCCATGAAATTAGTAGAATATCCTTGATATTTGCGCTTCATCCAGTATCTTTCATGGAAATATTCTTCTGAGCATTCTTGAATTTTATTCCACAAAGAAGTATCATGTTGACAATTTGGACGTTATTGATTTCTGGATAAATTAATTCTTGAACTTGTTTAATTGAATTCTTATATCATTGTCATCATCCTCATGTTTATAATATGTTGAAAGTCAAATACGTGGCTTTGTAGTGCATAGATAGACTTGGTATGATTATGACTGAGGATTATTCGGTATAATCATGGCCGTAATGTTACAAATGATGTGGTAAAAAGTTCTCATTAGCCGTAGTGCATTGATGGACAGTTGTTGGCATGATCATGACCATTGATGAATACACGAATATCCTTGGCCCGTAGTGCATGGATAATTTGTGGTCGTGATACTAATGAATATCCTTGGTCGTAGTGCAGGGATGAGGTGGATTATTTATTAAGCTGAGTTCCAGCGATAAAAGTGATGAAAAACCTTTTAAATCATAAAAGATAGTAGATTTTATTCTCTACTTGACTCTTTTAATAGATTGTTTGTTCCGCTGCAGTTAAACTTGATGTTTGTTATATTGTATCAGTTTAACACTATTTAAGGCTAATGATAATTTAGTTTGCATTATCTTAGTCATAATATTTCTTACTGGGCTAGTTGAGCTCACCCTTTCTTTCACTGTTCTCTTCGGGAAATGAGAACGTAGCTGGGACGAGTCGGGGAACGGAGTGATGGTCCTAGATGGTGTATTAGTATTCCTCACTATTCTGTTAAATAGTGTGACAATAAATGTAATGAGGACACAATTGAGTGTGGATATTGTCTAGATGACAATATTTGTGTTAAAACTCACAGCATTTATTTTGTCGTATTTTACACGACAGTTGTATAATTAAGATTATATTTGTATTATGTACCATGTATTTGGCGACTGAGAATAGGTGATGTATACCTATTTTGTGGGCGTCACAGTTGGTATCAAAGCTTAGGGATATGATCCCTGGCTGAGATGTGAGACAAGAACTAGGAGGGGAGAGACGGGGAATTCCTTCGCTAGTATGATCTACCTAAGTTTACTTGTTATTTAATTGGTCGGTCAGAGTATAGGGATAATATGTTATATGTTATTTAACCCTTGTTTTGTGGTAGTATTTGAAAATGGCAACTGAAAATGTCAACAATGGAGTGAATGAGACCGTGGAGACACCTCTAATCACCAACCAGGATAATGTAATATCAGGCGAAGAAGGAATTAGAGATATCCATGTGGTGAGGGAAGAATTAATAGTTGCACCCGAGCTAGTCGCAGAGGTAGCAGCTAAGAGTGAGGAAGAATAGGAACTTGAGGATAATTTATTAGAAGAAATTTTTGATCAAAATGTAGAACTGCAAGATCGTATTCGTGAGTTAGAAGAACAGGTTGAAGAACGGTAAGCGGTCGTGGAACAAAAGGATGCAACAATTCAAAATTGGGTTACCCGATATGTGATGCTCGAACAAAATCACGCTTTGGCAGAGTGTAGGATATTAAGGTTGGAATCTGAGAATTCAAATATCAAGGATCAGCTGAAAGAAGAAACAACTGAACGAGTGAGAATGAAGGATGCGTGGGTAAAAGCCGCACGACATGTTGATATTGTAGAAAGAGACGTTCGATCCAAAAAGGCAAAAATAGATGATATACATTTCTCTTTTTGGACAGCAATTGGAAGAACCCAACATCGAGTTTTGAGTTACCCTGTACAGAGTGGTCAATCTCAATTCGATATGGATCGAAGATTGATGATTCAGATCATGAATCAGGAGTAAGATGAAGCAGTTGAGGGTGGAATATACCCTATAGAAAAGTCAATTCTAACGATAGTGATGACACCAAATGCTACCCCAGACAAGTAAAAGTCGGGTAGTTCAAAGGAGAGCGGTTGTCATGACTTCCCAACAAGTGAGGAACCCAAATGAAGTTATCACAAGTAAGCTTATCATAAATTCTAGCGAAGTCTATACCGTGTTAGATACCTATTCTACTCACTCTTTTATTTCACCTAGTTGTGTTCAATGTTTGAAGTTAACTCTGAAGAAGTTAGACTTTGATATATCTGTTTCAACTCAGTTGGGAGAAACCTTCGTTACCTCCACTATTTATAAATCTTGTTCAAATTAACACTTTCACGTTACCTGTCGATCTTATCTCTTTGAAAATACTTGCCTTTGATGTGATTTTAGGAATCGATTGGTTAACTACTCATCATGCTTTTTGAAAGGTTGTTAGCTTTCATACTCCTAACCAACCTGTTATGCAAATTCAAAGTAACCAAACCATTAAAGTCAATCATTGTCATATCAAGCCATAAGTAAAGAGCCCCGATCCTTTCGTTGTTGACTTCCTTATGTGTGGAATGCGAAGCGGACTTTTCGTAGGAGGCGTTGTGAATAGCGATGGCAAGTTGATAGGTATCAATGTGACGTGTTATCCAAGTCTTGGATAAAGTCGCGATTTTGAATGATATTTCTATCGTTAATAAATTTCCTGATGTATTCCTGAAAACTTCTAGCCTACCCCTAGAGCGTGAAATCAAATTTTGTATTGACCCCGGTACAAAACCCATTTCTTAAACCCTTAAATATTTCTTTACTTAAAACGAACGTATCATGCGCCAAAGACGTTGGCTCGAGCTGTTAAAGATTACGATCGTACCATTCAATATCATCGTGGAAAAACGAACGTGGTAGCTGATGCGTTGAGTAAAAGATCGTATGCATTTACAAGTGCGAATATACGAACCCACGTGAAGATAACGAATATACGAGTAGAATCGACTTTAATCGATAAAGTTAAAGCCGCTCAAGCTACATACTCAGAGCAGATGAATGAAGAAGGTTCAAGAGGGCGTTATTCTAGAAACAAGAATCGATGATGAAGGAATACTTCGAGTCAACTCCAAACTTTGTGTTCCTAACGATCCTGAGTTAAAGTATAAAATCATGATGGAGGCGCACAACACACCGTTTATAATCTATCCTGGGAGTACCAAAATTTATCGTGATCTTCGTCATACATTTTGGTGGAGCAATATGAAGAGAGAGATAGCATTGTTTATCTCAAGTTGTCTAACTTGTCAACGAGTCAAGGCGGAGCATCAAGTACCAAAAGGTCCATTGCAACCAATTGAAATTCCAGAATGGAAGTGGGAGCACATTACCATAGATTTCGTTATTGGTCTTCCCAAGGTTTCTCAAGGCATTAATGCAATTTGGGTCATTGTTGATAGATTGACCAAGTCTGCTCACTTCTTACCGATACGAGAAACTTATACACTTGAACGTCTTGCTCGTATGTACATAAACAAGGTTGTAAGATTGCATGGTATGCCAGTATCCATAGTTTCTGATCGAGACCCAAGATTCACTTTAAGATTTTGGGTTAGTTTGCAAAAAGCTATAGAGCGCGGTTACGATTTAGTTTCGGCATATCATCCTCGAACGGGGCGGGAAGTCGGAGAGAGGGCGATTCAAACTCTTGAAGATCTATTAAGACTACGTGTCCTTGACTTGAGGAAGTTGGGACAAGTTCTTACCATTGGTGGAGTTTTCCTACAACAACAGTTATCAAACAAGTATTGGCATGGCTCCATTCGAGGCGTTGTATGGAAGAAAGTGTCATTCTCGATTATCTTTGGGATGAGGTGGGTGAAGCAGCGTTGTTGGACCGGAGTTTGAATGCGTATGACTACGGGAAAAGATTCAAACGATCCAAGAACGTATAAAAACCTCACAAGATCGATAAAAGAGTTATCTTTGGTCTTCATCGAAAGGGCGTAGAATTCGATATTGGAGACCATGTGTTGTTACGTGTTGCTCCATGGAAAGGAGTTACGAGTTTTGGAAAGAGAGAAAAGCTCAATCCTCGATTCATCGGCCCATTTTTAATCCTCGATCGAGTAGGAACTGTGGCCTATAGACTCGCTTTACAGTCAAGTATGTCTCGTGTTCATAACATTTTTTACATATCCATGTTACGTAAATATATGGAAGACCCGAACCACATTATTAAGTTAGAACCGGACGAAATAGCGGAAGATTTGACGTATGAAGAGGTTTCTGTTCAAATCTTGGATAAGAAGGAACATATTCTACGCTTAAAGGTTATACCTCAAGAGTTAGAATCTGACGAAGTGTCCTCATCTATTCGGCATACCAGGTACGTACGTAAATTTCGAGGGCGAAATTCCATAAGGAGGGGAGATTGTGAGACCCCAGATTTTATGAATAAAGATTTAAATTTCTCGAAATATTTTTTTGAATATTATGGTGTGGATTTGATATAATGTTATAGTTATGGGTAGTATTTATAATTTTTGCAAAGTATGCAAGTTGTTGTATTATATTCGATTGGTCGGGGAATATTCGTTTTAGCAGGGAATATTCGTACAACGGCGCAATCATTGGTGGACACCACAACGGAATTATTGTCGGATTGAGAAAACGACCAAAAATATTTTATTAAAAATAACGGCGGAAGTTTTACCGTTAATACTGTTGAACTACTCGGTAGTAAAAGTACAATAATATGTGTGGTTGCATAGTAGCACACGGTATTGATTATTGATGCTTATGTGAGAAGTTACTCAATTTTGCTTATTTTATAGACCCCCATTTACCTATTTTTCAAAATAATTGGTAGAAATTATTTAAAGATGGGGCCCACATGTGGGGCCCATATGTGTTGAAAAACTGATTTTAGAAATGGGGGTGGGAGAGAGTTACGTATAGGGGATGGAGTTAATATATATAAGTATGTGATGTGTGTATATATATATATGTATATGTTGTGTGTGTGAGTGGAAAATGGTGGAAAAGAAGTGAGAATGATGTGTGTGGATGTGGATGTGTGTGATGTGGACATGTTGGTGGGAAAGTAAGAAATGTGTATATGAGTGGTGGAGTGTGTGAATATAATATATATATATATATATATATATATATATATATATATATTAATGAGTAAGTGGATATTGGTGGAGGGAACATGTGGGGTTATGATGGAAGAAAGAAAAATGGGTGTGATGGGTGATGTATGTGGTGGGTGACGAAATTGATGGAAAAAGGGAGTATTTTATATATATATATATATATATATATATATATATATATATATTATATTTTGTCTTGCTTTGTTATGATTGGTTGAAGGTTTGACAATTTGAATATGTAGTATCAAAATTTTCATCCGTGAGTCTTTGAATTATTTCATCTATGAAGAAATCCTTACACAGTGCATTTCCATTCTCCTATAAATAGAAGCTCATTCCTTCATTATTTCTTACGAATTCACTGAAACTCTAGAGAAAGAAAATTTTAGAGAGAAAGAAGAAAAGTATTCTGCTACTTCCCTACTCTTATATCCAGTTTCTTTTACGGTAAGGGATATTATTTGTTGTATTCGTAAGGGGTATTATTTCTTTCGTATTCATGAAGAGAAATTCTGTTATTCCATTCTTTATTATTACATTGGAATAACTCAGATATCTGTGAGCTACCCTAAACTTGGTGAAATTCTTCTGTTATTTCATTCTTTATCATTATGTTGGAATAACCTGTCTATGCGAAGTACCGCATGTATGGTAATTTCTGTTATTATTCCGTTCTTTATTATTCTGTTGGAACATCATGTCTATGTTTTATGCATGACCTGGTTCCGTTCTTTATTATTCTGTTGGAACATCCTGTCTGTGATTTACGTATGACCTGGTTCCATTATTTATCATTCTGTTGGAACATCCTGTCTGTGCGTTTATGCATGACCTGGTTCCGTTATTTATTATTCTGTTGGAAAAACCTGTATGTGCGATCTATCGCATGCCTGGTGATTTCTTTTGTTATTCCATTCTTTATTATACTTAGTTGGTTAAAGTTTTGACTTCTATACTCCATGAAATTAGTAGAATATCCTTGATATTTGCGCTTCATCCAGTATCTTTCATGGAAATATTCTTCTGAGCATTCTTGAATTTTACTCAACAAAGAAGTATCATGTTGACAATTTGGACGTTATTGATTCCTGGATAAATTAATTCTTGAACTTGTTTAATTGAATTCTTATATCATTGTCATCATCCTCATATTTATAATATGTTGAAAGTCATTTGTGGCCTGTAGTGCATAGATAGACTTGGTATGATTATGACCAGGGATTATTCGGTATAATCATGACCGTAATGTTACAAATGATGTGGTAAAAGTCCTCATTAGCCGTAGTGCATTGATGGACAGTTGTTGGCATGATCATGACCATTGATGAATACACAAATATCCTTGGCCCGTAGTGCATGGATAATTTGTGGTCGTGATACTAATGAATATCCTTGGCCGTAGTGCAGGGATGAGGTGGATTATTTATTAAGATGAGTTCCATCGATAAAAGAGATGAAAAACCTTTTAAATCATAAAAGATAGTAGATTTTATGATCTACTTGACTCTTTTAATGGATTGCTTGTTCCGCTGCAGTTAAACTTGATGTTTGTTATATTGTATCAGTTTAACACTGTTTAAGGCTAATGATAATTTATTCTGCATTATCTTAGTCATAATATTTCTTACTGGGCTAGTTGAGCTCACTCTTTCTTTCACTATTCTCTTCAGGAAATGAGAACGTAGCTGGGACGAGTCGGGGAACGGAGTGATGGTCCTAGATGGTGTATTAGTAGTCCTCACTATTCTGTTAAATAGTGTGATAATAAATGTAATGAGGACTCAATTGAGTGTGGATATTGTCTAGATGACAATATTTGTATTAAAACTCACAGCATTTGTTTTGTCATATTTTACACTACAGTTGTATAATTAAGATTGTATTTGTATTCTGTACCATGTATTTGGCGACTCAGAATATGTGATGTATACCTATTTTGGGGGCGTCACATCTTTCCTTTGGGTTTCAGAGAGAGCGTCGCAAATTTGAAAAACAACCATCACACACAATTGTGAGAGGAGCACATACTGTCAATTCTTGACCGGTTTTAGTCGTGTAGTGTACTCCTTTTACAGTGCCCTTTTTCTCAATAAGAGATGTAACAGTCCCTTGTTCCAGTCTTGCACTGAAAATTATATGGAATACTAGTTTAATAAAAAAGTTGAAGAAGAAATTCTGATTCCTAAACTAGGAGAATAGAGAAAAGGTAGTAAACAGTGAGATAACATATTGAAGGGAAAGGAAAAGTACTTGGAGAGTGTTGCAGCCTTCTCGCGCATTTGTTGTACAAAGCGACGGTTATGAAAGCTTCTCCCGGCCACATCCGAATGGAAATCTTTCCAGGGGTAAGACAATCTAGTACTTTTCCCATCCTTAAAAAGAGCATATCCAAAAACTTCTTGAGCATCAATCTTATCTACACAATCTGCACCAAAATAAATGTGAATTGTGTGTTCCAAATGTTTGTACTCTCATTCAAAGGCGTATGTGACAAGACGGTAGCGTTGTTACGGTACCATGGCGAGTCATGGCGGTAGCGATCGCACAGACGCCTTAAAGCGATAAAGGCGACCGCCATTCATCAAGTCCTGAAAGCGACAAGTCATTTCTGATGTGCAATTTATATATTATTTATTTTACTTAACAAGTATATTGGCAATAAAATTTTATATACATTAAAACTCAAAATATAACACTATGGAATAACATTTTAAAGGCATAATTATGTAAATACTTATCAATAACAATCCAAAAAATAACACATTTGATATTAAAATTAATAAAAGAAATGAAGAATTCAACAAACACCACATAGAAAATAAAGTTGCAACCAACCACCACAAATATGTAGTCTAATAACTAATAAAACACCACCATAGCAAGCCAAAATAATGTTTAGACTCTCTACACTAGTCTAGACTCTAGAAACATCATTCAATCAAAATCATCATAGAAAAGGTCATCTCCATTTCTTCCACAAGAACTACTCTCATTCAAAGGCGTAAGTGGTGGTCTTTCTCCAAAATCATCCTCCTTATCTTCATCATCATTTGGAATTCTCTCCTCTTCATCAACTTCATTATCGAAGTCGAAATCTATCAACCTTGATTACCTTGAAGTTGAACCACCGCCACGTCGAGAGTATGTCATTAGATTATTATTAGTATTAGCACGAGCACTTCTTGATGCCCGAATGACATTTTTCCCACAAAGTATACATCGCACGACATCCTTATTACTTAAATCCGGCCAATATCCATATTTCCAACCCGGATCGTTCGATCGTCCGAACCGGATTTGAAAATCTAAGTGATCTATCAAACGTATTTATATAAATATCAATTGTGAAACTATAAATTTAATTTGTCATACTTGAACACAGAGGCTACGGAGATATTCCTCTTAAGTAAGGTAATCGGACCATACGATTTCTCGAAAGTACTAAGTGACTTTATAACCAGTCACATAATAGATAAAATATTATCATATATTCTCTTAGTTAGACAAATATATTTGTTATATAAAGTTTTGTTTAAGCTGATTAAATTATTATACTTGAGAATTATTGTTTAAATTGATTTATTCATTTAATCACAAGTATTTGAACATAAATTCATTCATAAAAACTTGTTAGAGCTATCTTAAATTAAATTTGCTTAAATCCATAGAAACACATTCTTTATTATAAAGAATAAATAATTTTTTATAAAGTTGCATTAAATTATTTATTTACTTTTCTGAAGCATCTTTTAACTAACACTTCAATTGCTTTATTTGCTTATTCAAGAATCACTTTTTCACACAAAATATAAAAGTTATTTAAAATTTTATAATTGTGCATAATTTACTTATTCGCTTATATAGAAGCATTATTTAATCAAAGCATAAATTACTATATGCTTATAAAGAAGCATTTTTTTTAAGTACAAAAGTCTTTGAAACTTTTATAAATATATTTGCTTTTATTGATATCTACTTATTTAAAGAAGCATTCTTTGTAAAATCATTTGTAAAAAGAAAGTTAGAGTTAGTTTATTTTATGTAGCTATGAGAAAAATGAGTAATTCTCCACCAAGACCAGAGTTTTAAAGAGGACAGCTGGAAATTGGGTCTCTAGTGAACTTGTGAGGTGAAGAAGAGGTTGTTGTTTCAAGACCAGCTCATAGAATAGAACTAAACTCAAAAGAAATACAACTAAACTTGAGGAGGAGCTGAGAACTTGTTGTCCAAGATAGAATAGTTGAGA
This sequence comes from Panax quinquefolius, assembly GCA_020205615.1. Taxonomy (NCBI): domain Eukaryota; kingdom Viridiplantae; phylum Streptophyta; class Magnoliopsida; order Apiales; family Araliaceae; genus Panax; species Panax quinquefolius. The sequence goes on from CM035165.1 coordinate 91,416,750, forward strand.
ATAATTAGAAATTTATTTATAAAACTTTGTAAAGGCTTCTCCGCCTATTGAAAGAGTTTTTATTACAGGAAGAAATAGGATCTCCAGTTCTGGAGAGAAGATTGAGACTGGATGTAGCAACATACATGAGATGTATGTTGTGAACCAGACAAATCTCAGTGCATTATGTGATTGAATTTTTACTGTTTTGCATATTAATTTCTATTACTGCAAATTAATTATCTAAAAATTCAAAAAGGCCTAAGATAAATTTTTAAATTTGTAATAAACTATTCAACCCCTTTCTAGAATATTATTGGACTTTCAGACACATGATCCATCATCAAACAAAATTAAATATCTAGTGTTCATTAATTGCCCAACACTCAACAAGTTATGTGCTAAACTTGGGACAAAGAAAACATTGTGAAGAAGTCTAACTTGACCATGATTAGTATCGATAGCTACTGTACCTTTCCCTTTAACCTGAATTTGCTTATTGTCTCCAAGTCTAATGTGCTTCCGTTGAGATTCATCAATTTCTTTGAACATTGATCTTGTTCCTAACATATGGTTAGAGCAACCACTGTCCACAAACCAAACACGACTTTCATCTTCGTTAACATTGCAATAGGCCATGAACGGTTATTCTCATCTTTGTTTTCCTCAGCATAGCTTGCTTGATTTTCTTTACTCTTGCAAAAATCATTTATGTCTAGAAACGATTACAAAAGGTGCACCGAGTCCTTTATCTTTGTTTGGCAGAAATCCTCTGTAACCTTTTTTTTTTGCTCAGATTGCCCATCAAATCGACCTACTGCTTTCGGCCATGAAAAATGCATTTGCCATGAAAAGCGTCTTTTGCCACGGAAAAAACTTTTGCCTAAATCCTCTTCAGTAGTTCTTTCCTCTTGAAAAGGTGTTTCCCCCCTTCACTTAAAAATGCATTCTCCTCATTTTTCTCAAGCTGATTTATTTAGTGTTGTTTCATAGCTAGCAAAGAACCCATTAGTTCATCAAATGAAAAAATAGACAAGTCTTTAAATTCCCCGATCGCAGCAACAACATGATCAAATTTTTTAGTCAAGCTCCTTAAAACTTTGGCAACAATAGTTTTATCAGAAATTTCTTCACCATATGACCTCACTTGATTAACAATTGTTGTAGCTCTAGATAAAAAATGTTGGACTGATTCATCGTCTTTCATAAATAAAGTTTCAAATTCACAACGAAAAGATTGGAGTTTCACGGTAATTACCTTTGATGAACCTAGAAACTCATTTTTTAGAGTCATCCAAGCTTCTTTTGAAGTCTCTCGCTTATACTATTTTGAAAAAATGGTGTCATGAAACACTTCTTTGAAAGAAGAACAAAGCTTTTGAATCACTTTTTTGGTTTCTCTATCGTCATCTTCATTATTCATTCTCAACCAAGTTCCAAAGCTCCTGTGATCTGAACAGAGTTTTCATTTTGATGCTCCAAAATTGGTAGCATTCACCTTTGAAAATAGGAATCAAATGTTGAGATGTGTTCATGGAGGTACCATTGGCAGCCATGATAGCAACTCCCAAATGAAAGAACCTAGGATTTGATATCAATTTGTTGGAATATAGATAGGAAGAGAAAAAAAAAGAGCTGAAAAATAAGATAAATATTATGCTGAAAAATAATGTTAGTTGCTTGATTTTTATTCTGAACATAGCAGGCCTTTTATAGGCTTACAATGATAACTGAACTCCTATTAATCTCAACTAAAAAGAGAAAAATCTGGAAAAGATATTAACAACCTAAAGGGTCATGGAACATGACCTTGTTGAAAGAAAAAAAAAACTTTGACTAAAAACAAGCAACAGAAAATGACCAAGTCATATGGCTATGGGATTGACAAACAATGAGATAACATGGTCCTTCAGCACTTTCTCTGGGTGAGAGTATCCATCCTCCTCCTTGTAAACAACATCCAAAATTCGAGTAAGGTTGAGAACCCGAATGACAATCTGCATGGGGACAGCAGTTGGCCTGAGACATTCCTTATTTATATCCTTCCATGAATTTTCAATCCTTTTGAAAAATTCAGACTACTATCTCTTCCTTTGTACCTCCATGCTCCTTCATGTAGCATTCGATCCTCATGAGCAACATGTCCCTTTGTTGTTCCTCCTACAAAGTTTGAGAGCCTTTAGAGAGAATTGAACATACAAGTGACATTAATGCTACGTTTAGATTAAAGAATAGAATAAAGAGTGGAATGATTCATTATATTATAGTTGGAATGAGTTATTCCATATGTTTTCCCTCTTCCAAAGAACCAAACACAATATTTTTCATTCCATATGAATGAGTCATTACATTCTCACCTTCATTACTCCAATACAAACGTATAGCATAAGATCTTTAAGCTTCTGTAAATAAAACTTTCTTGCAACTGGTGTGTAATAACTATGTAAGTGAAGGTATTTTAGGTAATTTCACTTGCACATGATTAGTGTATGATGAAGAGGAAATATTGGAGCCAATATAAACAGTATATACCCTTTAAAGACTAAATTGCCCTTCATTTTGAGTCTTGTGACTTATTCTGACAAGAAATACTAAATCGTCGCCAGGAGATCTTATTTATAGAAACTCAAGCGTAGTAATCTTTAATTTCTTAAAATTAAAATATTAGAAAAAAAGATAAACAAATATTTGCGTTGGATCTTGATTTCAGAAAGTTTAAAATTGACAGTTTATTTCGAACGTCTATAAAATTAAGTTGTATTTATATAGCTGAGAGTTATTGCAACTCTACTATATAAAATACAATTTAATTTTATAAACGCTCAAAATTAACTGTCCATTTTAAACTATCCGAAATCAAAATCCGGTTTTGTGTGTGTTGGATATACGAGTGAATACCTCATGAGTCCTTATGTCATCGATAAGCCGGCCAATTGTGTTTGAAGCAACAAGGCATTGAGGTTTCTTTGCTGCCCAGTCAAATGCCTGAATAGTAGCAACTTCTCCCATGCCCATAATGGATGATATTCCATGCAAGAAATTAGAACCAGTAACTAAAGCATTGGCCATATACTCATCAAATGATGGAACATATTTTTCATGAAACCACTTGGCCTCCAGAAAATGGCACCTCGTGACTTCCTTGAACTAATGTGAGTGATGACAAAATCACGGAATCAAAAAAAAATGTTAATTAGTAGAGATGTAAAATTAATCTGCATAAAGTACGAGAAGATCCCCAGGGGGTTGGAAAGGGGGAATTGTACGTACTTCCTCCAGTTTAAATATATAACTCAAAATTGGGATTAGGATGCCCTCTCCTCTAGTTTCTCTCAATACACATTTAGCGACATAAATATTATATTTAGTGACAAAATAATCATCGAGACAATAAAATTTGCGTCGCTAAAGATTGTGTACGTAAATGTGTATTGAGAGAAATTAGAGGTCAAATTATAATCCTCAAAATTGATAGAATTGGACAATATATTTATAAAAATTATAAACTATCTAAAAAGACTATTGATTACAAAATTAAAGATTCTTTCTTCTTTTTTCTTTTTTCTTTTTAAAAAAAAAGTTTGAATGAATCTCATCAATTTTAGCTTTAAAAAAATCGAATATAAATTTTAAAAAGTCAATTTTGGTCTTATAATTTGGAAGTTATATAGCAGTCAAGTCTTACTGCTTCTTTTGAATACTCAGCCCCATATGATCTTCCTTCCTTGGACAATTCTTTGTTTAGCTCTTGGTAGACATTTAACTTAGCTCTATATAAGAGCTTCATGTAATCTGGAAGTTCCTCAATGGCGCTCATATCCCACCTAACAACAATACATGTACTCATCAGCCTATGCACATTTCATTTCGTTGGTATGATCAAAATAATAAGTAAGGCAAAATGCAATTTATCACGTTTTTACTCTTCAACACTTGTAGTTAAAAATCCCTATAAGTTTGTCCATGACTAATCATCGAGGTACGGTCGGACGCTCGAAATGTGGATCACCTCTCTCAAGAAAGTTTACGCATCCACAAGGGTTGAAATCGAGATCTCTTGCTTAAGCGAGTTAAATCTTAAATTGGTACTGCTTTTTTTAACTATATATTCAATACTAAATTTCAGCCGGAAGATGGTGATCAATGGGCCTTGGGAAAAAAGAATAATAAATTTTAGCATTGGGAAAAAGAGAATAAATTTCAGTCTCTATTAGTTATATTATAAGTTTAATCAAATACATATTCTATATATGCAATCCGAAAGTGCAATATTGTCCATAATATTTGGTATGAAAACACTGTCCCCAGTATAACCCAATATTGACCCTACTAAAGAATTTCGATTTCATTAACTCGGTTGGTACCAACAATGTATAACTTTATGGAGAATGGATAAATTAATATAAAAGCAACCTCATGGTCTGAAAGATTTTAATTATACCCAAGACATTGCATACTTACTTGAGTTCTAATATCATATTAAGTAAGTAATCAACTCATTTTAAAGTTTTTAGACTATTAGAAGAAAATCAACAATGTGTATATCATGCTAATACCACTTCCCTAGAATATATATATATATATATATATATATATATATATATATAAGTTTTTAACTAAAGTGAATGATTTTAAATATTTACAAATTAAGAGAGACTTGAAGAAAATACTATATATTATAGTGATAAATACCTCTGTACTGCATCAGTATAAACTTGGAGTTCTTCGAGTGTTCCGTAAGCATCATATGTATCATCACTAATTGAGAACAAAAGAAGAGTTTTAACTAGCATAAGTCGTGCTTTGGAGTATTGAGGTTCAAAATAGACTGTCAGGGCCCATAAATAGCACTCCACTGATCTGTCCCTGGCATATGGAAGTTTTGACGCAAAGTCCAACTCTTTCCACCACCTACAATACATAGAAAATGATAATGTTTGACTTTTAATTAATCATGTAATTTTGGAAGTTAACTGAATCGTTTTAGTAAATCAATCATTTAGTACTATGCTAAAATGTATATCATATATCTATACTAAACTCTTTGTATCATGTAAATTGGTATCACTCTTAAGTATCTGCATGCATGTCTATAACACTACTAGAATAATGGGCATTGAAATTGATTTTTAGAGACGAAATTTTGAAACCGATTTCTAGCAATTTGATACGGTATTAGAACTGATTTTCCCATGTCAGAAGTAAAAAATTGAGACGGATTTTGAAAGGGCCAGCGTCATCTCAAATTTTAGAGACGGATATTTGAGACGGATGTTCCGTCTCAAATGCAAAAAAATTGGTAGTAAAAATATATACAATAATTTAATATTACTAATATCTTTTTATCAAGTGAATATAATGTATGGTGATTCCTGGGTACATAAATGCATACCTATATATATATATATATACACACACACAACAATTTAATCTTACTAAACTCTTTGTATCATGGATGTATCATTTGTAATTACTTACATGCATGCTTATAAACATATAAACTCTTCATATATATACAATAATTTAATTTAATCTAATCTACATGATGCGTATGCTTTACAAATACCCAATTATCCAATGATTAAGTATCTCATGCAAACCTTTATGTTCCAAAAATATTAAAGAGAATTAAAAGAGACATTATTTTGGAATTGAAAATTACCTCGAGACTTGACATAGTTCCTTCTTGTGCAACATCTGCACTAGATTAAAATCCACCTTTGCAAACTTGAGCAACAATTCATTCTTAGAAGGGTCTTCTTCATAGACAGAGATGTAATATCTGTGTTCAACTCTAGGGATCCCCTTGTGGACTGATTGCTTCAAGGCATACATTACTTGTTTGGCCCAAAAGGGCTTAAATTACTTGACATGGACTCAAGGTTACTTGCTGCAAATGGCAGCGCCTCATCTAGAATATCATCTCCGTGAGTCCTTGCATGTGAAGCTTCATACAAGCTTAGCAAACCGATCACATCTCCGGCAAGGGTCTCCTTGAATTTGCCATTTCCATCTTTGAATTTGTTGAAAACATCTGATACAAACAATTGTATATATAGTATTGGATGGTTAGCATGAATTTTGATTATATCTAAAGATAACAATAATAAGTGGGTAATACCTAAACTCATGAATCCGATTAAGGAGAATTGAAGTTGACACCAACTTCACAGTAGTAAGTTGTATAGTTTTTTATTGTTTCATGTTATATAAAATATTGCATTGATAAGTTATATAACTTTTTATTGCATTAATATAATGGTTAATTCAACATTTTATATAACTCATGCAATGAAACAACTAATCGATTGGATCCTAAACTACTCATGGACAAAACTTAACAAGTGGATAAACTACAAGGGGGTAGTTTTGCACTTTAGTCTTATTTTGCGATATAACTTGTAGATTCAAAAAATGTGAAGCTAAACTCTTTCAACATAAAATGCAACTTATTTCTATAAACTATCCAAGTAAAACGTCTATTTGCAACTGCGTGAAATCCAGAACCCCGTAAGACTTACCAGAAGACATCTTAAAACCATGTTGTCTGAATATTCTGAAGTGAAGGGCAGTGGTGAAAAGGTCATAGTCTTGATCTCCTCCAAAGTTAGCAGGAGCATTAAACATTTGCTCCAACACTTCTTCAATCTCTTTCTCAAAGTGATAGGACACACCTAGGCGTTCGAGTGTGTTAATCAAACTCACTGCTTCTACCAGTTTACTTCCAGCAGCTACTAGCAGCATTGTCCTCACTTCTTCTTTCAAGAGATCAACTTCTTTCACATAATTTTCCTGTATCTGCATATATATATATATATATATTAGCCTTTTTATTTTCCTTACTTTATTCTCGATCTTTTCGAATTTCAAAATTACCCTAACATTATTTAGAGAAGAAATTACAAAATATTAACACTTTATTTTTCTTGAGTTCCAAACATACTCCAATATTCTTTAAAAACAAAATTTATAAAAAATCTATTTATTTATTGCGATAAAACATGTAGATTTTGTTTGCGAATAGATAGAATAATTATGGGAATATGGTAAATACATAGTTATTGTATTTTTTTATTTGTCTTGTGATCTGTCAAAATTACGTCGTTTTAAGCAAATTTATTTTTGATTTCGCTTTTGAGGAGAGAAAGCTGTTTTTTAAACAAATCTGTCAAAACGAGCGTAGTTTTGTGATCGTCAAGATAAATAAAGCATACACTTCGTGTATGTGTATATTGCCTAATAATTATATAATATGTCAATTAACACAAATAGATAACTAATTGGTGTAATACTCATAATAAAAAGCAGACACAATTATATATATAAAAAAAATAAAATAATAAATTCGAATCTAACCTCAGTATCCACAGAGAATGAAGTGAAACGATCTCCCCACAGACAAGGGGGGAAGTTTGCTAATCGGCGAGCACTTGAAAGCTGGTTTTCTACTGAGGCTAACACTTCCATATTGTTATATTCGAATATTGCTATATATGTTGATATACACCGAATAAATGAGAGAGCTATTTATAGAATAAATGAGAGAGCTATTTATGAGTGGGGGGATGTTTGGCATATATTATGTTGCCCTAGCAATAATTCACATGGTAGCACGCCTGTTAGTTTTTTTTTATGAAAAATGATGTATATAATTTTTTATTGTCGGTTAGGTGAAGAAGTATTAGTTGTAATATTTTTGAAGAGATGTGTAATAATTGAGATTTTCCTATAGTTCTTATTAATTACATGTATTGATAAAGTTTATAATTATATAAAGTCCTGTATTGATAGAGTGATATATGTACACCTTAAATTAATTGGTGTGCTATATCAAAGAATTAATAAGAACCCAACTAACATATTTATCATTTGTTTATTTTATTTTATTTTAAAAAAGTCTGAATAATTTTCTATTTTCTTTGAATTTTAAATTTTGTAACTAGATAGACTAATAAACTATATTATAGGTACTTTAATAAAATAGCAAGTTAAATTATATATCATATATTAAGAAAACCAAAGTTTGCCCTTATAATTTTATTTTGTGTTTTAATTTTGATTCAAAATTTTCATAAATTGTATTATAAAATATCTCAAATAAACAAATAATGCTATTTAGTGAAACTACAAAAGGATAACAGATTTAATAGAGTAGTTTAATTCTATATACGGTTGAAATTTAAATTTTGAATAACTTAATGTATACACATATCTTATAAATATGATATATAATAAAATTAAGGTAAAATGGATAATTTATTTTAGATATATAAGAATAATATAATCTCTTTAGTATATTTATTATTTAAGTGTACAATTATCAGTGTGCATATATTAATACTCTTTAGTTATTCATTTCGTATTAATACGTGCCCTTGGTCGGCTCCCTATAATATTCTCTCTCTCTCAACGCCATTATCATATCAATAAAAGCAATCTTACAGTATTTTAGTATTTGTTGTACTGATAACAATTATTGCCATAGTGTGTACCCCTCCATTAATCAAGTCCTAAGAATGTGGCAACTTGTTGATTTTTTTAAAGTTCATTAAATATTTTTAAATTTAAAATTGATGTTAAATTATTTAAAACTATTTTAAGCAAAGAAGTATGACATATTATGTTTTATATTCTCGAGTCTCAACTCTGAAGTTGCCATCAATGATAGCAATAATTGACATGGTAGCTTGGAGGATGTGGCATTTATGCTGGGTTTGTGAGTTTGTAGGAATGAGATGGAAAAGGAAAGTGCAAGATGAGAAAAATTATAGTTTTTCTTTGTTATATTTGTGAGTTTTAGAAAAGAAGGATGAGATGAAATTTTAATTAAATTTTTCTGTGTTTGTGAGTTTAGAAGTAGGGAAGTGAAGAAAAATATTCTTATTTTTAAACTATACTATTATTATATGGGCAAAGGGTCAAAAAATGCGCGATATTTATCCCGATGTTAAAACTGCATCCTAAACTATTTTTTTTTTCAAAAGTACCTTAACGTTACATTTTTTATTTTATTATTATTTTTTTATTTTGAATTTTTAGTATTTTTGTTTTGATTAAATGATATATATTATTTTATTTAGAATATATTTTATTATTTATTTTATTATTTTAATCAAAATAATAAAATAAAATTATTTTGTTAACTAATCAAAACAACTAATTAAATAAAATAAGTTGTATAACATATTTACATCATTTAATCAAAATACTAAAATTCAAAAACATAACATATTTACATCAAATACTAATTAAAAATACTAAAATACTAATTAAAAAATACTAAAAATCAAATTAAAAATACTAAAAATACTAAAATTCAAATTATTTTGTTAATTAATCAAAACAACAAAATTCAAATTACATCATTTTTAATACTAAAATCATAATACTAAATACTAATTGATATAAAATTTTAAATTACTAAAATCATAATACTAAATAATATTTTTTAAAATTCAAAAGCGTAGTATTATGATTATTTTAGTAATTTTAATATTTATTTTAAAATCATATAAATTTAAAAATATTATGATGTAATTTGAATTTTTGAATACATTTTTAAAAATATTATTACATCATCAAATTATAAAATATCTTGTTATGTATAGATTATTACATCATCAAATTATTTATATTATTTATAACATATCTTGTTATGTATAGATTATTACATCATCAAATTTTATATAGTTTAAAAATATTATTTAGTATTATGATTTTAGTAATTTAAAATTTTTATATCAATTAGTATTTAGTATTATGATTTTAGTATTTTAATGATGTAATTTAAATTTTTGTTGTTTTTATTAATTAACAAAATAATTTAAATTTTAGTATTTTTAATTTGATTTTTTAGTATTTATTATTTTTTTAATTAGTATTTTAGTATTATTTTTTAATTAGTATTTGATGTAAATATGTTATGTTTTTAATTTTAGTATTTTGATTAAATGATGTAAATATGTTATACAACTTATTTTATTTAATTAGTTGTTTTGATTAGTTAACAAAATAATTTGAATTTTATTATTTTGATTAAATGATGTAAATATGTTATGTTTTTTTTTTATTTTGAATTTTAGTATTTTTTGTTTTGATTAAATGATATATATTGTTTTATTTAGAATATATTTTATATTTAAGCCTGTCACGTCATCACATTTTAATCCCGTTTGTCTTACATTAGCAGTAGGGAACGCAAGCACGACCAAAAAAATATAACGTTAAGGGTACTTTTGAAAAAGAAAAAAATTAGTTTAAGGTGCAAGTGGGACATCGGGATAAACATCAGGGGCTTTTTTGACCCTTTGCCCATTATTATATTACCCTTACATATATAAATATAAGAAATGATATGATTTAATAATATTGTCTATCTATTAGAATTATTTTACTTAATTTTTTTCCTTTGTTACACACACACACACACACACACACACACACACACACACACACATATATATATATATATATATATATATATATATATATATCGATCGACTTATACTATATTTATTTTTGTTAAATAAGCATACTTGTAATTTGAAAAATAACAAAAATCCATTTCAACAAGAGATTATAAGAATATGAGATCAAACAAAATTAATAATAATAACTTCATCAGTTACATCCCAAGAAGCAAACAAACATAAAGTTTGTTTTTCAAAAGATATAGATTAAATTAAATAAAACAATTAATTTTGCACCAAAATCATATTCAACAACTTAAGTTTATCATTGTCAAAAGTAGAGTTGCAAACAAACCGAACCGTTCGCAAATCGATTCGGTTTGGTTCGGGTTCGAGTTCGAGTTGAGCGTCTAATCCAGTCGAGTTCGCACAAGATGTTTCGTTCGTTTGCTCGATCGAACATGTTTGTGAATCATGTGGTTCGGTTCGCCTATGTTCGCAAATGGTTCGAGTTCGGTTCGACTCGGTAAGTTCGAATTCGAGTTCGGTTCGATTGTTCGAGTTCGATATAGGTTCGAGGAGCACGATTTCTTATATATATGTTCACTTTAAATTGTTTTTAAAATTCTACATATAAATAATTGGTTTTGGTTATTTCATATTAAATTCTAATGTTTGTCTTATCAATAATGGTAAAATTTGTAGTATTTTTTTTATTACTTAAACATTTTTTTGTGTTTTTAATAATTGATTATAAGTAAATATTTTTAATAAATAATAATGTGTACTTCTTCACATCTAAATTTTAATCAAAATAATTTTAGTATTTTCATAAGAATTTTAACAATGATTGTTGGATTATTACAATCTACATCCCTAATAATTTAATAGATTATAAGTTATAACTCATGTCATAAATCACATAAATAAAGTCACTAATCATCATGCAATGACAATTTGACATTAATTTAAAAAATGATACAATCTGATTGCTTACATTTTACGAGTTATTAAAATTGTCAAATCAAGATAGATACCTCAAAGTATCGAAACTTCACTAATAGAGTAATAGTCATTGTATAATTAGTCAATTACTATTTTATATTAACATCAACTATCAATTATATAATTAAAAGTGTAAACTTAACTTTACCGATGTTTGAATTTTTTTAGTGTTACACACTTATAGACTTGCGATGTATATATGTGAGATAGCGAGAGAGAGTGATTGACTAACTTTGATTTATCATTTACACAATTAAGTAATCATATTCACTGTAAAAACTAAAAAATTGTTGAGAAAAGTCCAATTAAACAATATGTCACGGACTTTACGATCTAGTTTCCATGAAATTAAAATGAGTTATTAATTTAAATTAGAATAAACAATTTTAAAAAAAAATTAAACAAAGTAAAAGCTTTGACCCTTTTATCTTAGAATCATAGTTAATTTATTTAGTTTTAAACAATATAATTATGAAAATTATAAACTTTTTATAAAGTAATTCTCAAGATTTATTGTATTCAAAAGTTAATTATCACATCCCTTTTGAATTAAAAATATTTCCTATCGACTTTGAAAATTCATACTTGACTTGATCAATTGATCTTATTACTTATATTTGGTACTAATACATTTAAAGGTTAACAATATTAGTCTATAAATCTATTAGATATTAAATTAATCTAAATCAACTAAATTCACATTATTTTAAATATTAGAATTTTACAATTTCATTATAAAAAATCTTAAATAACTCTTTTTATGAAATAGATAAAATATCGATTGATTGAGGTGGAAGATTTAGATGGGAAATAATATTACTAGTGGAGACCAGTTGAGACTGATGTTGTGAGACATGGATTTCCAAATAGTTGAAAATATGAGTTTGTAATAGACCATAGCCTAGACAGTTGTTGTGATAACAGAACTCAAAGGAAGTCAACAGAAAATAAGTCAAATTGTAAGGGATACATTCATTCAAAACACATTTGATAAGTTCTAAATCAAAAGGAAGTAAAGTAGTTTTCATCTTCCCTAACACGCATTAATTTGTGCCTAATAATTTCTATAAAAATTGACACTCAACCTGTTAGAAATTCTAAGCCAACTTTACAAGGAAAATCAAACAACAAAGCGGTATCATTTGGAGTGGGTGACAGCAGATAGATTATGTTTGAAAAGCATACATTCATCAACAGAAATTCCAGGAGGATGGAGATAAGAATCAACTCTTGGTAACTCTAATGTGGAGGGATGAAGTTGAAGTACATTGACCAGAAACTATTCATCAATGATATATGCTTATGCCTTGACCTTGAATGTATGTGGTGATACTAGTAAGCATGCCAGATAAATCTTTATTAAATTTCATATGAGCATAAAATTCAGACATGAGACTAAGATAGATATGCTTGTCAGAAAATGTAACTAAACAATCCCACCCAATAATTTTGAGTTTTTCAAATAAGTGAAAAACTATTAAGCGTGATTCCACATCCGGTGAAAGATTATGTCTCATGATTCGATATTTAGCTTGGAGTGAAGCGGTAATGAGATGAGGGACTCCATGTGAAAAATGTATTTGAGTGTAAGGAAGTTTTCTTTCGTTTAGATGAATAAGCGATGAGTCATAATGAAGAGAAAGCGAGGAAGCAAAGAGGATGTAATGAAACCATGCAACAACCCAAGACATGAATGTAACATATCAGTAAACTATATATATATGGAAATGATCCCAATATTTGTTTGGTACGGATGAAAAATGGGCAAATAACAAAAAAACACGCCTTCCGCTACCTCTAAAAAAAATTCGGCCTTGCCCACTACATCCATTGGTTCAACTAAGCGTCACGAATCACCCTGCGATTTCTACCTCCATCAACCCCTACGATTTCAACTAAGCGTGTTTCTTCTCTGATTTCTTCCTCCTTCTGCGATTTCTTCTTCAATTAAATCCTCCATCCTCTGGCGATGATTGAAGAAATCTTTGCAACCCCATGCGATTTCTTCTTCAATTAAATCCTCCTATTTCACTGCTGATGCGAAGAACATTCTGCGATAATCTGTAAAGCCTCCATCATCCTCTGCTGCGATACCAAACCTGATAAGCTCCACGGCACGCTTGCATGAGGTGGTCGCCGCCCCGATCGTTTCTAGCACAGTTGTTGGGTGAATTGCTTGCAACACCTTAACCCCTCGCCTATATGTAGACGGTAATTTTGGTACAATTACTCGCGTTCGGAATTCTGCGTTGAATGGACACCAACGACACCTTGACCCCTCGCTTATATTGAAGCGGTAATCTCGGTACAATCGACGATTGATGCGGTGAAGGCATACACACAACTATGAATTGTTGTATGATAAGTCAAATTGAATCTCAAAGAAATAACTAAGAAAATACTTAGGAATTCTTCAAAGAACCAAAAGTAGAGAATAACCTCACAAATATATTGAATAATGAATAATGATAATGTATTTGATTACATTAACAGACCTCTATTTATACTCAAAACAATCCAAATCCTAATAACAATAGGAACAAATTATTCTAATCCTAATAGGAATTACAAACCATAACCCTAATTTCTAAGTAGAAATCAATTTGGAAAAGAAATTCCTATTTCTATAAAACAATAGAAACCTTATTTAGAATGTAAATCTAAAGCTGGAAAGAAATCCTAATTATAATAGAATTTGATAAGTATCTGGAAAATAAATCCTAAAAATTAGGCTAATAGAATATGCCTAATATTTTAGGAAACAAAATCTTTTCCTAAAATCTCAAAATCCTTGCCACGTTAGGATCTTTTTTAGCGTGAAACTTGCTTCTTTCCTTTGCATGTAATCGATTATTTAAAGTTATAAAGACCCACATAATACTAGCTACATGTGAATAACTTGGCGATCGAGGATTGTATCATTCCCTCCTCTTCAAAAGGATTTGTCCTCAAATCGGCCCATCGTCTTCAAAAATGATTCAACCAAAAAATTGTTCCTACATAAAAACAAACTAAGTTAGTAGCATCAAACCAATCATAATGCCAAAACTCGACTTGCAAATGACATATATAAGCAACAAAAACTCCAACTCCGCTAAGAACATAACAATGCTGAAAACTTCTCTCCCGAATTGACAATTTGTAGACCAGTTAATCCCGAACACTAATTATATATATAAACTAATCTACTATCTATTAAAATAATCATGAATGCAAAGTAAGAAAGAATATGAAAAGTCTTATATCCTCACGGATCAAAAAATCGTCACATAAAACTCTTCGTGTGGTAGATTCTCCCGAGACGCAATTCACGGATCAAAATTGATATAATGATCTCAATCCTTGGCGAGAAACACATTAAATCGATGCACACTGGATCAAATATCAATACTTGAAATTTGTCATATTTCTCGCATGAAACTCTCTTTAATTCTGGATTAAACACAAAGCGAACAAATCAATAAGTTCCTTTTGTCTAATCACAAAGAAATTAAATAAACCAAAATCATATGCATAGTCTACTAAAACAATATTCAAAACACTTCCACTGTAGATGTCTTATGCATTGAGCGGGATGAGCTGCGGGATCCATGCTTCCCTCGATGAATATGATCCTATCACGAATCTGCAAAACACAACCAACCTCCTCATTCCATTGACATTAATCTGATAAAGAACAAATAATGTTATCAATGGAGTAAAAGGTCACAATCATAAGTTAAAAATTGATAGCATATCGACGATGATCACAAACAAACTCTACACATGCTAAACAATTTCCCAAAATGTTGACAAAAATGGGAATATCATCGAAAAGAGAATAACAAATTTTCCCATGAAAAAATGCAAAATATAATTCAACAATTCCATGGAAGTATACGATGCCTTAGCTAATCCAAGTGAACTAACTACACATGCAAATAACTCATCTCTCAAACCATCTTGATGATAAACATTTCTTGAATCGAACCATATGATAACAAATCATGCAATGAAGATTGCTCCAAGCGAAACAACATGATTACTACCATTGTTAACTAACGACAATTCATGTAAAGATTGACTAGCATGAAACCCTAAGTCAATATCTAGACAACAAAACCTAGAATTAATTTCATGCAAGTAAACACATCGAGAGCGAGAATATATATCATGATCATAAACTAACTCAACAGATATCAAGTATCCACCATAATTTATGATATAGATGATTCTACCCACAAAATAGCTAACAACAAATCCAATGGAAGAATGCAAAACATGTTTTAAATAACACATGAAAAACACTAGATGCATCAGTTAATCTAACTGAAATAACTAACCACCTATATAACTCACATGCGAAAATAATTTTCCATTTATCACAATCTCTCGTGCTAAATTGATTAGGCATTATCATCACATGATCATTATCACATGTAGATAAAACATAAGAACTATGCAATTTATCAAACATATTATCTAAATATTGAAAAGAATAACGATACTTGTTTACCAATTCAAAATCAACGAACAAACTCGTTATCCCATCCTCCTTAGATACTATGATCTCATAATCAACACATGAACTCATGTCTTGTCTCACGATACCCACTTTCACCAACTCTCCAACCCACCTTGGTAACTCCGTCGTCTCCTCGGGAATACTATCAGCTGATCGGTACGGAATGATAGTTCCGGGGTATTTCATCAACAACCTGTACAAGAGACAAAACAAAACTAGACAAAGAAGAATCATTAGTGTTAGTATTCAAAAGCGCCGTCTTGTACGAATGTACAGTCATTGGCTTTTCAAAATATAACTCACTTTTCAACTCACTCTCTTTTTCATAGTCACATATTTCTTCTTTCTCTTCTTTATGCTCACCCTCTCGTTTGTTTTTCTCTCATTTGTTTTCAAGGTCACTCTCATTCTCTTTATTCTCAATCTCTCTTTTCTTTTCATTCTCACTCCTTTCAATTTTTTCTTTAACATTATCAATCTTTTGAACAATTTCTTTTTGTCGATCTTTTCCACATGTATTTCCTTGTACGAACTCATCTTCTTGATTACTTTTTTCGGATGTTCACCATCTTGCTTTAGATCATGGATTTCATCTTGAACACTCGAACCCAATAACTCTCCTTGGACTGCATATTCTATAATTTCTTCCACCTCCTTAAAGCTCTCATTGATGTCTTCTCTTAAGTTCTTGGATGCCTTAAGAGTGTCTTGGGGTTGTCTCCAATGTGAATCCTCTTTGTTTCCATGTCCGCGAACCCTCATATCATCTTCTAATGTAGATCTCCTTGAAGGTTGCTCTACATATTTTTTAGATGTATACTCATCCCTCCAATCACACTGTACTGGAGCAAACCGCTTTCTCATTGCTGTTTTTAATTCTGCCCATGTCTCGAACGGACGCTCCCCATGTTTTTGTTTGCTAAGTTGCCACCATATAATTGTATGATCGGAGAACTCTTGAACTGCCCGTCTGACCTTCCTCCTCTCAGAGTAATCATGACAGTGAAATTCTCGCTCCATTTTTCTCTCCCATCTCAGATATGCCTCTGTATCAATATTTCCTTGGAAAGTATTCCTTCGAGACCCATAAGAACTTTCATAATTGTAGCCATACATGTTTGCTGTAAAACAAAGGTTAGTAGATAAAAATTTTCCTCACACACTCCCTTACGTATTTCGCTCAAATAATGATGAATCACTCGTGTATCGCTCAAATTTGGCTTTTACCCTCTAATAATCTTACACTCTTGCCTTTTACCTCTAATATTCTCTCTAATAGGTTCTTCTTGAATTCCCCTAGCAAAATTCTTGATTTTACTAATCAATTCAAAATTACTTATCATGAAACAAATATATAGATGGTGTAACTATTAGAATACCACAAAAATCACCGATCGATTGTCTTGTACTCCTCTTGTAGGCTTCAGACTCGTAAATTGTAGCTCCGTTTTAGAATTGATGATGATGGAACGGTATGAACTCTTGGTTGGAATTTGATGATTTGATGGTGTGCTACAAATTGGGTTAGCACAATAGAATATGAATTTTTTTTTTTTTTTTTTTTGCAATATATATTTCGACAAAAAATTAAAGATAAGTAACTTGCTAGAAAGGCTTAGCTCTGATACCAAATGATAAGCTCCACTAAGACGCTTTGCGTGAGGTGGTCGCCGCTCCGATCGTTTTATACACGGTTGTTGGGTGAATTGCTTGCAACACCTTAACCCCTTGCCTATATGTAGACGGTAATTTTGGTACAATTACTCGCGTTTGGAATTCTGCGTTGAATGGACACCAACGACACCTTGACCCCTCGCTTATATTGAAGCGGTAATCTCGGTACAATCGACGATTGATGCGGTAGAAGACACCACACACAACTATGAATTGTTGTATGATAAGTCAAATTGAATCTCAAAGAAATAACTAAGAAAAATACTTAGGAATTCTTCAAAGAACCAAAAGTAGAGAATAACCTCACAAATATATTGAATAATGAATAATGATAATGTATTTGATTACATTAACTTAGACCTCTATTTATACTACTCAAAACAATCCAAATCCTAATAACAATAGGAACAAATTATTCTAATCCTAATAGGAATTACAAACCATAACCCTAATTTCTAAGTAGAAATCAATTTGGAAAAGAAATTCCTATTTCTATAAAACAATAGAATTTGATAAGTATTACGGAAAATAAATTCCTAAAAATCTAAAGCTGGAAAGAAATCCTAATTATAATAGAATTTGATAAGTATACGGAAAATAAATCCCTAAAAATTAGGCTAATAGAATATGCCTAATATTTTAGGAAACAAAATCTTTTTCCTAAAATCCCAAAATCCTTGCCACGTTAGGATCTTTTGCCGTGTGAAACTTGCTTATTTCCTTTGCATGTAATCTGATTATGTAAAGTTATAAAGACCCACATAATACTAGCTACATGTGAATAACTTGCTGATCAAAATTGTATCAAAACCCTGATGCGATTTCTTCTTCGAGCGAATCCCTCATCCTCTGCTGCGATAATCTGTAAAGCCTCCCTCTTGCTGCGAAAACCAAACCCACTGTCGATTTCGATTTCGAGCGAATCCTATAAACCAAACCCTCCTTTGTGTCCGACTGGCGATTTCTCCTTTGTGTCCGACTGGCAATTTTGAATGAGATATCAAGTACACCTCTTTCCCTCTTAACTCCAATCCAATCTAATCCTCGGATCCTCTCAATTCGGGTAACTTTTGATCAATTTAGATTTTATTTTGTAAAGCGTAATTTTTATGTTTTAGTAATTTCATTATTGTTGCTTGTGTGCCCTCAATTTCATATACATTTGAATAAGTATGAGATTGTTGATTAATTTTTGTTTTATCGAAACCAATTGTTATATGAATGATCAATTGTAGAAATTTGTTATGTATTGAAGCAAATTGTGTATTTCTAGTTGGTATCCGCTAGTTGAACCAATTGTGTATTCTCGAGAAATCTGAGGACCCTTCCGATTGGAATTTTAGCTTTACCATCAATTTCGTGTGTTGCAAAAGGCGTTAAGGATCCTGGGTTAGGTTTGTTGGTATTGTTTTACATTGGCTTCGACATTGTCCTTGTTGTGTGCATACATATAGGATTGTTAACTTTTGTTGTATATAGTGAGAAGAAACAAAGTTTTTTTATCAAGTAAAGTAGAGTTATCCGATAGTTCTTGTTCTATTGATTACTAGAAGTTTACTTGTGTAAAAAAATTAAATTCCCACTTTTTTACTTATGACAAATGTATGCTCTCTTGGTTTGTTGCATCGTATGTGGTACAATTTTGTTGTTATAGTTAATGTCTTCAGAGTGTTCAACTATGGTTGTGTAAACCGTCTTACAAACTTTTGTTATCGACTAGCAAAATACAATGCAAAGCTATTTGAAAAACAACCATCACACACAATTGTGAGAGGAGCACATCTTTGTCGATTCTTGGCCGGTTTTTAGTCGTGTAGTGTACTCCTTTTACAAGTGCCCTTTTTCTCAATAAGAGATGTAATAGATCCCTTGTTCCGATCTTGCTTTGAAAATTATATGGAATCTTGGTTTAATAAAAAGTTGAAGAAGAAATTACGATTCCTAAACTAGGAGAATGGAGAAAAGGTAGTAAACAAGTGAGATAACATATTGAAGGGAAAGGAAAAGTACTTGGAGAGTGTCATAGCCTTCTCGCGCATTTGTTGTACAAAGCGACGGTTATGAAAGCTTCTCCCGGCCACATCCGAATGGAAATCTTTCGAGGGGTAAGACAATCTAGTACTTTTCCCATCCTTAAAAAGAGCATATCCAAAAACTTCTTGAGCATCAATCTTATCTACACAATCTGCACCAAAATAAATGTGAATTGCGTGTTCCAAATGTTTGTACTCTCATTCAAAGGCGTAGGTGACAAGACGGTAGCGTTGTTACGGTACCATGGCGAGTCATGGCGGTAGCCGACTGCCTGGACGCCTAGGCGATAAGGCGACCGCCATGGCGTCCGTAAGGCGACAAGTCATTTACAATGTGCAATTTATATATTATTTATTTTACTTAACAAGTATATTGGCAATAAAATTTTATATACATTAAAACTCAAAATATAACACTATGGAATAACATTTTAAAGGCATAATTATGTAAATACTTATCAATAACAATCCAAAAATAACACATTTGATATTAAAAATTAATAAAAGAAATGAAGAATTCAACAAACACCACATAGAAAATAAAGTTGCAACCAACCACCACAAATATGTAGTCTAATAACTAATAAAACACCACCATAGCAAGCCAAAATAATGTTTAGACTCTCTACACTAGTCTAGACTCTAGAAACATCATTCAATCAAAATCATCATAGAAAAGGTCATCTCCATTTCTTCCACAAGAACTACTCTCATTCAAAGGCGTAAGTGGTGGTCTTTCTCCAAAATCATCCTCCTTATCTTCATCATCATTTGGAATTCTCTCCTCTTCATCAACTTCATTATCGAAGTCGAAATCTATCAACCTTGATTACCTTGAAGTTGAACCACCGCCACGTCGAGAGTATGTCATTAGATTATTATTAGTATTAGCACGAGCACTTCTTGATGCCCGAATGACATTTTTTCCCACAAAGTATACATTGCACGACATCCTTATTACTTAAATCCGGCCAATATCCATATTTCCAACCCGGATCGTTCGATCGTCCGAACCGGATTTGAAAATCTAAGTGATCTATCAAACGTATTTATATAAATATCAATTGTGAAACTATAAATTTAATTTGTCATACTTAGACACCGAGGCTACGGAGATATTCCTCTTAAGTAAGGAAATCGGACCATACGATTTCTCAAAGTACTAAGTGACTTTATAACCAGTCACATAATAGATAAAATATTATCATATATTCTCTTAGTTAGACAAATATATTTGTTATATAAAGTTTTGTTTAACTGATTAAATTATTATACTTGAGAATTATTGTTTAAATTGATTTATTCATTTAATCACAAGTATTTGAACATAAATTCATTCATAAAAAACTTGTTAGAGCTATCTTAAATTAAATTTGCTTAAATCCATAGAAACACATTCTTTATTATAAAGAATAAATAATTTTTTATAAAGTTGCATTAAATTATTTATTTACTTTTACGTAAGCATCTTTTAACTAACACTTCAATTGCTTTATTTGCTTATTCAAGAATCACTTTTCACACAAAATATAAAAGTTATTTAAATTTTTATAATTGTGCATAATTTACTTATTCGCTTATATAGAAGCATTATTTAATCAAAGCATAAATTACTATATGCTTATAAAGAAGCATATTTTTTTAAGTACAAAAGTCTTTGAAACTTTTATAAATATATTTGCTTTTATTGATATCTACTTATTTAAGAAGCACATTCTTTGTAAAATCATTTGTAAAAAGAGAAAGTTAGAGTTAGTTTATTTTATGTAGCTATGAGAAAAATGAGTAATTCTCCACCAAGACCAGAGTTTTAAAGAGGACAGCTGGAAATTGGGTCTCTAGTGAACTTGTGAGGTGAAGAAGAGGCTGTTGTTTCAAGACCAGCTCATAGAATAGAACTAAACTCAAAAGAAATACAACTAAACTTGAGGAGGAGCTGAGAACTTGTTGTCCAAGATAGAATAGTTGAGAATAATTAGAAATTTATTTATAAAACTTTGTAAAGGCTTCTCCGCCTATTGAAAGAGTTTTTATTACAGGAAGTAATAGGATCTCCAGTTCTAGAGAGGAGATTGAGACTGGATGTAGCAACATACATGAGATGTATGTTGTGAACCAGACAAATCTCAGTGCATTATGTGATTGAATTTTTACTGTTTTGCATATTAATTTCTATTACTGCAAATTAATTATCTAAAAATTCAAAAAGGCCTAAGATAAATTTTTAAATTTGTAATAAACTATTCAACCCCTTTCTAGAATATTATTGGACTTTCAGACACATGATCCATCATCAAACAAAATTAAATATCTAGTGTTCATTAATTGCCCAACACTCAACAAGTTATGTGCTAAACTTGGGACAAAGAAAACATTGTGAAGAAGTCTAACTTGACCATGATTAGTATCGATAGCCATTTGTACATTTCCCTTTAACTTCGAATTTGCTTATTGTCTCCAAGTCTAATGTGCTTCCGTTGAGATTCATCAATTTCTTTGAACATTGATCTTGTTCCTAACATATGGTTAGAGCAACCACTGTCCACAAACCAAACACGACTTTCATCATCGTTAACATTGCAATAGGCCATGAACGGTTATTCTCATCTTTGTTTTCCTCAGCATAGCTTGCTTGATTTTCTTTACTCTTGCAAAAATCATTTATGTCTAGAACGATTACAAAAGGTGCACCAGAGTCCTTTATCTTTGTTTCTGCAGAAATCCTCTGTAACCTTTTTTTTTGCTCAGATTGCCCATCAAATCGACCTCTGCTCCGGCCATGAAAAATGCATTTGCCATGAAAAACGTCTTTTGCCACGGAAAAAACTTTTGCCTCGTCCTCTTCCTGTAGTTCTTTCCTCTTGAAAAGGTGTTTCCCCCTTCACTTAAAATGCATTCTCCTCATTTTTCTCAACTGATTTATTTAGTGTTGTTTCATAGCTAGCAAAGAACCCATTAGTTCATCAAATGAAAAAATAGACAAGTCTTTAAATTCCCCGATCGCAGCAACAACATGATCAAATTTTTTAGTCAAGCTCCTTAAAACTTTGGCAACAATAGTTTTATCAGAAATTTCTTCACCATATGACCTCACTTGATTAACAATTGTTGTAGCTCTAGATAAAAAATGTTGGACTGATTCATCGTCTTTCATAAATAAAGTTTCAAATTCACAACGAAAAGATTGGAGTTTCACGGTAATTACCTTTGATGAACCTAGAAACTCATTTTTTAGAGTCATCCAAGCTTCTTTTGAAGTCTCTGCTTATACTATTTTGAAAAAAATGGTGTCATGAAACACTTGCTGAAAGAAGAACAAAGCTTTTGAATCACTTTTTTTGGTTTCTCTATCGTCATCTTCGTATTCATTCTCAACCAAGTTCCAAAGCTCCTGTGATCTGAACAGAGTTTTCATTTTGATGCTCCAAAATTGGTAGCATTCACCTTTGAAAATAGGAATCAAATGTTGAGATGTGTTCATGGAGGTACCATTGGCAGCCATGATAGCAACTCCCAAATGAAAGAACCTAGGATTTGATATCAATTTGTTGGAATATAGATAGGAAGAGAAAAAAAAAGAGCTGAAAAATAAGATAAATATTATGCTGAAAAATAATGTTAGTTGCTTGATTTTTATTCTGAACATAGCAGGCCTTTTATAGGCTTACAATGATAACTGAACTCCTATTAATCTCAACTAAAAAGAGAAAAATCTGGAAAAGATATTAACAACCTAAAGGGTCATGGAACATGACCTTGTTGAAAAAAAAAAAAAACTTTGACTAAAAACAAGCAACTGAAAATGACCAAGTCATATGGCTATGGGATTGACAAACAATGAGATAACATGGTCCTTCAAAGCACTTTCTCTGGGTGAGAGTATCCATCCTCCTCCTTGTAAACAACATCCAAAATTCGAGTAAGGTTGAGAACCCGAATGACAATCTGCATGGGGACAAAGTGATTGGCACGAGACATTCCTTATTTATATCCTTCCATGAATTTTCAATCCTTTTGAAAAATTCACCTACTATCTCTTCCTTTGTACCTCCATGCTCCTTCGTGTAGCATTCAATCCACAGTAGCAACATGTCCCCTTTGTTGTTCCTCCTACAAAGTTTGAGAGCCTTTAGAGAGAATTGAACATACAAGTGACATTAATGCTACGTTTGGATTAAAAGAATAGAATAAAGAGTGGAATGATTCATTATATTATAGTTGGAATGAGTTATTCCATATGTTTTCCTCTTCAAAGAACCAAACACAATATTTTTCATTCCATATGAATGAGTCATTACATTCTCACCTTCATTACTCCAATACAAACGATATAGCATAAGATCTTTAAGCTTACGTAAATAAAACTTTCTTGCAACGGTGTGTAATAACTATGTAAGTGAAGGTATTTTAGGTAATTTCACTTGCACATGATTAGTGTATGATGAAGAGGAAATATTGGAGCCAATATAAACAGATATACCCTTTAAAGACTAAATTGCCCTTCATTTTGAGTCTTGTGACTTATTTCGACAAGAAATACTAAATCGTCGCTTGGAGATCTTATTTATAGAAACTCAAGCGTAGTAATCTTTAATTTCTTAAAATTAAAATATTAGAAAAAAGATAAACAAATATTTATGTTGGATCTTGATTTGAGAAAGTTTAAAATTGACGGTTTATTTGAACGTCTATAAAATTAAGTTGTATTTTATATAGCTGAGAGTTATTGCAACTCTACTATATAAAATACAATTTAATTTTATAAACGCTCAAAATTAACTGTCCATTTTAAACTATCCGAAATCAAAATCCGGTTTTTGTGTGTTTGGATATACGAGTGAATACCTCATGAGTCCTTATGTCATCGATAAGCCGGCCAATTGTGTTTGAAGCAACAAGGCATTGAGGTTTCTTTGCTGCCCAGTCAAATGCCTGAATAGTAGCAACTTCTCCCATGCCCATAATGGATGATATTCCATGCAAGAAATTAGAACCAGTAACTAAAGCATTGGCCATATACTCATCAAATGATGGAACATATTTTTCATGAAACCACTTGGCCTCCAGAAAATGGCACCTCGTGACTTCCTTGAACTAATGTGAGTGATGACAAAATCACGGAATCAAAAAAAAATGTTAATTAGTAGAGATGTAAAATTAATCCGCATAAAGTACGAGAAGATCCCCAGGGGTTGGAAAGGGGAATTGTACGTTCTTCCTCCAGTTTAAATATATAACTCAAAATTGGGATTAGGATGCCCTCTCTCTCTAGTTTCTCTCAATACACATTTAATGACATAAATATTATATTTAGTGACAAAATAATCATCGAGACAATAAAATTTGCGTCGCTAAAGATTGTGTACGTAAATGTGTATTGAGAGAAATTAGAGGTCAAATTATAATCCTCAAAATTGATAGAATTGGACAATATATTTATAAAAATTATAAACTATCTAAAAAGACTATTGATTACAAAATTAAAGATTCTTTCTTCTTTTTTCTTTTTTTTTTTTAAAAAAAAAGTTTGAATGAATCTCATCAATTTTAGCTTTAAAAAAATCGAATATAAATTTTAAAAAGTCAATTTTGGTCTTATAATTTGGAAGTTATATAGCAGTCAAGTCTTACTGCTTCTTTTGAATACTCAGCCCCATATGATCTTCCTTCCTTGGACAATTCTTTGTTTAGCTCTTGGTAGACATTTAACTTAGCTCTATATAAGAGCTTCATGTAATCTGGAAGTTCCTCAATGGCGCTCATATCCCACCTAACAACAATACATGTACTCATCAGCCTATGTACATTTCATTTCGTTGGTATGATCAAAATAATAAGTAAGGCAAAATGCAATTTATCACGTTTTTACTCTTCAACACTTGTAGTTAAAATCCCTATAAATTTGTCCATGACTAATCATCTGAGGGAATGCGATTGGACGTCAAATGTGGATCACCTCTCTCAAGAAAGTTTGCCGCATCCACAAGGGTTGAAATCGAGATCTCTTGCTTGCTTAGAGTTAAATCTTAAATTGGGCTGTTTTTTTTTTTAACTATATATTCAATACTAAATTTCAGCCGGAAGATGGTGATCAGTGGGCCTTGGGAAAAAAAGAATAATAAATTTTAGCATTGGGAAAAAAGAGAATAAATTTCAGTCTCTATTAGTTATATTATAAGTTTAATCAAATACATATTCTATATATGCAATCCGAAAGTGCAATATTGTCCATAATATTTGGTATGAAAACACTGTCCCCAGTATAACCCAATATTGACCCTACTAAAGAATTTCGATTTCATTAACTCGGTTGGTACCAACAATGTATAACTTTATGGAGAATGGATAAATTAATATAAAAGCAACCTGCGGTCTGAAAGATTTTAATTATACCCAAGACATTGCATACTTAGAGTTCTAATATCATGTTAAGTAAGTAATCAACTCATTTTAAAGTTTAGACTATTAGAAGAAAGCATCAACAATGTATATCACGCTAATACCACTTCCCTGTATTATATATATATATATATATATATATATATATATATATATATATAAGTTTTTAACTAAAGTGAATGATTTTAAATATTTACAAATTAAGAGAGACTTGAAGAAAATACTATATATTATAGTGATAAATACCTCTGTACTGCATCAGTATAAACTTGGAGTTCTTCGAGTGTTCCGTAAGCATCATATGTATCATCACTAATTGAGAACAAAAGAAGAGTTTTAACTAGCATAAGTCGTGCTTTGGAGTATTGAGGTTCAAAATAGACTGTCAGGGCCCATAAATAGCACTCCACTGATCTGTCCCTGGCATATGGAAGTTTTGACGCAAAGTCCAACTCTTTCCACCACCTACAATACATAGAAAATGATAATGTTTGACTTTTAATTAATCATGTAATTTTGGAAGTTAACTGAATCGTTTTAGTAAATCAATCATTTAGTACTATGCTAAAATGTATATCATATATCTATACTAAACTCTTTGTATCATGTAAATTGGTATCACTCTTAAGTATCTGCATGCATGTCTATAACACTACTAGAATAATGGGCATTGAAATTGATTTTTAGAGACGAAATTTTGAAACCGATTTCTAGCAATTTGATACGGTATTAGAACTGATTTTCCCATGTCAGAAGTAAAAAATTGAGACGGATTTTGAAAGGGCCAAAATTATCTCAAATTTTAGAGAGCGGATATTTGAGACGGATGTTAAAATCGTCTCAAATGCAAAAAATTAGTAGTGAAAATATATACAATAATTTAATATTACTAATATCTTTTATCAAGTGAATATAATGTATGGTGATTCCATACCTATATACATAATATATATATATATATATATATATATATACACACATATAACAATTTAATCTTACTAAACTCTTTGTATCATGGATGTATCATTTGTAATTACTTACATGCATGCTTATAAACATATAAACTCTTCATATATATACAATAATTTAATTTAATCTAATCTACATGATGCGTATGCTTTACAAATACCCAATTATCCAATGATTAAGTATCTCATGCAAACCTTTATGTTCCAAAAATATTAAAGAGAATTAAAAGAGACATTATTTTGGAATTGAAAATTACCTCGAGACTTGACATAGTTCCTTCTTGTGCAACATCTGCACTAGATTAAAATCCACCTTTGCAAACTTGAGCAACAATTCATTCTTAGAAGGGTCTTCTTCATAGACAGAGATGTAATATCTGTGTTCAACTCTAGGGATCCCTTGTGGACTGATTGCTTCAAGGCATACATTACTTGTTTGGCCCAAAAGGGCTTAAATTACTTGACATGGACTCAAGGTTACTTGCTGCAAATGGCAGCGCCTCATCTAGAATATCATCTCCGTGAGTCCTTGCATGTGAAGCTTCATACAAGCTTAGCAAACCGATCACATCTCCGGCAAGGGTCTCCTTGAATTTGCCATTTCCATCTTTGAATTTGTTGAAAACATCTGATACAAACAATTGTATATATAGTATTGGATGGTTAGCATGAATTTTGATTATATCTAAAGATAACAATAATAAGTGGGTAATACCTAAACTCATGAATCCGATTAAGGAGAATTGAAGTTGACACCAACTTCACAGTAGTAAGTTGTATAGTTTTTATTGTTTCATGTTATATAAAATATTACATTAATAAGTTATATAACTTTTTATTGCATTAATATAATGGGTAATGCAACATTTTATATGACTCATGCAATGAAACAACTAATCGATTGGATCCAAAACTCATGGACAAAACGTAACAAGTGGATAAACTACAAGGGGATAGTTTTGCACTTTAGTCTTATTTTGCTATATAATTTGTAGATTCAAAAAATGTGAAGCTAAACTCTTTCAACATAAAATACAACTTATTTCTATAAACTATCCAAATAAAACGTCTATTTGCAACTGCGTGAAATCCAGAACCCCGTAAGACTTACCAGAAGACATCTTAAAACCATGTTGTCTGAATATTCTGAAGTGAAGGGCAGTGGTGAAAAGGTCATAGTCTTGATCTCCTCCAAAGTTAGCAGGAGCATTAAACATTTGCTCCAACACTTCTTCAATCTCTTTCTCAAAGTGATAGGACACACCTAGGCGTTCGAGTGTGTTAATCAAACTCACTGCTTCTACCAGTTTACTTCCAGCAGCTACTAGCAGCATTGTCCTCACTTCTTCTTTCAAGAGATCAACTTCTTTCACATAATTTTCCTGTATCTGCATATATATATATATATATATATATATATATATATTAGCCTTTTTATTTTCCTTACTTTATTCTCGATCTTTTCGAATTTCAAAATTACCCTAACATTATTTAGAGAAGAAATTACAAAAATATTAACACTTTATTTTTCTTGAGTTCCAAACATACTCCAATATTCTTTAAAAACAAAATTTATAAAAAATCTATTTATTTATTGCGATAAAACATGTAGATTTTTTGTTGCGAATAGATAGAATAATTATGGGAATGGTATTATAATACATAGTTGTGTATGTTTTATTTGTATGAGTCTCATCAAAATTAAATGCGTTTTAGCAAATTTATTTTTGATTTTCTGCTTTAGGAGGAGAGAAAGCTGTTTTTTAAACAAATCACAAACGACGTAGTTTTGACAGATCACAAGATAAATAAAACATACACAATTTATGTATTTAACCATATTGCTTAATAATTATATAATATGTCAATTAACACAAATAGATAACTAATTGGTGTAATACTCATAATAAAAAGCAGACACAATTATATATATAAAAAAATAAAATAATAAATTGAATCTAACCTCAGTATCCACAGAGAATGAAGTGAAACGATCTCCCCACAGACAAGGGGAAGTTTGCTAATCGGCGAGCACTTGAAAGCTGGTTTTCTACTGAGGCTAACACTTCCATATTGTTATATTCGAATATTGCTATATATGTTGATATACACCGAATAAATGAGAGAGCTATTTATAGAATAAATGAGAGAGCTATTTATGAGTGGGGGGATGTTTGGCATATATTATGTTGCCCTAGCAATAATTCACATGGTAGCACGCCTGTTAGTTTTTTTTTATGAAAATGATGTATATAATTTTTATTGTCAGTTAGGTGAAGAAGTATTAGTTGTAATATTTTTGAAGAGATGTGTAATAATTGAGATTTTCCTATAGTTCTTATTAATTACATGTATTGATAAAGTTTATAATTATATAAAGTCCTGTATTGATAGAGTGATATATGTACACCTTAAATTAATTGGTGTGCTATATCAAAGAATTAATAAGAACCCAACTAACATATTTATCATTTGTTTATTTTATTTTATTTTAAAAAAGTCTGAATAATTTTCTATTTTCTTTGAATTTTAAATTTTTGTAACTAGATAGACTAATAAACTATATTATAGGTACTTTAATAAAATAGCAAGTTAAATTATATATCATATATTAAGAAAACCAAAGTTTGCCCTTATAATTTTATTTTGTGTTTTAATTTTTGATTCAAAATTTTCATAAATTGTATTATAAAATATCTCAAATAAACAAATAATGCTATTTAGTGAAACTACAAAAGGATAACAGATTTAATAGAGTAGTTTAATTCTATATACGGTTGAAATTTAAATTTTGAATAACTTAATGTATACACATATCTTATAAATATGATATATAATAAAATTAAGGTAAAATGGATAATTTATTTTAGATATATAAGAATAATATAATCTCTTTAGTATATTTATTATTTAAGTGTACAATTATCAGTGTGCATATATTAATACTCTTTAGTTATTCATTTCGTATTAATACGTGCCCTTGGTCGGCTCCCTATAATATTCTCTCTCTCAACGCCATTATCATATCAATAAAAGCAATCTTACAGTATTTTAGTATTTGTTGTACTGATAACAATTATTGCCATAGTGTGTACCCCTCCATTAATCAAGTCCTAAGAATGTGGCAACTTGTTGATTTTTTTAAAGTTCATTAAATATTTTTAAATTTAAAATTGATGTTAAATTATTTAAAACTATTTTAAGCAAAGAAGTATGACATATTATGTTTTATATTCTCGAGTCTCAACTCTGAAGTTGCCATCAATGATAGCAATAATTGACATGGTAGCTTGGAGGATGTGGCATTTATGCTGGGTTTGTGAGTTTGTAGGAATGAGATGGAAAAGGAAAGTGCAAGATGAGAAAAAATTATAGTTTTTCTTTGTTATATTTGTGAGTTTTAGAAAAGAAGGATGAGATGAAATTTTAATTAAATTTTTCTGTGTTTGTGAGTTTAGAAGTAGGGAAGTGAAGAAAAAATATTCTTATTTTTAAACTATACTATTATTATATGGGCAAAGGGTCAAAAATGCCCCTGATATTTATCCCGATGTTCCACTTGCATCCTAAACTATTTTTTTTTTCAAAAGTACCCTTAACGTTACATTTTTTTATTTTATTATTATTTTTTTTATTTTGAATTTTTAGTATTTTTTGTTTTGATTAAATGATATATATTATTTTATTTAGAATATATTTTATTATTTATTTTATTATTTTAATCAAAATAATAAAATAA
The DNA here is from genome assembly GCA_020205615.1 of Panax quinquefolius. Classification (NCBI taxonomy): domain Eukaryota; kingdom Viridiplantae; phylum Streptophyta; class Magnoliopsida; order Apiales; family Araliaceae; genus Panax; species Panax quinquefolius. The sequence goes on from CM035165.1 coordinate 91,447,460, forward strand.
AATTATTTTGTTAACTAATCAAAACAACTAATTAAATAAAATAAGTTGTATAACATATTTACATCATTTAATCAAAATACTAAAATTCAAAACATAACATATTTACATCAAATACTAATTAAAAAATACTAAAATACTAATTAAAAAATACTAAAAATCAAATTAAAAATACTAAAAATACTAAAATTCAAATTATTTTGTTAATTAATCAAAACAACAAAAATTCAAATTACATCATTTTTAATACTAAAATCATAATACTAAATACTAATTGATATAAAATTTTAAATTACTAAAATCATAATACTAAATAATATTTTTAAAATTCAAAAGCTGTAGTATTATGATTATTTTAGTAATTTTAATATTTATTTTTAAAATCATATAAATTTAAAAATATTATGATGTAATTTGAATTTTTGAATACATTTTAAAAATATTATTACATCATCAAATTATAAAATATCTTTGTTATGTATAGATTATTACATCATCAAATTATTTATATTATTTATAACATATCTTTGTTATGTATAGATTATTACATCATCAAATTTTATATAGTTTAAAAATATTATTTAGTATTATGATTTTAGTAATTTAAAAATTTTATATCAATTAGTATTTAGTATTATGATTTTAGTATTTTAATGATGTAATTTAAATTTTTGTTGTTTTTATTAATTAACAAAATAATTTAAATTTTAGTATTTTTAATTTGATTTTTTTAGTATTTATTATTTTTTTAATTAGTATTTTAGTATTATTTTTTTTAATTAGTATTTGATGTAAATATGTTATGTTTTTAATTTTAGTATTTTGATTAAATGATGTAAATATGTTATACAACTTATTTTATTTAATTAGTTGTTTTGATTAGTTAACAAAATAATTTGAATTTTATTATTTTGATTAAATGATGTAAATATGTTATGTTTTTTTATTTTGAATTTTAGTATTTTTGTTTTGATTAAATGATATATATTGTTTTATTTAGAATATATTTTATATTTAAGCTCGTCACGTCATCACATTTTAAACCCTGCTTGTCTTTCTCGTTAAGCAGTAGGGACGCAGGCGACCAAAAAATATAACGTTAAGGGTACTTTTGAAAGAAAAAAAAATTAGTTTAAGGTGCAAGTGGGACATCGGGATAAACATCAGGGGCTTTTTTGACCCTTTGCCCATTATTATATTACCCTTACATATATAAATATAAGAAATGATATGATTTAATAATATTGTCTATCTATTAGAATTATTTTACTTAATTTTTTCCTTTGTTACACACACACACACACACACACACACACACACACACACATATATATATATATATATATATATATATATATATATATATATATTTGGATCGACTTGTATTATATTTATTTTTGTTAAATAAGCATACTTGTAATTTGAAAAATAACAAAAATCCATTTCAACAAGAGATTATAAGAATACGCAGATCAAACAAAATTAATAATAATAACTTCATCGCCATATCCTAAGAAGCAAACAAACATAAAGTTTGTTTTTCAAAAGATATAGATTAAATTAAATAAAACAATTAATTTTGCACCAAAATCATATTCAACAACTTAAGTTTATCATTGTCAAAAGTAGAGTTGCAAACAAACCGAACCGTTCGCAAATCGATTCGGTTTGGTTCGGGTTCGAGTTCGAGTTGAGCGTCTAATCCAAATGAGTTCGCACAAGATGTTTCGATTCGTTTGCTTTCGATCGAACATGTTTGTGAATCATGTGGTTCGATTACTTTATGTTCATGAAATGGTTCGAGTTCGGTTCGACTCGGTAAGTTCGAATTCGAGTTCGGTTCGATTGTTCGAGTTCGATATAGGTTCGAGGAGCACGATTTCTTATATATATGTTCACTTTAAATTGTTTTTAAAATTCTACATATAAATAATTGGTTTTGGTTATTTCATATTAAATTCTAATGTTTGTCTTATCAATAATGGTAAAATTTGTAGTATTTTTTTATTACTTAAACATTTTTTTGTGTTTTAATAATTGATTATAAGTAAATATTTTTAATAAATAATAATGTGTACTTCTTCACATCTAAATTTTAATCAAAATAATTTTAGTATTTTCATAAGAATTTTAACAATGATTGTTGGATTATTACAATCTACATCCCTAATAATTTAATAGATTATAAGTTATAACTCATGTCATAAATCACATAAATAAAGTCACTAATCATCATGCAATGACAATTTGACATTAATTTAAAAAAATGATACAATACAGTTGCTTACATTTACACGAGTTATTAAAATTGTCAAATCAAGATAGATACCTCAAAGTATCGAAACTTCACTAATAGAGTAATAGTCATTGTATAATTAGTCAATTACTATTTTATATTAACATCAACTATCAATTATATAATTAAAAGTGTAAACTTAACTTTACCAATGTTTGAATTTTTTTTAGTGTTACACACTTATAGACTTGCGATGTATATATGTGAGATAGCGAGAGAGAGTGATTGACTAACTTTGATTTATCATTTACACAATTAAGTAATCATATTCACTGTAAAAACTAAAAAATTGTTGAGAAAAGTCCAATTAAACAATATGTCACAGACTTACAGTACCGTTTCCATGAAATTAAAATGAGTTATTAATTTAAATTAGAATAAACAATTTTTTAAAAAAAATTAAACAAAGTAAAAAGCTTTGACCCTTTTATCTTAGAATCATAGTTAATTTATTTAGTTTTAAACAATATAATTATGAAAATTATAAACTTTTTTATAAAGTAATTCTCAAGATTTATTGTATTCAAAAGTTAATTATCACATCCCTTTTGAATTAAAAATATTTCCTATCGACTTTGAAAATTCATACTTGACTTGATCAATTGATCTTATTACTTATATTTGGTACTAATACATTTAAAGGTTAACAATATTAGTCTATAAATCTATTAGATATTAAATTAATCTAAATCAACTAAATTCACATTATTTTAAATATTAGAATTTTACAATTTCATTATAAAAAATCTTAAATAACTCTTTTTATGAAATAGATAAAATATCAGTGATTGAGGTGGAAGATTTAGATGGGAAATAATATTACTAGTGGAGACCAGTTGAGACTGATGTTGTGAGACATGGATTTCCAAATAGTTGAAAATATGAGTTTGTAATAGACCATAGCCTAGACAGTTGTTGTGATAACAGAACTCAAAGGAAGTCAACAGAAAATAAGTCAAATTGTAAGGGATACATTCATTCAAAACACATTTGATAAGTTCTAAATCAAAAGGAAGTAAAGTAGTTTTCTGTCTTCCCTAACACGCATGAATTTGTGCCTAATAATTTCTCGCAAAAATTGACACTCAACTGTTAGAAATTCTAAGCCAACTTTACAAGGAAAATCAAACAACAAAGCAGGTATCATTTGGTCAGTGACAACAGATAGATTATGTTTGAAAAGCATACATTCATCAACAGAAATTCCAGGAGGATGGAGATAAGAATCAACTCTTGGTAACTCTAATGTGGAGGGATGAAGTTGAAGTACATTGACCAGAAACTATTCATCAATGATATATGCTTGTCTGCTTGACCTTGAATGTATGTGGTGATACTAGTAAGCATGCCAGATAAATCTTTATTAAATTTCATATGAGCATAAAATTCAGACATGAGACTAAGATAGATATGCTTGTCAGAAAATGTAACTAAACAATCCCACCCAATAATTTTGAGTTTTTCAAATAAGTGAAAAACTATTAAGCGTGATTCCACATCCTGGTGAAAGATTATGTCTCATGATTCGATATTTAGCTTGAGCAGAAGCAGTAATGAGATGAGGGACTCCATGTGAAAAATGTATTTCAGAGTGTAAGGGAAGTTTTCTTTCGTTTAGATGAATAAACAGTAGTCATAATGAAGAGAGAAACAGGAAGCAAAGAGGATGTAATGAAACCATGCAACAACCCAAGACATGAATGTAACATACTGTAAACTATATATATATGGAAATGATCCCAATATTTGTTTGGTACGGATGAAAAATGGGCAAATAACAAAAAAAACACGCCTTCCGCTACCTCTAAAAAAAATTTGGCCTTGCCCACTACACATCCGCTGGTTCAACTAGCGCATTTAATCACCTCGCGATTTCTACCTCCATCAACCCCCTACGATTTCAACTAGCGTGTTTCTTCTACGATTTCTTCCTCCTTCTGCGATTTCTTCTTCAATTAAATCCTCCATCCTCTGCTGATGCGAAGAAATGCTGCAACCCCCATGCGATTTCTTCTTCAATTAAATCCTCTATTTCACTTCTTTGATGCGAAGAACATTCTGCGATAATCAGAAGCCTCCATCATCCTCTCTGCGATACCAAACCCGATAAGCTCCACTAAGACGCTTGCATGAGGTGGTCGCCGCCGATCGCTTTCTAAGACGGTTGTTGGGTGAATTGCTTGCAACACCTTAACCCTCGCTTATATGTAGAGCGGTAATTTTGGTACAATTACTGCGCGTTCGAATTTCTGCGTTGAATGGACACCAACGACACCTTGACCCCTCGCTTATATTCAAGCGGTAATCTCGGTACAATCGACGATTGATGCGGTAGAAGACGCATACACACAACTATGAATTGTTGTATGATAAGTCAAATTGAATCTCAAAGAAATAACTAAGAAAAATACTTAGGAATTCTTCAAAGAACCAAAAGTAGAGAATAACCTCACAAATATATTGAATAATGAATAATGATAATGTATTTGATTACATTAACAGACCTCTATTTATACTCAAAACAATCCAAATCCTAATAACAATAGAACAAATTATTCTAATCCTAATAGGAATTACAAACCATAACCCTAATTTCTAAGTAGAAATCAATTTGGAAAAGAAATTCTATTTCTATAAAACAATAGAAACCTTATTTAGAATGTAAATCTAAACTGGAAAGAAATCCTAATTATAATAGAATTTGATAAGTATCTGGAAAATAAATCCCTAAAAATTAGGCTAATAGAATATGCCTAATATTTTAGGAAACAAAATCTTTTCCTAAAATCTCAAAATCCTTGCCACGTTAGGATCTTTTTTTCGCGTGAAACTTGCTTCTTTCCTTTTGCATGTAATCGATTATTTAAAGTTATAAAGACCCACATAATACTAGCTACATGTGAATAACTTCACGATCGAGATTGTATCATTCCCCTCCTCTTCAAAAGGATTTGTCCTCAATCCGCCCATCGTCTTCTCAAAAATGATTCAACCAAAAATTGTTCCTACATAAAACAAACTAAGTTAGTAGCATCAAACCAATCATAATGCCAAAACTCAACTTGCAAATGACATATATAAGCAACAAAAACTCCAACTCCCGCTAAGAACATAACAATGCCCGACTTCTCTCCCGAATTGACAATTTGTAGACCGATTAATCCTGAACACTAATTATATATATAAACTAATCTACTATCTATTAAAATAATCATGAATGCAAAGTAAGAAAGAATATGAAAAGTCTTATATCCTCCTCGGATCAAAAAAATCGCCACATAAAACTCTTACGTGTGGTAGATTCTCCCCGAGACGAATTCCTGGATCAAAATTCAATATAATGATCTCAATCCTTCGCAGAAACACATTCGTCAATGCACCTGGATCAAATATCAATACTTGAAATTTGTCATATTTCTCACGCAAACTCTCTTTAATTCCTGGATTAAACACAAAACAGAACAAATCAATAAGTTCCTTTTGTCTAATCACAAAGAAATTAAATAAACCAAAATCATATGCATAGTCTACTAAAACAATATTCAAAACACTTCCCTGTAGATGTCTTATGCATTGAACGGGATGAACTGCAGGATCCATGCTTCCCTCGATGAATATGATCCTATCATTTAATCTGAAAAACACAACCAACCTCCCTCATTCCATTGACATTAATACAATAAAGAACAAATAATGTTATCAATGGAGTAAAAAGGTCACAATCATAAGTTAAAAATTCAATAGCATATCGACGATGATCACAAACAAACTCTACACATGCTAAACAATTTCCCAAAATGTTGACAAAAATCGGAATATCATCAAAAGAGAGAATAACAAATTTTCCCATGAAAAAATGCAAAATATAATTCAACAATTCCATGGAAGTATGCAATGCCTTAGCTAATCCAAGTGAACTAACTACACATGCAAATAACTCATCTCTCAAACCATCTTGATGATAAACATTTCTTGAATCAGAACCATATGATAACAAATCATGCAATGAAGATTGCTCCAACGAAACAACATGATTACTACCATTGTTAACTAACGACAATTCATGTAAAGATTGACTAGCATGAAACCCTAAGTCAATATCTAGACAACAAAACCTAGAATTAATTTCATGCAAGTAAACACATCGAGAACGAGAATATATATCATGATCATAAACTAACTCAACAGATATCAAGTATCCACCATAATTTATGATATAGATGATTCTACCCACAAAATAGCTAACAACAAATCCAATGGAAGAATGCAAAACATGTTTTAAATAACACATGAAAACACTAGATGCATCAGTTAATCTAACAGAAATAACTAACCACCTATATAACTCACATGCGAAAATAATTTTCCATTTATCACAATCTCTCGTGCTAAATTGATTAGGCATTATCATCACATGATCATTATCACATGTAGATAAAACATAAGAACTATGCAATTTATCAAACATATTATCTAAATATTGAAAAGAATAACGATACTTGTTTACCAATTCAAAATCAACGAACAAACTCGTTATCCCATCCTCCTTAGATACTATGATCTCATAATCAACACATGAACTCATGTCTTGTCTCACGATACCCACTTTCACCAACTCTCCAACCCACCTTGGTAACTCCGTCGTCTCCTCGGGAATACTATCGGTGATCGCAGCGGAATGATAAGACGGGTATTTCATCAACAACCTGTATAAGAGACAAAACAAAACTAGACAAAGAAGAATCATTAGTGTTAGTATTCAAAAGCGCCGTCTTTGCATTGAATGTACGATCATTGGCTTTTCAAAATATAACTCACTTTTCAACTCACTCTCTTTTTCATAGTCACATATTTCTTCTTTCTCTTCTTTATGCTCACCCTCTCGTTTGTTTTTTTCTCTCATTTGTTTTCAAGGTCACTCTCATTCTCTTTATTCTCAATCTCTCTTTTCTTTTCATTCTCACTCCTTTCAATTTTTTCTTTAACATTATCAATCTTTCGAACAATTTCTTTTTGTCGATCTTTTCCACATGTATTTCCTCATACGAACTCATCTTCTTGATTACTTTTTTTGGATGTTCACCATCTTGCTTTAGATCATGGATTTCATCTTGAACACTCGAACCCAATAACTCTCCTTGGACCGTGATATTCTATAATTTCTTCCACCTCCTTAAAGCTCTCATTGATGTCTTTCTTAAGTTCTTGGATGCCTTAAGAGTGTCTTGGGGTTGTCTCCAATGTGAATCCTCTTTGTTTCCATGTCCATGAACCCTCATATCATCTTCTAATGTAGATCTCCTTGAAGGTTGCTCTACATATTTTTTAGATGTATACTCATCCCTCCAATCACATTGTCTTTGGAGCAAAACGCTTTCTCATTCATTGTTTTTAATTTCGCCCATGTCTCAATCAGACGCTCCCCATGTTTTTGTTTGCTAAGTTGCCACCATATAATTGTATGATCGGAGAACTCTTGAATCGCCTGCGTCGACCTTCCTCCTCTCGCAGTAATCATCATGAAGTGAAATTCTCGCTCCATTTTTCTCTCCCATCTCAGATATGCCTCTGTATCAATATTTCCTTGGAAAGTATTCCTTCGAGACCCATAAGAACTTTCATAATTGTAGCCATACATGTTTCTTTGTAAAACAAAGGTTAGTAGATAAAATTTTCCTCACACACTCACTTACGATTTCGCTTCAAATAATGATGAATCACTCGTGTATCGCTCAAATTTGGCTTTTACCCTCTAATAATCTTACACTCTTGCCTTTTACCTCTAATATTCTCTCTAATAGGTTCTTCTTGAATTCCCCTAGCAAAATTCTTGATTTTACTAATCAATTCAAAATTACTTATCATGAAACAAATATATAGATGGTGTAACTATTAGAATACCACAAAAATCACCGATCGATTGTCTTGTACTCCTCTTGTAGGCTTGGACTCGTAAATTGTAGTCTCCGTTTTAGAATTGATGATGATGGAACGGTATGAACTCTTGGTTGGAATTTGATGATTTGATGGTGTGCTACAAATTGGGTTAGCACAATAGAATATGAATTTTTTTTTTTTTTGCAATATATATTTCGACAAAAATTAAAGATAAGTAACTTGCTAGAAAGGCTTAGCTCGATACCAAATGATAAGCTCCACTAAGACGCTTTGCGTGAGGTGGTCGTCACCGATCGCTTTCTAAAGACGGTTGTTGGGTGAATTGCTTTAACACCTTAACCCCTCGCTTATATGTAGACGGTAATTTTGGTACAATTACTCGCGTTTGGAATTCTGCGTTGAATGGACACCAACGACACCTTGACCCCCTCGCTATATTGAAGCGGTAATCTCTGTGACAATCGACGATTGATGCGAGAGAAGACACCACACACAACTATGAATTGTTGTATGATAAGTCAAATTGAATCTCAAAGAAATAACTAAGAAAAATACTTAGGAATTCTTCAAAGAACCAAAAGTAGAGAATAACCTCACAAATATATTGAATAATGAATAATGATAATGTATTTGATTACATTAACTTAGACCTCTATTTATACTACTCAAAACAATCCAAATCCTAATAACAATAGGAACAAATTATTCTAATCCTAATAGGAATTACAAACCATAACCCTAATTTCTAAGTAGAAATCAATTTGGAAAAGAAATTCCTATTTCTATAAAACAATAGAATTTGATAAGTATCTGGAAAATAAATTCCTAAAAATCTAAACTGGAAAGAAATCCTAATTATAATAGAATTTGATAAGTATCTGGAAAATAAATCCCTAAAAATTAGGCTAATAGAATATGCCTAATATTTTAGGAAACAAAATCTTTTTCCTAAAATCCCAAAATCCTTGCCACGTTAGGATCTTTTGCCGTGTGAAACTTGCTTATTTCCTTTGCATGTAATCTGATTATGTAAAGTTATAAAGACCCACATAATACTAGCTACATGTGAATAACTTGCTGATCAAAATTGTATCAAAACCCTGATGCGATTTCTTCTTCGAGTTTAATCCCTCATCCTCCGCTGCGATAATCAGAAGCCTCCTCTTCTTTGCGAAAACCAAACCCACTGTCGATTTCGATTTCGAGCGAATCCTATAAACCAAACCCTCCTTTGTGTCCGACTGGCGATTTCTCCTTTGTGTCCGACTGGCAATTTTGAATACAGATATCAAGTACACCTCTTTCCCCTCTTAACTCCAATCCAATCTAATCCTCGGATCCTCTTCAATTCAGGTAACTTTTGATCAATTTAGATTTTATTTTGTAAAACGTAATTTTTATGTTTTAGTAATTTCATTATTGTTGCTTGTGTGCCCTCAATTTCATATACATTTGAATAAGTATGAGATTGTTGATTAATTTTTTGTTTTATCGAAACCAATTGTTATATGAATGATCAATCGTAGAAATAAGTATGTATTGAAGCAAATTGTGTATTTCTAGTTGGTATCCGCTAGTTGAACCAATTGTGTATTTCGAGAAGTACAGGACCCTTCCGATTGGAATTTTAGCTTTACCATCAATTTCGTGTTGCAAAAGGCGCGTTAAGGATCCGGGTTAGGTTTGTTGGTATTGTTTTACATTGGCTCGACATTGTCCTTGTTGTGTGCACATATAGGATTGTTAACTTTTGTTGTATATAGTGAGAAGAAACAAAGTTTTTTTATCCGTAAAGTAGAGTTATCCGATAGTTCTTATTCTATTGATTACTAGAAGTTTACTTGTGCAAAAAAATTAAATTCCCACTTTTTTACTTATGACAAATGTATGTGCTCTTCAGTTTGTTGCATCTGTATGTGGTACAATTTTGTTGTTATAGTTAATGTCTTCCAGAGTGTTCAACTACTGGTTGTCAGGCAAACCGTCTTACAAACTTTTGTTATCGACTAGCAAAAAAAATACAATGCAAAGCTATTTGAAAACAACCATCACACACAATTGTGAGAGGAGACACATCTTGTCAATTCTTGAATTTGGTTTTAGTCGTAGTGTAGTGTACTCCTTTTACAAAGTGCCTTTTCTCAATAAGAGATGTGTCATGTCCCTTGTTCCATCTTGCATCGAAAATTATATGGAATCTTGGTTTAATAAAAAGTTGAAGAAGAAATTCTGATTCCTAAACTAGGAGAATGGAGAAAAGGTAGTAAACAGTGAGATAACATATTGAAGGGAAAGGAAAAGTACTTGGAGAGTGTTGCAGCCTTCTCGCGCATTTGTTGTACAAAGCGACTCAAGCATATGAAAGCTTCTCCTACCACATCCGAATGGAAATCTTTCCAGGTAAGACAATCTAGTACTTTTCCCATCCTTAAAAAGAGCATATCCAAAAACTTCTTGAGCATCAATCTTATCTACACAATCTGCACCAAAATAAATGTGAATTGCGTGTTCCAAATGTTTGTACTCTCATTCAAAGGCGTAGGTGACAAGACGGTAGCGTTGTTACGGTACCATGGCGAGTCATGGCGAGTCGATCGCCTGGACGCTTAGGCGATAAAGGCGACCGCCGCCATAGCGTCCGTAAAATGACAAGTCATTTACAATGTGCAATTTATATATTATTTATTTTACTTAACAAGTATATTGGCAATAAAATTTTATATACATTAAAACTCAAAATATAACACTATGGAATAACATTTTAAAGGCATAATTATGTAAATACTTATCAATAACAATCCAAAAATAACACATTTGATATTAAAAATTAATAAAAGAAATGAAGAATTCAACAAACACCACATAGAAAATAAAGTTGCAACCAACCACCACAAATATGTAGTCTAATAACTAATAAAACACCACCATAGCAAGCCAAAATAATGTTTAGACTCTCTACACTAGTCTAGACTCTAGAAACATCATTCAATCAAAATCATCATAGAAAAGGTCATCTCCATTTCTTCCACAAGAACTACTCTCATTCAAAGGCGTAAGTGGTGGTCTTTCTCCAAAATCATCCTCCTTATCTTCATCATCATTTGGAATTCTCTCCTCTTCATCAACTTCATTATCAAGTCGAAATCTATCAACCTTGATTACCTTGAAGTTGAACCACCGCCACGTCGAGAGTATGTCATTAGATTATTATTAGTATTATACGAGCACTTCTTGATGCCCGAATGACATTTTTTCCCACAAAGTATACATCAGACGACATCCTTATTACTTAAATCCCGCTAATATCCATATTTCCAACCCGGATCGCTCGATCGTCTCAACCGGATTTGAAAATCTAAGTGATCTATCAAACGATTTATATAAATATCAATTGTGAAACTATAAATTTAATTTGTCATACTTAGACACCGAGGCTACTTACGGAGATATTCCTCTTAAGTAAGGAAATCGGACCATACGATTTCTCGAAGTACTACTAAGTGACTTTATAACCAAATCACATAATAGATAAAATATTATCATATATTCTCTTAGTTAGACAAATATATTTGTTATATAAAGTTTTGTTTAACTCGATTAAATTATTATACTTGAGAATTATTGTTTAAATTGATTTATTCATTTAATCACAAGTATTTGAACATAAATTCATTCATAAAAAACTTGTTAGAGCTATCTTAAATTAAATTTGCTTAAATCCATGAAACACATTCTTTATTATAAAGAATAAATAATTTTTATAAAGTTGCATTAAATTATTTATTTACTTTTACTGAAGCATCTTTTTAACTAACACTTCAATTGCTTTATTTGCTTATTCAAGAATCACTTTTTCACACAAAATATAAAAGTTATTTAAATTTTTATAATTGTGCATAATTTACTTATTCGCTTATATAGAAGCATTATTTAATCAAAGCATAAATTACTATATGCTTATAAAGAAGCATATTTTTTTTAAGTACAAAAGTCTTTGAAACTTTTATAAATATATTTGCTTTTTATTGATATCTACTTATTTAAGAAGCACATTGCTGTAAAATCATTTGTAAAAAGAGAAAGTTAGAGTTAGTTTATTTTATGTAGCTATGAGAAAAATGAGTAATTCTCCACCAAGACCAGAGTTTTAAAGAGGACAGCTGGAAATTGGGTCTCTAGTGAACTTGTGAGGTGAAGAAGAGGTTGTTGTTTCAAGACCAGCTCATAGAATAGAACTAAACTCAAAAGAAATACAACTAAACTTGAGGAGGAGCTGAGAACTTGTTGTCCAAGATAGAATAGTTGAGAATAATTAGAAATTTATTTATAAAACTTTGTAAAGGCTTCTCCGCCTATTGAAAGAGTTTTTATTACAGGAAGTAATAGGATCTCCAGTTCTAGAGAGGAGATTGAGATCGGATGTAGCAACATACATGAGATGTATGTTGTGAACTGCATAAATCTCAATCAGCATTATGTGATTGAATTTTTACTGTTTTGCATATTAATTTCTATTACTGCAAATTAATTATCTAAAAATTCAAAAAGGCCTAAGATAAATTTTTAAATTTGTAATAAACTATTCAACCCCTTTCTAGAATATTATTGGACTTTCGAGATACATGATCCATCATCAAACAAAATTAAATATCTAGTGTTCATTAATTGCCCAACACTCAACAAGTTATGTGCTAAACTTGGGACAAAGAAAACATTGTGAAGAAGTCTAACTTGACCATGATTAGTATCGATAGCTACTGTACATTTCCCTTTAACCTGAATTTGCTTATTGTCTCCAAGTCTAATGTGCTTCCGTTGAGATTCATCAATTTCTTTGAACATTGATCTTGTTCCTAACATATGGTTAGAGCAACCACTGTCCACAAACCAAACACGACTTTCATCATCGTTAACATTGCAATAGGCCATGAACGGTTATTCTCATCTTTGTTTTCCTCAGCATAGCTTGCTTGATTTTCTTTACTCTTGCAAAAATCATTTATGTCTAGAACGATTACAAAAGGTGCACCAGAGTCCTTTATCTTTGTTTCGGCAGAAATCCTCTGTAACCTTTTTTTTTGCTCAGATTGCCCATCAAATCGACCTCTGCTCCGGCCATGAAAAATGCATTTGCCATGAAAAACGTCTTTTGCCACGGAAAAAACTTTTTGCCTCGTCCTCTTCCTCGTAGTTCTTTCCTCTTGAAAAGGTGTTTCCCCTTCACTTAAAATGCATTCTCCTCATTTTTCTCAACTGATTTATTTAGTGTTGTTTCATAGCTAGCAAAGAACCCATTAGTTCATCAAATGAAAAAATAGACAAGTCTTTAAATTCCCCGATCGCAGCAACAACATGATCAAATTTTTTAGTCAAGCTCCTTAAAACTTTGGCAACAATAGTTTTATCAGAAATTTCTTCACCATATGACCTCACTTGATTAACAATTGTTGTAGCTCTAGATAAAAAATGTTGGACTGATTCATCGTCTTTCATAAATAAAGTTTCAAATTCACAACGAAAAGATTGGAGTTTCACGGTAATTACCTTTGATGAACCTAGAAACTCATTTTTTAGAGTCATCCAAGCTTCTTTTGAAGTCTCTGCTTATACTATTTTGAAAAAAATGGTGTCATGAAACACTTGCTGAAAGAAGAACAAAGCTTTTGAATCACTTTTTTTGGTTTCTCTATCGTCATCTTCGTATTCATTCTCAACCAAGTTCCAAAGCTCCTGTGATCTGAACAGAGTTTTCATTTTGATGCTCCAAAATTGGTAGCATTCACCTTTGAAAATAGGAATCAAATGTTGAGATGTGTTCATGGAGGTACCATTGGCAGCCATGATAGCAACTCCCAAATGAAAGAACCTAGGATTTGATATCAATTTGTTGGAATATAGATAGGAAGAGAAAAAAAAAGAGCTGAAAAATAAGATAAATATTATGCTGAAAAATAATGTTAGTTGCTTGATTTTTATTCTGAACATAGCAGGCCTTTTATAGGCTTACAATGATAACTGAACTCCTATTAATCTCAACTAAAAAGAGAAAAATCTGGAAAAGATATTAACAACCTAAAGGGTCATGGAACATGACCTTGTTGAAAGAAAAAAAAAAACTTTGACTAAAAACAAGCAACAGAAAATGACCAAGTCATATGGCTATGGGATTGACAAACAATGAGATAACATGGTCCTTCAGCACTTTCTCTGGGTGAGAGTATCCATCCTCCTCCTTGTAAACAACATCCAAAATTCGAGTAAGGTTGAGAACCCGAATGACAATCTGCATGGGGACAGCAGTTGGCCTGAGACATTCCTTATTTATATCCTTCCATGAATTTTCAATCCTTTTGAAAAATTCAGCTACTATCTCTTCCTTTGTACCTCCATGCTCCTTCATGTAGCATTCAATCCCTGTAGCAACATGTCCCCTTTGTTGTTCCTCCTACAAAGTTTGAGAGCCTTTAGAGAGAATTGAACATACAAGTGACATTAATGCTACGTTTGGATTAAAAGAATAGAATAAAGAGTGGAATGATTCATTATATTATAGTTGGAATGAGTTATTCCATATGTTTTCCCTCTTCCAAAGAACCAAACACAATATTTTTCATTCCATATGAATGAGTCATTACATTCTCACCTTCATTACTCCAATACAAACGTATAGCATAAGATCTTTAAGCTTCTGTAAATAAAACTTTCTTGCAACTGGTGTGTAATAACTATGTAAGTGAAGGTATTTTAGGTAATTTCACTTGCACATGATTAGTGTATGATGAAGAGGAAATATTGGAGCCAATATAAACAGTATATACCCTTTAAAGACTAAATTGCCCTTCATTTTGAGTCTTGTGACTTATTCTGACAAGAAATACTAAATCGTCGCCAGGAGATCTTATTTATAGAAACTCAAGCGTAGTAATCTTTAATTTCTTAAAATTAAAATATTAGAAAAAAAGATAAACAAATATTTGCGTTGGATCTTGATTTCAGAAAGTTTAAAATTGACAGTTTATTTCGAACGTCTATAAAATTAAGTTGTATTTATATAGCTGAGAGTTATTGCAACTCTACTATATAAAATACAATTTAATTTTATAAACGCTCAAAATTAACTGTCCATTTTAAACTATCCGAAATCAAAATCCGGTTTTGTGTGTGTTTGGATATACGAGTGAATACCTCATGAGTCCTTATGTCATCGATAAGCCGGCCAATTGTGTTTGAAGCAACAAGGCATTGAGGTTTCTTTGCTGCCCAGTCAAATGCCTGAATAGTAGCAACTTCTCCCATGCCCATAATGGATGATATTCCATGCAAGAAATTAGAACCAGTAACTAAAGCATTGGCCATATACTCATCAAATGATGGAACATATTTTTCATGAAACCACTTGGCCTCCAGAAAATGGCACCTCGTGACTTCCTTGAACTAATGTGAGTGATGACAAAATCACGGAATCAAAAAAAAATGTTAATTAGTAGAGATGTAAAATTAATCTGCATAAAGTACGAGAAGATCCCCAGGGGGTTGGAAAGGGGGAATTGTACGTACTTCCTCCAGTTTAAATATATAACTCAAAATTGGGATTAGGATGCCCTCTCCTCTAGTTTCTCTCAATACACATTTAGCGACATAAATATTATATTTAGTGACAAAATAATCATCGAGACAATAAAATTTGCGTACGCTAAAGATTGTAATACGTAAATGTGTATTGAGAGAAATTAGAGGTCAAATTATAATCCTCAAAATTGATAGAATTGGACAATATATTTATAAAAATTATAAACTATCTAAAAAGACTATTGATTACAAAATTAAAGATTCTTTCTTCTTTTTTCTTTTTTCTTTTTAAAAAAAAAGTTTGAATGAATCTCATCAATTTTAGCTTTAAAAAAATCGAATATAAATTTTAAAAAGTCAATTTTGGTCTTATAATTTGGAAGTTATATAGCAGTCAAGTCTTACTGCTTCTTTTGAATACTCAGCCCCATATGATCTTCCTTCCTTGGACAATTCTTTGTTTAGCTCTTGGTAGACATTTAACTTAGCTCTATATAAGAGCTTCATGTAATCTGGAAGTTCCTCAATGGCGCTCATATCCCACCTAACAACAATACATGTACTCATCAGCCTATGCACATTTCATTTCGTTGGTATGATCAAAATAATAAGTAAGGCAAAATGCAATTTATCACGTTTTTACTCTTCAACACTTGTAGTTAAAAATCCCTATAAATTTGTCCATGACTAATCATCTGAGGTACGGTCGGACGCCGAAATGTGGATCACCTCTCTCAAGAAAGTTTGCCGCATCCACAAGGGTTCGAAATCGAGATCTCTTGCTTAAGCGAGTTAAATCTTAAATTGGGCCTGTTTTTTTAACTATATATTCAATACTAAATTTCAGCCGGAAGATGGTGATCAGTGGGCCTTGGGAAAAAAAGAATAATAAATTTTAGCATTGGGAAAAAAGAGAATAAATTTCAGTCTCTATTAGTTATATTATAAGTTTAATCAAATACATATTCTATATATGCAATCCTCCGAAAGTGCAATATTGTCCATAATATTTGGTATGAAAACACTGTCCCCAGTATAACCCAATATTGACCCTACTAAAGAATTTCGATTTCATTAACTCGGTTGGTACCAACAATGTATAACTTTATGGAGAATGGATAAATTAATATAAAAGCAACCTGCAGTCTGAAAGATTTTAATTATACCCAAGACATTGCATACTTAGAGTTCTAATATCATGTTAAGTAAGTAATCAACTCATTTTAAAGTTTAGACTATTAGAAGGAAGTACCAACAATGTATATCATGCTAATACCACTTCCCTAGAATATATATATATATATATATATATATATATATATATATATATAAGTTTTTAACTAAAGTGAATGATTTTAAATATTTACAAATTAAGAGAGACTTGAAGAAAATACTATATATTATAGTGATAAATACCTCTGTACTGCATCAGTATAAACTTGGAGTTCTTCGAGTGTTCCGTAAGCATCATATGTATCATCACTAATTGAGAACAAAAGAAGAGTTTTAACTAGCATAAGTCGTGCTTTGGAGTATTGAGGTTCAAAATAGACTGTCAGGGCCCATAAATAGCACTCCACTGATCTGTCCCTGGCATATGGAAGTTTTGACGCAAAGTCCAACTCTTTCCACCACCTACAATACATAGAAAATGATAATGTTTGACTTTTAATTAATCATGTAATTTTGGAAGTTAACTGAATCGTTTTAGTAAATCAATCATTTAGTACTATGCTAAAATGTATATCATATATCTATACTAAACTCTTTGTATCATGTAAATTGGTATCACTCTTAAGTATCTGCATGCATGTCTATAACACTACTAGAATAATGGGCATTGAAATTGATTTTTAGAGACGAAATTTTGAAACCGATTTCTAGCAATTTGATACGGTATTAGAACTGATTTTCCCATGTCGAAGTAAAAAATTGAGACAGATTTTGAAAGGCCCAAAATATCTCAAATTTTAGAGACGGATATTTGAGACGGATGTTCCGTCTCAAATGCAAAAAAATTGGTAGTAAAAATATATACAATAATTTAATATTACTAATATCTTTTTATCAAGTGAATATAATGTATGGTGATTCCTGGGTACATAAATGCATACCTATATATATATATATATACACACACACAACAATTTAATCTTACTAAACTCTTTGTATCATGGATGTATCATTTGTAATTACTTACATGCATGCTTATAAACATATAAACTCTTCATATATATACAATAATTTAATTTAATCTAATCTACATGATGCGTATGCTTTACAAATACCCAATTATCCAATGATTAAGTATCTCATGCAAACCTTTATGTTCCAAAAATATTAAAGAGAATTAAAAGAGACATTATTTTGGAATTGAAAAATTACCTCGAGACTTGACATAGTTCCTTCTTGTGCAACATCTGCACTAGATTAAAATCCACCTTTGCAAACTTGAGCAACAATTCATTCTTAGAAGGGTCTTCTTCATAGACAGAGATGTAATATCTGTGTTCAACTCTAGGGATCCCCTTGTGGACTGATTGCTTCAAGGCATACATTACTTGTTTGGCCCAAAAAGGGCTTAAATTACTTGACATGGACTCAAGGTTACTTGCTGCAAATGGCAGCGCCTCATCTAGAATATCATCTCCGTGAGTCCTTGCATGTGAAGCTTCATACAAGCTTAGCAAACCGATCACATCTCCGGCAAGGGTCTCCTTGAATTTGCCATTTCCATCTTTGAATTTGTTGAAAACATCTGATACAAACAATTGTATATATAGTATTGGATGGTTAGCATGAATTTTGATTATATCTAAAGATAACAATAATAAGTGGGTAATACCTAAACTCATGAATCCGATTAAGGAGAATTGAAGTTGACACCAACTTCACAGTAGTAAGTTGTATAGTTTTTTATTGTTTCATGTTATATAAAATATTGCATTGATAAGTTATATAACTTTTATTGCATTAATATAATGGTTAATTCAACATTTTATATAACTCATGCAATGAAACAACTAATCGATTGGATCCTAAACTACTCATGGACAAAACTTAACAAGTGGATAAACTACAAGGGGGTAGTTTTGCACTTTAGTCTTATTTTGCGATATAACTTGTAGATTCAAAAAATGTGAAGCTAAACTCTTTCAACATAAAATGCAACTTATTTCTATAAACTATCCAAGTAAAACGTCTATTTGCAACTGCGTGAAATCCAGAACCCCGTAAGACTTACCAGAAGACATCTTAAAACCATGTTGTCTGAATATTCTGAAGTGAAGGGCAGTGGTGAAAAGGTCATAGTCTTGATCTCCTCCAAAGTTAGCAGGAGCATTAAACATTTGCTCCAACACTTCTTCAATCTCTTTCTCAAAGTGATAGGACACACCTAGGCGTTCGAGTGTGTTAATCAAACTCACTGCTTCTACCAGTTTACTTCCAGCAGCTACTAGCAGCATTGTCCTCACTTCTTCTTTCAAGAGATCAACTTCTTTCACATAATTTTCCTGTATCTGCATATATATATATATATATATATATATATATTAGCCTTTTTATTTTCCTTACTTTATTCTCGATCTTTTCGAATTTCAAAATTACCCTAACATTATTTAGAGAAGAAATTACAAAAATATTAACACTTTATTTTTCTTGAGTTCCAAACATACTCCAATATTCTTTAAAAACAAAATTTATAAAAAAATCTATTTATTTATTGCGATAAAACATGTAGATTTTTGTTGCGAATAGATAGAATAATTATGGGAATATGGTAAATACATACAGTATGTTTTATTTGTCATGATCCGTCAAAATTACGTCGTTTTTAAGAAATTTATTTTTGATTTCGCTTAGGAGGAGAGAAACTGTTTTTTAAACAAATCACAAAACGACGTAGTTTTGATGATCAAGACAAATAAAACATACACAATCTGCAGTATATTATATATTATTAATAATTATATAATATGTCAATTAACACAAATAGATAACTAATTGGTGTAATACTCATATAAAAAAAAGCAGACACAATTATATATATAAAAAAATAAAATAATAAATTCGAATCTAACCTCAGTATCCACAGAGAATGAAGTGAAACGATCTCCCCACAGACAAGGGGGGAAGTTTGCTAATCGGCGAGCACTTGAAAGCTGGTTTTCTACTGAGGCTAACACTTCCATATTGTTATATTCGAATATTGCTATATATGTTGATATACACCGAATAAATGAGAGAGCTATTTATAGAATAAATGAGAGAGCTATTTATGAGTGGGGGGATGTTTGGCATATATTATGTTGCCCTAGCAATAATTCACATGGTAGCACGCCTGTTAGTTTTTTTTATGAAAATGATGTATATTTTTTTTATTGTCGGTTAGGTGAAGAAGTATTAGTTGTAATATTTTTGAAGAGATGTGTAATAATTGAGATTTTCCTATAGTTCTTATTAATTACATGTATTGATAAAGTTTATAATTATATAAAGTCCTGTATTGATAGAGTGATATATGTACACCTTAAATTAATTGGTGTGCTATATCAAAGAATTAATAAGAACCCAACTAACATATTTATCATTTGTTTATTTTATTTTATTTTAAAAAAGTCTGAATAATTTTCTATTTTCTTTGAATTTTAAATTTTTGTAACTAGATAGACTAATAAACTATATTATAGGTACTTTAATAAAATAGCAAGTTAAATTATATATCATATATTAAGAAAACCAAAGTTTGCCCTTATAATTTTATTTTGTGTTTTAATTTTGATTCAAAATTTTCATAAATTGTATTATAAAATATCTCAAATAAACAAATAATGCTATTTAGTGAAACTACAAAAGGATAACAGATTTAATAGAGTAGTTTAATTCTATATACGGTTGAAATTTAAATTTTGAATAACTTAATGTATACACATATCTTATAAATATGATATATAATAAAATTAAGGTAAAATGGATAATTTATTTTAGATATATAAGAATAATATAATCTCTTTAGTATATTTATTATTTAAGTGTACAATTATCAGTGTGCATATATTAATACTCTTTAGTTATTCATTTCGTATTAATACGTGCCCTTGGTCGGCTCCCTATAATATTCTCTCTCTCTCAACGCCATTATCATATCAATAAAAGCAATCTTACAGTATTTTAGTATTTGTTGTACTGATAACAATTATTGCCATAGTGTGTACCCTCCATTAATCAAGTCCTAAGAATGTGGCAACTTGTTGATTTTTTAAAGTTCATTAAATATTTTTAAATTTAAAATTGATGTTAAATTATTTAAAACTATTTTAAGCAAAGAAGTATGACATATTATGTTTTATATTCTCGAGTCTCAACTCTGAAGTTGCCATCAATGATAGCAATAATTGACATGGTAGCTTGGAGGATGTGGCATTTATGCTGGGTTTGTGAGTTTGTAGGAATGAGATGGAAAAGGAAAGTGCAAGATGAGAAAAATTATAGTTTTTCTTTGTTATATTTGTGAGTTTTAGAAAAGAAGGATGAGATGAAATTTTAATTAAATTTTTCTGTGTTTGTGAGTTTAGAAGTAGGGAAGTGAAGAAAAAATATTCTTATTTTTAAACTATACTATTATTATATGGGCAAAGGGTCAAAATGCCCGATATTTATCCCGATGTTCCACTTGCATCCTAAACTATTTTTTTTTTCAAAAGTACCCTTAACGTTACATTTTTTATTTTATTATTATTTTTTTTATTTTGAATTTTAGTATTTTTGTTTTGATTAAATGATATATATTATTTTATTTAGAATATATTTTATTATTTATTTTATTATTTTAATCAAAATAATAAAATAAAATTATTTTGTTAACTAATCAAAACAACTAATTAAATAAAATAAGTTGTATAACATATTTACATCATTTAATCAAAATACTAAAATTCAAAACATAACATATTTACATCAAATACTAATTAAAAATACTAAAATACTAATTAAAAATACTAAAAATCAAATTAAAAAATACTAAAATACTAAAATTCAAATTATTTTGTTAATTAATCAAAACAACAAAAATTCAAATTACATCATTTTAATACTAAAATCATAATACTAAATACTAATTGATATAAAATTTTTAAATTACTAAAATCATAATACTAAATAATATTTTTAAAATTCAAAAGCTGTAGTATTATGATTATTTTAGTAATTTTAATATTTATTTTAAAATCATATAAATTTAAAAATATTATGATGTAATTTGAATTTTTTGAATACATTTTTAAAAATATTATTACATCATCAAATTATAAAATATACTTTGTTATGTATAGATTATTACATCATCAAATTATTTATATTATTTATAACATATCTTTGTTATGTATAGATTATTACATCATCAAATTTTTATATAGTTTAAAATATTATTTAGTATTATGATTTTAGTAATTTAAAATTTTTATATCAATTAGTATTTAGTATTATGATTTTAGTATTTTAATGATGTAATTTAAATTTTTGTTGTTTTTATTAATTAACAAAATAATTTAAATTTTAGTATTTTTTAATTTGATTTTTTAGTATTTATTATTTTTTTAATTAGTATTTTAGTATTATTTTTTTAATTAGTATTTGATGTAAATATGTTATGTTTTTAATTTTAGTATTTTGATTAAATGATGTAAATATGTTATACAACTTATTTTATTTAATTAGTTGTTTTGATTAGTTAACAAAATAATTTGAATTTTATTATTTTGATTAAATGATGTAAATATGTTATGTTTTTTTATTTTGAATTTTAGTATTTTTTGTTTTGATTAAATGATATATATTATTTTATTTAGAATATATTTTATATTCAAGCCTGTCACGTCATCACATTTTAACCCCGTTTGTCTTCTGTTAACGGTAGGGGCACGGGCGACCCAAAAAATATAACGTTAAGGGTACTTTTGAAAGAAAAAAAAATTAGTTTAAGGTGCAAGTGTGACATCGGGATAAACATCAGGGGCTTTTTTGACCCTTTGCCCATTATTATATTACCCTTACATATATAAATATAAGAAATGATATGATTTAATAATATTGTCTATCTATTAGAATTATTTTACTTAATTTTTTTCCTTTGTTACACACACACACACACACACACATATATATATATATATATATATATATATTGACTGACTTGTACTATATTTATTTTTGTTAAATAAGCATACTTGTAATTTGAAAAATAACAAAAATCCATTTCAACAAGAGATTATAAGAATACGCAGATCAAACAAAAATTAATAATAATAACTTCATCAGTTACATCCCAAGAAGCAAACAAACATAAAGTTTGTTTTTCAAAAGATATAGATTAAATTAAATAAAACAATTAATTTTGCACCAAAATCATATTCAACAACTTAAGTTTATCATTGTCAAAAGTAGAGTTGCAAACAAACCGAACCGTTCGCGAATCGATTCGGTTCGGTTCGGGTTCGAGTTCGAGTTGAGCGTCTAATCCAGTCGAGTTCGCACAAGATGTTTCGTTCGTTTGCTCGATCGAACATGTTTGTGAATCATGTGGTTCGGTTCGCCTATGTTCGCAAATGGTTCGAGTTCGGTTCGACTCGGTAAGTTCGAATTCGAGTTCAGTTCGATTGTTCGAGTTCGATATAGGTTCGAGGAGCACGATTTCTTATATATATGTTCACTTTAAATTGTTTTTAAAATTCTACATATAAATAATTAGTTTTGGTTATTTCATATTAAATTCTAATGTTTGTCTTATCAATAATGGTAAAATTTGTAGTATTTTTTTTATTACTTAAACATTTTTTTGTGTTTTTAATAATTGATTATAAGTAAATATTTTAATAAATAATAATGTGTACTTCTTCACATCTAAATTTTAATCAAAATAATTTTAGTATTTTCATAAGAATTTTAACAATGATTGTTGGATTATTACAATCTACATCCCTAATAATTTAATAGATTATAAGTTATAACTCATGTCATAAATCACATAAATAAAGTCACTAATCATCATGCAAACGACAATTTGACATTAATTTAAAAAATGATACAATCATATTTGCTTACATTTACACGAGTTATTAAAATTGTCAAATCAAGATAGATACCTCAAAGTATCGAAACTTCACTAATAGAGTAATAGTCATTGTATAATTAGTCAATTACTATTTTATATTAACATCAACTATCAATTATATAATTAAAAGTGTAAACTTAACTTTACCAATGTTTGAATTTTTTTTTAGTGTTACACACTTATAGACTTGCGATGTATATATGTGAGACAGCGAGAGAGAGTGATTGACTAACTTTGATTTATCATTTACACAATTAAGTAATCATATTCACTGTAAAAACTAAAAAATTGTTGAGAAAAGTCCAATTAAACAATATTGAAAGTAGTATGCATACAAACCAATCATGTTTGATGATAAAGCATATACTTTGTAACAATCTTATTCATTTATTAATAAAAAGTATTAATTTATTAAAGGCTTTTAATTATCTACATGATCTTTGTTTTTATTATATGTGATAAACCCATAGTTTTAAGCAATGCTTTTGGAATAATGATGATGATCATTCTAATGAGATCTAAATTCTTAGAAAGCTTAAAACTAAAATAGTTCCCAATCATTGGATTACTAAATTGGGGATTAGTGAATCAGGATAGATTGGTACATACGTTAACTTGCTTTCATTGGATGAGGATGATTGATCTCATGATTATTTGTGTGGAGACACTAAAAAGCAAGTATGTAGGTGCTTATTAGAGAATAAGTTCATTGAACGTGGGCTCGCTAAGGAATACCTAATGGAGTTTTATTTGCTGTCAATAGGAATTCTGTAGTGATAGTAGTACAAGTAATCCTTGGACTTGAGATCATCATAGTATCTTGTGTATGATGAGTTATACTTTGACTTATTCCTTAAGACCCTTAGGGTATATCAAAGGGTATGCTTGGGTATAATAAGTCATACATGGAGATAATGTATGATCAATAAAGAATCTACCACTTCTAATAAAAGAAGAGAGATGTCCTATGTGATTCGATAAATGACAAACCCAAGAGTCCTTGGTTAAGGCGTAATGAAATTAGAAAGGAGTTTCTAATTTGCATTATTTGAGAGTTGTGCATTTAAGGATCGAAAATACATATAATTAAATAAAATAAGACTTGACAAAGTAATTCCATGTCTTATATTTAATTGGGACATTGTATGGTGGAAGGATTGAATCATCACAGTAACTATTTACTCAAAGGTTCTTTTATGATTAATGTTGAAATCTATATTATCCGGAAAGTCGTTGATGATTAGGGAGGCTTATCCCTATTGTAGAATAAATATTATTTATTTAAATAAATTAATTGTTTAATTTATTTATTTAAATAAGATTAGAATTGTTCTAATTGATTTATTCACAATAGGTTTAATATGGAGAACCTAAAGGGTCACACCATAAAAGGAAGAATAATTATTTAAGAAGTTAATGGCATAATCGTAATAATATGTTATGTATATTTAATTTAATCTATGGTGATAGAATAAATTAAATAGCTTAATATTTATTATTTAATATTTTAGAAATATTAAATATAAATTAATAAGAGGAGTCTTATTAATATTATTACAATTATTATTATTATTTTAATTTCTAAAAGAGTTTAGGAATTAATTTAATATAAGTACTCTCATTTATTCCTAATTGGATTAGGAAGGAAAATTAGTTAAAGGAGTTTAATTAATTATCCTAATAAGATTAGGGAGCTTAATTAATTAAAAGAATTTAATTAATTAAATAAAACCCAATTCCTTAATTGTTAAGGTGGGTTTACATCATCTATAAATAAGAGAGTCTTATTATAAGTGAAGAGTTGTTGACTTTTACAAATACTACATAATTCCAATTTGTTAGAAGTGCGCCTTTTTCTATAGAGATAGAAAACTAGGGTTTGAGCTAATACCCCTTCTTCTTGAATTTTCTTCTTCCTTGGTGGATCACCTCAGAGACCAAACATATGGGTGGCTAACGTTGATCAAAGGAAGGAACAAAACCCGGTGGATTCAAGTTGAACGCGAAAGGATTTGGAGGTGAACTTGCATACACAGGAAGCTCGATCTTCAAGGGTATGATTTTATTCTTTATCTTTTCGTTTAATTAATAATTGTGCATAAAGGGTGATCCGGTTATATGGTTTGTAAAATTTTTAAACTCTGATTTTTACACGTTTCCGCACTTTTTATGCAATTTGATTGCGTTCTTGAATATTACAAACCTAACAGTGGTATCAGAGCCAAACCTTTATGCAAATTATTAATTGTTTAAATTTGATATGTATATTGATATGTGTTTAGAACAATTTAATTGGGCATAATTTTATCGTATAAAATTTAAAAAAAAAAAAAACCGTGTTGCTGTTTTATTTTATTTTTACGGATTGCATGCTCAAGGGCAATCAGGCCAAGAAATAAAAAAAAAAAAAAAAAAAAAAAGGATCTATACGAAAATCATGAGCCACCAGCCACGCACGGAATTCAAGGACAGATTAATCATTAGCAATCATTACATGAAACATGATAATCTAATGATTATATAATGATTATATATATATATATATATATATATATAATTTATATTTAAATCATAGTATTCTATCAATGATTGGTCGATGATTACATATATACTAAATCATGGTGATGATATCGATGATTGATCATTTAAAAAACAAATATGAAATTTAATAAATAAAAAAAAAAATAAATGCAGGAGCTTTAAATAATTTTTTTAAAAAGGTTATACTTATATGTTATATATAAATATAATATATATATATATATATATTTTCGTATATATATATTATATATATGTAATATATAATTTTAATTATTTTATAATTAAAATAAAAGTTTATTTTAATTTTAAAATAAAAGGTTTATTTTAAATCTTAAAATAAAATGTTTATTTTAATTTTAAAATTAAATTTCATGCTAACTAATTAGAGTTGGAATTGGATTCCATAATAACTAATTGGAGTTGAAATTGGATTTATGTTTCCTTAAATAAAGGAGTTTATTTAGATATGAAATAAGATTTCATATTATTCAAAATAAAAGAGTTTATTTGTGAATAGGAAAGAGAATCCATGTTTTCCTTAAATAAAGGAGTTTATTTAAATATGAAATAAGATTTCATATTATTCAAAATAAAGGAGTTTATTTGTGAATAGGAAAGAATATCAAGTGTTTCCTTTAATAAAAGTTTTTTTTTTACATGGAATTGGATTCCATAATTAATTAAAATAAAAGAGTTTATTTTAATTAAAATTTTTTTTTTATTACATGGAATTGGATTCCATAATTAATTAAAATAAAGGAGTTTATTTTGATTAAAGATTTTGATTAAAATAAAATAGTTTATTTTATTCAAAATAGGATAAATTAAAATAAAATAGTTTTATTTTGATTTAAATTTGGATTAAAATAAAGGAGTTTATTTTGATTCAAAATTAGATTTTATACTAACTAATTTTGCCCATTAAATGATATCAATATATATATTAAATGTTTATTATTCATGAGATGAATGTTATTTATTGATGCATATGATGATGTGTATGATAATAAATGGGATTGATTATGGATTATTGACGATGCGATTGGATTTTATTTTAGTTGGATGCATGAATGTATAGGGTTTTTATTAAATGGGAATTCTGCGTACCTCGTCTTCTCTAATTTTTCTTAATGTAAATTCTATCTCCTCCTATGTACTTCCCTCGATCACGATCAAGGTTTCTATTTATTTTAAATAGTTTTGTAATAGGAATATTTAGAATTAATTTTGAAGAATTAGAGATCGAGAACAACAATGCTTGAAGACCCGTTTGTAATGAGAGCCAGGGTTTAAATGTAATAGTTATATTTAAATATTATTTCTTACACCCCTAGGGTTTGACCTTTTGGTTCACTTGGTGGCTCTAGTGAACCAAACTAGAATAAAAGTCCATAATCAATCCGGGTAGAATATAGTATTTATATATATATGCATGCTTATACTATATATATTATATATTATGCAAACATGCTTCGCATGTTCATTAATATGACGCGTATTTTATATATATATAATAAATGCCTGTATGCTTAAACAAGATGAGACAAATTAATAACAAACCCCTCAATTTTTATATTAAGTCCTAAGCGTTCAAAGATATTTGGAATATCGAACGTCAGCCTTCTAGCATGATAAAATTAATAGAGTATTAAATATTTAATATGAGTTTGTTGTGTCACCACAAGGCAAGTATTAAGTATTTAAGATGTTAATTTATCACATTTGATGCTTATAAAGAAAATTGAACAATATTGTTTTGTTGTGTCACCACAAGGATGATATTTTTCTTTTTGAATATATGGAGTGCTAGGTCGGACTTAACTTGGATAATTTTGATTCGGATGTGCCACCACTTGATCAAAATAATCTAAGAGGCAAAAAGAAAAGGAGTTGCATAGTTGATGTAATTGACAAAAGTTGTCTACCTATTTATTTATATATAGTTTGTTGTGTCACCACAAGGCTATATACATTTGAAATGGGATCCTTATTCTCACTAGCAAATCTTTAATTAGATTTTTGCGAACTATATAAGTGAGGGTAATATAGTTTGAAGAAAATAGTGGGAGATACCAATTTAAAACAAGACCTAATTTATTTTGGTAATTAATAAAAGAATGTATGTTAAAATGTTGTTAATTACAAATTCATTTACTGAAATTTTACAATGTCTAAAATTACTATCACTGCGAAGCATATTAGATACTAAATTAACTTGAAACCGAATTAAGCGGATTGGTTAAGGAATTTGAGAATAGTTCTCATGGTGAAAAGCTATCTTATGTCCTTAATACGCTTATCCTCGCAATGGTTTGCGCATAATGCCTCGAGGAAGAGATTGCTACTTTTAGAAAGTGGCAAGATGATGCACTGATTGGCTCAATGCATCATGCTCGTATCCATGAGTAACAAGCTTCAGCGTCACAGATGAAACTATGGATACTCCTACTATATTCTGCACATCAAGTAGTTGATGGTGAGGAAAGTAGGACCGATAGATATCGATATCTAAGGAGCTCTTCCGATCTAGAATGGCCAGATGGCACTACAAAGATGCAGATAAAAGTCCTTAACATTATCAATTTGATTGATCAATTAGACAATTGGTTTTGTCATGGATGGAGAGTTGAGCCAAGATTTGATCTTGCACTCACTTCCCGGACTCCTTTCACAATTGTCGTGAATTTTTCATATAAACAAGCTAGATATCAGCTTCGCTGATTTGCTTAACATATTGAAAAATGTTGAGAGTCACTTTCCAACCAAGAAAGACCAAGTCTTACTGGTAGGGGCCAAAGGATCTTCTGAAAAGAAGAACGATTCAAAGAAGGTAAATAGAAAGGCGTAAACAAAGGATAATAAGAACAAAAGCGATATGGATGGCAAAGGCGTTTGCTTCCACTACAATAAGCACCGGACACTGGAAAGAAAGCTGAAGAAGCATCTTGCAGAGAGGCTAACCAAAGAAGCTTAGTGAAGTTTGGTACATAATCCAGCTTTTTGTTCATGATTGAAATAAATTTTTCTTTAAGTCAAGGTTCTACTTGGGTATTGGATACCGAAACTTTGGTTATCATAAATATAGATTTATGAAGGGACAAGAAGAAGTAAAAAGTTAAACAAAGATAAGTAATCCTATGTGTGAAAATGAAGCAAAGGTTCTTTGCATTAGCCATAGAAACTTATAGTTTAGCAATGCCTACTGGGAAAATCTATTAAGTCAATAAGTTGTTATTGTATTCCGGTTCTTGTTAAAATATTATTTCCATTTTATTGTTGGACAATGAAATCTTTGGTATTATAATTAAGAACAATTGTTGTTCTATTTATAATAATAATGTTTTGTATAGAAATCGAATATTACTTAATAAATTTTGTATACTTGACTTACATGAAAATAATTTTGCATATTGAACAAATTAGTATAAGAAAAGGAGATGATCATTCAAAGAGTTGAATGTGTGTATTTGTTGAAATATAAGTGTGAATTATTTGAAAGGTTCAAAGAATTCAGAAATGAAACAAATTGGCAAAGTATTAAGATTCTTTGATTAAATCAAGGAATAAATACTTGTGCAATAAGTTTCTAGATCATCTCAAATGGTTTTCTCATAATGGACACATCCTGATATGCAATAATTGATTGATGTATCTGAATGGAAAAATCATACCTTGTTGGACATGGTGCGGTCCATAATGATTTTACCGACATTCCAGTATCCTTCTAGGATCATGTCCTAGAAATGGCTGCATATCTACGAAAAAGGTAACCTCAAAATCCAGCCCCAAGACTCCATAAAAGTTATGGACAGGGAGGATTCCTAATCTTAAGTATGTTAAGATAAGGGGTTGTCCAGCTTATGTGAAAAGGTTTCAAAAGGATAAGCTTGGGACAAGATTTGATAAGTGTCGATTTATGGGACATCCTAAAGTAAGTTTAGGGTATATGTTCTATAATTCTACTTAGCAAAAGGTGTTTGTTCACGAAACACGCGCCTTTCTAAGATAAAGGCGTTTATCATAAAGGGGCTAGTGGGAGGATAATAGATCTTGAAAAGTTCAAGAACCACAAAACACTATAAGTCAAATAAGAAATAAGAGGAACTAAATAGATAGAATTCTATTGTATTCACAACCGAATCAGAACGGAATACATCATCAAGATACCTAGTGTTGGGTTTGTAATATTCATAACGCAATCAAATTGCAAAAAAAGTCAATTTAAGCGTGTAAAATCAGAGTTTTAAAAATTTACAAACCATATACCCGGATCATCCTTTATGCACAATTATTAATTAAACGAAACGATAAAGAATAAAATCATACCCTTGAAGATCGAGCTTCCTCAGGTACAAGTTCACCTCCAAATCCTTTCGCGTTCAATCTTGAATCCACCGGGGTTTTGTTCCTTCCTTTGATCAACGTTAGCCACCCATATGTTTGGCCTCTTAGAGGTGATCCACCAAGGAATAATAATGATTCAAGAAAAGGGTGGTTGGCTAAACCCTAGTTTTTCTATCTCTATAGAAAAAGTGTACTCTCCCAACAATTGGAATTATTACGTATGTTGAAAAATCAACAACCCTATTCACCCATAATAAGACTCCTCTTATTAATAGATGTGGGCAACCCACCTTAACAATTAAGGAATTGGGTTTTATTTAATTAATTAAATTCTTTTAATTAATTAAGCTCCCTAATCTTATTAGGGATAATTAATTAAACTCTTTTAACTAATTTTCCTTCCTAATCCAATTAGGAATAAATGAGAGTACTTATATTAAATTAATTCCTAAACTCTTTTAGAAATTAAAATAATAATAATTGTAATAATATTAATAAGACTCCTCTTATTAATTTATATTTAATATTTCTAAAATATTAAATAATAAATATTAAGCTATTTAATTTATTCTATCACCATAGATTAAATTAAATATACTTACTATATTATTACGATTATGCCATTAACTTCTTAAATAATTATTCTTCCTTTTATGGTGTGAACCTTTAGGTTCTCCATATTAAACCCGGTTGTGAATAAATCAATTAGAACAATTCTAATCTTATTTAAATAAATAAATTAAACAATTAATTTATTTAAATAAATAATATTTATTCTACAATAGGGATAAGCCTCTCCCAGCGATCAACGACTTTCCAGATAATATAGATTTCAACATTAATCATTAAAGAACCTTTGAGTAAATAATAGTTATCGTACAATTCAATCCTTCCACCATACAATGTCCCAATTAAATATAAGACATGGAATTCTTTGTCAAGTCTTATTTTATTTAATTATATGTATTTCGACTCTTAAATGCACAACTCAAAAAATGCAAATTAGAAACTCCTTTCTAATTTCATTACGCCGCCAAGGACTCTTGGGTTGTCATTTATCGAATCACATAGGACATCTCTCTTCTTTTATTAGAAGTGGTAGATTCTTTATTGATCATACATTATCTCCATGTACAACTTATTATACCCAAGCATACCCTTTGATATACCCTAAGGGTCTTAAGGAATAAGTCAAAGTATAACTCATCATACACAAGATACTATGATGATCTCAAGTCCAAGGATTACTTCAGACTACTATCACTCTGAGAATTCTATGATGACAGCAAATAAAACTCCATTAGGTATTCCTTAGCGAGCCACGTTCAGTGAACTTATTCTCTAATAAGCACCTACATACTTGCTTTAGTGTCTCCACACAAATGATCATGAGATCAATCATCCTCATCCAATGAGCAAGCAACGTATGTACCAATCTATCCGGATTCACTAATCCCCAATTTAGTAATCCAATGATTGGGAACTATTTTAGTTTTAAGCTTTCTAAGAATTTAGATCTCATTAGAATGATCATCATCATTATTCTAAAAGCATTGCTTAAAACTATGGGTTTATCACATATTATAAAAAAAGACATCATGTAGATAATTAAAAGCCTTTAATAAATTAATATTTTTATTAATAAATGAATAAGATTGTTACAAAGTATATGCTTTATCATCAAACATGATTGGCTTGTGTGCATACTACTTTCAATCTCCCACTTGCACTAAAGCCAATCGTCATGGTAACTCATACTCTTCTTCTCTAAGTGGCGATTATCCCTTTGTTGGATAAGCTTTAGTTAATGGATATGTAATGTTGTTCATGAGAGTCCACTATCTCTATAGTGATTTTCCATCTTTCAATGATTCTAATAATCAAATGAAAGTGCCACAACACATGTTTAGATCCAAGATGAGATTTAGGAACTATTCCTAGTTCTGTAATGAACTTTTAATCCAAACAATCAACTTGCGACTTCATTTATAGCTATATACTTTGTCTTTATCACTAAACCAAGAACTCTTTCTTTGTTTTGGAACCTTTCCAATTCAACGCACCACTGTTCAAGGTAACACTTTACCTTAAAGTGGATTTTTCGTCATCTTAGTGCATCGAAAAACTTGAGTCTGTTAAGCCCTTTAGTTTTAATTTAGACCCACCATGAATATGATCACATCCTTAGTGCTTGGGTTAAGAACTTTAAGATGTTTTTCAATTGCCTTACATGGTGATCTTCTCCATAATATGACCGATCAACATCGGGTCTCGTATATTTCATTGCATACATGATTGTCACTCATGCGATCTCTCTTCTTTGGAGTCATGGGGACTATTAAGAGATACACTCCATAGCTCATCGACATGAGACATCTCTTGGAGTTTGCCATGCTAAACAACTTTAGCATCAAATGAATATATCGTTCCTTGGGTTAAGTCGAGTATCCTCTTAAATCTATCTATATAGATTTATATCCCCAATTAAGATACTCTTCCAATTCATTCATGGAGGAATGTTTAGACAATTTTATCTTTCTTGATCGTAGCATTGGTATGTAATTCCTCATCCGTAGTATATCAACATATAATACTAGAAATTTCACGATGCTCCTAATCGACCCTTTTGTACACACTAGGTTCATTCTTATTTTTGATAAAATCAAACTCTTTTGATTGCCTCATCAAAACGAATGTTCCATATTTGAGAAACTTGCTTCAATCCATTTCTCAAAGTGTCTACAACACTTACCTCATCGTATGTAACTGGATCATCATCTTCTATGATGTGTACCTCATCATCATCATCCATGATGAATCCATACCTCCTAGGTATCTTTTGGTACTATTCGATTTACGATTAGGTTGTGGTATAATAGGTCTATCTCTGAGTTCCTCTTATTTGACTTATAGTATTTTGTGGTTCTTGAACTCTTCAAGATCTATTATCCTCCCACTATCCCCTTTAATGATAAACACCTTTATCTTAGAAAGCGGCGTGTTTTGTAACAAACACCTTTTTGCTAAGTAGAATTATAGAACATATACCCTAAACTTACTTTAGGATGCCCCACAAATCATACATGTCAAATCTTGTCCCAAGCTTATCCTTTGAAACCTTTTCACATAAGTTGGACAACCCTTATCTTAACATACTTAAGATTAGGAATCCTCCCCATCCATAACTTTTATGGAGTCTTGGGGCCGGATTTTGAGGTTACCTTTTCGTGAGATATCTGACCATTTCTAGGACATGACCCTAGAAGGATCTTTGGAATGTCGGTAAAATCATTATGGACCGTACCATGTCCAACAAGGTATGATTTTTCCATTCAGATACATCAATCAATTATTGCGTATCAGGATGTGTCCATTATGAGAAAACCATTTGAGATGATCTAGAAACTTATTGCACAAGTATTTATTCCTTGATCTAATCAAAGAATCTTAATACTTTGCCAATTTGTTTCACTTCTAAATTCTTTGAACCTTTCAAATAATTCGCACTTGTATTTTAGCAAATACACACATTCAACTCTTTGAATGATCATCTCCTTTTCTTATACTAATTTGTTCAATATGCTAAATTATTTTCATGTAAGTCAAGTATACAAAATTTATTAAGTAATATTCAGGTTCTATACAAAACATTATTATTATAAATAGAACAACAATTGTTCTTAATTATAATACCAAAATTTTATTGTCAACAATAAAATGGAAATAATATTTCTAACAAGAATTGGAATACAATAACAACTTATTGACTTAATAGATTTGCCAGTAGGCATTGCTAAACTATAAGTTTCTATAGCTAATGCAAAGCAACCTTTGCTTCATTTCCCACATAGGATTACTTATATTTGTTTAGCTTTTCTTACTGCTTGGTCCCTTCATAAATCTATATTTATGATAACCAAAGTCGGTATCCAATACCCAAGTAGAACCTTGACTTAAAGAAAAATTATTTTAAATCATGAGCAAATTTGTATTTGTAACCAAAACTTCACTAAGCTTCTTTGGTTAGCTCTTGCAAGACGCTTCTCGCAGTTTCTTTTCAATGTCCAGGCTTATTGCAGTGGAAGCAAACTCCTTTGCTATCCATATCAGTTTTGTTCTTGTTATCCTTTATTTTGCCTTTCTATTTACCTTCTTTGAATCTTTCTTCTTTTCAGAAGATCCTTTGGCCCCTACTAGTAAGACTTGGTCTTTCTTGGTTGGAAAGTGACTCTCAACA
This sequence comes from Panax quinquefolius, assembly GCA_020205615.1. Lineage (NCBI taxonomy): Eukaryota > Viridiplantae > Streptophyta > Magnoliopsida > Apiales > Araliaceae > Panax > Panax quinquefolius. Next base: position 91,482,452 of record CM035165.1, read on the forward strand.
TTTTTCAACATGTTAAGCAAATCAGCGAGGCTGATATTTAGCTTGTTCATATGAAAAATTCACAACAATTGTGAAAGGAGTCCGGGAGTGAGTGCAAGATCAAATCTTGGCTCAACTCTCCATCCATGACAAAACCAGTTGTCCTAATTGATCAATCAAATTGATTATGTTAAGAACTTTTTATTCTGTACTTTATAGTGCCATTGGCTATTCTAGATCGGAAGAGTTCCTTAGATGTCGATATCTATCGGTCCTACTTTCTTCACCATCAACTACTTGATGTGCGGGGAATATAGTAGGAGCATCCATAGTTTCATCGACGTATTTGAAGCTCGTTACTTTCATGGATGCGAGCATGATGCATTGAGCCAACTGTGCATCATCTTGCCACTTTCTAAAAGTAGCAATCTCTTCCTCAGAGGCATTGTCTGCAACCATTGCAGGGATAGGTGTATTAAGGACATAAGAAAGCTTTTCAGCCGTGAGAACTATTCTCAAATTCCTTAACTTATCCGTTTAATTCGGTCTGGTTAATTTAGCATCTAATATGCTTCACAGTGATAGTAATTTTAGACATTGTAAAATTCTGTAAATAAATTTGTAATTAACAACATTTTAACATACATTCTATTATTAATTACCAAAATAAATTAGGTCTTATTTTAAATTGGTATCTCCCACTATTTTCTTCAAACTATATTACCCTCACTTATATAGTTCGACAAAATCTTATTAAAGATTTGCTAGTGAGAATAAGGATCCCATTTCAAATGTATATAGCCTTGTGGTGACACAACAAACTATATATAAATAAATAGGTAGACAACTTTTGTCAATTACATCAACTATGCAACTCCTTGTATTTTGCCTCTTAGATTATTTTGATCAAGTGGTGGCACATCCGAATCAAAATTATCCAAGTTAAGTCCGACCTAGCACTCCATATATTCAAAAAAGAAAAATCATCCTTGTGGTGACACAACAAAACAATATTGTTCAATTTTCTTTATAAGCATCAAATGTGATAAATTAACATCTTAAATACTTAATACTTGCCTTGTGGTGACACAACAAACTCATATTAAATATTTAATACTCAATTAATTTTATCATGCTAGAAGGCGACGTTCGATATTCCAAATATCTTTGAACGCTTAGGACTTAATATAAAAATTGAGGGGTTTGTTATTAATTTGTCTCATCTTGTTTAATAAGCATTGCATATATATATATAAAATACGCGTCATATTAATAAACATGCGAATCATGTTTGCATAATATATATATATATATAGTATAAGCATGCACATATAGAATACTATATTCTACCCGGATTGATTATGGACTTTTATTCTAGTTTGGTTCACTAGAGCCACCAAGTGAACAAAAAAAAGGTCAAACCCTAGGGGAGCAAGAAATAATATTTAAATATAACTATTACATTTAAACCCGGGCTCCATTACAAACGGGTCTTCAAGCGCTCCTTGCTCCTTGATCTCCAATTTTTCAAAAATTAATTCTAACTGTTCCTATTACATAACTATTTTAAAATAAATAGAAACCTTGATCGTGATCGAGGGAAGTACATAGGAGAGAGATATAATTTACATTAAGAAAAATTAGAGAAGGCGAGTACTTGAGACCCCATTTAATAAAACCCATACATTCATGCATCCAACTAAAATAAAATCCAATCACATTGGTCAATAGTCCATAATCAATCCCATTTATTATCATACACATCACCATATGCATCAATAAATAACATTCATCTTATGAATAATAAACATTTAATATATATATTGATATCATTTAATGGGCAAATTTAGTTAGTATAAAATCTATTTTTGAATCAAAATAAACTCTTTTATTTTAATCCAAATTTAAATCAAAATAAAACTATTTTATTTTAATTTATTCAATTTTGAATAAAATAAACTATTTTATTTTAATCAAAATTTTAATCAAAATAAACTCCTTTGTTTTAATTAATTATGGAATCCAATTCCATATAAAAAAAAAAATCTTTATTAAAGGAAACACGGATATTCGGATTTCCTATTCACAAATAAACTCCTTTATTTTGAATAATATGAAATCTTATTCCATATTTTAATAAACTCCTTTATTTAAGGAAATTAGGATTCTCTTTCCTATTCACAAATAAACTCTTTTATTTTAAATAATATGAAATCTTATTTCATATCTAAACAAACTCCTTTATTTAAGGAAAGATGGATTTACTTTCCTATTCACAAATAAACTCCTTTATTTTAGGAAAAATAAAATTCAATTTCAACTCTAATTAGTTATTATGGAATCCAATTCCAACTCTAATTAGTTAGCATGAAATTCTAATTTTAAAATTAAAATAAACTTTTAATTTTAAGATTAAAATAAACTTTTTATTTTAATATTAAAATAATTTTATTTTAATTATAAAATAATTAATATATATATATATATATTATATTAATAATATAATATATATATATATATATAATATCCATATATATATTAAAACATATATATATATATATATATATATATATATATATATATATATATAATATATAGTAGTAATCTTTATTATGCCAACAGTTTATTAAAAGCGTGCCTTGCTTTTAATCTTTTAAGGCATCTCGTAACATTTGTCCTGGGCATGTTTTGTTTCACGTGGGCCACCCACCACTTTTGAATCCAAGAAACCAATTTCAACGGAAATCATCCACGTTTTTTTTTTTTTTATGTGACCGAATCACATGCTTCAAAAAAAAATATATTTCGGTCCCTTTTTTTTTTTTTTTAATAAATTTTATACAATAAAATTATGCCCAAAAAATTGTTCTAAACACATATCAATATACATATCAAATTAAAACAATTAATAATTTGCATAAAGGTTTGGCACTGATGCCACTGTTGGGTTTGTAATATTCATAACGCAATCAAATTGCATAAAAAGTGCGGAAGCGTGTAAAATCAGAGTTTTAAAAATTTACAAACCATATACCCGGATCATCCTTTATGCACAATTATTAATTAAACGAAACGATAAAGAATAAAATCATACCCTTGAAGATCGAGCTTCCTCAGGTACAAGTTCACCTCCAAATCCTTTCGCGTTCAATCTTGAATCCACCGGGGTTTTGTTCCTTCCTTTGATCAACGTTAGCCACCCATATGTTTGGCCTTTAGAGGTGATCCACCAAGGAATAATAATGATTCAAGAAAAGGGTGGTTTGGCTAAACCCTAGTTTTTCTATCTCTATAGAAAAAGTGTCATTTCTCCCAACAATTGGAATTATTACGTATGTTGAAAAATCAACAACCCTATTCACCCGTAATAAGACTCCTCTTATTAATAGATGTGGGCAACCCACCTTAACAATTAAGGAATTGGGTTTTATTTAATTAATTAAATTCTTTTAATTAATTAAGCTCCCTAATCTTATTAGGGATAATTAATTAAACTCTTTTAACTAATTTTCCTTCCTAATCCAATTAGGAATAAATGAAAGTACTTATATTAAATTAATTCCTAAACTTTTTAGAAATTAAAATAATAATAATTGTAATAATATTAATAAGACTCCTCTTATTAATTTATATTTAATATTTCTCTAAATATTAAATAATAAATATTAAGCTATTTAATTTATTCTATCACCATAGATTAAATTAAATATACTTAACTATATTATTACGATTATGCCATTAACTTCTTAAATAATTATTCTTCCTTTTATGGTGTGACCCTTTAGGTTCTCCATATTAAACCTAGGTTGTGAATAAATCAATTAGAACAATTCTAATCTTATTTAAATAAATAAATTAAACAATTAATTTATTTAAATAAATAATATTTATTCTACAATAGGGATAAGCCTCCTAGCGATCAAGCGACTTTCCGATAATATAGATTTCAACATTAATCATTAAAGAACCTTTAAGTAAATAGTTACCGCATACAATTCAATCCTTCCACCATACAATGTCCCAATTAAATATAAGACATGGAATTACTTGTCAAGTCTTATTTTATTTAATTATATGTATTTCGACTCTTAAATGCACAACTCTAAATAATGCAAATTAGAAACTCCTTTCTAATTTCATTACGCTTGCCAAGACTCTCTTTGGGTTGTCATTTATCGAATCATAGGACATTTCTTGTAAGACCTCAAAATTTTAAATAAAAAGGAATTTCCTTTATTTATTATTTTGAAATAGTAAGGGTTGATTTGATTAATGTGGATAGTTAAGGGTTAAATACGCAAATATTTCAAAATAAGCAAGTGGTTATAAAATATTCATTATCGCTTCGGGAATATTCGTTTGGTCGTGGAATATTCAGATCTTGTCGGGGAATATTCGCGAATAAATGTGACCATGTGTGGCCCCATAACTGAAAAGCGATTGGATGAAGAAAACGACAAATATAAGTTGTTTAAAATAATCTACAGTAGTTATTCACCAGTATTATCGTTAAAATACCCCGGTGGTTAAAACACAAGAGCACACCGTATTGCACCAATTATTGATTCTTACGTGAAGAAGGCACTACTCAATAATGGTTACGAAGAATTCTGCTCAAAGATTTTATTGAGTTAATAATTCTCTGCGTTGATATTTTATATTCTTGTTGTTTCAATAATTGTCATTACACAAGTATTTTTCATTATCGAAGCAATAATTCATATTATCCGAATAATATTATTAGATAACATTATTGGCAATGTCTAGAAAGTTTACATCTAAGGAGAGGTTTGGTCACCTAATCAATTAGGCCAAGAAGAAGAAATTCTTATTGGAAAGCCCTCTTTCCTGGGAGGCGCACGGTTGTCAATATTGTGATTCTCGTAATATTATTTGTGAATAATTAATTATTGATTTATATGATGAGGAAAATATTGATTTTATGTGGATATAGATGGAGAAAATTTTTAAAATGACAATTGTTGAAAATTAATATTTTATCTTTTTCGATAAAATAATTCATTTAAATATATTATTTTAATAATATATTAACGGTGATATTTTACAACGAATGTGGGATATATGAGTATACGAGGAGGAAGAGTATTTTTGTTGCAATAAATGTTTAAAACATGTTAAACATGTCTTGTGGACCCCATTTATCGATCGAAATTTGATTATACATTGTAAAATCGCCCGTTTATGGATTTCGGTCAATTTCTATTTGGAATTTGGAAAAACTTTCTTTGCAAAGTTGTAGAGAATTGAAATTCCTATAAAAACTCATGAGATTCGAATTTTCTGATGAAAGGGCTATTTATTATGAATTATTGAAGTTTCAAGCTCTCAAATAATTGATTTTGGGAGTTTAAAATATTTTTTAAGAAAAATGTTTTTTGTTGTAATTGAGTGGCTCACATGTGTTATAAATGATCTGAAATCAGATTTCTAAGGTGGGCTTGAATATTTTTAAAAATATTATTATTTTATTAAATTTTTCGCTTTGGTGTTCTAAGCATTTTCCTATAAATAGGTGCTTAGGTTAGAATTGAAAATCACACCGTAAACTCAAGTTTCTCTCTCTATATTATCGAGCGTATTCTTGTGAGTATTTTGAGTATACTTTGAGTATTGTTAGGCGGTGCAAGTTCCTCCTTCAAAGACTATACCCTAGATTCTAGCTAGAAGTCCCGATCTTCGAGGTAAGGGATATTATTTTTTTCAGAATGATATTATTTCTTCAATATCATTATCTTTGAAATATTGATCCAAGTTTTTATCAAATTTGGAACTTTTCATGTCGGGGTTACTATTCATGGGTTACTATTCATGAGTTACTATTCACGAAGTTACTATTCATGAGTTCTTATTCACGAGTTACTATTCACGAGTACTATTCATGAAGCGTGAAGATGTTTTTGTGGAATTTCTATCTTTTGGTGTCTGAGTTACTATTCACGATATGCAAGCACTATTCACGTATCTGAGACTATTCACGATATCTGCAGACTATTCATAGAAAAATAAAATTTCTTCTTTTCGTCCAAAACATCTATTCGGATACTAACTCGATCAGTATCCATGTTTTGATCATTCTTGAATTTTACACCACTATGATTATTTTTGAGGTATTTTTTTTGGGCGTGGATAAAACCAAGTACGAATCCTTAATCCTTAATCCTTGTCATTTTGTTTCTTTGGATTCGTTTCTTTAAAAAAAAATATTTTCATCATCCTCGGCCTTAAATGATGATATTATGGAATATCTTTGGCCCGTAGAGAGCAAAGATGAATGATTTCTTAAGAATATCTTTGGCACAGTAGTGCAAAGATGAATGATTTTGAAGAATATCTTTGGCTCGTAGTAAAGATGAGCAGTGTTTAAATGAACATGACTAATCGATGAATATCTTTGGCTCAGTAGTGCAAAGATGAATATTTGATTCGGATGTATATTGATTGATGTTCTGGGGATAAAAGATGAGCGATGAACTTTTAAATTCATACATAGAAGATAGTAGTTTGCATTCTCTACTTAACTCTTCTAATGAATTATTATTTTTCATTGCTAATATTGATTTAAAATTTGTTGTCTATCAGATTCTATTATATTTTTCCTCGTTGAAGACTAACGATAATTTGTTGTATATTATCTTAGTCATAATATTCTTTATCGAGCTAGTTGAGCTCACCCTTTTCCTTTTTGTTCCATTTTTTCTCGGGAGGCTAGAATATAGCGAGTATGTAGTCGGGGTATGGAATGAAGGTTTTAGAAAGGATTGTTTAGTAGTCCTCACCATTTTGTAAAATAATGTATCAATAAATGTGATGAGGATTTATTTGAGTATAGATATTGTCAGAAGATAATATTTGTATTCAAACTCACAGCTTTTCTTGTTGTAATAATAAAGTTGTAGTTGTTTTCGTACCATGTATTGACAACTCGAGAATAGGTGATGTATACCTATTTTGGGGCGCCACAATTGGTATCGAGCTTAGGATATGATCTCCGGTGGAGATCTGGGAATAGAACTAGGAGGGGAGAGACGAGTAAATCCTTTCGCTAGTGTGTCCTACCTAAGCTTATTTGTTAGTTGATCAAGATATAAGGATATTATGTGATATATTGATTTCCTTAATTAACCCTTGTTTTATGACGAAGATTTGAGAATGTCGAATCGAGAATATTAACAATGGAAATGAGACCGTGGAGATGCCTCAGACTCACCAACGAGGAGAACGCGCAACAGTGGGCAATGTTCCTCCGTGAACAACACCATCGAAAGAGATGATGAACGAGGGGATGTTTAGAAGTTTTTTGCGATTCATGCAAATCGGACGAGGAGACTCGTGTTCAAAATATAGGAGGAAATGATAGCAATTCACGGGTTGTCACAGCCCAAGCGTTCAAAGAGTTGGGACCACGAGAATTTAAGGGAAAGCCGATCCGATCATCACGGCGAAACATGGGTTAAACAAATTACCAAGATATTCGATGTCTTGGGATGCACGGAGAGAACAGAAGGTTCCATTCGCCACCTTTATGTTCCGTGGCGAGGCGGATCATTGGTGGGAGTCTCGTGAAGCGCACTCCATCCACCGCTTTTCAAGCGTATGTCTTGGGAGACGTTTGAAGTTATTTAATGACAAATACTTTCTGAAAAGCGTCATTATATGAAGGAAGTGTAGTTCATCGATTGGAACAAAACAACATGACGGTGTCTCAAAGACGAGGCAAAGTTTGCGAGAGTTATCCGAGTTTGCACCTCATTTGGTGGAGAATGAGGAACGATGACGCGGATGTTTCTTAGAGGTTTGAAACCCAAGATACGCCAAGATATCTCATTTCTCATAAATTTTTCTTTATTCAGGATGTTATAAAATGTGGCTCAATTATTAGAGCGAGATAACGAGTACGGTCAACCGAGGGACCACAACCGAGGATCGTGATCGAGATATAGTAGTCAATGTAATAATGATAACTTGCGGAGAAAGAAACAGACGGACAGAAATGGTAACCACTCTGGTGGTAATCTTGGCCATGAAAATAGAAGAAGCGAGTCAGGAGGAGATTTTAAAAAGAGGAGATTTAACAACGACCATGTGAAGACGACAGTGTTAGGTTTTCGTGAAAATCAAAGTAGCAATCAAATTGCAAATTATAGCTAAGCGTAGATAAAATCGATTTTAAAATTTTCACAAACCAATTACCCGGATCATCCTTTATGCATATTATTAATTAAACGAAGAATAAGAAATTATGAAATCATACCCTTGTAAACGAGCTTCCTCGAGTACGAAGTTCACCTCCTACTTCTCGCGATCTCCTTGAATCTCCGGGTAGATTCCTTCCTTTGATTAATGTAAGCCACCCAAGTGTGTGGCCTCTATAGGTTATCCACCAAGGAAGAGGAATTTTTCAAGAAGATGGGATGTTGGCTCAAACCCTAGTTTTTCCTATCTGAATAAGAAAAGGGGGTGTACTCTCCAACTCTTGGAATTACATATTGTTATATCTAATATAAGACTCCTCTTATAAAGATATTATATAACCCTATTTTAATTAAAATAAGGTATTATTCATTTAATTAAACTCTTTTAATTAAATGGGCCCTAATCCTATTAGGGATAATTAGTTAAACTCCTTTAACTAATTTTCTTTCCTAATCCAATTAGGAATAAATGAGAGTACTAATATTAAATTAATTCCTAAACCTTTTAGAAATTAAAATAATAATAATTATAATAATATTAATAAGACTCCTCTTATTAATTTATATTTAATATTTCTAAAATATTAAATAATAAATATTAAGCTATTTAATTTATTCTATCAAAGATAGATTAAATTAAATATACTTAACATATTATTACAATTATGCCATTAACTTCTTAAATAATTATTCTTCCTTTTATGGTGTGACCCTTTAGGTTCTCCATATTAAACCTATTGAATAAATCAATTAGAACAATTTAATCTCATTTAAATAAATAAATTAAACAAATAATTTATTTAAATAAATAATATTTATTCTACAATAGGATAAGCCTCCCTAACGATTAACGACTTTCCGGATAATATAGATTTCAACATTAATCATAAAAGAACCTTTGAGTAAATAGTTACCAGACAATTCAATCCTTCCACCATACTATGTCCCAATTAAATATAAGACATGGAATTATCGTCAAGTCTTATTTTATTTAATTATATGTATTTCGATTCCTAAATGAACAACTCCCAATGAATGCAAATTAGAAACTACTTTCTAATTTCATTCCACCTCGCCAAGGATTCACGGGTTGTCATTTATCGAATCACATAGACATCTCTCCTTTTTACTAGAAGTGGTAGATTCTTTATTGATCATTCATTATCTTCATATATAACTTATTACACCCAAGCATACCCTTTGATATACTCTAAGAGTCTTAAGGAATAAGTCAAAGTGTAATTCATTATATATAAGATACTATGATGATCTCAAGTCTAAGGATCATTTTGACTACTATCACTACAAGAATTCCTATTGACGATGTAAATAAAACTCCATTAGGTATTCCTTAGCGAGTCACGCTCAATTGAACTTATTCTCTAATAAGCACCTACATACTTGCTTTAGTGTCTCCACACAAATGATCATGAGATCAATCATCCTCATCCAATGAAAGCAAGCAACGTATGTATGTCAATCTATCCCGGATTCACTAATCCCCTATTTAGTAATCCAATGATTGGGAACTATTTTAGTTTTAAGCTTTCTAAGAATTTAGATCTCATTAGAATGATCATCATCATTATTCTAAAAGCGTTGCTTAAAACTATGGGTTTATCACATATTATTAAAACAAAGACCACGTAGATAATAAATGCCTTTAATAAATAATTCTTTTATTAATAAATAAATAAGATTGATTACACAAGATATGCTTTATCATCATACATGATTGGCTTGTATGCATAATACTTTCGCACGGTCTTCGTGCAAAGAATCGGTTCTAAGGAGGAGAACGACCACCCATTATATGCTATAAATGCGGAAAGGGGACATATCACCAAACCGTCCCACAACAATTCAAGGTATGCTATAATTGTGGAAAGGAAGGACATATCGCTCGAGATTGTACAAAGAACGAAACCTAGTTCAATGGGGATGGTGACTCAAAAGATCGTCCCGTAAAAGTCAAAGTCAACGATTAGGGAAGAGCGTTTGTTGTGGATCGGTCATAATGCGAGGAACCCAAACGAAGTGATCACGGTAAGCTATTTATAAATTCTTGCGAAGTTTATACCTTACTTGATACGGTCTACCCATTCATTTATCTCTCTCCGCATGTGCTCAACGTTTAAACTTGACTCAGGAGAAATTAGACTTTGACCTATCTGTGGAAACTCCGTTAGAGAAACTTTCATCACATCCACCGTTTATAAATCTTGTTTGATTCAAGTTGGCACCATTACCTTACCCGTTGACCTTATCTCTTTAAAGATACTTTCTTTTGATGTGATTTTAGGGATTGATTGGTTAACTACTCATCATGCCAAAATTGATTGTTTTCGTAAGGTTGTTAGTTTTCATATTCCTAACCAACTTTGTTGTATTTAATTCAAGCAACTAAACCATTAAAATCAATCATCGTCTATATCTAATCATAAAGCTATTCGTTTATTAAAAAACGGATGTCAAGCTTTCTTAGCCCATGTTATGGATTTGAATAAAGACACGTCAAATTTGAATAATATTCTGTTGTTATTGACTTTCCTCGACGATTTCAAGAACTTCCCGATTACACCCCGTAACGTGAAGTTGAATTCTTTATTGATCTTGAACCCGGTACAAAGCCCATTTCTAAAACCCCATATCGAATGGCTCTATTGAACTTCAGAGTTAAAGGTCCAACTACTGTGAATTGTTGGACATCGGTTTTCATTCGCCCCAAGTACATCTCCTTGGGGTGCTCCTGTTTTATTTGTAAAGAAGAAAGACGGGAGTATGCGACTTTTGTATTGACTATCGGAATTGAACCATGTCACCATCAAGAATAGGTATCCCTCACCTCGTATTGATGACTTGTTTGACCGATTACAAGGGCACAATTCTTTCAAAAATCGATCTTCGATCGGGATATCATCACCGAAGATTAGAATCGAGGATATTCCAAAGACCGCCTTCGTAACCTCGGTATGGGCATTATGAATTCTTAGTCATGTCTTTCGGACTAACTAATGCTCCTGCGGCTTTCATGGATATGATGAACCGAGTATTCAAAGAATATTTGGATCAATTCGTTGTTGTCTTTATTGATGACATCCTCATATATTCCAAAAGCCGTGAAGATCATGAGCACCATTTGAAGCTGGTACTCCAAAGGCTTCGTGAAAACCAACTATATGCCAAATTGAAGAAATGCGAGTTCTAGCTTGAGGAAGTAGCATTCCTTGGGCACGTGGTATCGAAACATGGAGTATCTGTTGATCCGGCGAAGATTGAAGCAATACAAAGTTGGGAGCAACCGAAGTCGGTGATCAAGCACGTAGCTTTTTGGGCTTGTTTGGTTATTATCGAAGATTCGTGGAAGGGTTTTCTCGAATCGCTACTCCATTAACTCAACTAACTCGGAAGGATACAAAATTCGTTTGGAGCGAAGAATGCGAGAAAAGTTTCCAAGAGCTTAAGAGGAGACTTATTTTAAGACTGTTTCTAACAATACCATCCGGTTCGGATGGATTTGTTATCTCAACGATGCTTCGTGCAAAGGGTTAGGATGTGTTCTCATGCAACGGGAAAGTCATAGCCTATGCCTCGCGACAACTTAAAGAGTATGAGAGGAATTATCCTACTCATGATCTAGAGTTAAAAGTGATTTCGCTAGCGCTAAAAATATGGAGGCACTATCTATATGGGGAGAAAGTGGAGATATATTCGCACCATAAAAGCCTTAAATATTTCTTCACTCAAAAAGAACTCAACACGCGCAACGTTGGCTCGAGCTATTGAAAGACTACGACCACACTATTCAATACCATCCGGTAAAGCGAGCGTGGTAGGCGACGCATTGAGTAGAAGAGAAGATCATATGCGGAACGAAAAGCGATGATGTCAAGTATACGCGTAGAGCCAACTTTAATAGAAAAAGTTAAGGTTGCTCAAGCCACCAATCGGGAGTCGATGATGCGTATGAAGAAGAAAGTACAAGAAGGAGCTATTCCTAAGCGAGAATTGATGAAGAAGGAATACTTGAGTCCACTCTAGACTTTGTGTTCCTAACGACTCTGATTTGAAGTACAAGATTATGATGGAGGCACATAATACGCCATTTGCAATCCATCCTAGAAGTACTAAAATGTATCGTGATCTTCGACATACATTTTGGTGGAACAATATGAAGAGAGAGATTGCAAAGTTTATCTCGATGTGTTTAACTTGCCAACGTGTAAAGGCGGAGCATCTTGTACCTAAGGGTCCGTTGCAACCACTTGAGATTCCGGAATGGAAGTGTGAACACATTACTATGGATTTAGATTTACGGGTCTTCCTACGGTTTCTCAAGGCATCAATGCTATTTGGGTTATTGTTGATAGATTAACCAAGTCCGCTCATTTCTTGCCGACACGGAGACTTATTCCTTGAACGCCTTTGCTAGTATGTACGTGAATGAGATTGTGAGGTTGCATGGCATGCCTCAGTATCCATAGTTTCGGATCGTGACCCAAGATTCACTTCAAGATTTTGGGTTAGCTTGCAAAAAGCTATGGGCACGGATTTGAGATTTAGTTAAGCATACCATCCCCAAACCAGACGGACAATCGAGAGGACTATTCAAACTCTTGAAGATCTATTAAGACTCGTGTCCTAGACTTCAAGGGTAGTTGGGATAAGTATTTACCATTGGTGGAATTCTCCTATAACAACAGATTTATCGTGCAAGTATAGGTGTGGCTCCATTTGAAGCATTATATGGGACGAAAATGTCGTTCTCCAATATGTTAGGATGAGGTGGGTGAAGCAACATTGTTGGGACCCGAGTTAAGACGTATGACTCACCGAAAAGATCCAAATGATTCGACAACGATACAAACAAGCACAAGATCGACAAAAGAGTTATGCGGATCTTCATCGAAAGGACGTGGAATTTAATGTGGGGATCAGTATTGTCATGAAGTTGCTCCATGGAAGGGAGTTACAAGATTTGGGAAGAGAGGAAAGCTCAATCCACGATTTATTGGTCCATTTCAAATTCTTGACCGAAAGTAGGAAATGTAGCCTATAGACTTGCGTTACCTCCGAGTATGTCTCGTGTTCATAATGTGTTTCACATATCCGCACTTCGTAAATATGTGAAAGACCCGAACCACGTTATTGAAGTTAGAACCGGACGAGATAGCCAGTCAAGACTTAACGATGAGGAGGTACTGTCAAGATCTTGGATAGGAAGGAGCATGTCCTACGCCAAGAAAGGTCATACCACAAGTTAAAGTTTTGTGGAGGAATCATGCTATAGAGGAAATGACAGGAATTGGAAAGCGGAAATGAAAGCGAGGTATCCTCACCTTTTCAAACACCAGTATCGTGACGTCAATTTCGAGGACGAAATTTCATAAGGAGGGAGGTTGTAAGACCCTAAATTTTTTAAATAAAAAGGAATTTCCTTTATTTATTATTTTGAAATAGTAAGGGTTGATTTGATTAATGTGGATAGTTAAGGGTTAAATACGCAAATATTTCAAAATAAGCAAGTGGTTATAAAATATTCATTATCGCTTAGGGAATATTCGTTTGGTGTCGTGGAAGATTCATCGCTTGGGAATATTCGCACGACAACAAGCGACCCATGTGTGGGCCCCATAACTTGAAAGCGATTGGATGAAGAAAACGACAAATATAAGTTGTTTAAAAATAATTGGCAGTAGTTATTCACATTAATATTGTTAAAATACCGATTGGTTAAAACACAATAAAGACACCAGTATTGCACCAATTATTGATTCTTACGTAAGAAGGCACTACTCAATAATGGTTATGTAATTCTCGCTCAAAGATTTTATTGAGTTAATAATTCTTTGCGTTGATATTTTATATTCTTTGTTGTTTCAATAATTGTCATTACACAAGAGATTTTCATTATCGAAGCAATAATTCATATTATCTCGAATAATATTATTAGATAACATTATTGGCAATGTCTAGAAAGTTACGTCTAAGGAGAGGTTTGGTCACCTAATCAAGGCTGGCCAAGAAGAAGAAATTCTTATTGGAAAGCCCCCTCTTTCCTGAACCGCCGGTTGTCAATATTGTGATTACGTAATATTATTTGTGAATAATTAATTATTGATTTATATGATGAGGAAAATATTGATTTTATGTGGATATAGATGGAGAAAATTTTTAAAATGACAATTGTTGAAAATTAATATTTTATCTTTTACGATAAAATAATTCATTTAAATATATTATTTTAATAATATATTAACGGTGATATTTTTACAACGAATGTGAGATATATGAGTATACGAGGAGGAAGAGTATTTTTGTTGCAATAAATGTTTAAAACATGTTAAACATGTCGGTGGACCCCATTTATTGATCGAAATTTGATTATAACTTTTGTAAAATCGCCCGTTTGTGGATTTCGGTCAATTTCTATTTGGAATTTGGAAAACTTTCTTCTGCAAAGTTGTAGAGAATTGAAATTCCTATAAAAACTCATGAGATTCGAATTTTCTGATGAAAGGGCTATTTATTATGAATTATTGAAGTTTCAAGCTCAAATAATTGATTTTGGGAGTTTAAAATATTTTTGTAAGAAAAATGTTTTTGTTGTAATTGAGTGGCTCACATGTGTTATAAATGATCTGAAATCAGATTTCTAAGGTGGGCTTGAATATTTTTAAAAATATTATTATTTTATTAAATTTTCGCTTTGGTGTTCTAAAGCATTTTCCTATAAATAGGGTGCTTAGGTTAGAATTGAAAATCACATTTAAACGAAGTTTTCTCTCTATATTATCGAGCGTATTCTTGTGAGTATTTTGAGTATACTTTGAGTATTGTTAGACGGTGCAAGTTCCCTTCAAAGACTATATCCAGATTCTAGCTAGAAGTCCCGATCTTTCGAGGTAAGTGGATATTATTTTTTTTTTCAGAATGATATTATTTCTTCAATATCATTATATCTTTGAAATGTTGATCTGAAGTTTTTATCAAATTTGGAACTTTTTCATGTCGGGGTTACTATTCATGGGTTCTTATTCATGAGTTACTATTCACGAAGTTACTATTCATGAGTTCTTATTCACGAGTTACTATTATTTCAAGTACTATTCATAAGCGTGAAGATGTTTTTTGTGGAATTTCTATCTTTTGGTGTCTGAGTTACTATTCACGATATCTGCAGACTATTCACGATATCTGACCTTTATTCACGATATACAGTGCTTATTCAATAGAAAAATAAAATTTCTTCTTTTCGTCTCAAAACATCTATTCGGATACTAACTCGATTGATCCATGTTTTGATCATTCTTGAATTTTACACCACTATGATTATTTTTGAGGTATTTTTTTGGACGTGGATAAAACCAAGTATTTAATCCTTAATCCTTAATCCTTGTCATTTTGTTTCATTGGATTCGTTTCTTTAAAAAAAAAAATATTTTTCATCATCCTCGCCTTAAATGATGATATTATGGAATATCTTTGGCCCTGTAGAGAGCAAAGATGAATGATTTCTTAAGAATATCTTTGGCCCTGTAGTGCAAAGATGAATGATTTTTCGAAGAATATCTTTGGCTCAGTAGTGCAAAGATGAGCAGTGTTTAAATGAACATGATTAATCGATGAATATCTTTGGCTCAGTAGTGCAAAGATGAATATTTGATTCCGGATGTATATTGATTGATGTTACAGGATAAAAGATAGACGATGAACTTTTAAATTCATACATAGAAGATAGTAGTTTGCATTCTCTACTTAACTCTTCTAATGAATTATTATTTTCACGCGAATATTGATTTAAAATTTGTTGTCTATTGTATTCTATTATATTTTTTCCTGTTGAAGACTAACGATAATTTGTTGTATATTATCTTAGTCATAATATTCTTTACTTGAGCTAGTTGAGCTCACCCTTTTCCTTTTTGTTCCATTTTTCTCGTGGAGGCGAGAATATAGCGAAAGTAATGCAGTCGGGGTATGGAATGAAGGTTTTAGAAAGGATTGTTTAGTAGTCCTCACCATTTTTGTAAAATAATGTATCAATAAATGTGATGAGGATTTATTTGAGTATAGATATTGTCTAGAAGATAATATTTGTATTCAAACTCACGCTTTTTCTTGTTGTAATAATAAAGTTGTAGTTGTTTCTGTACCATGTATTGACAACTCAGAATAGGTGATGTATACCTATTTTGGGGGCGTCACATTTCTCTTCTTTTATTAGAAGTGGTAGATTCTTTATTGATCATACATTATCTCCATGTACAACTTATTATACCCAAGCATACCCTTTGATATACCCTAAGGGTCTTAAGGAATAAGTCAAAGTATAACTCATCATACACAAGATACTATGATGATCTCAAGTCAAAGGATTACTTGTACTACTATCACTACAGAATTCCTATCGACAGCAAATAAAACTCCATTAGGTATTCCTTAGCGAGCCACGTTCAGTGAACTTATTCTCTAATAAGCACCTACATACTTGCTTTAGTGTCTCCACACAAATGATCATGAGATCAATCATCCTCATCCAATGAGCAAGCAACGTATGTACCAATCTATCCGGATTCACTAATCCCCAATTTAGTAATCCAATGATTGGGAACTATTTTAGTTTTAAGCTTTCTAAGAATTTAGATCTCATTAGAATGATCATCATCATTATTCTAAAAGCATTGCTTAAAACTATGGGTTTATCACATATTATAAAACAATATTATGTAGATAATTAAAAGCCTTTAATAAATTAATATTTTTATTAATAAATGAATAAGATTGTTACAAAGTATATGCTTTATCATCAAACATGATTGGCTTGTGTGCATACTACTTTCACCTAGGAGGTATGGATTCATCATAGATGATGATGATGAGGTACGCATCATAGAAGATGATGATCCAGTTACATACGATGAGTTAAGAGTTGTAGACACTCAGAGAAATTGATTGAAGCAATATTCTCAAAAATGGAACATTCTTTTTGATGAAACAAATCAAAAGAGTTTGATTTTATCAAAAATAAGAATGAACTTAGTGTGTACAAAAGGGTCAGTGGGAGCATCGTGACATTCCTAGTACTACATGTTGATATACTACGGATAAGGAATGACATACCAATGCTACAATCAGTAAAGATAAAGTTGTCTAAACATTCCTCCATGAATGATTTGGAAGAGTATCTTAATTGGGGATAAAATCTATATAGATAGATTCAAGAGGATGCTCAACTTAACCCAATGAACGTATATTCATTTGATGCTAAAGTCGTTTAGCATGGCAAACTCCAAGAGATGTCTCATGTTGATGAGCTATGGAGTGTATCTCTCTTTATAGTCCCCACAGACTCCTAAAAGAAGAGAGATCGCATGAGTGACAATCATGTATGCAATGAAATATACGAGACCGATCTTCGATCGGTCATATTCGGAGAAGATCATCAGAAGATGTTGAAAAACATCTTAAAGTTCTTAACCCAAGCACTAAAGATGTGAGCAAACATGGTGGGTCCGAATTAAAACTAGAGGGCTTCTATGACTCAAGTTTTTCGATGCAGACAAGACGATCGAAAATCCACTTTAAGGTAAAGTGTTACCTTGAACAGTGGTGTAGTGAATTTGAAAGGTTCAAAACAAAGAAAGAGTTCTTTGGTTTAGTGATAAAGACAAAGTATATAGCTATAAATGAAGAAGTCGCAAGTTGAGTGTTTGGATTAAAAGTTCATTACAGAACTAGGAATAGTTCCTAAGTCTCATCTTCGATCTAAACATGTGTTGTGGCACTTTCATTTGACTATAAGAATCATTAAAAGATGGAAATCACTATGGAGATAGTGGACTCTCATGAACAACATTACATATCCATTAACTAAAGCTTATCCAACAGCAGGATAATCGTCACTTAGAGAAGAAGAGTATGAGTTACCATGACGATTGGCTTTAGTGCAAGTGGGAGATTGAAAGTAGTATGCATACAAGCCAATCATGTTTGATGATAAAGCATATACTTTGTAACAATCTTATTCATTTATTAATAAAAAGTATTAATTTATTAAAGGCTTTTAATTATCTACATGATGCTGTTTTATTATATGTGATAAACCCATAGTTTTAAGCAATGCTTTTGGAATAATGATGATGATCATTCTAATGAGATCTAAATTCTTAGAAAGCTTAAAACTAAAATAGTTCTCAATCATTGGATTACTAAATTGGGGATTAGTGAATGGGATAGATTGGTACATACGTTGCTTGCTTTCATTGGATGAGGATGATTGATCTCATGATCATTTGTGTGGAGACACTAAAGCAAGTATGTAGGTGCTTATTAGAGAATAAGTTCACCGAACGTGGCTCGCTAAGGAATATCTAATGGAGTTTTATTTGCCTATCAATAGGAATTTCAGTAGTGATAGTAGACAAGTAATCCTTGGACTTGAGATCATCATAGTATCTTGTGTATGATGAGTTATACTTTGACTTATTCCTTAAGACCCTTAGGGTATATCAAAGGGTATACTTGGGTATAATAAGTTGTATGCATGGAGATAATGTATGATCAATAAAGAATCTACCACTTCTAATAAAAAGAAAGAGATGTCCTATGTGATTCGATAAATGACAACCCAAGTAGTCCTTGGTTAAGGCGTAATGAAATTAGAAAGGAGTTTCTAATTTGCATTATTTGAGTTGTGCATTTAAGGATCAAAATACATATAATTAAATAAAATAAGACTTGACAAGTAATTTCATGTCTTATATTTAATGGGACACGTTGTATGGTGGAAGGATTGAATTATGCGGTAACTATTTACTCAAAGGTTCTTTTATGATTAATGTTGAAATCTATATTATACGGAAAGTCGTTGATCGCTAGGGAGGCTTATCTCTATTGTAGAATAAATATTATTTATTTAAATAAATTAATTGTTTAATTTATTTATTTAAATAAGATTAGAATTGTTCTAATTGATTTATTCACAACCGGTTTAATATGGAGAACCTAAAGGGTCACACCATAAAAGGAAGAATAATTATTTAAGAAGTTAATGGCATAATCGTAATAATATGTTATGTATATTTAATTTAATCTATGGTGATAGAATAAATTAAATAGCTTAATATTTATTATTTAATATTTTAGAAATATTAAATATAAATTAATAAGAGGAGTCTTATTAATATTATTACAATTATTATTATTATTTTAATTTCTAAAAGAGTTTAGGAATTAATTTAATATAAGTACTCTCATTTATTCCTAATTGGATTAGGAAGAAAAATTAGTTAAAGGAGTTTAATTAATTATCCCTAATAAGATTAGGGAGCTTAATTAATTAAAAGAATTTAATTAATTAAATAAAACCCAATTCTTTAATTGTTAAGGTTGGTTGCCCACATCTATAAATAAGAGGAGTCTTATTATAAGTGAAGAGTTGTTGACTTTTACAACGACATAATTCCAATTTGTTGGAGAGTACGCCCTTTTTCTATAGAGATAGGAAAAACTAGGGTTTGAGCCAATACCCCTTCTTCTTGAATTTTCTTCTTCCTTGGTGGATCACCTCTAGAGACCAAACATATGGGTGGCTAACGTTGATCAAAGGAAGGAACAAAACCCCGGTGGATTCAAGTTGAATGCGAAAGGATTTGGAGGTGAACTTGTACCTGGGGAAGCTCGATCTTCAAGGGTATGATTTTATTCTTTATCTTTTCGTTTAATTAATAATTGTGCATAAAGGGTGATCCGGGTATATGGTTTGTAAAATTTTTAAACTCTGATTTTTACACGTTTCCGCACTTTTTATGCAATTTGATTGCGTTCTTGAATATTACAAACCTAACAAATATGTCACAGACTTATAGTACCGTTTGCATGAAATTAAAATGAGTTATTAATTTAAATTAGAATAAATAATTTTTTTAAAAAAATTAAACAAAGTAAAAAGCTTTGACCCTTTTATCTTAGAATCATAGTTAATTTATTTAGTTTTAAACAATATAATTATGAAAATTATAAACTTTTTTATAAAGTAATTCTCAAGATTTATTGTATTCAAAAGTTAATTATCACATCCTTTTGAATTAAAAATATTTCCTATCGACTTTGAAAATTCATACTTGACTTGATCAATTGATCTTATTACTTATATTTGGTACTAATACATTTGAAGGTTAACAATATTAGTCTATAAATCTATTAGATATTAAATTAATCTAAATCAACTAAATTCACATTATTTTAAATATTAGAATTTTACAATTTCATTATAAAAAATCTTAAATAACTCTTTTTATGAAATAGATAAAATATTAGTGATTGAGGTGGAAGATTTAGATGGGAAATAATATTACTAGTGGAGACCAGTTGAGACTGATGTTGTGAGACATGGATTTCCAAATAGTTGAAAATATGAGTTTGTAATAGACCATAGCCTAGACAGTTGTTGTGATAACAGAACTCAAAGGAAGTCAACAGAAAATAAGTCAAATTGTAAGGGATACATTCATTCAAAACACATTTGATAAGTTCTAAATCAAAAGGAAGTAAAGTAGTTTTCTGTCTTCCCTAACACGCATGAATTTGTGCCTAATAATTTCTCGCAAAAATTGACACTCAACTGTTAGAAATTCTAAGCCAACTTTACAAGGAAAATCAAACAACAAAGCGGTATCATTTGGTCGGTGACAACAAGATAGATTATGTTTGAAAAGCATACATTCATAAATGTAAATTCCGGGAGGATGGAGATAAGAATCAACTCTTGGTAACTCTAATGTGGAGGATGAAGTTGAAGTACATTGACGAAACTATTCATCAATGATATATGCTTGTATCGCTTGACCTTGAATGTATGTGGTGATACTAGTAAGCATGCCGGATAAATCTTTATTAAATTTCATATGAGCATAAAATTCGTATATGAGACTAAGATAGATATGCTTGTCGGAAAATGTAACTAAACAATCCCACCTAATAATTTTGAGTTTTTCAAATAAGTGAAAAACTATTAAGCGTGATTCCACATCCTGGTGAAAGATTATGTCTCATGATTCGATATTTAGCTTGAGCAGAAGCAGTAATGAGATGAGGGACTCCATGTGAAAAATGTATTTCAGAGTGTAAGGGAAGTTTTCTTTCGTTTAGATGAATAAACAGTAGTCATAATGAAGAGAGAAACAGGAAGCAAAGAGGATGTAATGAAACCATGCAACAACCCAAGACATGAATGTAACATACTGTAAACTATATATATATGGAAATGATCCCAATATTTGTTTGGTACGGATGAAAAATGGGCAAATAACAAAAAAAACACGCCTTCCGCTACCTCTAAAAAAAATTCGGCCTTGCCCACTACACATCCGCTGGTTCAACTAGCGTACGAATCACCCTGCGATTTCTACCTCCATCAACCCCCTACGATTTCAACTAGCGTGTTTCTTCTACGATTTCTTCCTCCTTCTGCGATTTCTTCTTCAATTAAATCCTCCATCCTCTGCTGATGCGAAGAAATGCTGCAACCCCCATGCGATTTCTTCTTCAATTAAATCCTCCTATTTCACTGCTGATGCGAAGAACATTCTGCGATAATCTGTAAAGCCTCCATCATCCTCTGCTGCGATACCAAACCTGATAAGCTCCACGGCACGCTTGCATGAGGTGGTCGCCGCCCCGATCGTTTCTAGCACAGTTGTTGGGTGAATTGCTTGCAACACCTTAACCCTCGCTTATATGTGAGCGGTAATTTTGGTACAATTACTCGCGTTCGAATTCTGCGTTGAATGGACACCAACGACACCTTGACCCTCGCTTATATTGAAGCGGTAATCTCGCGTACAATCGACGATTGATGCGGGTAGAAGACGCCACACATAACTATGAATTGTTGTATGATAAGTCAAATTGAATCTCAAAGAAATAACTAAGAAAAATACTTAGGAATTCTTCAAAGAACCAAAAGTAGAGAATAACCTCACAAATATATTGAATAATGAATAATGATAATGTATTTGATTACATTAACTTAGACCTCTATTTATACTCAAAACAATCCAAATCCTAATAACAATAGGAACAAATTATTCTAATCCTAATAGGAATTACAAACCATAACCCTAATTTCTAAGTAGAAATCAATTTGGAAAAAGAAATTCTATTTCTATAAAACAATAGAAACCTTATTTAGAATGTAAATCTAAAGCGGAAAGAAATCCTAATTATAATAGAATTTGATAAGTATCCGGAAAATAAATCCCCAAAAATTAGGCTAATAGAATATGCCTAATATTTTAGGAAACAAAATCTTTTTCCTAAAATCTCAAAATCCTTGCCACGTTAGGATCTTTTTTCGCGTGAAACTTGCTTCTTTCCTTTGCATGTAATCGATTATGTAAAGTTATAAAGACCCACATAATACTAGCTACATGTGAATAACTTCTTTGATCGAGATTGTATCATTCCCTCCTCTTCAAAAGGATTTGTCCTCAATCGCCCGGCCCGTATCGTCTTCTCAAAAATGATTCAACCACAAAATTGTTCCTACATAAAAACAAACTAAGTTAGTAGCATCAAACCAATCATAATGCCAAAACTCAACTCGCAAATGACATATATAAGCAACAAAAACTCCAACTCCGCTAAGAACATAACAACAATTGAAACTTCTCCCGAATTGACAATTTGTAGACCCGATTAATCCCGAACACTAATTATATATATAAACTAATCTACTATCTATTAAAATAATCATGAATGCAAAGTAAGAAAGAATATGAAAAGTCTTATATCCTCCTGGATCAAAAATCGTCACATAAAACTCTTCATGTGGTAGATTCTCCCGAGGCGAATTCACGGATCAAAATTGATATAATGATCTCAATCCTTGGCAGAAACACATTAAATCGATGCACTGGATCAAATATCAATACTTGAAATTTGTCATATTTTTCACATGAAACTCTCTTTAATTCTGGATTAAACACAAAGCAGAACAAATCAATAAGTTCCTTTTGTCTAATCACAAAGAAATTAAATAAACCAAAATCATATGCATAGTCTACTAAAACAATATTCAAAACACTTCCTCAGATGTCTTATGCATTGAGCGGGATGAAGCTGCAGGATCCATGCTTCCCTCGATGAATATGATCCTATCACGAATCAGTAAAACACAACCAACCTCCTCATTCCATTGACATTAATACTGATAAAGAACAAATAATGTTATCAATGGAGTAAAAGGTCACAATCATAAGTTAAAAAATTGATAGCATATCGACGATGATCACAAACAAACTCTACACATGCTAAACAATTTCCCAAAATGTTGACAAAAATCGGAATATCATCAAAAAGAGAATAACAAATTTTCCCATGAAAAAATGCAAAATATAATTCAACAATTCCATGGAAGTATCAATGCCTTAGCTAATCCAAGTGAACTAACTACACATGCAAATAACTCATCTCTCAAACCATCTTGATGATAAACATTTCTTGAATCGAACCATATGATAACAAATCATGCGATGAAGATTGCTCCAACGAAACAACATGATTACTACCATTGTTAACTAACGACAATTCATGTAAAGATTGACTAGCATGAAACCCTAAGTCGATATCTGACAACAAAACCTAGAATTAATTTCATGCAAGTAAACACATCGAGAAGCGAGAATATATATCATGATCATAAACTAACTCAACAAATATCAAGTATCCACCATAATTTATGATATAGATGATTTTACCCACAAAATAGCTAACAACAAATCCAATGGAAGCATGCAAAACATGTTTTAAATAACACATGAAAACACTAGATGCATCAGTTAATCTAACAGAAATAACTAACCACCTATATAACTCACATGCGAAAATAATTTTCCATTTATCACAATCTCTCTCGTGCTAAATTGATTAGGCATTATCATCACATGATCATTATCACATGTAGATAAAACATAAGAACTATGCAATTTATCAAACATATTATCTAAATATTGAAAAGAATAACGATACTTGTTTACCAATTCAAAATCAACGAACAAACTCGTTATCCCATCCTCCTTAGATACTATGATCTCATAATCAACACATGAACTCATGTCTTGTCTCACGATACCCACTTTCACCAACTCTCCAACCCGCCTTGGTAACTCCGTCGTCTCCTCGGGAATACTATCAGCTGATCGGTACGGAATGATAGTACGGGGTATTTCATCAACAACTTTGCATAAGAGACAAAACAAAACTAGAGCGAAGAAGAATCATTAGTGTTAGTATTCAAAAGCGCTAGTCTTATGCGAATGTACGAGTCGTTGGCTTTTCAAAATATAACTCACTTTTCAACTCACTCTCTTTTTTCATAGTCACATATTTCTTCTTTCTCTTCTTTATGCTCACCCTCTCATTTGTTTTTCTCTCGTTTGTTTTCAAGGTCACTCTCATTCTCTTTATTCTCAATCTCTCTTTTCTTTTCATTCTCACTCCTTTCAATTTTTTCTTTAACATTATCAATCTTTGAACAATTTCTTTTTGTCGATCTTTTCCACATGTATTTCCTTGTCGAACTCATCTTCTTGATTATTTTTTTTTGGGATGTTCACCATCTTGCTTTAGATCATGGATTTCATCTTGAACACTCGAACCCAATAACTCTCCTTGAATTGCATATTCTATAATTTCTTCCACCTCCTTAAAACTCTCATTGATGTCTTCTCTTAAGTTCTTGGATGCCTTAAGAGTGTCTTGGGGTTGTCTCAATGTGAATCCTCTTTGTTTCCATGTCATGAACCCTCATATCATCTTCTAATGTAGATCTCCTTGAAGGTTGCTCTACATATTTTTAGATGTATACTCATCCCTCCTATCACACCTTGTCTTTCGAGCAATAGCTTTCTCATTCTTTGTTTTTAATTACGCCCATGTCTCGAGCAGACGCTCCCCATGTTTTTTATTTGCTAAGTTGCCACCATATAATTGTATGATCGGAGAACTCTTGAATCGCCTGGCCGTCGACCTTCCTCCTCTCGGAGTAATCATGATATCAAATTCTCGCTCCATTTTCTCTCCCATCTCGGATATGCCTCTGTATCGATATTTTCTTGGAAAGTATTCCTTGAGACCCATAAGAACTTTCATAATTTTAGCCATACATGTTTTCTTTGTAAAACAAAGGTTAGTAGATAAAAATTTTCCTCACACACTCCACTTACGTGTTTTATTTCGAATAATGATGAATCACTCGTGTATCGCTCAAATTTGGCTTTTACCCTCTAATAATCTTACACTCTTGCCTTTTACCTCTAATATTCTCTCTAATAGGTTCTTCTTGAATTCCCCTAGCAAAATTCTTGATTTTACTAATCAATTCAAAATTACTTATCATGAAACAAATATATAGATGGTGTAACTATTAGAATACCACAAAAATCACCGATCGATTGTCTTGTACTCCTCTTGTGAAGCAGGACTTCGTAAATTGTAGCTCCGTTTTAGAATTGATGATGATGGAACGGTATGAACTCTTGGTTGGAATTTGATGATTTGATGGTGTGCTACAAATTGGGTTAGCACAATAGAATATGAATTTATTTTTTTTTTTTTTTTTTTTTTTTTTTTGCAATATATATTTCGACAAAAAATTAAAGATAAGTAACTTGCTAGAAAGGCTTAGCTCGATACCAAATGATAAGCTCCACAAGACGACACTTGCGTGAGGTGGTCGTCATACGATCGTTTTAATACGGTTGTTGGGTGAATTGCTTGCAACACCTTAACCCCTCGCCTTTATATGTGAGCGGTAATTTTGGTACAATTACTCGCGTTCGAATTTCTGCGTTGAATGGACACCAACGACACCTTAACCCCTCGCTTATATTGAAGCGGTAATCTCGGTACAATCGACGATTGATGCGGTGAGAAGGCATACACACAACTATGAATTGTTGTATGATAAGTCAAATTGAATCTCAAAGAAATAACTAAGAAAAATACTTAGGAATTCTTGAAAGAACCAAAAGTAGATAATAACCTCACAAATATATTGAATAATGAATAATGATAATGTATTTGATTACATTAACTTAGACCTCTATTTATACTACTCAAAACAATCCAAATCCTAATAACAACAATAGAACAAATTATTCTAATCCTAATAGGAATTACAAATCATAACCCTAATTTTTAAGTAGAAATCAATTTGGAAAAGAAATTCCTATTTCTATAAAACAATAGAATTTGATAAGTATCTGAAAAATAAATTCCTAAAAATCTAAACTGGAAAGAAATCCTAATTATAATAGAATTTGATAAGTATCTGGAAAATAAATCCCTAAAAATTAGGCTAATAGAATATGCCTAATATTTTAGGAAACAAAATCTTTTTCCTAAAATCCCAAAATCCTTGCCACGTTAGGATCTTTTGCCGCGTGAAACTTGCTTATTTCCTTTGCATGTAATCTGATTATGTAAAGTTATAAAGACCCACATAATACTAGCTACATGTGAATAACTTGCTGATCAGGATTGTATCAAAACCCTGATGCGATTTCTTCTTCGAGTGAATCCCTCATCCTCTGCTGCGATAATCTGTAAAGCCTCCCTCCTGCTGAAAACCCAAACCTAATCGTCGATTTCGATTTGGCGAATCCTATAAACCAAACCCTCCTTTGTGTCCGACTGGCGATTTCTCCTTTGTGTCCGACTGGCAATTTTGAATACAGATATCAAGTACACCTCTTTCCCCTCTTCACTCCAATCCAATCCAATCCTCGGATCCTCTTCAATTCAGGTAACTTTTGATCAATTTAGATTTTATTTTGTAAAACGTAATTTTTATGTTTTAGTAATTTCATTATTGTTGCTTGTGTGCCCTCAATTTCATATACATTTGAATAAGTATGAGATTGTTGATTAATTTTTTGTTTTATCGAAACCAATTGTTATATGAATGATCAACTGTAGAGCTGTTATGTATTGAAGCAAATTGTGTATTTCTAGTTGGTATCCGCTAGTTGAACCAATTGTGTATTTCTGAGAAGTACAGGACCCTTCTGATTGGAATTTTAGCTTTACCATCAATTTCGTGTGTTGCAAAGGCGTTAAGGATCTGGGTTAGGTTTGTTGGTATTGTTTTACATTGGCCTGACATTGTCCTTGTTGTGTGCACATATAGGATTGTTAACTTTTGTTGTATATAGTGAGAAGAAACAAAGTTTTTTTATCCGTAAAGTAGAGTTATCCGATAGTTCTTATGAAAGTGGTGTGTTTTGTTGTTATTCTATTGATTACTAGAAGTTTACTTGTGCAAAAAAATTAAATTCCCACTTTTTACTTGTGACAAATGTATGTGCTCTTCAGTTTGTTGCATCTGTATGTGGTACAATTTTGTTGTTATAGTTAATGTCTTCCAGGAGTGTTCAACTACCGTTGTGCAACCGTCTTACAAACTTTTTGTTATCGACTAGCAAAAATACAATGCAAAGCTATCTGATTTTGGGTTGGCGAAAGATGGGCCAGTAGATGGTAGAACCCATGTATCTACAAGGGTTATGGGAACCTATGGATATGCAGCTCCTTAGTATATGGTTACAGCTAAGATTGGCTTTATATCTGTATATGTTCGTCATGTTTCTAGCAGAAGATGGCAGTCCTAACTCCTAAGCCATTCCACCTTTTCTTCTTCTTCTTACGTGGCTTGGTAGATGCAACCTTCTTAGAGACTTGCTCATGTCTAATCTAGCATTTTGTTTTTTGGACCAATAGGTAACTTTTTTCACCAATGGAGAACCTTGTGTTAAACTCGACTTAAACTATATGAAGTTCTACTTGGATAACTTATCATTTTCCTTGAGCAGGAGGCCTGCCCGACCACACTTCTGACCGTGGTTCGAGGCATGCTAGCTGCACAATATAGACAGAGAACAGATTGGGCAATCATGAATTTAATAGCAAACTTAACAGGTATATTGTTCATAAAAAGTGTGGACAACTGCATATTTCATATTGCTGGTCAATTTAGACAACTTTTTCCATTGAGTTAGTTGATAACCATCAAAGAAATGGAACAAATTGTTTCAGCTTCACAAAATTATTTTTAATGCATAATAACAAATAAGTGGGAAATAAACACATCGAAAGCTGATAATGTATGAAAAACAGATTTTATTTTTATTTTTTTCTGCGTTCATTGTCATCAGTTAGCAGTTTTAGTAAGTTATGATAGTGTATGTTCTTATGAGAAGATTATATTCCATGAGTAGTGTATGTCTCAGTATCACAGTAAAATTGTGTTGTACTTTGTGCTTTCTCAAAGAAAGCAGGGATAATTTTGATCACTTGAACAAGAGGATTTTGTTATACATCGTGTGTACCAAATGTGGATTATTTGTTCAAGCTTTTACCAAATGGGTGCAGTCGTGCAAACACACACAAACATATTAAACTCATTTGTAGTTGTGTTTGGTCATTTGAACTATGATATATGCTTATCTAGTGGAACAAAATTATGTTAAGTATATCTTTTACATACATTTTTGGTAATTAATTACTTTTCCCTGACATCTGTGCTGTGCTTCTGAATTTGATAATATCACTTTTACCTTTCCTTTGTCATTTTATATTTTATTTCTAATCTTTTGTATTTATCAAGTTCTTCTTGCTGTTTTCTGTTTGCTAATGTGTTACAACCGGAGAAGTCTGGTGGTTCCTGGCAAACCAGAGGTACAATTCCCCATGCAAAGCTCTGAAAATGCATTTTGGTGACAAAAGATTTTGGTGAATTATTCTCACTGTTCCTTCCATATTTGAAAACTATCAGCCACATACCGATCGAGCAACAAGACGTCAAATTTGTGAATATTGACTACCATATATAGTTATGCTGTATGAATCAATTAGCCCAATATTCTATTATTATTCCAAATTTGTTTGCTTATGATTTAGTGAAATATTTGTATGAATGTGTGCATGTATGTTCGTTTGTTATCCCTAAAAGCTGAAGATATCATCATATATCAATTACCCAGATATCCTGTAGCTTTAATAGAAGGTATATAATTCTCTGAAAGCAGAAAATTAGATTGCCTTGTTGCTTAGTATGGGATGGGATTGCCTTGCCATGCTGTAATATACGCAAGATATGGGATGAATATTTTGGTTATGGGATGAGGGATAAATATTTTGGTAATATGGGATGGGATTGCCTTGTTGCTAGATTGCCTTGTTGCTTAGTATTGGAGATATTAGATATTGATAGATAGAGATCCGCTAGTTCAACTAGCGGAGTGGGCAAATTAGTCTAAAATTTTTGTTTCCAGCGTCCCCTACTTCAACTAGCCCTTGATTATTGCAATGGATAATTATGATGTTATTTGCCCATTTTTCATCCATAGCAAATATTTGCTATGGATCATTTCCATATATATATATATATGGAATTCATAACCACAATTGAAAATTTAAATTTATCCTTGCAACAAATCATAGTCATTCAATTATAGATATAACAAATAAAATTATCACCCATTTGCACAACTAAAGTTTGGAGTCAAAATCGATTATTTTGCCCTCAAGGATGTGCACTACTAAAGTGTCGGACGATGACTTGTCTTCTTCCCCACACATTGTATACACACAAGTGATAAATATGATTCACTTTTATTTAGTCTCCTATGCAGATGAGACGATTACAAAATTTTATTCTTATGAAAAAATTTCAGCAGGCGAGTATGAGAAATATTATGAGGCCATAAATTCCACAATAGCGCTAGACATGTGTTGACTTGACCCAGTTGATTCCAACACTTTCCTAAATTAATTTATGGGTGATGTTCGGAGTTTCAAAATTTTTATTTTAAAAAATGTTTTAAATAATGTATTACCATATTATATCATAAATTATAATTCAAATATTCAATATCATGTAGACAAATTTTAACAAAAATTTGAGACCATGGTGATTATAACTAGTATTTGAGTATAGGTAACTTTTTCGATACCATAAAACTCTATTTTTTTTTTATGTATGTTCTCAAATATTTGGCCATCTGCTTGTCCTACAAATTTCATGCCCATACCTCAGTTAGTAATTAAGTTAACTATTTTGTGACTGTCAATTAAGAACTGGGTATGGGTTATTTATTCTTGTTGAGTTGATTAATGTTCTTGTTTTGGTAGATTAGTAGAAGAAATTTAGTTGCAAAGTAGAAAATATGAGTTTGATTAAAAGGGTTAGATAAAGTCTATTATTGTATATTACCAAAAGTAACCTTTCAAAATAAGTCATGTCATTTGTTACATTAATATGTAAGGGTAATACAGTAATAATGTAGTTTAAAAATAAAAATATTTTCCCTTCCCTTCTCTACTCCTAAATTCACAAACAAGGAAAAATATAATTAAAATGTCATCATTTTCATTCCTTTCTAAAACTCATTAACATGCATGATAAGGGAAAATTATAATTCATTCCCATCCCTCCTCCCCTCCTATACTTTCTCTTCCTATCACATCCCTTCAAACTCACAAAAGCAATATTAGAGGCAAATATACTCGTAATGTGTAATCAGTGTCGTATCATGTTCTTATGAAGATAAAACTGAATGAGGCAGTCGAGTTGGACAGATTTATGGTTCTGTAACCGAAGATGTGGTGGCAGGATACGGGATGCACAACCGGGGTTGGAGATCCATTTATTGCGTGACCAAAAGGGCTGCATTTCGTGGAACTGCCCCAATTAATCTGACTGATAGGCTATCCGTTGGACCACATGTTCTGTCAAAATTTTCTTTTCTCATAACAATGCACTTGTAGACAGCCCAAAAATAAAGCAGTTGCAGATCCTTGGGCTGTCTACAAGTGCATTGTTACGAGAGAAGAAAATCTTGACGGAATATGTCGCTCAACGGATAGCATATCGGTCAGGTTAATAGGGACAATTCCACGAAAGCATCCCTTTTGATCACACAATAAATGGATCTCTAACTCCGGTTGAGCATCCTGTATTCTGTCCCCACATCTTCGCTTACATACCCATAAATCCATCCAACTCGACTGCCCCAATCAGTTTTATCTTCATAAAAAGATGATACGACATTGATTATGAGTGTCTTTGTCTCTAAAGCTCAAGAACACTAGAAGATTCTTCTTGGGCTCTCACAACAGCCATCGGACAAAGCTATCACTTTTGTATGGATCCAGAAAGTCTATACCAAATCTTAAAGAACATGATACGACACTTTCGAGTTTTATCAAGCAGGAATGCACACGTTCAGATATGACGATGAGACAGTCAGAGCTGGAGAAAGGAATTCAACAATCAAGGGCCTCGATAATTGTCTATGCGTCTTCTAGATAGTCTTGATGAATTGGTTATGACCCTTGAACGCAGGAGCGGCTCTGGTTATGACCCTTGAACGCAGGAGCGGCTCTGGTTATTCACTTCCTTCACCCATGACAACTAAATAACAAAATTGAATACAAGCAATAAGTTTTTTAAGGAAAGAAAATTAGTAATATAATTTTATAAGAAAACTATAAGATCGTTTTATGTAATATTAGTATGTTATTTTTATTGAAATATATATACAATAATTAAAGTTATAATATACTTGGATAATATAGTTTGAGAAAAAGAAAATTCTAACTATCTTATTTTCACAAATTAATTTGTAACTATTATTAAAATATGAGTGTAGTTATATTTCAAGTATAAGTAGGATTTTATTATTAGTATGTAGTATATATAATTTTAGAAGAAAATTATTTTCTTCTGAAAATCACCTTATCAAATATTAAACTATATTATTATAATATATATATATATATATATATATATATATGGGACTGGGAATCATCATGACAATAGAGTTCTTTATAGTCTTTGTCTTAACAACCCTTTTTTGACGACCAAGTGCGACATGTAAACAACTTGTAAAAAAAAAAAAAAAAAAAAAAAAATTTCCAATAGTAAGAGCCTCTTGCACACAAAAAAAAAAAAAAAAAAAAAAAAAGCCAGTAAGAAGCTCTCAAACAAAAAAAAAAAAAAAAAAAAAAAAAAAATCCCAATAGTTTAGCCTCTATAAAACTACAAAAAAAAAAAAAAAAAAAAAATCCATAGCAAATGTTTGTTTTATAAAACAAATTTTTTTATTTTGTTATAAAATATAGCAAATGTTTGTTTATTTTATAAAAAAATATTTTTAATTTTGTTATAAAATATATTATAAAAACATTTTTGTTATAAAATATTTGTTTTTATAAAACATTTTTTTTTTATTTTTAGTAACAAAAAAAAAAAAATATTTTTATAAAACAAATATTTTTATGAAATTTTTTTTTTTTTTTTTTATAACAAAAGAGGCATTTTTTATAGCTGGGATTTTTTTTTTTTTTTTTTTTTTTTTTTTAAGTTTTTAGAGGCTCTTACAGTTGGGAATATTTTTTTTTTTTTTTTTTTTTGTGTTTCTTGGTAGAGGCTCTTGATTTTTTTTTTTTTTTTTTTTTTTTGTGTTTGTAGAGGCTCTTTTTTTTTTTTTTTTTTTTTTTTTATACAAGTTTGCATACAATTCGCATTGGCCGTCTAAAAAAGGGTTGTTGTTGCAAAGACCATAAAGAACGGTTCTTTGTGGATGGAGTCCCTATATATATTGGTATAAAATAATACATTAACCAATATATAGTTTGATTCAATTGTTAAATTAAAATTTAATTATTGAAAACAAATTACTCTTTTCAATAATATATTTATAAAATATACAATAAAACTAAACAACATACAGTCGTATAATAAGGTGATTTGGAAAAAAAATAAGTAATTTAATTTTACAATTATACAATATAAGATCATCTTATCTAATAGTATTTTGTTGTTATTATTATTATTATTAAATTAAAAATATGATTATATTACAAATATAAGTAATTTTAGGATAAGATCCCATATAACACATACGAAATAGTTTTTATTAAATTAGGACAAATCATTTAGATATGACTTGGAGCTATAATAATAAAAGAACAAATTAAATTATAGAAATCAATAAAACAAATTTTCAATGTTGTTATCTTCAAATAAATCCATTCCTTCATAGTGATTGAAGAAAAATCTAAAGAAAATAACTTGGTGCGTTTGTGAGTTTAGAGGGATGGGGTGCGAAGGGAAAGTATAAGAGGGAAGGAGTGGGAAAAGATGGGAAGGGATTATAGTTTTCCGTTGTCATGTTTGTGAGTTTTAGAAATAAAATGAATTGATGCGATTTTAATGATATTTTTGTTTATTTGTGAATTTAGAAAGAGGGAAGAAAGTGAAAAATATATATATCCAAAACGACTCAAGTCCCTGTGTTTAAGCAAAGGAGGGAGCAAAGGAGGGAGTAGAATGGATGTGTGTATAGATTTACTCGATTATATGGATAGTTTCCATGTAGGCTCCACCACTTGGGTATAATATCTTTATAAAGATATCATTTAGATGCCCACTTATATATAAAGAAGAATATAAAAATATCAAAAATAATTAGTGCTCGATGCTCCTCAACTGATTATCGTAGTCGGGACCACATTGAAAGTAGGGATTCTTTTTGTTTTTTTTCTTTTAAAAGGTAAAAATAAAAAATTAATAAATCTTGGTGCTGAAAATGTATTCCAAAAGTCTTAGATTCTTCCACTTTTCACTAATTTCCATTTGAAGCTTTTTAAAGTTTTTTCAAAGTAATGACAACACCAACCAATGCAATTTATAAGATAAATGTTGAGGTACAGTATGTTATTGCATAATAAATTTCGAAAGAATCCCATATCCTGACAATCCTTTTGTTTAAGACATGATATGATATCCATTGCTAACTTTGCTTGTTTGCAATCATGGACTGTAATATTTTCACTCAAATGACAGTCCCTTTCAAAAACTTTGAACCAATATGCTCCATGTCAATCACCTGGTGCGCGCTCATCTATTGCTTAGTTTCTTTCTATTTGAACTATTTCAGTATCTCTAATAAAATCTCTAAATTCCCTTGAAACTAAGAATTCTTCATCTCAAAACTCAGTCTATAGAGAGAGGAAGTACTTAGATAAGGGAAATGATATTATATATGTTAACAAATATTTGACGAAATTGGATTGCGGCCTGCAATAAAGATAGAATAAATTAAGTTGGACCTTTCTTAATTCTATTTTTCTCATGTATGCACATACGTCGCAATTAAATCATAATTCAGACTGAAAACTTTCGCAATGTATAGCTGGACTCTTTATATAATTCTAACTTACTTATTCTTTGAATAACAAACAAAATCCTCATTTAATTAAAAAAAATAAGGGAAAAAATGTTTTCTAGAGGACACAAAAATTAAATTGGGACCCATCTTAATTTTTAGATTTCCTCATCATATATGCGCAATTAAATCATAATTCGGCTAAAAAAAATTTGTAATGTATAGCAAAACTCTTTATTAGATAATTCTAACTTATTCTTTGAATAACAAGCAAAATCCTCATTTAATTTTTAAAAAAAATTAAGGAAAAACATGTAAAGATCCTTTTTAGCTCTCTTTAGCCCTGTCTCTTATCCCTAGGTCTTCCTCCACTAGCAGATTTTTTCGAAAAACTCTATTTATTCCACTAATACCAATAGAACGCATAGGGGAAGAAACACTACACAGGAATCAACGACACAAAAACTTTGTTATAAATTATCCCTTTTTTTATCAGACTCGGGACTAACAACAATGGTTGGAACAACAAACATCCATCTCGTTTGTATTCATCGAAAGCTGTTGAATGTTTTCTCGAGGATACAAAAACTCACTTAGTCAATTGCCAAAAATCTTTCAAAAACTGTTTAGTGATGTGGGATTCTGTTCTAAAAGACATCATCATTGTTAGATTATGAATCGGAAAAGATTAAAATATGAATTTATTAACGCAAGCCCCCGTTGTCACAAGTTATGATGTATAAAATCTATCACTAGGGTGGACCTTAAGTGAGCACCCCTCCAGAGTGCGATGGAGGTAACTAACCTAGGCCATGGGCCTTTATGATCACCCATTGACCCCATCCAGGTAAGTATGTTTAAATGTCCAATGTACATTCTTATTTATACACTTGTGAGGGAGCCTCTATTTGCGTGTGGTCAATGTGGGACTTGTAGTTTTTGGTTATTTGGTGTCTCAAGTTCAGCAGCACCAAGGTGACATATCCTTCTGCAGCCTAAGTTTTTACAATATAATTCAAAATTATAAGAACTAACAGTTGAGTTACAGCAATTGCTACAGAACATCCTCGCCTAACCATAGCTGCATTGCCATGGAAACTAATTTCTAAACTTTCAAGGTAATAAAATTACAAGAAAATAGCTTTGTTTCATGTGTAAAAGTTATAATCTCGACTTTTGGTTCTTGTATTGGACGATAAAAATGGTGTTTGCTATGTATGGATCATTCTCATATATATATATATATATATATATATATATATATATATATATTATTTTCTGAATTGTGATGTTGTTGGTGTTGGATCTCTTTTTGGCAAGACAACTTCGATAACTATTTGAATGAAGCATAGCTAATAACAATTTTTTGGTCTTCAACAGTATCTTTTTTTGAAGAACTGTAAAAATCATATACATGTTGATAGTTTGTACATGATGTCAGTTAAAGAACTAACAGTTGAGTTACAGCAATTGCTGCATAACATCCTCTCCTAACCATAGCTGCATTGCCATGGAAACTAATTTCTAAACTTACAAGGTAATAAAATTACAAGAAAATAGCTTTGCCTGATGTCTAAAAGAATTTTACTACAAAAAAATTAAAATGTGAAAATACAAAAAATGTTGTCTTTAATAAGTGGGAGGGGATCTGTGATAGGCTGAGATTGTTGATGGGAAAAACATTTGTCTGATTCCTTCAGCCTTAATAATGGGAAAAATGATAGCTGATGCATCCTGTGAAGTGAAAAAGTATTAAAAAAAACAATATTTTTTTATCATTTTAATTCTGTGTATTAGCATAATATAGAGGAAGAACATAATGTGCTGAAATAGTTGTGTAAAAATGGTACATACTGAAATCAATCTAGCCCCAAGCCATGCGCGTTTTGGTGAAGGAAGTGGTAGTAATAGGCGGCCAACACCATAAATTGCTACCGAGAAGAAATGAAGAATCAAGCTCAATGGTTGGGGTTTTAGACCAGATAGCAGAGCAATTGGACCATTTGAGAAAATGCCTCCAAGGCTCAAGTAATCAAAACACGCTTGGCGCATTTCATTTCTTGCTTGATTAGGTGATGCACAAAATACCTTATAAAGGGCACCCGCCAATGTGTTTATTGTTGATGCCACTGGCTGCAAATATCACAATGCAAGAAGATATTAGCTAATAATATTCCAACTTTTCTTGAAACTAGGCTTAATTGGTTGAGTTTTGATACTATGTTAATTGTACTAAACAGCTGCAAGATAAAATTTTAACCAACCTTGCGTAAAGTGTAAAATGCCTCGAGATATTTGCTCAAGGAAGGTGCATCATTGAAGTCGAGTAGTGGCCTAAGAAGATCGCGAAGCACAACAATATCAGATACAGCAACTGTCATTCCTCCTCCAGTTAAAGGATGTTGCATGTTGAATGCATCTCCTAGTAAGAGTGCTCCAGGAGTCGGATAAGGATCAGCTGGCATGCTTCTATTCGCCATTGTTCTTATGTTTCCTTCTTCAATTGTTGATATGAAGGCCTTGTTTAGATCAAGAGGAATCTAAAATGCACAAGACAACTGATCAGGATACACAAATATCACAAAGCTAAAAGGCAAACTAAGATAGAGGCCTAAAAGACATTTGAAAATCATATATTAAGCTGTATGTTTCAATACAAGGAAATTCTATATACCTGAGGAGCCACCACAGTCTTCAAATAATGTGACATCACCATTGCCAATAGAGGGTACCTTTTGTCCAGGTATATCAACTAAACATCGAATCTCAGTGCTACTAATGCGATATAACAAGATGGGCGAAGGATTTGCTAAGATAACATGTCCATGATTTGGATATGGAAGTTGACAGTTTTTTAAGATCATGGCAACAAAATGTGATGGAATTTCAACCTGCATAAATAAATTGAATTTCATTATGTTCAGTAGAATAATATAACAACAAGATAAAGAACTAATATCGTTGCCATGAAATAATTATAAGGTTGCAGATCTTACCTTTGGGTTGCAGAGAGAGCGTCGCAAATTTGAAAAACAACCATCACACACAATTGTGAGAGGAGCACATGTTGTCAATTCTTGACCAGTTTTAGTCCAGTAGTGTACTCCTTTTACAGTGCCCTTTTTCTCAATAAGAGATGTAACAGTCCCTTGTTCCAGTCTTACACTGAAAATTATATGGAAGACTGGTTTAATAAAAAAGTTGATAAGAAATTCTGATTCCTAAACTAGGAGAATGGAGAAAAGGTAGTAAACATTGAGAGAACATATTGAAGGGAAAGGAAAAGTACTTGGAGAGTGTTGCAGCCTTCTCGCGCATTCGTTGTATAAAGCGACCGTTGTGAAAGCTTCTCCCGGCCACATCCGAATGGAAATCTTTCAAGGGGTAAGACAATCTAGTACTTTTCCCATCCTTGAAAAGAGCATATCCAAAAACTTCTTGAGCATCAATCTTATCTAGACAATCTGCACCAAAATAAATGTGAATTGCATGTTCCAAATGTTTAATTGATAATAGTACTGAAGTCATCAGAATACATGGATACCAAGCCAAATTATGGAATCAAACTGTAATAGAGGTATACATGGAGTATTATATAATTCTGCTTCTTACCCTCCAGCCCCAACTCCATTAATTTCAAATAGCCCCTGGCTGAAGCAGTTCACCAACAATTCTGTCTTGCTCAGTTAAGTCCCTTTCTATGACTAACACTCGGCGCCCGTCCTGTAATAAGTAGGAAGAATTAAGAAAGTTACATTTATTATAGAATATGTCATGGTTTTCATATAGGTGTATTAATCTCAATAACATTTACATATATTCTGATCTTGTGTTGAGATATATTTCTCTATAAGTTTTAGCATTTGGTTATGCAAATGATAATATGTATTCTTGACCACCTTTTTGGAAAAATGCTACAAGAATCATATATAAGTTGTGTGAGAGAGAGAGAAATGACCTTTCCAAGAGTACAAGCCAGAGCAGAACCAGCAACACTGGCACCAACAATGATGACATCGGGGTTTTCAGCAATTTCAGGCCGAGATTCACCATCTTGAGGGGGTTTAGCACATTCATTTCTTTGTATCGTTATAGGAACTAAGTTGTTGTGGCAGTTTTTCCTTTTTCCTAGCAACAACAGCACAACCAAAACCAAGAACACTCCTACAAAAATAGACTCATTAATCATATTAATATCCATGGAGATTGCCATGATATCTCTCTCAAGTCTCAACAAAGATTGCTTTTTGTTATGCTTTTCTAAGCTTGAGTTTGTTTGAGTGAATGTTTCAACTGAAGTGGGGAGTTTTTATAGGCTTTGGAACTGAAGAGCTTAACTATTTTGCTAGACAAAGGAATTGTCAAAAGCAATACATGGTTCAAACACAGAAAAAAAGTTGGTCAAGGACAGGTTAGTAAGAGTTTGGCATTAGGGAAACTGACAGGAGAAACATCATCAGTAATGGTGTATGGAGTCAAATATAGATTCATGGTTTGGAAAACTATTGGATGAAGTATCACGGTACTAGATATCATAAGCATTTAACTAACTAATAAAATAAACCAAGTATCACGGTACTAGATATCAATCCCCTCAACACAAGTCACTACTGTCAAATCATAGGCTGTTATACTTACATTCAAGACCGAGCCTGAATTTTGGAGGAGTCTTTTTCCGCTGTACATATTGTTCTGCTAAAACCAACTGATATTATCATTATGTTTATTAACATGATTGTGATAGGCAAAATCATCAGTACTCTCTCTCTGTTCCCCACATCCATCCCCTCTCTCTGTTCCCCGCATCCGACCCAATCCACCTCTTTACTCTCTCTTAACTACTAAGAGAATTGAAGAAAAGCTAGCATCGACATTGAAGAGAATTGGGAGCCGTAAATCACATCTATCAACAAGAATAACCATGAATAAGCATCACCAATCTTAAAATTTCAGCAATTAAAGAGGTAAGTATGTGATTATATTGCATTCTCAGAAATTAGGTATATATATGTATATGCAAATAAAATCAATTGTGATGTTAAGAAATTGGGTTGTATTGTGTTAAGGGATCATGTGTAGGTGAAATGAAGCAATAAGGGAAGAAAATATGGGTTTAGACAAACCTAAACCTCTGTGAATTCTGTCCCGAAAATGGTTGCGCACAAGATGTTTGTTAAAAGTTCTCTTAAGGACTGTTAAGCTTAAATCATGAAATTAAGTGAGGGTTGAGGTTAAGAACTCTCTATACATGTCATGAAATTAAATGATTTATGTAGGCCTAAAGTAATTGGAAAACTGTTTTGGAATGAATAACATTTTCATGCTCAATCTAGAAATTGTCTTAACAGAGCAGTTTGGTGGCTCTGTTAGACTGATCTAAAATGTCCGAAACAGATGAGTTGTATTTTTTTAAAAAAAGCTATGATATACCCTTTATAAAATGTGAAAGTTTGGTTTCTATTGAACAACTAGTGGACTGTTTTGGACCAATTTGTGTTGTGCTCTGAAACTGAAAAATTAAGTTCCGGGATGATGTATGGTACTCTTATGAGTTATGAATTGGAACGAGGGAAGAATCCTTTGTAACGAAATCATGACGGATTTCCTAGTAAAACATGTAAAATGAACTAATTAAAACTGTTTTTGGGGGCTGTTCTTGAGCCAAAATTTATGAGGGTATAGAACTGAAAAATTAAGTTTTGTAATGGTGGGTTGTGCTCCTACGAGTTATGGAAATAATCCAATTGGAATGAATCAAAAAGGAGCTAAAACGAATTTATAGTGAAGATTTTAGTAAAACATATTAGAAACCGAAAAATTGTGGACTGCTGACCCTAAGGACAAATTCGGGACTAGCTACATTTTCCAGAAAATTCTGAGCTTTTGCGGTATTATAGTACACTGAATAAGCTTTCCATAGACTCCAGAATGAACTAATTCCGACTTCGGAGAAACGAGTTATGACCGATCAAAGTAGTGGCGTTAAATCTGTCTAACAAATTCGGAGCAGTCCCCTTGCATGAATTTTCTGGACTTCTGTGTTACGAATTTGAAAATGGTCAAAGAATAAAAGTTGTAGCCCCGGAAGTTAGCTTCGCGTGGGCTTAAGAATTGCTCAAAAATGTTTTGAAACGAAAACGTTATGACTGTTTTAGCGAGAGAGGGTACAGCTGGGAAGAAATTGAAAACTGTTACGAACGTACACTTTTGACGCTCTGTTTGGGCTGTCTAACAAACCCGGAATGGGGGTTTGATATTTTTTAAAAATATTCTCGTATGATACGAAAAACATACCAAAAATTGGTTGCGATCCGAGCTACAAGCAGAAGTTAAAAATGCGCAAAGTATGCTTCAAGCAACTGAGTAGCAGCAGGGCACTGCCCAGCCATGCGCGGGCGTGCGCGCACGCCGCGCCGTGCTGCGCTGGTGCAGTCGCCTGGCATGCTTTTCACGTGCTGTTTTGGTCGATCTTAGTTGCTTGTTTTCATGGTTAGAAAATTTCTATTAATACTTGGATATACCGACTAAAACATACCCAAAACTCGCAGCAAGTTGATTAGAGATTTAAGAAATAAAATTTAGCAAAGGAGCGTGCATGTCAAGCCATGGGCTGCCAACGCCGAGCCTGGCAGCCTTGGGCTACTCAGCTTATCGTGTTTCCGTGACGTGTTTGGTTGGTTTTAGAGCTATTTGGCACATAATGAAACACCAGTATAGTAGTATAAATATAGTATAAAGACTATATATGGCGCAAACTTATTCATGCGCAAGAAAAGCGATAAAAGTATTATGTAAACATGAAATTACTTGAATTGAGAAATGAAATATAAAAGGGTTATGTATTAAAATAAAATACGCTAAACCCATTTAAACTATATTGAACATCGAAATTTGAAAGCGAAAGGTTTTAGAAATTCAAAACGAAGACTATGAACACAGAATCACATAATGACATGTATGAAAATAAAATACATGTGAAGCACGGATGTAATTTATTCACGAGAATAAATGTTAAGCGAAGCTACTAACAAAGCGAGACATTCGCGTACATGGTGATATCATGGTTTAGCACATGGGTTATTGCAAAAACATAAAAAATAATGATATGAGCTATGTTTACGAGATAAAAACCATCCATAACCATATAGTTTAAAATGGATTATAGATGGTTTATGCTCTCAAATGTAAATTATTTATATACTAAAACCATGAAAGAACCTTTTTGGGCACAAAATAACAGACAACAGTTTCTAAAGAAACGTGGAATGGTTTTAAGACAAGAACAAAAAGGATTATAGTTAATGTAAATAAATTAGTTTACATTGAGTATGCGAATCTAGTATGTGGAACTAATATGTGCATGTATGTATCCTCAATTTATGTAGGATCATCACAAAGCGGATAAGTTATAACATTAAACATCACTCAAGGCAAGTCTTCCAGTTTCTTTGTGGCTCTATGAATTGGTTATTGTATGAGTTCTTTAAGAATATGTTGAATTACATGGTACATGCTATAAACTGTGAAAGTCAATATATGACTAAGCTGCTTGAGTTATGGAACTCAATGTATATGTGATATATGATATGAGCATATACTGTTTAAAGTGATGATGCATGAATGCTATAAAGGATTATGAGATATATGTTGAGCATGAAACTATGTGTCTGCAAAAATATAATTTTTGTAGGTATGATACACAACATGACTTTTTGCTATCTAGGTGGTAAAGATAGAGGCCTGTGTGCAGGAAAGTTGTTTCCTTCAAGTAGGAATTATATTACATCGAAATGACGGTTTTTGATGTGTTAATGAGAATTGTGTAAATCTTGAGTTATTTGATAAATAAAGAATGTTTCTGTTAAGATTGAAGTGTATTCTTGAAATTACTTTAAGGAAAGTAATGTATTATAGAAATGATACTATATAAGAAAGGATATGAGTTAAGAAATGAGTTACATACACTCATATAACTCTGATGAACCATAAAACAAATATGATTTTGAAATAAAAGATAATCGTAAAGGTTGCGATTCAGGGAATGAAAGAAAGAAAGACGAGAAGAAAAGTTTTAAATTATTCCGCATTTTTATCTATTTTAACATTGAATACTGTTTTAAAGCTAGAACAAGATAATATTAACGCACAAGATCGGGAAGGAAAATAGTCCCGATTTTGGGGTTGTTACAAATATAGTTTAAGAAAAAGAAAATTCTAACCATATTATTTTCATAAATTAATTTGTAACTATTATTAAAATATAAGTGTAGTTATGTTTCAAGTATAAGTATGATTTTATTATTAGTAGGTAGTACATATAATTTTAGAAGAAAATTATTTTCTTCACGAAAATCACCTTATCAAATATTAAACTATATTATTATTATAATATATATATAGGTATAAAATAATACATTAACCAATATATAGTTTGATTCAATTGTTAAATTAAAATTTAATTATTGAAAACAAATTACTCTTTTCAATAATATATTTATAAAAAAGATGATAAAAACTAAACAACATACAATCATATAATAGGGTGATTTGGAATAAAAATAAGTAATTTAATTTTACAATCATACAATCATAAGATCATCTTATCTAATATTATTTTGTTGTAATTATTATTATTATTAAATTCAAAATATGATTATATTACAAATATAAGTAATTTTAGGATAAGAACCCATAGAACACATACGAAATAGTTTTTATTAAATTAGGACAAATCATTTAGATATGACTTGGAGCTATAATAATAAAAGAACAAATTATAGGAATCAATAAAACAAATTTTCAATGTTATCCTCAAATAAATCCATTCCTTCATAGTGATTGAAGAAAAATCTAAAGAAAATAACTTAGTGCGTTTGTGAGTTTAGAGAGATGGGATGCGAAGAGAAAGTATAAGAGGGGAAGGAGTGGGAAAGGATGAGAAGGAATTATAGTTTTCCCTTGTCATGTTTGTGAGTTTTAGAAATGAAAGGAATTGATGTGATTTTAATGATATTTTTTCTTGTTTGTGAGTTTAGAAAGATGGAAGAGAGGGAAAAATATATATCCAAAACGACTTAAGTCCCTGCGTTTCGGCAAGGAGGGAGTAGAATGGATGTGTGTATAGATTTACTCGATTATATTGATAGTTCGTACATGAGTTCGGTTAAAGAACTAACAGTTGAGTTACAACGATTGCTACAGAACATCCTCTCCTAACCATAGCTGCATTGCCATGGAAACTAATTTCTAAACTTGCAAGGTAATAAAATTACAAGAAAATAGCTTCGCTTCATGTGTAAAAGAATTTTACAACAAAAAAATTAAAATGTGAAAATACAAAAAATGTTGTCTTTAATAAGTGGGAGGGGATCTGTGATAGGCTGAGATTGTTGATGGGAAGAACATTTGTCTGATGGACTAATATTGTTTTGATTCAGGGTTACCTGTTTCAAAGCTGTAAGCATGGATGATTATTCACATCTGGATGGGATGGAACTAATTTTGAGAAGAGAATTGAGGGTATATTTTGAGAATGATATGTACAATATTCACTTGTTTATCTATATTGTTATGAATAAATTTCCAGCGTCTTTGATTATATTCCAACCCAAATCTAGAGTTGCTTTAATTTGGAGAATACAAGTGCAAGTGTAATAAATGATATAATCAATTAATCTCAATAATTGATAAAAATGGCTATCCCTTGCATATGAAAATATAAAGAAGACAATACCATCAATTATTATGTGTATTGTATTGTAGCTAGGTTTTCACCATCCGATGTTTAAGGTTTCCCATCAAGGTTTAGCATTTATCCCATACACGTGCATGCATGTAATCATTGGTGTTTGCAGTTCCCAAATGTTGCATCGCCTTTTGTGCTTATATAAGAGTGCTATGAATAGCAGAAAAATAAATGATTCCACTCTGTTGGTGAAAATTACTAAAATTTTGATGGGTTTTTTTCCCAGGATGTTCAATTTTGGCTAATTTTTTTTTATTGCTTTGCTATATTGAGATATCAGGTTGTTCCAATTGACCCTCCTAAACCTGTACGTCTTTTTCTTAAATGTTTCTAGGAAGAAATTGTATATCTATGTGTAAATGTGTACTCTAAATATCTAATACAGCAGTTGTAGTAAATATTTCAGAAATGCAAGTTTCTTTGCAAGTTTCGTTATATATTTCAGAAATATCTAAATATCTAATTTCGTTATATATTTCAGAAATGCAAGTTTCTTTGCAGTTTAAGGGAGTCAATTTTTTTCATTGATGGACTTTATTAA
The DNA here is from genome assembly GCA_020205615.1 of Panax quinquefolius. Classification (NCBI taxonomy): domain Eukaryota; kingdom Viridiplantae; phylum Streptophyta; class Magnoliopsida; order Apiales; family Araliaceae; genus Panax; species Panax quinquefolius. The sequence continues at coordinate 91,527,164 of CM035165.1, forward strand.
TAAACAGGTAATACTCTCTATCTGATGGACTTTATTAATTTATTTTACCGAAATGTAATTGGCTTAACCTGTGTATGGGGAAAAACTATCTTCTATGCAGTTGTTGTACCAAGACATTGGTGTCAGAAAAGAAATTTTTTGCAGGTGCGTCAACTACGGGTCCATGTTTAGATGCATTATACATGGTCATTTCCAATTTATTAACTTTCCATAAAGAATTGGGAAATGAAATTTTTATGGGGATTAATTGATGGGTTTAAAGAACATGCGACGAAAGTAGTGTCAATCAGGTTTGTCTTATACGTATATATCTGGTTCTTGCAGGGGAGCGGATGTGACAACCTTGGAGCCTGGACATGTAGGTGTTTGGCAAGAGGGACCATAGTTGTTAAGGTGACGCCTAAGCGTCCAGTCGGGCCAATACAAGCAAGGCGGTAGGGCGACTTGGTGGAGGATTGAAAGTCGGGTGTCTAGGGAAAAAAGTCATCGCCATGGACGACGACGTAGACGAGCTGTCGAACGACTTGATTTGTTGGTCCTGCTGGGTTAAAAAAATAAATAACAAAACGACGTCGTTTTATCATGCAGCTGGCCCTGATTTTCAGCCGAGGAAAGAGCAGAACTGCAGAATAGAAGAGTAGAAGGTGCCAAGGGGGGGAGAGAGAGAGTACCCAGTACCGACCGATGACCGACGCAGCTGCGATCCTTCTTCCTCAGGTATGCTCTTTCTTCTTCTCTTCTAGACGATATCACATGGTTCTCCATGATGCCTTCTTCCTCAGGTATGCTCTTTGTAGGTTCTCCATGATGCCTTCTTTATACATGTACAATTATATATATATATATATATATATGTACAATTATATGTATATATATTTATATATATATATATAATTATATATGTTAAGTAAAATAAATAATATATAAATTGTGTATTGTAAACGACTTGTCACCATACAGACGCCATGGCGGTCGTCTACGCGTCTCGGCAGTCGGCTACCGCCATGACTAACCGTCGTCGTGGCGTCGTAACAACTATGGAGGGACCCTTATTGGTTTCTCTTTTAATATGTTTTGCTAGTTTGGGTTGGCATTAAATACATGATGCCATTTTTTGATATTAAACATGTATGGGATAGGGTATCCTTCTGCATACTAAATACTTGGTATTGTTTATCAGCAGGATGCTAATTAATCTGCCCTTGTATTTTCAGATCTTTTTTGCATTGTGCGTAATGCTCGGGAGATATTTTTTCTACACTACTGAAACTTTTGGGCTGCTTCTGATTTATAGCAGTCTGAGATATAATTGATGAAGCTTTACTGCAGATTTTATCTTAATTGTATTGGATACACTGCTCATCTAGTAAAGTAGAGTTGTCACATTAATTTCAATCCATTTTCCCCTCATAAGAAGATATGCAGTTTTCTGTTGAGTTACAGTGAACTGTTCTATTGTTTTGCTATGTTGACCTACATTGAAAAGGAGGACAAGAAGAAACTTAAACAGAAGCAACGTGAGAGGATGCAGCCAAAAATGGGGAAGATGGACATTGATTATCAGGTTCTTTAGATTCTTAATATTATTGTAATGTTAGGGCTAGCAAATACCCTCAAAGTTGGTGTGTACTTGCTGCCTTTATCTTGCACCGTCTTGGCAGTTACTGTTCTTTTTCTATTTTGTAGGTTCTCCATGATGCCTTGTTTAAATACCAGACCAAACCTAAGTTGATATCACATGGTGACCTGTATCATGATGGAAAAAAGTTTTAGGTATGAACTCTGCTTCATATAGTGCTAGAAATTGGGTTTAATACTCTCTCCGTTCTACAATAAGAGTTCTATTTGTAAACTTTAACGTTATATCTTTTTTGTTTATCCCGTAAATATAACGAGTTAATAATGGTGACATGATAGTGAAATTATGATGTTAAACTTAAAGGACATTGTGCCATTTTACCTATCAAATAAAAAGACAACTCTTTTTATGCAACATAATTTTTTAAGATTGTGAAGAAATATGATATTATTAGATTTTCTTTAAGATTTTTATGTTAATGGGATTTTGATATTATGATGTGTCCGATTGGGAATGTATAAATGATGACAGTACTGTTATCTATAAGAATACTTATTTTTTATTATGTGATTGTGCTCGACTGATTAATCCTGGATATTATATATTTTAGAGCAACTATGGTTCTAGTTTTAAAGCTTGCACCATAATATTCTAAACCTTCCTAATATTTCTGTTAATAATATGTCCTATTGCAATTCTTGCAGCTCAGAGATTGGAGAGACTTCCCTAAATGAAACAAGCTTCATATTTCATCAAATCATTAAGTTGGTGCAACTGTTGTTTATTAGCCTAGTCTTTCATTTAAAGTAGTTTAAACCACTTGGGGATGGTGTATTGTGATGTGAATGATATTAAATGATATATAAATTTTTTATTTATGTTTTATTTTATATTGTATTATGTTTGTTCAATAAATATGTGCATTACTAAATAATTTTTTTTTGAAAACTTAAAAAGCTATAGTGACGATCGATCTATAGCGTTCAAAAAACCGATCTAGTAGTGTAAGGTCTATGTTGACGGTATTGTGGTCGCCATAGTGTTATAAATAATATGTGTCATTATATCGGTGAATGTTGTCGCCTTAGGGCACCTTAAACCCTGACAAAATAGTACCTGTCTATAATTGAGACCATGGTGATTATAACTAGTATTTGAGTATAGGTAACTTTTTGGATACCATAAAACTTTTTTTTTTTTGTATGTTCTCAAATATTTGGTCATCTGCTTGTCCTACAAATTTCATGCCCATACCTCAGTTAGTAATTAAGTTAACTATTTTGTGACTGTCAATTAAGAACTGGGTATGGGTTATTTATTCTTGTTGAGTTGATTAATGTTCTTGTTTTGGTAGATTAGTAGAAGAAATTTTGTTGTAAGTAGAAAATATGAGTTTGATTAAAAGGGTTAGATAGTCTATTATTGTATATTACCAAAAGTAACCTTTCAAAATAAGTCATGTCATTTGTTACATTAATATGTAAGGGTAATACAGTAATAATGTAGTTTAAAAATAAAAATATTTTTCTTTCTATTCTCTACTTTTAAACTCACAAACAAGGAAAAATATAATTAAAATGTCATCATTTTCATTCCTTTCTAAAACTCATAAACATGCATGATAAGGGAAAATTATAATTCATTCTCATCCCTCCTCCCCTCCTATACTTTCTCTTCCTATCACATCCCTTCAAACTCATGATAAGGGAAAATTATAATTCATTCCCATCCCTCCTCCCCTCCTATACTTTCTCTTCCTATCACATCCCTTCAAACTCACAATAGCAATATTAGAGGCAAATATACTCGTAATGTGTAATCAGTGTCGTATCATGTTCTTATGAAGATAAACTGAATGGGGCAGTCGAGTTGGATAAATTTATGGTTCTGTAACCGAAGATGTGGTGACAGAATACGGGATGCACAACCGGGGTTGGAGATCCATTTATTGTGTGACCAAATCGTTAAGATAGAAAATTAAATCTAAACTATACTGCAATATTCCGCAGAAGAGCTAAAAAAGACTCCTCCTAAATTCAGAACCCCAAAATTCAGGCTCAGCCATGAATGCAAGTATAACAACCTGTCTAACAATGTAGGCAACACTCCTGTCAACCTTGGTTGGATCCTTTCCAGAGAAGGAACCACCTCCGCGGGCTCCCCAACCACCATAAGTATTGATGATGATTTTACGACCAATGAGACTTGCATCACCATGGGGCCCTCCAATATCGAAACGGCCAGAAGGGTTGAGGTGGAAGATGGTCTTCTCATCAAGGTATTTCTCAGGGATGATAACATTCTCCTTGAGGTCAGTTGCAATCTCTTCATTAGTTACAGTGTTTTATCATGCCAAGTGGAAATCATTCTCCATTTACAGAGACAGTTACAGTGATTGGAACCATTGCTCCATTCTCCCAAGCTGCACACCAAAAAATCATGTACAAAATAAATCAATACAAATAACATGAATATTGCAAGCCTAAATAACAATCAACAATCAACAATCAAGGGCCTCGATAATTGTCTATGCATCTTCTAGATAGTCTTGATGAACTGGTTATGACCCTTGAACGCAGGAGAAGCTCTGGTTATGACCCTTGAAAGCAGGAGATAATTTTTAAGGAAAGAATTATTCACTTCCTTCACCTATGACAACTAAATAACAAAATTCAATACAAGCAATAAGTTTTTTAAGGAAAGAAAATTAGTATAATATAATTTTATAAGGAAACTATAAGATCGTTTTATGTAATATTAGTATGTTATTTTTATTGAGATATATATACAATAATTAAAATTATATTATACTTGGATAATATAGTTTGAGAAAAAGAAAATTCTAACTATCTTATTCTAACTATATTATACTTGGATAATATATGAGTGTAGTTATATTTCAAGTGCTCAAGGGTTCCTGAGATAGTGTGCTTAAGTTTATCCATAGTGACCACTCTTCCTCTAATAGCAACCCATAGGAAAATCCCATGTTTGGGAATATCAAAACAGACTTTTACAATCCCATACAACACATACCAATTTTTTTTATTAAATTAAATAAAAATAGGACAAATCATTTAGTTATAACTTGGAGCTAAAATAATAAAAGAACAAATTATAGAAATCAATAAAACAAATTTGCAATGTTGTTATCCTCAAATAAATCCATTCCTTCATAGTGATTGAAGAAAAATCTAAAGAAAAGAACTTAGTGCGTTTGTTTAGTTATACATGATTCTTTAGTTATAATCTCGACTGTTGGTTTTTGTATTGGACGATAAAAATGGTGTTTACCCATTTTTGATCCATAACAAGTATGGATCATTCTCATATATATATATATATATATATATATATATATATATATAGAAATGATCAAGTGCATAATCCTTAAGTTGTATAACGCCTTAAGTTGCATAATTTTATCAAAACGACGTAGTTTTGATAAGACGCGGTGACATTTTTGTAAATACGCGGTGGCATGGTATTTACAAAAAAGTCACCGTGTAAATTGTAAAATGCCTCGAGATATTTGCTCAAGGAAGGTGCATCATTGAAGTCGAGTAGTGGCCTAAGAAGATCGCGAAGCACAACAATATCAGATACAACAACTGTCATTCCTCCTCCAGTTAAAGGATGTCGCATGTTGAATGCATCTCCTAGTAAGAGTGCTCCAGGAGTCGGATAAGGATCAGCCGGCATGCTTCTATTCTCCATTATTCTTATGTTTCCTTCTTCAATTGCTAATATGAAGGCCTTGTTTAGATCAAGAGGAATCTAAAATGCACAAAATAATTGATCAGGATACACAAATATCACAAAACTAAAAGACAAACTAAGATAGAGGCCCAAAAGACATTTGAAAATCATATATTAAGTTATATGTTTCAATACAAGGAAATTATATATACCTGAGGAGCCACCACAGTCTTCAAATAATGTGACATATCACCATTGCCAATAGAGGGTACCTTTTGTCCAGGTATATCAACTAAACATCGAATCTCAGTGCTACTAACGCGATATAACAAGATGGGCGAAGGATTTGCTAAGATAACATGTCCATGATTTGGATATGGAAGTTGACAGTTTTTTAAGATCATGGCAACAAAATGTGATGGAGTTTCAACCTGCATAAATAAATTGAATTTCATTATATTCAGTAGAAGAATACAACAACAAGATATAATAAGTAACTAATATTGTTGCCATGAAAAAATTATAAGGTTGCAGATCTTACCTTTGGGTTGCAGAGAGAGCGTCGCAAATTTGAAAAACAACCATCACACACAATTGTGAGAGGAGCACATGCTGTCAATTCTTGACCAGTTTTAGTCCTGTAGTGTACTCCTTTTACTGTGCCCTTTTTCTCAATAAGAGATGTAACAATCCCTTGTTCCAGTCTTACACTGAAAATTATATGGAAGACTGGTTTAATAAAAAAGTTGAAAAGAAATTTTGATTCCTAAACTAAGAGAATGGAGAAAAGGTATTAAACATTGAGAGAACATATTGAAGGGAAAGGAAAAGTACTTGGAGTGTTGCAGTCTTCTCGCACATTCGTTGTATAAAGCGACCGTTGTGAAAGCTTCTCCCGGCCACATCCGAATGGAAATCTTTCAAGGGGTAAGACATACTTTTCCCATCCTTGAAAGGAGCATATCCAAAAACTTCTTGAGCATCAATCTTATCTACACAATCTGCACCAAAATAAATGTGAATTGCATGTTCCAAATGTTTAATTGATAATAGTACTGAAGTCATCAGAATACATGGATACCAAGCCAAATTATGGAATCAAACTGTAATAGAGATATACATGGAGTATTATATGATTCTGCTTCTTACCCTCCAGCCCCAACTCCATTAATTTCAGATAGCCCCCTGGCTGAAGCAGTTCGCCAACAATTCTGTCTTGCTCAGTTAAGTCCCTTTCTATGACTAACACTCGGCGCCCGTCCTGTAATAAATAGGAAGAACTAAGAAAGTTACATTTATTATAGAATATGTCATGGTTTTCATATAGGTGTATTAATCTCAATAACATTTACATATATTCTGATCTTGTGTTGAGATATATTTCTCTATAAGTTTTAGCATTTGGTTATGCAAATGATAATATGTATTCTTGACATCATTACCACCTTTTGGGAAAAATGCTACAAGAATCATATATAAGTTGTGTGAGAGAGAGAAATGACCTTTCCAAGAGTACAAGCCAGAGCAGAACCAGCAACACCGGCACCAACAATGATGACATCGGGGTTTTCAGCAATTTCAGGCCGAGATTCACCATCTTGAGGGGGTTTAGCACATTCATTTCTTTGTATCTTTATTGGAACTAAGTTGTTGTGGCTGTTTTTCCTTTTTCCTAGCAACAACAGCACAACCAAAACCAAGAACACTCCTACAAAAATAGACTCATTAATCATATTAATATCTATGGAGATTGCCATGATATCTGTCTCAAGTCTCAACCTTTTCCCTCTGAAGATTGCTTTTTGTTATGCTTTTCTAAGCTTGAGTTTGTTTGAGTGAACGTTTCAACTCAAGTGGGGAGTTTTTATAGGCTTTGGAACTGAAGAGCTTAACTATTTTGCTAGACAAAGGAATTGTCAAAAGCAATACATGGTTCAAACACAGAAAAGAAGTTGGTCATATGAAAATAATTTAGTCAATATTCGAGACAAAGACCACAGATATATGGTCATTTGATTGAGAATTCTTTGTTTTTTCTTCGTTAAGTTTTCCTTTCCTATTTTTGTTTGTAACCGAAAGAAAGTAAAGAATGGTCATTATTTTAATTTGATTTTTTGAGAAAAAGATTGTTTGATTAATTACTACACAATGACAACTTAAAAACAGTTTGTTATTAGGGAAACCGACAGGAGAAACATCATCAGTAATGATGTATGGAGTCAAAAAAGATAATTTCCAAACAACTAATAAAATAAACTAAACACCTTTAAAATACAGTTTAAAAACAGATAATTTCCAAACAAGGACTCGAGCTTAATATAACTATGGCAGAATAATTCAGTTGGAAAGGATGAAAAAATTAGATATTTTATATTATCAAAAGTAACCTTTCAAAATAAATCATGTCATTTATTATATTAATATGTAAGAGTAATACAGTAATAGTGTAGTTCAAGAAAAAATATAATTAAAATGTCATCATTTCCATTTATTTTTTAAAACTCATAAATATGATAAGGGAAAATTATAATTCATTCTCAACCCTCTCCCTCCTTCCCTCCTATACTTTCCCTTCCTATCACATTCCTTCAAACTCACAAAAGCATTATTAGAGGCAAATACACTCGTAATCAGTGTCGTATCATGTTCTTATGAAGATAAAACTAAATGAGGAAGTCGAGTTGGATGAATTTATGGGTCTGTAACCGAAGATATGGTGACAAGATACGGGAGACACAACCAGGGTTGGAGATCCATTTATTGTGTGACCAAAATGGTTGCATTTTGTGAAACTGCCCCTATTAACCTGACCGATAGACTCCACCAGGTCCTCCGTTGAGCCACAGGTTCTGTCGAGATTTTCTTATCTCATAACAATGCACTTGTAGACAGCCCAAGAATGAAGTTGTTGCAGAGAATTGCTTACTTCAATGTTGGAATTTACCCCTTCACCTAGTTCTTTCTCATTGTCTACTGCTTCCTTCCAGCGATTTCGCTTTTCAATGGTCAATTCATTGTCCAAGGCCTCAATATCACTTTTCTTGTATATCTCCTAGTTATCACCTTGACCCTTTGCATGCTTGTTGTCTTTGAGATCAAATGGTCAGGCATAACTGTTGAAGAATGGTGGCGAAATGAGCAATTCTGGTTAATTGGAGGCACAAGTGCCCATCATGCTGATGTGCTCCAGGGTCTACTGAAAATCGTTGTAGCGATTGAAATCTCATTTACCTTGACATGAAAATCAGTTGGTGATGAAAATGACGATTTAATTTGCTGATCTTTATCTAATTAAATGGTCCTCGCTGATGATTTTGCCTATCACAATCATGTTAATAAATATGATAACAATAGCAGTTGGTTTTAGCAAAATAATATACAATAGTATTCCGCAGTGACCCTGGTCATCAACACCGATCTCCTCATGGAGCTTGGTGAGGTGACCATGGACACCTTGGGCAATATCAGGGCCATGTTGCTCGATCTGGACTAAGACCTTGCAGTTGTCAGCATCAAGGCCAACATTGTCGAAACAAATCCAATATTACGGCAGGTCTCACGTACAATCTTCTCATAGTCTAACTTGGCTTTGGTTGTGATTTCACCAAAAACCATGACCATGTTGGTCTTTGAACAAGTCTCACATTCAACTTTGTTGTTTGGTCCTGCCCAAGGCAGGCATCAAGTAGTACATCAGATATCTGATCGCATAGCTTGAATAGGAAGGTGTCCATTCGCCCAAGCTGCACACCAAAAAATCATGTCAATACAAATAACATGAATATTGCAAGCTTAAATCAAATTAGTAGAAATTGAAATTGAAATTCAAAAAACTATGCAAACATGTAAATCAATTAGTAGAAATTGAATCAAAACTAAATTGTTTAGACTACTCTGAACTATATCCAGTTCAGTTTGATCTAATAAATGCGTCAAATCATAGGCTGTTATACTTACATTCAAGACCGAGCCTGAATTTTGGAAGTCTTTTTCCGCTGTACATATTGTTCTACATAATAACATGATTGTGATTGGCAAAATCATCAATACCATTTGATTAGATAAAGATGAGCAAAATCGTCATCGTTTTCATCACCAGTTGATTTTGATGTCAAGGTAAACGAGATTTCAATCCCTACAACGAGCACAAAAGTATGATGGGCACTTGTGCCTCCAATTAACCAGAATTGATCATTTGGCCACCATTCTTTGATGTCAAGGACAACACGCACGCAAAGGTCAAGGTGATAACTAGGAGATATACAATGTTATTGATGCCTTGGACAATGAATTAACCATTGAAAAACGAAAACGCTAGAAGGAAGCAGTAGACAAATGAGAAAGAACGAGATGAAGGGGTAAATTCCAACCTAAGCAATTCTCTACAACAGCTTTATCCTTGGACTGTCTACAAGTGCATTGTTATGAGAGAAGAAAATCTAGACAGAACTTGTGGCCTAACGGAGGACCTGGTAGAGCCTATTGATCAGATTAATAGAGGCAGTTCCACGAAATTCATCCCTTTTGTCACACAAGCATCCCGTATTTGTCACCACATCTTCCCCTTTCTCATATGAAAGAATTTTGTAAGAAAAAAGCCATTTTAAAGATGTATTATGGTTAGGGTTATGGGGTTATGGGGTTATGGGCTCACGAAACTAATATTTGTAAAGAAAAACTCATGTTCACCGGTTATTTTAGGGGGTTAAATACATTTTTTCCCACTCTACTCGATCCCGGTTTACAAATACATTGCTGAAGTGAATTTTTTTACGGTCAACTCATTGAACTATATATTATTTACAAAAAGTGATTTTACCGTCTATGTTTGTTAACCATTTAACAGAAGAATGACGTGATAATACGTGGCAATCAATTAAATCTATGTGTCAATACTGACAAGAAGAGAGAATGTAAGCTAAATAATTAATTAAAATAAATTATACTCAATTTTATAATAAATACTTAAAACAAAATAAATCATTTATCTATCAAAATCTGATCTATGGGTCTCGCTCCTCCTCCTCCATCTTCTCCAAACTCCCTTCCTCTTTCTCTCTCCTCAAACACCTCTTCTCCACTTATCCCTCTCTCCCGAACACCCCTCCTCCAACCCCCATACAACAACTATCAACAAACCAAATAACCAAAACAACCATTTCACTAAAACCCCATGTTAACGTCAAGATCTTTTGTCACGTCCCAATCACGTAAAAGCGTCACGATCGCTAGCGTAAACACAATAAACACCACAAGCAACTTGGCGGTTGAAATCGGGGATAGCTCGAGCGTGAGAGTCGATATATGAATTCACAAGGTTTATCGAAAGCGGAGGCTATATCGCTTTAGTGTATAGAGATCGAGAAAAATGATAATTCTACGTGTGTATGTGATTACGAATGATGAAGTGTATGAAAGCGTACCTCTTGGTGAAGACTTCCTTGCTAAGTTATACCTTCTTTTGCTGAATTATGCGTGCCACCCACTACTACGACACACCCCCTTTTTCTCATGGGTCTGCCAAATGCGCATGTAGTTTATCCTTTGCCTTTGGTCATTTATTACTCTGGCCGTAATAGATTATGATCCCATCCACATTAATGCGTGGCGGGTTATTTAGTCAACCGACATGCTTTTTCATCATTACAAGTCAAAGATGTAGATATTAAAATGTCTAAAGGATTGATCCTTGACGGGCAGGTCTTATAGTTTGAAATGAAAATAATATGATGGTGGGCTTAATGACTTTCATAGTTCAAATAATAAAGGCCCGATAGAATAATTAAAAGAATAAGCCCAATACACACGCCCCGAAGAGATAAAATATCATGACCTGACATTGCCCCTAGTTTTTGTTGAGCAGAATGTTTAATAAAAACTATAGACAATCCATGATATTTTCTTGAGAATCGATAAATAACAAGATGTAATTAAAAGCGTATCCATTTATCGATCATGAAATGAAATGAAAGGAATTTAAGGGCCCAAATCGAAAGGCTCTATCCATTAAATACGGGACCAAAGCGGGACGCTTCCCATTCAAATTCCAAATTATTACTAGCATTTAATGCACCCGTCTTGAATCTTGTATAGCAAATCGATATAAAAGACAACTTTACCAAATTTGTGATTTTACTGTTCATTTGAAATTCGGCGCCTTCTAAACTTTACGATCTCTCTCTCTCGCAAATCGTCACAAATGGCTTCCTGACCACGAGCGGAGGTCCCCATACCTGTAACACCCATTCTTGTGGTTCCACGAACCCTAATCTTCATGAGGGGATTTGAAGCCACGAATCCCAAACAGAAAACCAAAAAACCCCTCAGAATACTACAGAGAATGGAGGCGATTCTCGCGTGCAACACTCCTTATCATGGCGAAATTTGAACTAAAGAGGGTTGAAACTCGGTTCCACATTAGGATACCCGTGCGGTCGAGGTACCCAGATTACGGGTGAAGATGTATCAAGCGGCTGAAGGATGGAATGGTAGTCCGGTGACCTTCTTGGAGAAGGGGTTCGTTTTTCCCTTCACGTCTTTATAGTGACTCTCTTGGGGTTTTTGGGTGTGGGATTTTCACTGTTGGTGCCAAATTCCTACATCCACATTCGGCATTCGTGGCCTTACATCGTGAATTGGGCGTCGAGCCCTCCACGGACTTCTTCTTCACTTGTATACAAGATAGTACAATCCGGGGAGAAGGGGTTGAGGCCCTCGGCAAGCATTCTCAGAAGTGCGGAGAAAAATTCGATGAGGCGTTACATTGGTGAACACCCTTCGAGTAATAGGGATGGCACGAGAAATGGTTTTTTCGTCCAAAGGCCACGAGATTTCTTCTTTCTGAAGCTGGGCAGGTGACGAAAAAAATATCTGCTTGACTTTGGAGGCGATATCGAAGAGCGGGAAGTGGAAATGATGGAGCTATTTGACAACTTCCGAAGGAAGAGTGAAAAATCGGACTCCTCTCGAAGCGAGGCATGGTTATATGACCGTAAGTGTAAGTACTAGCTTATTTCATATATGTATATTTTTGAAAATATTCTATGATATATAATTTTAACATAGAATTGTTTGATTTATCGATATCTTTGATCGAATGAGAGCTCTCCTTAGAAATAAAGGAGTTCGAAGATTTTTTATGCAGGAAGTCTTTGAAGCAATTGAGGCTACACCAAGAAAGCTACCCAAAGTAGATCGACACGAAATTCATACGGATGAATTTCAAGCGGAAAAGCAGTAGAAGAAGGTTCTCATACGGAAGAGACCCTTCACCCTCGGCGAAGAGGAGAGCTACCGGAAAACCGAATTCGACCCCTCTTGTAACTCCTCTCGAACCCGCTTTGAAAGCAGAACCAACCTCAAAACCATTCCTCGATCGAGGCGGTTTACTTGATCGTCTGATCGAAGAAATATACTTAGGATCAAAAATTAAAACAAAAATAACCCCTTTAGCGTCGAAGAGCTCGGGGTTCCTCGGTCTTGGTCGTTTCCACCCATTGTGCCCCACAGCAAATCTGAGATAGAAGAGGGCGGTGACCGGGGGCGAAGGATTCGGCGTTATCCGGGAAGAGAAGCGTACCCACGATAGCCATCCAAGTTCCGCCTCTGTTTGACACCCAAAGAACCCACTCCAAACAAATCCCAGAATTGAAACTATTCATGCGGACCTATACCTCCCGAGCGCCCATTTCTCTCACGAAAGGCGAGACCCCTCCCGACGGCCGGTCCTTGGTCAAAGTTATCATCGAGAAATTTGTGGGATCTCAAACCACATGGCCCGAGTTGATGCCAACTTTCCTTTTGACCTCTTGAACTTTCGTTAAGACTGTTGGCGACCACCAGGTTCGATGATCATACGGACGGAAATCTTCTCGACGAAGGAATGAGTTATTTAGCGAGGTAAATAACAATCACTTCTTCTCTATATCTCTATTTTCCTTTGATTATTTTAGGCGTTTGACTTGAATATTTTGAAAATGTAATGAGGCTAATCTTTGTCTTGAGACATTGCGTCAAGAGACACATAAATGGAGAAAGCCGAGGAAGATTTCATGCGACAAGAGATAAATATCTTTGAAATCGACCTTGGGCCAGAAAAAAGCTGGTCGTGAAGATGCTTTTCATACCATCACGGTCTTGAGATAGAATTGGATCGGGCTAAGATGGATTTGAAGACATCGATGATGAATTAAAGAGCCCTGAGGATGGGTTGGGCTGCGTCAAAAGCCGACCGACAAACTCTAACCAATCTGAATCTTTGGTTTGGTTGAAGAGAACTTACTCTGAAGGCGAAAAATGAGGAGTTTTCTTGATTGATCGAAGCTTAGTCTACTGACTTGGTGAAGTGAGGCGAGGATTGAAGATGAAGCCTTGAAGGCGTAAGGCCAGCGTCACAAGCTCGCCGTAAAATAAAGGACCTTGAGGGCGAGGCCTGATTACATTGAAGAGCTCAGGAGCGATTGAGGCGAGTATAGGGATTCGGATGAACTTAATATTGAGATCGTGAAGGTTTATTCGGAGGATACGAGGATTTATCGAGGAGCGAGGAAAAAGAAAAGCTATCAATTTGCTCAATTTGGACTCGGCATTGCTCAATTAGATGATGAAGGTGGTGCCTGAATATATATCATGTTTTTTGGTTTTATGTAAATATTTAATTACTTTAAACTTTTCACATTCATGTAATTAATTTATAATTGACTTAAATGAAATGAGTATTTTATGTTTATTGAAAAATCTTTATTATGTCTTGATTATGACTTACATTCGATCGGTTTCTTGTCGATAATTTAGTATCGATAAAATTTGAACTAATGAATTAAATATGGCATATATCGGTTGAATTATCTGATAAAGTGAATTGAATTTTACGGACGAGATTGACTTAAGTGAACTAAATAAACTGAACTCGACACTTAAACAAAATAAATAACTTATACTCGTGATGCAGAAGAGTGAGATCGGTCGTATCTGACGTAAATTTGGACGACAAATAGATAAGAACCAAGATATAAGGATTAATAGTGACCATTGACTTACCATAAGAGATAAGATCGATATAGGACTGAAAAGGAATGGGGGAGTCTACCATCGAATGGACCGTCGGATGAAATAGGTGAGTCCTACCGTACCTCCTTAGGACCACCTGGGGCTAGTGACGAATGTCGTGACGAATAGGACCGATGACCGGTGACCATTGACTTACCACCCGGATAAGATCGATATAGGACCAAAAGGACACAGGGCTACCATCGAATGGCGGTGAGTCCTACCATACCTCCTTACATAGTGACCGTGGATGAATACCGTGACCACTTGACCACTTACATCGGACATGAATAGGATCGATGACCGTGACCATTGACTTTGGTGGAAAAGTGATCTTTATTAATATCGAACAATAGGACCCGGTGTAATTTGTGGAAAAGTGACTTCGATAAAGTGGCTTAATCTTCATTGAAAATAATTCATTGAAAATACTTAGAAAGATGCCAAGTATTCTTGATCTCGGAACCATCGAAGTGCCTTTAATCGATAAGTACACGGCTTTGGTACTTGATTACTTCATATAGCCCTTCCCGATTCGGCATTAGCTTTCCGTGTTTTGAGGTGTAGAAGCTTGGCTTCTCTAAAACGAAGTCTCCACTTGAATCTACGAAGTTTAGCGCCTTTGTTATAATGTTTGGCCACCCTTCGCCGTTGATAAGCGACCGATTTGATTAAAGCTTCCTCTCGACTTCGTCTAACGAGTCCAAGTTAGCTTCGATCCTTCATCGTTGTAGATTTCTTTGAATTGACTTACGAAGACTTGGAGATCCGATTTCATTGGGACTAAGGCATCGATACCATAGGCCAATCGGAAGGGCGAATCCGTAGTAGTCCTTGGTGTAGTTCGGTATGCCCACAAAGACGCTTCAATGATTCTTACGGCCATCTCCCTTAGCTTCATCAATCTACGCTTGATTAGTTTCGTGACGTCTGTTGGTTACCTCGACTTGCCCATTCGATTGTGGATGAGCCACGAAGTCTTCTTGTCTTTGAATCCCCAAATCGTTCAAAAATTCTTCAAATTTTGAACCTCTGACTGGCGTCCATTGTCAGATATCAATACCTTAGGGATCCGGCGAAACACCACAGACTCCTTTATAAACTTTAAGCACTCTGCTTACATTATCGATAGAAGTGGTTTTGCCTCTACCCACTTAGTCGTATAATCGATAAGAACTATAATGAAGCTAACGACCTTTAGCTTTAGGTAATGGTCCCGATATATCCACCCCCAGACAAATGAAGGGTATAGGAGATAGAATCGAGTATAACTCTTCTTAGGTGGGCGATAATGAGAACCGGACTATTAGTGGCATTTTCGCATTTCTTGGCGTACTCTGTAGCTTCTTTGAAAATTGTGACGATAGTAACCTTGTCGAAGTACTTTATGTGCAAAGACTTGGCGACCATATGATCACCGTAAATCCTTCATGAACTTCCCGAAGAGCATACTCGGCCGGACGGAGCCAAACATTTCAATAATGGTGAGGAAAATGCCGATCGATAGAGATCCCGTCGATAAGACTAAAATTAGTACTCTTGTACTTGATCTTCTTTGCTAACATTTGATCAGAAGGAAGGAAGGACGCCATCGCGAATACTCGATGTGGGGGTCATCCAGCGGTTTGTTCGATCGATACACAACCTGACTTCGTCTTTGAACACTTTCATTTCTTTGTAAAATTTCCAAATACACCGATCCATGAAAGACATACGCATCTGTAGTGGCTAGTTTCGACAATCATCGGCGATAGAATTGTCATTGCGCTCTATATTCACGAAACTTCGTGCAAGCGAAAAATTGAAGTTGGTTTCTTAATTACGCCGGATATTTGATCATTCGGGTTCCACGAGCCATAATCTCCGGCAATTTGTTTAACGACCAAGCGAGAATCACTATAGATAATTAATTGTTGGACTTGAGACTCTTTGCTAATCGGACACTGCTTAACAAACCATTACTCGACTTCATTGTTCGTTGCTTTAAACCCGAATCGACTATCTTTGGACTTTGAATCATACGGGCTTATTAAAATAATTCTGCTCCTTACTTGATCGTCGTAGAGGATCCATACGCATCTGACGTCACGCCCGACCTATTTGAAGAAGCGGCCTTTGCTTTCGATTAGAAGATTGACTTAGGTAACTCGCATACGCTTGATGAGCGAGCATTCTACCATAAAAGTCGGCCGGGGCTTGGGCTTTGATGGCGATTCGGGGATGATACTCGATAAAAAAAGCGGGATAACTCCATAGTCCGTGCTGCTTTGATGCGAGACCTCTGGTTTGCCCATCACCTTCTTGATGGGCGATCCGTGTAGATGACAGAGTCGACCTTGAAAATCTTGCCGAAGCTTTCTCTTGGCAATTATTAAAGCAAAGGCAAATTTCGATGTTTGGATACGGTTTGACATCTCGTGGGGCGTGGGTGACGTAATAGGCAGGATCTTTGCTTCCAGCGATCTCCGAACCAAAATTGCTCCAGCTCGCTAAGGAACTTGCCATGAAGATACAAATATAAAGTCTCTATTTGGGACGGGCTTTACCAATAAAGGGTAGAAGGCGAATCGTCTTTATACCTTGGAAAGCGTCTTCACATTCGGAAGTCGGCTGGGGCGTCTTCGCATTCTTGGTCCCTTTAATGTGTCGAAAGAAAAGAAGACATCTCTCTCTGCAGATTTGGCGGCGAACCTCCTTAAAGCCGCATCCTATCTACCGGGTCGAATTTGAGCGTCTTTGAATGACCGAGAGTCTTCATGTCAAGGATGGCTGGATCTTCTGCGGATTGGCCTCGATACCCCTTTCGATGGTGACCGGATAACCCGAAACTTTCCGGCACAAGTAGAAAGTACATTTGGTGGGTTAAGCCTTAATTAGCGATAATGAATAGTTTGAAAGCACTCCTCCGGATCGTCCAAATGCTTACGAATCTGCATACTCTTCACGATCATGTCATCTACATAAACCTCCATGTTCCTCCCCACAAATTTGCTCGAATATGAAGTTCATCATCCTTTGGTAGGTAGCTCGGCGATTAATGAAGCCAAAAGTCATTTTTGTATGCATACACCGAGCGATTGTGTAATAAATATTATTTTGGAATGTCTTCTTTGCATGGATATTTGATGATAACACGAAAAGCATCCATAAAACTTAGTAATCATACCAAAGTGGCATCGATGAAATTTGATCGATATGAGGCGGGAGGATAAAGTCCTTGGACGGGCTTTGTTGAGGTCGGTGTAGTCGATGCGGACGCCACTTTCCATTATGCTTACGCAATCAATACTACATTGCTATCCACTCGGGGTAATCAATCTACGTAGATGAAGTCGTGACCGACAATTTATGCAACCTCTTCATCGATGATCTTCGACGCTCTGGAGCAAATATCCGCCTCTTACGACGTAACCGGCCTCTTGAAGGATCTATCTCTCGACTTATGCTCAAAGAACCTTTCCCATTAACTCGGGCATGTCTTGTGGCTCCCATGCAAAAATATCAACATAACATCGCAAGAGTTCCATAAGATGTGTCCAGAAGAGGTTTGGTAGACTGAACCAATCCTCATTTGTCTTGTCCGGCTTTAGGCGACCGACTCGATCTCTTCTCGTCCCCCCCCCAGGGATTACAAGGTTACGAGGCTGCTCTCGGTGAAGGGTTCGATCTCGATTGCCATCGTCTTTTTACATTTTACTAACCCCATTCCGGACGAAATAATGAGTTTCGATAACATCGTAGGGCAGTCTAAATCACCCATCACTTCACCTACTCCGTGCTTTGTGGGGAATTTGATTTTGAAATGTGGGATGGAAGTCGCGACTTGAAGAATTTGTCGATGTAGAGTCTTCCCAAAATGGCGTTGTGGTAGAATCCACATACACTGACATAAAATTCTGAGTTATCTCCACACCGAGGGGTAGTCTTAGAAGATAATGAGGAGTTGATAGTGCACTGCTACTTTATTTAGGTCGTTCTTAGAAGCCGTATAGAGAGCCTCTGTCGACCTCCATTTTGTGCCCATCGAGATGCATCCTCGAAAAGCATGGGCATAAAGAATGTCCATAGAAGATCCATTATCTACCATCATGCGTTTCGTCCATCGAGCCTATTTTTACTTTGTGATCACCAATGCCCCTTCATGCGGTTCGATGGGCTCCGAAGGATAATCCGCATCCGTAAATGATATAACGGTTCCTGGAAAAGGCTGTCGATCTTGAGTAGCATCACATCGACACGGTTGAATCAAGATAAGACCTCCTCTTTTTCCCTACTAACTTCCCAACAGACCCACCAGTTATTACATCAACAACTTGCCTTGGTGGTGGTGTTGGAGCATTTTGAATAGGCGGTACTTGAACCGTTTGAGCGATCTGATTGACAACTTAGCGACCACAGCGGTCCTTCTCACCACATATTGAATCAAGAAGCCGCTTTTAATCTTACTCTCTACAAAATCCTTTAAATTACAACACTTTCATTAGTGTCGTGACCGGTGACTTGATGATAACCACAATATTTGCGAGGGTTCTAAGTGTCCGTTTTGTAATTATCACGAGGTGGTTCAAAAAGAAATTTGGTTTCGATTTGATCCAAAATTATCGATCTTTACGTATTCATTTGGGTGTAAACCTTATTAACCTTCGGGGTAAAGCAGTGTACGATTCACGCCTTGTCGCCATGAGTTACCGTACTTCTTTGAACTACCTTCTGCCCCTTGGTTGTACCCTCCCCCTCTTCTTTGATCAACATCAGTCTTGGGAATATCTACCTCCTTTAATTGGCTCAAAGAAGGATTTTTCAAACTATTCATAGCCTCTTCTACAACAATATAGCCCTCTGCCTTATCGAATGCTTCTGCTTTGAAGCTTTTCGGATGGTGAAACATCAATTTCTTTACCAACTTCTCCGATTTAACGGATCTAGCCCATTACGGAACAAACCAATGACTTGAAGATCATTAAGATCGGACACTGTCCAAAGCCGCTTCCCTAAACCTCTTTACATATTGGCTAAGAGATTCATTGGTAAGCTATGGGGGACTGTCTGTGCTAAAGAGCTGTAAGCTTTCCCTTCTTCGGTTGCTTTCAAAGCGTGCATGGAACTTATCACAAAGTTCGGTCCACGAGGAGATAGAATCCGATGGTAAAGTCCCCATCCTTTGTCTGGCGTCTTTTCTCAAAGTAGTGACAAAAGTGTGACACTTAGCGACATCGATCAAAAAGTCGTAGTAATCCATTAGTCGATTGAGCGCTTGACTATGATCATAAGGATCTCTCGACCCATCATAGCTTTCCATACGAGGCAACTTTTGGTAACATCGCCTTCTCCTTGAGAATATCGAGGAGGAAAAAGGGCGCCTTCTTTCGTAAGTATCCTTCTCTGTTGGACCTCGGCCGATTGTTTTCGGAGTTCTTTCAATTCCGCACCAAAAATCAACACGCCGGGTTGTGATGAGATCTCCTTCTCTGGCGACGTTAGGCCTTGGAATGGATCGACCTTTCCTGCCGATCTCATCGCCCTTGCGGGACTTCTTGATTTACTAGGTCGTGCAATCTCATCCTCATGATGAGAAGCGGTTGTGACGGTATTCTCCTCTTGGATTTACGGCACAATTTCTTTCGACACGCTTCTTCGTCTTTCATCGTCGCGATGAATTGATCCCTGACCGTCGGTGCCTTCTTGAAGCCAAAGGTGTTACGCTTCTCGATCTCCTCTACTGCGAGAATGATCCCTGAACACACGTCGTAGAATGTTCCGGCTCCTTACCCTTCCGGCGGGGTACCTCCTTATACTACTCCGTCTTCCGGAATGAATATGGCTAGATGCTTCGTCCCTCAACTCATTCACCCAAAGCATCTCGTTAATTTATATCTTCCCTTTGTTTCAACAGAACCTCAAAGCCTTATACGCTTTCGTCGCCGTCCTGCATGACTTGGTAGCTCTGTCTTCTTGACCACTTTGGCGATGAGTCCCTGGTCGTGAACCTTCTACCCGTTCTTGATGGGGATCACGCCCCTTATATCGTTGAAAACTAACTTTAGTTTGACTCCACCGTGGATCTTGGACGAATTTCTTCCGAGTTGTGCTTAGAAGCCGTGCTCTCTCACGAGCACTTTTAGAAGGACCTAAGCGATCCTTTATTGAAATCTGGCGTTGATGAACTAATGACCATCGCCACGCCTTAGGTGTACCATCTCTACTCATCATCATCTTCGAAGTAAATTTAAACAATTGTGATTGAAAAAGGGCCTCCTTCTAGCGCTTGATGTTAACGTCAAGATCTTTTATCGCGTCAATCACGTAAAAGCGTCCACGATCCCGCAGCGTAAACACAATAAACACCACAAGAAGCGGCGGTTCCGTTCGGGGATAGCTTCGAGCGTGAGTCGATATATGAATTCGCGAGGTTTATCGAAAGCGAATTTATATCGCTGCAAGTGTATAGAGATCGAGAAAAATGATAATTCTACGTGTATGTGATTACGAATGATGAAGTGTATGAAAGCGTCATCTCTTGGTGAAGACTTCCTGCTAAGTTATACCTTCTTTGTCAACGAATTCTGCCACCCACTACTACTACGACACACCCCCTTTTTCTCATGGGTCTGAAATTGCGTATAGTTTATCCATCGCCTTTGCACAGTCTGTTATTATTCTACTGGTAAATAGATTTGATGATCCATCCACATTAATGCGTGGCGGGTTATTTAGTCGGCCACGCGTTTTTTCATCATTACAAGTCAAAGATGTAGATATTAAAATGTCAAAAAGGATTGATCCAATTGGCTAAAAGGCAGGTCTTATAGTTTGAAATGAAAATAATATGATGGTAGGGCTTAATGACTTTCATGGATTCGAATAATAAAAGCCGATAGAATAATTAAAGAATAAAGCGTCTGGCAATTACCAAAGAGATAAAATATCATGACCCAACACCCCATAAATCCTTCTTCCCTAAACTATTCTCCACCAAAATCAACTCTTCCCAATATTCATCAGACTCTGAAAACTCAGATTTCAAAGAAGAAAACCCAAGAACAACATTATCAACAACAAAAGGAATCAACAAATTCAAGCTCCCTCCACCTTACGATCCGTTTAACAAGAAACCCTTAATCGAAGAACCCCAAACATCTAGACCACAAATCCAAATCCAAAATAATTCGAAATCAAAAATCTGAAACTCATCAAAATCAAAGCAACCAAGTTCTAAAATTCCAACAACCCAGATCTGTAGCCGGAAGTAGCCGAAATCCAAATCTAATTCAATATCTTTTTCACCACAAATCCAAATTAAATGTATTTATTTATATTAAAAACAACCATTACTCTTCTCCTCCATCTTTAGTCAAATTTCAGATCCCAGGGATATAGGTTGGGTCTTCTTTTTCTGCAACTTTGTGGAGGCAGCGATGGAGAGGGAAGGGAAATCAGCAACGCCGCCGTGGAGTGGTTGTTTGCGTCGGCAATTTCATTCTTGTGCTGATGAATTGAAGGAGTTCTTCTTCGTGATCTTCGGATTTGTGTTACGGAATTTGGAGATGAGGAACTCTGTGTTACTGAATATGGGTTTGGGAAATGTGTTACGGAATTTGGAGATGATTGATGAGGAAGTCTGTGTTTCTGTGTCACTGAGTTGGTGACATTTAGGATTTTTAAGAAAAAAAGAGAGAGATAATAATAATAATAATAATAATAATAATAATAATAATAATTGATGTTTGAAGGATTTGTTGATGAATAATTTTAAAAAAAGTACTCAAATTCAAAATTTATTCAAGTTTCTCTTATTTTAATAATATATGTAATATATCTGAATATAATAAAAGATAAATTTGTTTAAAAAATTATTAATAATTTTTATTATTAATGTTGAAGGTATTATGACAAAATTAGTAATATAACATGTAGACATTTATATGTTATATTACTAATTTTAGTTTTATCAGAAGAGATTAATAAAATTAATGAATTTAGTGATTTATTTAAACTAAAAGAAAATTACATAATTACATATTTATGTGTAATTTATATAATTTATTTAAAATTGTACCATATTGGAAAAAATATTTGTATGTTATAATATCAAAGTTTATCATACCAAACAAATATTAATGATTAAAATAAATTATAAAATTTTATTTTTATTGTACTTTTATTTTGAATGAATTATTTTATTTATTTGATTTTCATTAATTTAACATTAAATTTATAAGAGTTTCCATCTAGGCATGTTAGAAAGAAAAATGTGTGACATGTAAATTTTCTCTCTCTCACATGGCATCTCAAGTAATTTTTTCGTCCAAAGTCAAACAATTTAACAGAATTAGTAACGGTTTGTAAAAAAATTGTAATTCAGTGAGTCGAATGTAAAAAAATCAGTTTAATAATGTATTTGTAAACCGACCCCTAGTAGAATGAGGAAATATGTATTTAACCCTCATTTTAGGTGTTGTATTTGAATAAAAATCACTGTTAAGTTCATCTTCATAATGTAAGACCCCAACTTTTATGAATAAAGATGAATTTTCTATAAATATCATTTTTGAATATTATAGAATGAATTTGATATAATGTTATAGTTGTGGGTAATATTTATAAATTTTGTAAAATACGTAAGTTGTTATATAATATTCGATTAATTAGGAATATTCGTTTAACAGGGAATATTCGTATAACAAGACAATCATTGTGGTGGACCCTAACGGAATTATTATCGGATTGAGAAAACGACAAAAATATTTTTTTATGAAAATAACGGCGGAAGTTTTACGGTTAAGCTGTTCAAACACACTTGGTGTTAAAAGAAATGCGATGTCTGGCGTGGTTGCGTAAGTAGACACTGCGGTATTGATTATTGATGACGCTTACGTGAGAAGTCACTCAATTTTGTTCAATTATTATTACTGATAATTCACGACATAGTATCTCACGTTATTTGATTCAATTATTGTCAATATTTATATATTATTAAATCAATAATTGAGAGACGATAAAGTTATTAATATTATTATTTGAAATATTAACGATGTCAGTAAGTTACATCGAGGAGAGGTTTGGTCACCTAATTGCGCGGCGATAGGAGAAATCTTTATGGAAAGTTCTCCTCTTTCGCGAAACGATCCATTCAGTCGATTAATATTGTGAATTATAATAAAGGTGATAAGTTTTGTTTTATTATTATTATTATAAATGTAATAAAAGCAGAAAACTTTTATATAAAAATGAATACTTTTATAAAGTTATTTGTTTTATTAGTATAAATAGAATATATGATATTCTATTATGCATAAGTATTTGCATAAAATGTCTGCGTAGTGTTTTGCAGATAGTAAAATCTTTTTTATATAAAACAAAATACTTTTATAAAGTTATTTGTTTTATTAGACTATAAATAGAATATATAATATTCTATTATGCATAGTATTTGCGATAGTAAAATCTTTTTATATAAAAGCAGAATAATTTTATAAAGTTATTCGTTTTATTAGATTATAAATAGAATATATTATATTTTATTTGAAAAATTTTATTTTATTAGAATATTTTATTAATATTGCATAGTAAATCAATATGGACCGTCTAGTTTAAAAGTAAATCAATACTGACCTGTTTCATAAATTAGTTCTTATTCAGGTCCATTCTCCTATAAATGAAAGCTTATTCCTTCATTATTTCTTACTTAATTCATTGAAACTCTAGAGAGAAACTATAGAGAGAAATAAGAAAAGTATTTTGCTACTTCACTACTCCTATATCCAGTTTCTTCTAAGGTAAGGGGTATTATTTCTTTCGTCTTCATGAAGAGAACTTCTGTTATTCCATTCTTTATCATTATGTTGGAATAACTTGTATATGCCAAGCAATCGCATACATGGTGAAATTCTTCTGTTATTCCATTCTTATTATTCTATTGGAATAACATGTTTATGCAATACCACATATATGGTGAAATTCTTCTAATATTTCGTTCTTTTTATTATTCTCACGAATAATATCATCTGCATGCGTTCTGTGGGACCGGGTTCCATTATTTATTATTCGCGCTTAATATCACGTGCGTGCGTTTATGCTTTGGGACTGGTTCCATTATTTATTATTCATTGGGAATAACATGTATGCAAATGCGATCTATCATTTTCATGGTGAATCCTACGTTATTCCATTCTTTATTATTTCATTGGAATAACCTGCCTATGTGGATTACCACATGCACGGTGAATGATCATTTGTATTCATTCCTTATTAAATTGTGGAAATGATGCAGATATCGTGGATTACTGGCATGCGCGGTGAAGATCCATTTGCGGTTTTATATATTCTATTATACTCGGTTGGTTAAAGTTTTGGCTTTATACTCCATGAAATTAGTAGAATATCATGGATATTCAAGGCTTCATCCAAAGATCTTTTCATGAAAATATTCTTACGAGCATTTTGAATTTTACTCACAAAGCGAAGATCATGTCGATAATTTGGACGTTATTGAGTCGGGATAAATTAACTTATTAATCTTTAAAATTTATTCTTGAACTTGTTTTATTGAATTATTATGTCATTGTCATCATCCTTATGCTTATATTGTAATGAAAGTCATCTTTGGCTTACGTGCATAGATGGACTTAGTATGATTATGACCAGGGATCATTCGGTATAATCATGACCTGTAATATTATAAATGATGTGGTAAAAGTCCTTAGTGGCCTATAATGCATTGATGGACAGTTTTTGGTATGATTATGACCAGGGATTATTCGGTATAGTCATGACCGTTGAAGATTTAATGAATATCTTTGGCCCATAATACAGGGATGATTAGATGATGTGGTTTATTTATTAAGCTGAGTCTCAGCGATAAAAATTATTGATAAATATTTTAAATCATAGAAGATAGTAGGTATCATGCTCTACTTGACTCTTCTAATGCATTGCTTATTCCGCTGCAGTTAAACTTGATGTCTATTGTATTTTATCAGTTTAACATTGTTGAAGACTATTGATAATTTATTCTGCATTATCTTAGTTATAATATTTCTTACTGGGTTAGTTGAGTTCACCCTTTCTTTCACTATTCTCTTCAGGAAATGAGAATATAGCTGGGACGAGTCGGGGAAATGAGTGACGGTCCAGATGATAGTATTAGTAGTCCTCACTATTCTGTTAAATAGTGTGACAATAAATATAATGAGGACTTCTTTGAGTGTGGATATTGTCTAGATGACAATATTCCTATTAAAACTCTCAGTTTATGTATTGTCGTATATTACACGACGGTTGTATAATTAAGTTTGTATTTATATTATGTACCATGTATTTAGCGACTCAAGATGGGTGATGTATACCTATTTTGGGGGCGTCACAGTTGGTATCAGAGCTTAGGGATATGATCCCTGGCTGAGATGTGAGACAAGAACTATGAGGGGAGAGACGGGGAATTCCTTCGCTAGTATGACCTACCTAAATTTATTTGGTATTTAATTGGTGGTCGAGTAGTATAGGATAATATGTGATATGTTAATTAACCCTTGTTTTGTGGCAGTAATTGCAAATGGCATCCGAAAATATTGAGATAAGCAATGAAGCACATGAGACCATTGAGTCACCAACGATCAATGCCTAGGGTAATGTGCAACAGAAAGACAATAATCCTCATGTAAACAATAACACCGATGAAATGGTGAACGATGGGATGGTCAGAGGCTTTATGCAATTCATGCAACATCAGGCGAAGGCGGCTCCTGTCCAAAATGCAGGTGAAAACACTGACAACTCTTGGACGGTCACCGATAAGCAGTTCAAGGAGCTGGGACCACTGGAGTTTTTTGGAGAGTCAAAACCACTTAAGGCGGAGACGTGGATAAAGAAGATCAACAAGATATTTGATGTCTTGGGATGCTCTGAGGAGCAAAAGGTTCCCTTTGCCACCTTCATGTTGCGTGTAGGGGTAGATTACTGGTGGGAATCTATAAGGCGTACTCAACCTGCCGCACTGAAGATGTCTTGAGAGAAGTTCCAAGAGCTGTTCAACGACAAGTACTTTCCTGAAAGTATTCGTCATATGAAGGAGGTAGAGTTCATCAAGCTTGAGCAAAACAATATGATCGTGGCGCAGTACGAAGCTAAGTTTGCTGAGTTGTCTCGGTTTGCGTCCCATTTAGTTGATAATGAGGAAAGAATGACGAGGATGTTTCTAAGAGGTTTGAAACCCGAGATACGTCAATACCTTATCTCTCATAAACTGTGTTTGTATTCAGATGTTGTGAATAAGGCTCAGTTATTGGAGCGCGATAATGAGTCAACCCAACCAAGAGAGAGCATACGACTAGTCGATAATACCAGTGGTAGCAGTCATCGAAGTGGTGACAACAAACGTGGAGGGATTCAACATGCCAGAAATGATAACCACTTCGGTGGTAATCATGGCCAAGACAATAGGAGTGGAAAGTTCAAGAAGAGAAGGTTCAGCAAAGATGGAAAGATGTCAAGACCAAAGACCATTGTTAAGGAAGGAGAACGACCGCCGGTCGTATATTACAAATGTGGAGGGGAAGGACACATAAGTCCAAACTGCACGATGCAGTCCAAAGCCTGTTATAATTGTGGAAAAGAAGGCCACCTAGCCCGATTTTGTTATGCACCAAAGTCAAGTCCGGTGGGATGGAGGCATCAAAGGTGTCCTGCATAAGACAAACCGGTAGTTCAAGGGAAAGCGTTTGTCGTAACCTCCCAAAAAGCGAGGAATCCGAACGAGGTGATCACGGGTAAGCTAACCATAAACTCTAGCAAAGTTTATACTTTATTTGATACTGGTTCTACCCATTCCTATATTTCTCCTACTTGCGCTCAACGTTTAAATTTGACTCCGGAGAAATTAGACTTTGGTTTATCTGTTGAAACTTCGTTGGGAGAAACCTTCATTACATCCACGGTTTATAAGTCTTGTTTGATTTAAATCGGTAACCGCACGTTACCTGTCGATCTTATTTCTTTGAAAATACTTGTATTTGATGTGATTTTAGGGATTGATTGGTAAACTACTCATCATGCTAAAATCAATTATTTTTGTAAGGTTGTTAGCTTTCATATTCCTAACCAACCTATTATACGAATTCAAGCAGCCAAATTACTAAAATCAATCATTGTCATATCAAGCCATAAAGCTATTCGTTTATTAAAAAATGGATGTCAAGCTTTCTTAGCTCATGTCATGGATCTAAACAAAAATACACCAGTATTGAATGATATTTCTATTGTTAATAAATTTCCTGACGTATTCCCTGAAGAACTTCCTGGCCTACCCCCAGAGCGTGAAATTGAATTTTGTATGGACCTTGAATTCGGTACAAAACCCATTTCTAAAGCCCCATATCGAATGGCTCCTATTGAACTTCAGGAGTTAAAAACCCAACTACAGGAATTGTTAGACATAGGTTTCATTCTTCCTAGTACGTCTCCTTGGGGTCCTCCTGTTCTATTCGTGAAGAAGAAAGATGGAAGTATGTGACTTTGTATTGATTATCGGGAGTTGAATCATGTCACCATCAAAAATAAGTACCCGTTACCTCGTATTGATGATCTATTTGACCAGTTGCAAGGCGCCAAATTCTTTTCATAGATCAATCTTCGTTCTGGATATCATTAGTTGAAGATTAAAACTGATGACATTCCAAAGATTGCTTTCAGAACTCGGTACGGGCATTATGTGTGACACCCCCAAATTCGGTACTTCCATTTCCACAGGATTTGGTGTTCACTGTACAAACATCATCCATCTATCTACCCATAAATAAATGCAAACCATGCAATAGATAGAAATAATAATAAATCTCCCTTATGGGGTTACATCAACTACATAATAAATAAATCCTGAGTTACTCTAACCTTAAATCATCTGTGCGGAAACATAAACAAATAAGTCTTAAGTAACATCAATTCTAAATATCATTACATAACCACATAAATAATCAATCTTCATTACTTGCTAAGCTTGCCCTTGCCTTTACTAGTGGAAGGTTAAATGCGCTCTTTTCGTTCTTAACTGCATTGTTAATTATTACGCAAGAGTGAGCACGATTTCCACAAGTATAACAATATAATAATGAAATAATAACATGCGAATAAATCAAAGACTTCTGAAATAAAAGCTCAACTTTTGAATCAAGAATGAATAACAAGAATCAAAAGATTTCTGAGGGTCATAAGACTTGAACTATGTCCTAGGTTATCAAGGGTTATACTTGAAACCTTTAATAGTCATAGGACTATGGACTCTTCTTCTCATACTTAGGGGGATCAGCCCTTAGTACCATACTGTGCACAATATCTTAACGCTAACGCATAAGTAAATCCCTTTGCAGGGTTGTTAATCTCAGTTTGATATTCGAGTCCGCACCAAAGGAAGTTTGGTTTGGATAATTCAATAAGGGTTCTGAAATTTAGAACGTTCATCAACTATGGACTAGTCGAATCAATAAGGTTCACTAGTCTATCAAGGTTCAATAATAATGATACTCAAATTGAATAATAATCTCAAGAAGTATACAATAGAACAAATATTGTATAACAAATTCATATTTTGAAAGGATAATTAATCTTTAATATGACAATTCGAACTTGAATAATAGTAATGAGAATTTACTCAAGGTAAATAATAAACTTGAACAATGATAACAAGTAGGGGTAGGAAACTTGCCTCGTGCGTAGATTACACTTTAATTAAACTCGTTCTTTGATTTAAATCCTACATATCATTTACATTCACAACTCTAGTTAATTATAATATAATTAACCATCATAAATTCATTCTTTTATCTAAACTTTGGTTATGACTATACTTAGTCAAATATCACACTTATTGTCACATAATAATTCTCCATGAATAATAAGCTACTTATGTATTTCATAATTCAATCCACATGCAATTATGTTATTTACATGTTAAGTATCTATTTTAATATCTCATTATACTTCTAACATATTTTTATGTTCATTACATTAAGTTGTTATCACATTTCTATACTTGAACACTTAAAAAAACATTTTACGGACGTTACTTTAAGTAGTAAATATTTCACTTTTATATCGGGTCTTGGCGGCCATGACTTTGGTGAATTAGTATTTAAGCCAACAAGGCGATGGCGTTGTGGCGCGATGACTGCTTGTTGAGTATTAAGGCATGGAGCATGACAGCGGCCATGAGACTCCGATTCCGATTATCTTTGTAAGACCCCGATTTTTTTTTAATAAAATTAAATTTCCTCTATTTATTATTTTGAAATAGTAAGGGTTGATTTGATTAATGTGGTTAGTTATGGGTAAAATCATAAATATCTCAAATAAGCAAGTGGTTATAAAATATTCATTATCATTTGAGAATATTCGTTTTTGGTCGTGGAATATTTTTATTGTCGAGGAATATTAAATGACAACAGTATGACCTTTTGTGTGGGCCCCATAATGGAAAGCGATTGGATGAAGAAAACGACAAGTATAAGTTGTTTATAAATAGCAGTTGTAGTTATTGCTAATTAACATTGTTGGAATACCGTTGGTTTAAAACACAATAATACGCGTTGTTACAAGAAAGACACGAGTTCTTATTCACGATACGATAATTATTCACGATACTCAAGACTATTCACTGAATCTGAAACTATTCACAGAAAAATTAAATTTTCGTTTTTCGTCCAAAATATCAATTATGGATACTAGCTTTGATTGTATCCATGTTTTGATCATTCTTGCATTTTACTCCACTATGATTATTTATGAGGTATTTTTGGACATGGAATAGTTGAAATACGAATCCTTAATATTTATTCTTTTGTTTCACTGGATTCATTTTCTTTAAAATATTTTTCATTATCCTCCATCCTAAATGATGATATAATTGAATATCTTTGGCTCAGTAGTGTAAAAGATTAATGATTTCGATGAATATCTTTGGTAGTAGTGGAAAGATGAACAGGTGTTTAGATGAACATGACCAACTGATGAATATCT
The DNA here is from genome assembly GCA_020205615.1 of Panax quinquefolius. Lineage (NCBI taxonomy): Eukaryota > Viridiplantae > Streptophyta > Magnoliopsida > Apiales > Araliaceae > Panax > Panax quinquefolius. The sequence continues at coordinate 91,557,495 of CM035165.1, forward strand.
TTGGCCTGTAGTGCGAAGATGAATATTTGATTACAGTTATATATTGATTGATGTTACAGGGATAAAAGATAGACGATGAACTTTTAAATTCATATATAGAAGATAGTAGATTTTATTCTCTACTTAACTCTTCTAATGAATTATTATTTCCGCTGCGAATATTGATTTCAAACTTATTGTCTATTATATTCTATTAGATTTTTCTCTGTTGAGGACTAATGATAATTTGTATTATATTATCTTAGTCATAGTATTCTTTACTGGACTAGTTGAGCTCACCCTTTTCCTTGTTGTTCCATTTTTCTTCTTAGGAGGCGAGAATGTAGCGAGTACTAGTCGGGGTGTGGAATGATGGTTCTAGAAGTGGTTCTAGTAGTCCTCACTATTCTGTAAAATAGTGTATTAATAATTATAATGAGGACTTATTTGAGTGTGGATATTGTCAGATGACAATATTTGTATTTAAACTCACGCTTTTTATGTTGTATTAATAAAGTTGTAGTTGTATCGTACCATGTATTTTTGTGACTCAGAATGGGTGTTGTATATCTATTTTGGGGGCGTCACAGTTGGTATCAGAGCTTAGGGATATGATCTCTGGAGGAGATCGGGAAATAGTACTAGGAGGGGAGAGACGAGTAAATTCTTTGCTAGTGTGTCCTACCTAAGCTTATTTGTTGGTCGGTCATAATATAGGGGTATTATGTGATATGTTAATTTGTTAAATTAACCCTTGTTTTATGGCAGTATTTGAGAATGGCAGCTGAGAGTGAGGAAGAAGAGGAAGAAGAGGAACCTGAGGAGAATTTATTAGAAGAATTTTATGATCGAAATTTAGAATTACAAAATCGTATTCATGAGTTAGAAGAGCAAGCTGAAGAACGGCAGGCGGTCGTGGAGCAAAGAGATGCAACAATTCTAAATTGTGTTACCCGATGTGCGATGCTTGAACAGAAGCACTCTTTAGCAGAGTATAAGATATTAGAGCTGGAATCTGAGAATGCTATGATCAAAGTTCTGATGAAAGATGAAGCAACCATACGAATGAGAATGGGGGATGCATGGGTAAAAGCTACACGACACAGTTGGTATATATTTGTATCAAAACTCACAGCATTTATGTTGTTGTATTTTGCACGACAATTGTTATAATAATGTTGTAGTTGTTTTCTGTACCATGTATTTGGCGACTCAGAATGGGTTGGATGGAATGGACCTGTTTTGGGGTTGTCACAATTCATTTATTTCTCCTGCTTGTGCTCAACGTTTAAACTTGACTCCGGAGAAATTAGACTTTGACCTATCTGTGGAAACTCCGTTAGGAGAAACTTTCATCACATCCACTGTTTATAAATCTTGTTTGATCCAAGTTGGCACCATCACATTACCTGTTGACCTTATCTCTTTAAAGATACTTGCTTTTGATGTGATTTTAGGGATTAATTGGTTAACTACTTATCATGCCAAATTGATTGCTTTTGTAAGGTTGTTAGTTTTCATATTCCTAAGCAACCTGTTTTTCGAATTTAAGCAACCAAACCATTGAAGTCAAACTCTTTCATATCAAGCCATAAAGTCATTCGTTTATTGAAAAACGGATGTCAAGCTTTCTTAGCCCATGTTATGAATTTGAATAAAGACACGTCAGATTTGAATGATATTTCTGTTGTTAATAAATTTCCGACGTATTTCTAAAAAATTCTCGCCTACTCCCAGGCGTGATATTGAATTTTGTATCGACTTTGAACCCCAGACAAAACCCATTTCTAAAATCTACATCGAATGGCTCTATTGAACTTCAGGAGTTAAAACCCAACTATAGAAGTTGATAACCAAGCCTCTATCTGGTGACTTCTTTTGTGGAATGCACTGAAGCCAGACTCTCCGCAGGGGACGCCATATTCATGCGATAGTAAACTGATAGGTGTCATTGTGACTTGCTATCCAAGGTTGGGATATGAGTCACAGTTGAGAGCAACCTAAGTCGGTAATCGAAATATGTAGCTTTCTAGGCTTAGTTGGTTATTATCGGAGATTCGTTGAAGGATATTCTCGAATCGCTATTCCATTAACGCAGCTGACTCGTAGAGATACAAAATTCGAATGGAGCAAGGAATGTGGGAAGAGCTTCGAAGATCTCAAGAGGAGACTCATTTCGGCACATGCTTTGACAATACCATCTGATTCGGATGGATTTGTTATCTATAGCGATGCTTCAGGCAAAGGGTTAGGATGTGTTCTCATGCAACGTGCGAAAGTCATAGCCTATGTATCGCGACAACTTTAAGAATATGAGAGGAATTATCCTACTCATGATCTAGAGTTTGCAGCAGTCATTTTCGCGCTAAAGATCTGGAGGCACTATCTATATGGGGAGAAAGTGGAGATATATTCAAACCATAAAAGCCTCAAATATTTATTCACCCAAAAGGAACTCAACATGCGGCAACGACGTTGTCTCGAGCTGTTGAAAGATTACGATCACACTATTCAATACCATCCCACGAAAAGCAAACGTAGAATCGACGCATTGAGTAGAAGATCATGCGAGAACGAAAGTACGATGATGTCAAGTATACGCATAGAACCAACTTTAATCGATAAAGATAAAGTTGCTCAAGCCACAGACCCGGAGCTGATGCGTATGAAGAAGAAGGTACTATTCCAGAAGCAAGAATCGATGAAGAAGGAATACTTCGAGTCCACTCCAGACTTTGTGTTCCTAACGATTCTGATTTGAAGTACAAGATCATGATGGAGGCACACAATACACCATTTGTAATCCATCCTGGAAGTACCAAAATGTATCGTGACCTTCGACATACATTTTGGTGGAATAATATGAAGAGAGAGAGATTGCAAAGTTTATCTCGAGGTGTTTAACTTGTCAACGTGTAAAGGCGGAGCATCAAGTACCTAAGGGTCCGTTGCAACCACTTGAGATTCTGAGATGGAAGTGGGAACACATTACCATGGATTTCGTTACGGGTCTTCCCACGGTTTCTCAAGGAATAAATTCTATTTGGGTTATTGTTGATAGATTAACCAAGTCTGCTCATTTCTTGCCGATACGGGAGACTTATTCCCTTGAACGTCTTGCTCGAATGTACGTAAATGAGATTATGAGATTGCATGGAATGCCAGTATCCATAGTTTCAGATCGTGACCCAAGATTCACTTCAAGATTTTGGGTTAGCTTGCAAAAAGCTATGGGCATGGATTTATGGTTCAGTTCGGCATACCATCCTCAAACGGACGGGCAATCAGAGAGGACTATTCAAACTCTTGAAGATCTATTAAGACTTTGTGTCCTCGATTTCAAAGGGATTTGGGATAAGTACCTACCATTGGTGGAATTCTCCTACAACAACAGTTATCAGGCAAGTATAGGTGTGGCTCTATTTGAAGCATTGTATGGACGAAAGTGTCGCTCTCCAGTATGTTGGGATGAGGTGGGAGAAGCAACTTTGTTGGGACCAAAGTTGGTACGAATGACTACATAGAAGATCCAAACAATTCGACAACGTATACAAACGACACAGGATCGAAAAAAGAGTTATGCGGATCTTCATCGAAAAGACATGGAATTTGACATTGGGGATCATGTATTGTTGCGTGTGGCTCCATGGAAAGGAGTTACAAGATTTGGGAAGAGAGAAAAGCTCAATCCATGATTTATTGGTCCATTTCAGATTCTTGACCGAGTAGGAAATGTGGCCTATTGACTCGCGTTACCTCCAAGTATGTCTCGTGTTCATAATGTTTTTCATATATCTGTGCTACGTAAATATGTGAAAGACCCGAACCACGTTATGGAGTTAGAACCGGAAGAGATAGCCGAAGACTTAACGTACGAAGAGGTACCTGTCAAGATCTTGGATAGGAAGGAGCATGTCCTACGCACGAAGGTCATATCACAAGTTAAAGTTTTGTGGAGGAACCATGCTATTGAGGAAATAACCTAGGAGTTGGAAACGGAAATGAAAGCGAGGTATCCTCATCTTTTCGAAACACCAGGTACGTACGTCAATTTCGAGGATGAAATTTGATAAGGAGGGAGGTTGTAAGACCCCGATTTTTTTAATAAAATTAAATTTTCTCTATTTATTATTTTGAAATAATAAGGGTTGATTTGATTAATGTGGTTAGTTATGGGTAAAATGCGCAAATATCTCAAATAAGCAAGTGGTTATAAAATATTCATTATTGTCAGAGAATATTCGTTTTGTGAGACCCCGAATTTTATGAAATAAAAGTATTTAATTTTTCTATTTTGGTAAATAGTTAAATTGATAAAAGTTTAAAATTAAGGGTGATATGTGAAAATTTTTCAAATTAGACAAGTTGTCATAAAATACTGGTTTACTATTTACTCTAGTATTGTTCACTCGAGTATTTGGGGCACTTTTTGTGTCGGAGTACTATTCACGAGTTACTATTCACGGGTTACTATTCACCTAAATTACTATTTACCCGAATATTATTCACTCGGGTATTTGGGACACTTTTTGTGTCGGAGTACTATTCACGAGTTACTATTCACGAGTTATTATTTACTAAATTACTATTCACCCAAATATTGTTCACTCGGGTATTTGGGGTATTTTTCGATTTGAAGTACTTATTCACGAGTTCTTATTCACGGAGTTACTATTCACCCGATTACTATTCACTCTAGTATTCTTCACTCGGGTATTTGGGACACTTTTTGTGTTGTGGTACTATTCATGTGGTACTATTCTCAAGTATTATTCATTTGGTACTATTCACCCAAAAAATATATTTTTTTTCATTCAAATTATTTTTGGGTACAATATTATTCCATGAAGAGATGTGTATTTAATTTTTCGAATAGTTGGTTGAAATTATAATGTAAAAGCTTTTTATATAAAATGAATACTTTTATAAAGTTATTCTATAAATAGAATATATTATATTCTATTATGCATAGTATTTTATATAGTAAAATCTTTTTATATAAAAATGTAATACTTTTATAAAGTTATTCTATAAATAGAATATATTATATTTTATTATGCATAGTGTTTTGCATAGTAAAATCTTTTTATATAAAATGAATACTTTATTAAAGTTATTCTATAAATAGAATATATTATATTTTATTATGCATAGTGTTTGCATAGTGCTCTGCGATAGTGTTTGTATAGTAAAAATCTTTTTATATAAAATAGAATATATTATATTTTATTTAAAAGATTTTGCTTTAAATATGGATTTGTCCGATTAAAGTAAATCAATCTGGACCGTTCATGGGTTTGGTTATTATTCATTCCATTCTTCTATAAAAAGAAGCTCATTCTTTTATTATTTCTTACGAATTCACTGAAACTCTAGAGAGAGAAACTATAGAGAGAGTTCTTCTTCTATAATCTTGAGCGTATTTCTTTAGAGTTTAAGAAAGCTTTGAGCGTAGTACAAATTTTCTTCGAGTATATCATCGCCCTACAAGTCGGAATACTCTTCTTTTACGGTAGGGAATATTATTTGTTGTACTCATAAGGGGTATTCTTTCTTTCTTATTCATGAAGAGAACTTCTGTTATTCCATTCTTTATTATTCTATTGGAAAAACCCGTATACGCGGGCTACCCTATACTTGGTGAAATTCTTCTATTATTCCATTCTTTAATATTCTGTTGGAATATCACATCACATGCGTTCTACCTTGGGACACGGGTTCCGCTCATTATTATTACATTGGAATATCCCGTTTAGGCGTTTTCTACGGACGGACCGGTTCCGCTTTTATTATTACGTTGGAATATCCCATGCATGCGTTTTTATGGGACCGATTCCGTTATTTATTATTCATTGGAATAACTCCGCTGCGATCTATCGCATTTATGGTGATTTCTTTTGTTATTCCATTCTTTTTATACTCGGTTGGTTAAAGTTTTGACTTTATACTCCATGAAATTTGTGGAATATCCTTGATAATTGCGCTTCATCCAAAGATCTTTTCATGGAAATATTCTTCTCAGCATTCTTGAATTTTACTCTACAAAGTAGTATCATGTTAACAATTTGGACATTATCATTTCCTAGATAAATTAATTATTCAACTTGTTTTATTGAATTCTTATATCATTGTCATCATCCTCATGTTTATATTTTGTTGAAAGTCATCTACGGGCTCAGTAGTGCATAGATGGACTTGGTATGATTATGACCGAGGATTATTCGATGTAATCATGACCGTAATATTACAAATGATGTGGAAAAAGTCCTCATTGGCCGTAGTGTGCATTGATGGACAATTTTTGGTATGATTATGGCTATAGATTCTCTTTGGTAGTAGTCAAAAAGATGAATTATTTTATGGCATGATCGGGGACCGTTGATGAAAACATGATTATCTTTAGTCAGTAGTGCATGGATAATTCGTGGTCGTGATACTAAAGAATATCCTTGGCCAGTAGTGTGAGGGGTGATTCGATGATGTGGATTATTTATTAAGTCGAGTCCCAGCCGATAAAAGTCATGAAAACCTTTTAAATCATAGAAGATAGTAGATTTTATTCTCTACTTGACTCTTCTAATGGATTGCTTGTTCATACCGCAGTTAAACTTGATGTTTGTTATATTTTATCGGTTTAACACTTGTTGAAGGCTAATGATAATTTTATCTCGCATTATCTTAGTCATAATATTTCTTCTTGGCTAGTTGAGCTCACCCTTTCTTTCACCGTTTCTTCGTGAAATGAGAATATAGCTAGGACGAGTTGGGGAACGGAGTGATGGTCCAGAGGATAGCATTAGTAGTCCTCACTATTCTGTGAAATAGTGTGATAATAATTGTAATGAGGACTCCTTTTGAGTTTGTATAATCTCTAATAGATAAAATTTATATTCAAACTCACAGCATATGTTTTGTCGTATTGTACACGACAATTGTATTAGTAAGTTGTATTTGAATTCTGTACCATGTAAGTGGCGACCCAAGATGGGTGAAGTATACCTAATTTTGGGGGCGTCACACGTTTGGTCGTGTGATATTTTTATTGTCGAGGAATATTCGTATGACGGCGCAGCCTTGTGTGGGCCCCATAACGGAAAGCGATTGGATGAAGAAAACGACAAGTATAAGTTGTTTATAAATAACGGCGTAGTTGTTACCGTTAACACTATTGAAATAATTAGGGTTGATTTGATTAATGTGGTTAGTTATGGGTAAAATGCGCAAATATTTCAAATAAGCAAGTGGTTATAAAATATTCATATTTATCTGAGAATATTCGTTTGGTCGTGGAATATTCTTACTGTCGGGGAATATTCGTACGACGGCGCAGCCTTGTGTAGGCCCTATAACGGAAAGCGATTAGATGAAGAAAACAACAAGTATAAGTTGTTTATAAATAATGTAGTAGTTATTCTCAATTATCTTGTTGGAATATCAAATTGGTTAAAAACAAGATGCTATTGCGTTGCACAAGAAGAGCACGATATTGCACCAATTATTGATTTCTACGTGAAGAAGGCACAACTCAATAATTGTTACGATGAATTCTTCGCTCAAAGATTTTATTTTATTGATTCAATAATTGTTGCATTGATATTCTATATTACTGTTGTTTCAATAATTGTCACTACACAGTATTTTCCATTATCGAAGCAATAATTCATATTATCTGAATAATATTATTAGATAAAATTATTGGCAATGTCTAGAAAGTTCTATCTAATGAGAGGTTTGGTCACCTAATTGCACGCCAGTAAGGAGAAATTCTTATTGGAAAGCCCCCTCTTTCCTAGGAGCGATTCAGTTGCCGATCTTGTGATTCTGTAATATTATTTATGAATAATTAATTATTGATTTATATGATGAGGAAAATATTCATTTTATGTGGATATAGATAGAGAAATTTTTTTAAAGTGACAATTGTTGAAAATCGATATTTTATCTTTTCTGATAAAATAATATTTTATTATATTATTATAATATAATAATGGTGATATTTTTACAATGAATGTGGGATATATGAGTATATGAGGAGGAAGAGTATTTTGTTGCATTAAATGATTAACACATGTTTTTTGTGTGTCGGTGGACCCCATTTCTTGGACCGAAATTTGATTATAGCACAGTAAAATCGCTTGGTTTGTGGATTTTGGTCAATTTCTATTTGGAATTTAAAAACTTTCTTACGTAAAGTTGTAGATAATGAAATTTCCTATAAAAATACACGCGCGGTTCAATTTTTTCGATAAAAGGGCTATTTATTATGAATTATTGAAGTTCAGAGTTAGAAATAATTGGTTTTGAAAGTTTTAATTATTTTTAATTACAAACACGTTTTTTTGGTTTTTGTCATTATTTGGTGGCTGAATTCAGATGGTCAAGGTTGGCTACGGAAATTAAAAATAAAATATTATTATTTTATTAAATTTTCTGCTTTGGTGTTCTAAGCAATTTCTTATAAATAGGGTGCTTAGGTTAGAATTGAAAATCACACCAGAAACTAAAGATTTCTCTCTCTCTCTCTCTCTCTATAATATCGAGCGTATTTTTGTGAGTATTTTAGTACTTTGAGTATTGCTATATGGTGCATGTTCTTTCAAAGACTATATTCAAGATTCCAAATGTAAATCTTATCCTTTTGAGGTAAGGGATGTTATTTTCTTCGTAAGTGATATTATTTCTTCAATATCATTATGCCGAAATATTGGTTGAAACTTTTTATTAAATTTAGAACTTTTTCATGTCGGGGTTACTATTCATGAATTACTATTCACGAAGCATGATGATTTTCTTGTGGAATTTCTATCTTTTGGTGTCGGAGTTACTATTCACGTATACGACACTATTCACGAATATGACACTATTCACAGAAAAATTAAATTATTTCATTTTTCGTCCAAAATATCTATTATGGATACTAGCTTTGATTGTATCCATGTTTTGATCATTCTTGTATTTTACTCCACTATGATTATTTATGAGGTATTTTTGGACATGGAATAGTTGAAATACGAATCCTTAATATTTATTCTTTTGTTTCACTGGATTCATTTTCTTTAAAATATTTTTCATCATCCTCCGTCCTAAATGATGATATAATTGAATATCTTTGGCCTGTAGTGCAAAGATTAATGATTTCTGATGAATATCTTTGGCCCGTAGTGGAAAGATGAACAGGTGTTTAGATGAACATGACCAACTGATGAATATCTTTGGCCTGTAGTGCGAAGATGAATATTTGATTACAGTTATATATTGATTGATGTTACAGGGATAAAAGATAGATGATGAACTTTTAAATTCATATATAGAAGATAGTAGATTTTATTCTCTACTTAACTCTTCTAATGAATTATTATTTCCGCTGCGAATATTGATTTCTCAGAACTTGTTCTTTTCGGTCGACAATTTGAACAGGAATTTCCTCGTAAGATAAGTCTTTGTCGAAATGTAGGGGTTCATATTCAATGACGTGCTTGTAATCGGGTTTGTAGGGTCGTAAAACAGAAACATGGAAGGTGTTATGGACATTCTCGAGTGCTGGAGGTAGGGCTACCTCGTACGCAACTTCTTCAATTCTTCTCAGTACTTTAAATGGTCCAATGAATCTTAGGCTCAATTTTCCTTTCTTTCCGGACCTGATCTTTCCCTTCCAAGGAGAGACCTTTAAGAAAACATAACTACCTGATTCAAATTCGATATGTTTACGATGTGGATTAGCGTATTTCTTCTGTCGGTCTTGAGCTGCTACCAGTCGTGCTCGGATCACTTTGACTATTTCTGATGTCTGTTGTACCAATTCTGGCCCTAGCAATTGCCTTTCGCCAACTTCATCCCAATAAAGTGGAGTTCTGCACTTTCTGCCGGATAACGCTTCGTCGTAAAGGCGGCATACTATACTAGCGTGTGGTGCTTGTTGTTGAATGAAACTCTACTAACGGTAGTGATCATCCAAATTTCCTTTAAAGTCCATCACACAGGCTCTTAGCATATCTTCTAATGTCTGAATTGTTATTTTTCTCTGTCCGTCTATTTGAGGGTGGTATGCTGTACTCATTCGCAATTGCGTACCCATGCATTCCTGAAGACGTTTCCAGAAATTCAATGTGAAGCGTGGATCTCTATCAGAAACAATTGACACCGGATCTCCGTGCCTTGAAACAATCTCTTTCACATATAACCTTTCCAACTAATCTAAGTTGAATCTGATTTTGATCGAATGGAAGTGTACGGATTTCGTCAGTCGGTCAACGATAACCCATACTGCGTCGTAACCTTTCTGAGTGGTCGGAAGGCTAACCACGAAGTCCATTGTAATATGTTCCCATTTCCATTCTGGGATCTCCAACGGTTGTAGCAATCCACTTGGTCTCTGATGTTCTGCTTTTACTTTCTGACAGGTCAGACACTTGGCAACATATTCTGCAACATCACATTTAAAATTCGGCCACCAGAAATGCTGTCGAAGATCTTGGTACATCTTGGTACTACCAGGGTGAATCGAATATCGTGAACTGTGAGCCTCGCTCAAAATTTCTTCCTTAATCTCTTGTACTGGCGGAACCCAAATTCTACTTTCAAATCTCAGTATTCCTTCCTTATCTATCTTAAATCTCGGTTCAGTTCCTTCAGATATCTTCTTTGTCACCTTTTTACATTCTTCGTCCTGAAGCTGAGCCTCCTTTACTTTATCTAGTAGAGTTTTACCCGATTGCATCTGAAATAGTTTCTCATCAATCTCCATAGGATACTTCACTTCCTACTCTAGTTTCTCCATTTCTGCAATTAGCTCCTCCTGAGAAGTCAACATCATCAATTTCTCACGACCCTTTCTACTTAAGGCGTCGACAACCACATTTGCTTTACCCGGATGGTATAAAATATCACAGTCGCAATCCTTAATTAATTCCAACCATCTTCTTTGATGCATATTCAAATCCTTCGGCGTGAAAATATATTTCAGACTCTTGTGGTCCGTATATATTTCACACTTCTCCCCGTAGAGATAATGCCTCCAAATTTTCAAAGCAAAAACAACTGCAGCTAGCTCCAAGTCGTGGGTCGGGTATCCCTTCTCGTAATCCTTCAATTGTCGTGATGCATACGCAATGACTTTGCCGTTTTGCATCAGTACACAACCAAGTCCTTTATGCGACGCATCACTATAAACAACAAAATTTCCTGTATCATCCAGAAGAGATAACACAGGGGCCGTACTCAACCTCTTCTTCAATTCTTGAAAACTTTCCTCACACTTATCCGTCCAAACAAATTTCACAACTTTTCGAGTTAAATTCGTTAGCGGAGTTGCGATCTTGGAAAAATCTTGAATGAATCTTCTATAATACCCTGCCAATCCAAAAAAACTTTGTACTTTCGATGGCGTCCTCGGCTGATCCCAGTTGGTCACGGCTTCGACTTTGGATGGATCTAGCGAAATTCTGTTTTTATCGATCACGTGCCCAAGAAATTGTACTCATTCAATCCAAAATTTGCATTTTGAAAATTTGGCATACAGCTTTTCCCTTCTCAATACTTCCAATGTTAATCTCAAATGCTCTTCATGTTCTTCCTAATCAAAATGTCATCAATAAATACCACTACGAACTTGTCCAAAAACGGCTTAAACACACCATTTATTAGTCTCATAAATGTTGCAGGAGCATTCGTAAGACCAAACGACATTACTAAAAATTCGTAGTGACCATATCGCGTTCTGAACACTGTCTTCGGTACATCCTTTGGCCTCACCTTCAGTTGATGATAACCACTCCTCAAGTCAATCTTATAAAAGTATCTCGCTCCCTTTAATTGGTCAAACAGATCATCGATCCTCAGTAATGGATATCTATTTTTAATCGTGACCTTATTCAAATCTCTGTAGTCAATGCAGAGCCGCATCGATCCGTCCTTCTTTTTCACAAATAAAATCGGCTCTCCCCACGGCGATACGCTCGGTTGAATGTACTTATTATCCAATAATTCTTGTAGTTGTACCATTAGTTCTTTCATCTCTACTGGTGCCATTCGGTATAGTGCCTTCGATATTGGAGCGGTTCCGGGCGCCAGATCGATCACAAAATCTACCTCTCTATCCGGTGGAAGTCCTGGCAAATCGTCTGGAAATACGTCGACGAAGTCCCTTACAATCGGTATTTCTTCTACCTTCGGATTCTCTTTTCGATTCGTCGACTATGTAAGCTAAGTATCCTACATGCCTCTTTATCATAATAACTCACGCCCGCATCATCAAATTCGAACTCGCTTCGCATCAGGCGACTTCTTTACTATAAAACACAACCTTTGGCGGAGTCATAAGGTTAATACGCATCTTTTGGCGATCAATTACAGCCCCGTAATTGAATAACCAGTCTATTCCCAATATAACGTCAAATTCCCCAAGTCGAATAGGGATAAGTTCTACATTCATGATATTACCCTTAATATCCACTCTACAATTCTTATGTACGTATTTAACATGGATTATTTATCTATTCGCAATTTATATGTTCATGGGGTAATCTAATTCATCCTTAGGTAAATCTAAATTCTTGGCAAAGTCATCGGATATAAAGGAACAAGTAACACCCGAATCAAATAAAACATAAGCATTAATTTTATTGATCGGAATGATACCTGACACCACATCACAGGATTGAACTGCATCTTGCACCATCATGTTGAAATTCTGGGCGGTCGGTCGGTTTGTTGCGGTTGGTCCGGTGATAGTTAAGGCATTTCCACTATTGTTTCCCCGATTTCCTCCTGATCTTGATCCTCCCGATCCCTTCTTAGGACATTCTCTTGCCAGATGGTCCTTCGAACCATAAGTGAAACAAGCACCCTTCTTTGGGTTTGGACAGTTTGGTGCTATGTGGCCTTCCTGACCACAATTGTAGCACACTGGTTTTTCTTTCATACAAACTCCCAGATGAGATTTTCCGCAGTTTGAGCACGCTTCGATCTTCTTCTTCTGCCCTCCTTGTTGACTTTCAGCTGACGAATTATCCGTCCACTTCCTCTTCTGATTATGACTACCCCCAGTGCTACTCCCACCAGTCTTGTTATTACTGTCATTCTCACTCTTCTTCTTCTTCTTCTTCTTCTTCTTCTTCTTCTGCTCTTGATTATACTTGGTCACCGCATCGCTTCCAACTTCAGTGAGGATGGCCTTTTCCAATACTCCAACAAAAGTGTTTATCTGAAACATTGATACTGTACTGTATACCCAAGGCTTTAGTCCTTGTTCGAATCTTCTGGCTTTTCTCTCGTCAGTGTGTACTTGATACGGGGTGAACCTTGCCAACTCGTTGAATTTAGCCGCATAGTCAGGTACGCTCATATTTCCCTGCTTCAACTCTAAAAATTGAACCTCCATCTAGTTCTGTGAACTGGCCGGGAAATACATTTCGAAGAACATCTCTTTAAATCTCTCCCACGTAATTACACCTTCACCTCCTCGCACTTTGTTTGCTTGCCACAAATAGCTAGCCTCAGACTTCAACAATAGATAGAAATAAAATCTTCCCCTTAAGGGTTACAACATTCAAATAATAATAAAATCCCAGGTTAAACTAACCTTAAACATCTGTGCGGAGTCATAAACAAATAAGTCTTAAACAACATCATTAACTCAAGTCTTAAACATAAATACATCATCTAATAAAAAAAATAACAAGTCTTCATCACTTGTTAATCTTGCCCTTGCCTTTACTAGTGGAAGGTTCGTCGGTTCTTTCGTTCTTAACTGCAATGTTATTATTAAGCAAGAGTGAGCACAATTGCCCGCAAGTATAACAATGAAATAACAGTAAAATAACATGCAAGTGAATCAAGGACTTCTGAAATAAAGCTCAACTTTTGAATCAAGAATGAATAACAAGAATCAAAAGGTTTCTGAGGGTCATAAGACCTTGAACTATGTCCTAGGTTATCAAGGGTTATACTTGAAACCTTTAACAGTCATAAGACTATGGACCTTTCTACGTGATTTTAGGGGATCAGCCCTTAGTATCATCATGTGCACAATATCTTAACGCTTAACGCGATAAGTAAATCCTTTCGCAGGTTGTTCATCTCAGTTTGACATTCGAGTCCGCACCAAAGGAAGTTTGGTTTGGATAATTCAATAAGAGTTCTGAAATTTAGAACGTTCATCAACTATGGACTAGTTGAATCAATAAGGTTCACTAGTCTAACAAGGTTCAATAATAATGATGTTCAGTCTGAATAATAATCTCAAGAGGTATACAATAGAACGATTATTGTATAACAAAATCATACTTTGAAAAGATAATCAATCTTTAATATAATAATTCAAACTTGAATAATAGTAAATGACAATTTACTCGAGGTAAATAATAAACTTGAACAATAATGACAAGTAGGGTTAGGAAACTTGCCTCGTGCGTAGATTACACTTTAACTAAGCACTTTCTTTGAATTTAATCCTACATACCATTCACATTCACAATACCAGTTAATTATAACTTAACTAATCATCAAAAACTCATTCTCTTTGTCTACTTTGATTATGACTATACTTAGTCAAATTATCACATTTACTGTCACATAATATCACTTCATGAATAATAATTTAATTATGTATTCCATAACTCAATCTACATGTAATTATGTTATTTACATGTTAAACATCTATTTTATCATCACATTATACTTCTAACATGTTTACATGTTCATTACGTTAAGTTACTAACACATTGCTAGACTTAATCATTTTTTTAAAAATTTCATTTACGAACTTTTCGGAGAGTGGAGTATAATGCTATTTCTTTATTACTGGTCTTTGTCTTTAATTTGGAAACTTGGTATTTGCTATTATGATGTGGCATATTGTGATGCGGATGTTTAGGCATGAGCACAGCGGACGCGGCATGGCGAACGAGAAGCTGCTCGCAATTCGCAAAATTGCGTATCTGACCAAAAACTCCAATTTAAAATATTACTACACAAATTTAGACATACCCACATGATTTAATTCATGCATAAACATAATCCAACATTTATATAATGACTTTAACCAATTTAAACAGTTAATTACAGAATTAAAGCATGCAATTTCACTGACTTTGATGTTCTTGAATGTTTTGAAAATAAAACATGAAAATTGTCACTACGGATTCGTTATAACACCGAATCCGTTCATTTAAACTTTGGTCTCTTCGTATTAACATGCATAATAACATACGAGTGTAAAATTTAGGGATAATATACGATCAACACATGAAATATCACGTATCAAGCCATATGGCCAAAACCCAAACTCTGTAATTTATAGCAATCATATACTACGTATTTTCATGAAACTGATGACATGGTTTACATAATATATATAATTAAATACGATTTGATACATATTAATACATATATAACCCATAAACATTACTCCTTTCTCAGTTACAGAGGCTTTGCAAAAGGTTTGAAAGCCATATTTATAAAACTTAAACAACGTGAAATTTAGAATTTGGGAAGAGGAGATTACCCTGTAGAGTATAAATTAGAATATGATCAGTGATGATCCTTTCACAAGTATTTGATTAATTGTACACTCACAATCTTTTCTCAATATCAAAATTTTCTCTATGAACTCTAGATTATGCTCTGCTTGTTTTCTAGACTTAGGAATAATAAGAAATAAAAGAAGACGTCAATATAAGAACTGGCGCATTATGGTCAGTTAACCCAGTCATGGGTAACTGCCCATAACTCCTACTAAGGCCATGTTTGGCTAGTATAAAAGATTACAAAATTATTTAATTTAATAAAGCTTTATCATATAGTTTAATTAATGTCACACTCCTTCATAAAATAAATCAATATTTTATTTAATTTACTTTAAATAAAATATAATAAATTCTCATAAATTCACATAGTCACATAACTAAATTTCTCATTAATAAATAATGTCAAATTATTAACTCTCTAATTAATAATAAAATTAATTAAAATAATATCGAGCTTATTAAATATTTCTTTTAATACAATAAGCTCACATAATGACATACTTCGATAATAAAAATTCTCTACATTAATTCAATAAATGTAACACATATAATTAAATTAATCTACCATAATTTCATCAATTAATTATTTAATCTAATAATTAAATCATCGAAAATATTTATTTACTTCAATAATTATTAAAATTAAATTACAAAAATCTCGTTCGTCAAAGCATGGTATGCCAATATCCATAGTTTCTAATTGAGAGCCAAGATTCACTTTAAGATTTTGGGTTAGTTTACAAAAAGCCACGGGCACGGATTTACGATTTAGTTCGGCATATCATCCTCAGACGGACGAACAATCAGTGAGGACTATTCAAACTCTTGAAGATTTATTAAGACTCTGTGTCCTTGACTTCAAGGGAAGTTGGGACAAGTTCTTACCATTGGTGGAGTTTTCCTACAACAATAGTTATCAAGCAAGTATTGGCATGGCTCCATTTGAGGCGTTGTATGGAAGAAAGTGTCGTTCACCAGTATGCTGGGATGAGGTGGGTGAAGCAACATTGATAGGACCGTATATGGTACATATGACTACTGAAAAGATTCAAACGATCCGGCAACGTATAAAAACCTCACAAGATCGACAAAAGAGTTATTTGATCTTCATCGAAAGGACGTGGAATTCGATATTGGAGATCATGTGTTGTTACGTGTTGCTCCATGAAAAGGAGTTACGAGATTTGGAAAGAGAGAAAAGCTCAATCCTCGATTCATTGGCCCATTTTTAATCCTCGGTCGAGTAGAAAATGTGGTCTATAGACTCGCTTTACCGCCAAGTATGTCTCGTGTTCATAACGTTTTTCACATATCTATGTTACGTAAATATGTGAAAGACCCGTGCCACATTATTGAGTTAGAACGGGACGAAATAGCGGAAGATTTAACGTATGAAGAGGTTCCTGTTAAAATCTTGGATAAGAAGGAACATGTTCTACGCTCCAAAGTTATACCTCAAGTCAAAGTTTTGTGGAGGAACCACGATGTTGAGGAAATGACCTGGGAGTTAGAATCGAAATGAAATCAAGGTATCCTTACCTCTTCGACATACGTAGTGCACGCCCTAATTTCGAGGGTGAAATTTCATAAGAATGGGAGGTTGTAAGACCCCAACTTTTATGAATAAAGATGAATTTTTTATAAATATCACTTTTGAATATTATGGAATGAATTTGATATAATGTTATAGTTGTGGGTAATATTTATAAATTTTGTAAAGTACGCAAGTTGTTATATAATATTCGATTTGGTGGGGAATATTCGTATAACTGGCACAATCATTAGTGGACCTCATAAAATAATTATCGGATTGAGAAAGCGAAAAAATTTTTTATGAAAATAACGGCGGAAGTTTTACCGTTAACTGTTGAAACACCCGGTGTTAAAAGTACAATAATACGCGTGATTGCATAGTAGCACACGGTATTGATTATTGATGTATACGTGAGAAGTCACTCAGTTTTGTTCAATTATTGTTACAGTAATTGCTGCATAGTATCTCACGTTATTTGATTCAATTATTGTTAATATTTATATATTATTAAATCAATAATTGAGACGACAAAGTTATTAATATTATTATTTGCAATATTAATGATGTCTAGAAGTTCTGTCAAGGAGAGGTTTGGTCACCTAATTGCGCGCCAATAAGGAGAAATCCTTATTGAAAAGCCCCTTCTTTCCTGGGAACAACCTGGTCGATTAATATTGTGAATTATAATAAATGTGATAAGTTTTGTTTTATTATTATTATAAATGTAATAAAACAGAAAACTTTTTATATAAAACAGAATATTTTTATAAAGTTATTTGTTTTATTAGACTATAAATAGAATATATGATATTCTATTATGCATAGTGTCTGCATAGTGTTTGC
Organism: Panax quinquefolius; assembly: GCA_020205615.1. Classification (NCBI taxonomy): domain Eukaryota; kingdom Viridiplantae; phylum Streptophyta; class Magnoliopsida; order Apiales; family Araliaceae; genus Panax; species Panax quinquefolius. Next base: position 91,575,375 of record CM035165.1, read on the forward strand.
ATAGTAAAATCTTTTTATATAAAACAGAATACTTTTATAAAGTTATTTGTTTTATTAGACTATAAATGTAAGACCCCGATTTTTTATGAAATAAAAGTAATCAATTTTTCTTATAATTACTATTCAGTAAATGATTAAATTGACAAAAAGTTAAAGTTAAGGGTGATATATGATTTTTTTTAAAAAAATAAGCAAGTGGTTATAAAATATTCATTGTTGTCAAGGAATATTCGTTTGGTCGTGGAATATCCTTTCTGTCGGGGAATATTCGTACGACGGCGCAACCATTTGTGGGCCCCATAATAGAATAACTGTCGGATGAAGAAAACGACAAAAGGAGTTTTATAAATAGCGGCAGTAGTTATTACAAATTAACATTGTTGGAATAATTGGTAAAGTAAAGTAAAAGTATGTCTGGCGTTGCACAAAGAAGTAGCACCGGTATTACCTTCGTATTTTTGAACTATTGATTCTTACGTAAGAAGGCACTACTCAGTAATTGTTACAGTAATTACTGTTCATTATTTTATTGATTCAATAATTGTTGCGTTGATATTTTATATTACTGTTGTTCCAATAATTGTCACTACACAGTATTTTCCATTATCGAAGCAATAATTAATATTATCTGAATAATATTATTAGATAACATTATTGGCAATATCTAGAAAGTTCTGTCTAAGGAGAGGTTTGGTCACCTAATTGCGCGCCAGTAAGGAGAAATCCTTATTGGAAAGCCCCTCTTTCCAGGAGGCGCTCGGTTTGTGATCTTGTGATTCTATAATATTATTTGTGAATAATTAATTATTGATTTATATGATGAGGAAAATATTCATTTTATGTGGATATAGGTGGAGAAAATTTTTAAAGTGACAATTGTTGAAAATCGATATTTTATCTTTTCTGATAAAATAATATTTTATTATATTATTACAATATAATAATGGTGATATTTTTACAATGAATGTGGAATATATGAGTATATGAGGAGAAAGAGTATTTTTGTTGCATTAAATGATTAACACATGTTTTGTGTGTCGGTTGACCCCATTTCTTGAGTGAAATTTGATTATAGCTTTGTAAAATCGCTTCGTTTGTGGATTTTTGGCCAATTTCTCATTTGGAATTTGGAAAAATATTCTTCTGTAAAGTTGTAGGGAATTGAATTTCCTATAAAAATTCGCGAGATTCGAATTTTCTGATAAAAGAGCTATTTATTATGAATTATTGAAGTTCCGGAATAATTGATTTTTAAAATTTTAATAATTTTTATTAAGAAAAACGTTTTTTATATTGTGGGTGGGCCCCACTGGTGTTGAATGCATGCTGAATTCAAATTCTTGGTGTACGTAGGAATTTAATATATATATATATTAATATTATATTAAATTTTCTATTTTGGTGTTCTAAGAAATTTCCTATAAATAGGTGTTTAGGTTAGAATTGAAAATCACACCAGAAACTGAAGTTTTCTCTCTATTTCTCTCTCTATACACCGAGCGTATTTTTGTGTGTATTTTAGTACTTTGAGTATTGCTATACGGTGCAAGTTCTTTTAGCACTATATCCAGTATTCCAGTTAGAAGTACTATTCTTTCTGAGGTAAGGGAGATTATTTTCTTCATAAATGATATTATTTCTTCAATATCATTATGCCGAAATATTGGTTTGAACTTTTTATCAAATTTGGAACATTTTTATGTCGGGGTTACTATTCACGAGTTACTATTCACGAGTACTATTCACGAAGCATGATGATGTTTTTGTGAAATTTCTATCATTTGGTGTCGGAGTTACTATTCACGTATACGGCACTATTCACAAATACAACACTATTCACAGAAAAATTAAGTTTTCTTCTCTGTGTCCAAGATTGTCTGTTATGATTCCTATCTTTGAACTTGGGTTATTTAAACTACGAATCCTTAATATTTATTCTTTTGTTTCATTGGATTCGTTTTCTTTAAAATATTTTGCATCATCCTCAGTCCTAAATGATGATATAACTGAATATCTTTGGCCTGTAGTGCATAGATGAATGATTTCTGATGAATATCTTTGGCTCGTAATGCAAAGATGACCTGTTGTTGAATATCTTTGGCATGTAGTGCAAAGATAACTTGTTGATGAATATCTTTGGCCTGTAGTGCAAAGATGACTTGTTAATGAATATCTTTGGCCTGTAGTGCAAAGATGACTTGTTGATGAATATCTTTGGCTCGTAGTGCAAAGATGAATTTATTAGTAGGATTATGAACATGAACTGTGATTTTGTAACACCCCCTTTCCGAAATAGAAAGAGAGGTTACTCAAAACATAACAAAACTGATGAATTTAATAGCAAGGCTCTAATCCACAAAAGAATAGGCTTAAATTAATTAAATGTCTTAAGACAAACCATAATAAATGCCACACTGGCTCAAACCACAATCTGAAATAACTATTACAACTCCAACGTTAACTGACACATCAAGTCTAAACATAATATTTCTAAATCATTGGAATGAATGGAGCTCTCATCACACTTGCCCTTGATTCCCTCGACACTAGGAAGAAAAAACACAGCATGAGCCAAATGACCAGTACGGATATAGAATACAATTAATGAACCGAAATAACTAACTCAATTAAATGAAAAGAGACGAAACGAACTGAAACGAAACGAATAAATCTAACACAACAAAATAATAGGCTGAAACAAATGGCTGGGTGTTATTTCATACCGAGCTCGAAATAAACAGAAATATACCTGCCACACACAGTAAGTCAAATAATGCCACATAGGCAAGTAAAATAATGCCACACAGGCAAGTCACACACATTGGACCGCGAATCCAATGCATGTAAAATCGAAAGGTGTGTTTGGCACAAACATCACCAATCCGCAGAACAGAAGAATACAGAAAAACTAGGGTCGACCCATACGCCTCCCACAACAAAGCACCAAATGGCCAACTCCCAACGGAGCACAAAACGGAGACACCGTGGACTGATCACACCGCCACGGAAGGTGTCATGCCTCGGTGCCAAGAGGACATGCCTGTGGTACCCCCACAGGTGGTTATAGCTCAGGTATACCCTACGGTATTCTAACAAAATATAATGTCACAACACATGCGACACAACAAAGGGGTTCTAACATGTACATGTTAAACTGAAACGAGATATCAACACAAAGTCTCCAAAAATATTAACATGCACATTACCACAAATATCAAAATAAATTAGACATGTTGTACTAGTCTACAAAGTACAATTATGAGTTCCAACTATGAACGCCAAACGAAACTATCACAATGAATTTGACAAGAAATAATCATGAGGCAATACTAATTAAATTTCGAAATGAATAACGAAACGAACAAATCAAAAATAAATGAGTCTCGCTGAAAAGTACGGAATCCGTACCTGGATTAAGCAATGTAATACCCAAAATTTAAACAAGATTATGTTAATCCCCTTCAAGTCAATCTAATAAAATAAAATAAAATTTTATTACAAACCTAATCATTAACAACATAATATTTTTAAATTTTATCAAGTAAATTTTTATAATTTTATGAACAGGATTAACTAGTTTAAATTAATATACACAATTTTCAATTTAATTCATTAATTCTATTTTTACTCTTCATAAATCACATTCATAAAAAATCTATAAATATATAAATATACACACATACAACTCATCCACGAAATCAAAGTTGATATATATATAATTCTTGCTTTATACTAGAAAAGTTCAGAACTTCCCAATTGTATGATCACTTTTTTTAAGAGCAATAAGTAAATCTATTATATATATAATTATATGGACTAAAACACAATTTTATAAAGTTGGCTTAAAATCAAGTTTCTTAATTTAATTTATGTATTTTTTTTATAAGCACATGCAAGCTCATCGTTATAGGTTAACTTTTCAAATTTATATATATATATATATATATATATATATATAATATACATCAATCATGCTCCATCACAATACCATCAGTCCATCATGCGAACGAAATTATATATATATATATATATATATATATAATAAATCAAACAACAATCAGCAGACTTCATGATGTAAATTATGCATCTAGATTTCAATTGATCAATCCAAAAATTTATAGTACACAACACATAAAAAAAGTACCTAGTTTGTTTCCTGATCGCCGTTTCCTCTCTTCTCTGTAATGCGGCGCTTCTTTTCTCTTCTTTTCAGTCAGTTATCAAAGATACGTGAGATAGGTTAGGGTTTTAATTATTATTTATTAATTAATATATTTTATTAACTCTCCAAATTTTAATAGGATTTTAAAAATTTACACAATTATAAATTAGACCCACTTAATTTAAAGCCCAATTTTACTAATTTAATTTATCCACCACTTATTAATACACTAGCCCCAAAAATTTAAATAACTAGTTTGACCCAAGATAAATTAATGACAAGGTCCAATTAATATGCTTAAAAAATAAAACAATAATTATTAATAAATAATTATTTTTTTTCGGGTATTACATCACCTACCCCCTTAAAAAGGATTCCGTCCTCGGAATCAAAAGAATAGAACGTACCTAATTTTCAAAGAGATGCGGATATTCCGCTCAAATAAACTCCTCAAGCTCCCAAGTGGCTTCTCACTCCGAATGGTTCCTCCACAGAACCTTAACAAACGGAATAGTCTTCCTCCTCATAATCCGTTCTTGACGATCCAAAATCGCCTCAGCTTTCTCCTCACAAGTAAGATCCTCCCGAATCTTATCGAATGGATATTGCACCACGTGCAACGGATGATAATGATAACTCCTCAACACCGACACATGAAATACATTGTGCACATGAGTTAGCTGTGGAGGCAAAGCTAACTGTAAGACCCCAGCTTTTATAAATAAAGATGAATTTTCTATAAATATTATTTTTGAATATTATGGAATAAATTTGATATAATGTTATAGTTGTGGGTAATATTTATAAATTTTGCAAAGTATGCAAGTGGTTATATTATTCGATTGGTGGGGAATATTTGGTTTAGCGAGGGAATATTCGTATACAACGGCTCAATCATTGGTGGACCCCATTAATGAAATTATTGTCGGATTTGAAAAACGACAAAAATATTTTATTGAAATAACGGCGGAAGTTTTACCGTTGATCTTTGTTGAACTACTACGGTAGTAAAAGTACGATGAATACGTGTGGTTGCATATAAGTAGCACGGTATTGATTATTGATGCTTATGTGAGAAGTCACTCGGTTTGATTCCATTATTGTCGATTAATAATATGAATTATTATAGCGATAATGACGTTTTGTTTTATTCAGTATTATTAACGTAATAAAATGAAACATCTTTTATATAAAACATAATACTTTATTAAAGTTATTCTATAAATAAAATATATTATATTTTATTATGCATAGTGTCAGATAGTGTTTTTGCATATAGTGTTTTGCATAGTGTTTGCATAGTAAAATGTTTTTATATAAATAGAATATATTATATTTTATTTAAAAATTTTGCTTTAAATATGGATGACGTCAGATTAAAGTAAATCAATCTGGACCGTTCATGGATTAATTACTATGCATTCTATTTTCCTATAAATAGAAGCTCATTCCTTCATTATTTTTTCACTTAATTCTTTGAAACTCTAGAGAGAGAAACTATAGAGAGAAAGAAGAAAAGTATTATGCTACTTCACTTTGTCAATATTCAGTTCTTCTAAGGTAGAAAATATTATTTGTTGTACTCGTAAGGGGTGTTATTCTTTCTTATTCATGAAGAGAACTGTTGTTATTCCATTGCTTATTATTCATTGGAATAACTTTGTATACGTGGTTTACCCTATACTTGGTGACATTCTTTTATTATTTCATTGGAACATCCATCATGTGTTTTACAGGACACGGTTAAAATCTTTATTATTATTCTCGTTGGAACATCACATCAGTATGTTTTACAGGACTGGGTTCGTCTTTATTATTCTGTTGGAACATCCACATGCGTGTTTTTGGGACTGGTTAAAATCTTTATCATTACGTTGGAATATCCTATCCGTGTGTTTTACACCGGATCCGGTTCCATCTTTATTATTCTGTTGGAACATTCGCCGGTGTGAATTTCACCCGACTCGGTTCTCATTATTATTATTCATTGGAATAACTTGTCATCGCTAATATCGCATGCATGGTGATTTCTTTTGTTATTCCATTCTTTATTATACCCGGTTGGTTAAAACTTTGATTTCTATACTCCATGAAATTAGTAGAATATCCTTGATATTCAAGGTTTCATCCAAAGATATCTTTCATGGAAATATTCTTCCGATCATTCTTGAATTTTACTCTACAAAAGCGATATCATGTTGACAATTTGGACGTTAATAATTCCCGGATAAAATAATTCTTGAACTTGTTTTATTGAATTCTTATATCATTGTCATCATCCTCATGTTTATATTTTTTTTAAAGTCAAATACGTGGCTCAGAGTATAGATGGACTTGGTATGATTATGACCGAGAGACTATTCGATTGTAATCATGACCGTAATGTTACAAATGATGTGGTAAAAATCCTCGATTGGTAGTAGTGCATTGATGGCCGATTGTTGGCATGATCATGACCATTAATGAATACACAACTATTCTTGGCCCGTAGTGCATGAATAATTGTGGTCGTGTTACTAAAGAATATCCTTGGTCAGAAGTAGTGCGGGGTGATTCGATGATGTGGATTATTTATTAAAGCCGAGTCTCAACTATAATGATGATGAAAAACCTTTTAAATCATAAAAGATAGTAGATTTTATTTTCTACTTGACTCTTTTAATGGATTGCTTGTTCATTGCAGATTAAACTTGATGTTTATTATATTTTATCGGTTTAACACTTTTGAAGGCTAATGATAATTTATTCTCGCATTATCTTAGTCATAATATTTCTTCTTGGGCTAGTTGAGCTCACCCTTTCTTTCTTTCGTTATTCTCTTTGAAATGAGAACATATTTGGGATTTGAGCCTCGGGAGCAGAGTAATGGTCCAGAGGATAGCATTAGTAGTCCTCACTATTCTGTGAAATAGTATGATAATAATTATAATGAGGACTCCTTTTGAGTTTGTATAATATCTAGTAGATAATATTTGTATTCAAACTCACAGTTTATGTCGTATTGTACACGACAGTTATATTAGTAAGTTGTATTTAAATTCTGTACCATGTATCTGACTACCCAAGATGGGTGATGTATACCTAATTTTGGGGGCGTCACACTAACCGATATGCAACCTCACCAACTCTCTCCAAAATCTCAAATGGACCGATATAACGTGGACTAAGCTTTCCTTTCAACCCGAATCGCCGAATGCCCTTCCAAGGAGAAACTTTTAGAAACACATGCTCACCAGGTTCAAACTCTAAAGTCCTCCTATGGCTTATCAGCATAACACTTCTGCCGTGATCGAGCCGACTTTAATTTCTCTTTAGCCACCGCTACCTTCTCTTTAGTGAGTTGAACTAACTCAGGCCCTTCTATGGCCCTTTCGCCAACCTCATCCCAACAAGTTGGTGCCCGACACTTTCTACCATACAGTGCCTCAAACGGAGCCATTCCAATACTTGCATGCCAGCTATTATTATACGCAAACTCAACTAGGCTCAAGTAATCATCCCAATTACCCGACCATTCAAGTGCACAAGACCTCAACATGTCCACCACTACCCAAATGGCATCATTCTTCATAAAAGTCTTTGGCAAACCAGTCACAAAATCCATCGCAATATCCTCCCACTTCCACACTGGAATTTCTAACTGTTGCAGCAAACCACTAGCTCGTTGATGTTCTATCTTCACTTGTTGACAAGTGAGGCACTTCCCAACATATTCAGCCACGTCTCGTTTCATCTCATTCCACCAAAAATTCTTCTTCAAATCCCTATACATCTTCGTAGAACCTGGATGAATAGAAAATGGCGAACTATGAGCCTTCGCCAACACCGCCTCCCGAATGATTGGATCGGATGGTACACACAACCGCTCACCCAACCAAATCATACCATGGTCATCAATACGAAACTCGGGCTGCTTGCCCTCCCCCAGATTCTGCGTCATACTCCATAACTCCCCATCTTCTTTTTGAGCTTCTTTGACCGGCGAGATAAGAGAGGGCTCCACTCTCATACCCACCAAAAACCCATCTGAACCTCGTACATACAATTCCAACTCAAGCCGCTCCATATCCGAAATAAGCTGAGGTTGTGTAATAAGGGCTGCTACACTTCCTAAACTCTTTCGGCTAAGAGCATCTGCAACCACATTTGCCTTCCCCGGGTGAAGCTCCAACCAATGCCTCTGCCTCATATTGAGCTCCTTCTGAGTGAAAATGTATTTAAGACTTTTGTGATCGGTGAAGATATCACAAGTCTCTCCATACAAATAATGCCTCCAAATCTTTAAAGGCAAATATCATCACGCTAACTCCAAATCATGTGTGGGGTAATTCACCTCGTAAGGTTTAAGCTGCCTAGAAGCATAAGCAATCACCTTACCATGTTGCATCAAAACACACCCCAAGCCCTTCTTAGAAGCATCACTATAAATCTGATAACCTCCTGTCCCCGACGGCAATGCAAGTATAGGAGCTGTCACAAGACGTTTCTTTAACTCCTCAAAACTCTTCTCACGCTCCTCATTCCACACAAATTTTGTCCCCTTTCTCATCAACTGAGTCAATGTCAAGGCAAGCAAGGAAAACCCTCAGACAAACCGCCTATAATACCCTGCCAAACCCAAGAAACTTCTAATCTCTGTCACTGTAGTAGGTCTTGGCCATTTAGTGATAGCCTCAACCTTCGCAGGATCCACTTAATGCCTTCTGCAGAAACAACGTGGCCTAAAAATGCAACCTGCCCCAACCAAAACTCGCATTTAGAGAATTTAACATACAACTTCTCTTTCTGCAAAATCCCCAACACTGTACGAATATGCTCCTCGTGCTCTTCTTTAGACTTGGAGTAAACCAAAATGTCGTTAATAAAGACAATAATAAATTGGTCCAAGTACTCCCTGAAAACCCGATTCATTAAATCCATAAACACTGCCGGAGCATTAGTCAACCCGAATGGCATCACCAAAAACTCATAATGCCCATATCGAGTACGAAAAGCCATCTTAGGGATATCCTCATCCCTCACCCTCAACTGATGATAGCCTGACCTCGAGTCTATCTTCGAAAAATATTTTGCCCCTTGAAGTTGGTTAAACAAGTCATCAATCCTCGGTAATGGATACAGATTCCTGATGGTGATCTTGTTAAACTCTCTATAGTCTATACACAGCCTCATAGACCCATCTTTATTCTTTACAATCAAGACCGGAGCACCCCACGGCGAAACACTCGGGTGAATCACACCACGATCTAACAGTTCCTGTAACTGCTCTTTCAACTCCTGCAACTCCAATGGTGCCATCCGATACAGTGCCTTAGAGATAGGCTCCGCACCAGGAACAAGCTCAATAGAAAATTCTACTTCCCGCTGTGGTGGCAACCCTGACAACTCCTCAGGAAACACATCGGAAAAGTCACGAACAATTGGAACATCTTCAATACGAGACTCACCCTTGGAGGTATCTTTCATAAACGCCAAATACCCCTCACAACCCTTTGCTACCAACTTTTCCAGCCTTCAAAGCTGAAATTAACTTCACCACTCTACTCGGTTGTGAACCCTAAAACACGAATTCTGGAGACTTCATATCTCCAAATATAACCTTCTTCGCTTGACAATCGATAGTGGCCTGGAGCTTATCCAACCAGTCCATCCCAAGAATGACATCGAAATCGTGCATACTCATCGGAAGAAGATTAGCCCTACGAATCTTATCCCCAAAGCTGATCGGACACCCTCAATACAAATCAGAAATAACAACAGAAGTCCCCATCGGGGTAGAAATAGACATAACAGAATCTAATAACTGAGATGGCACACCCAGGTGCCGAACAAAAGACTGAGCAACAACAGAATGAGTAGAACCCGTATCAAACAAAATAGACGCCTCACGATTTCCAACTAAAAGAGTACCAGCAACAGTACCTGGTGCACCTGCCGCCTGGTTATATGTCAAGGCAAACACTCGACCACCCTGACGCTGACCTCCATTACCACCATTATCACCACCTCCACCATTTTCGCGTAGAACGGTACAATCCCTAGCAATATGACCCATCTGTCCATACAAGAAGCATGCACCTGTGAGTCTGTAGCCCCACAAATAGCACAAGGAGCTATCGGAATGAGATTTGGGTTACCCCTACCAGCTGGTCCCGAATAACGACCCTGATTCTGTCCCTGCTGACGATTCTCCCCTTGCTGACGATTCTGACCATTCCAAGGTAGCTGCAGCTGACAATTCTGCCCTTGCTGAGGCATCTGCTGATAACCCCTGTTTTGATTCTGACCACGCCACTGCCCCTGTTGGCCACCACGATTTCTATTCAACTGACCACCCTGATTTCTCCCATACTGAACTAAAGTTTGACCCTGCTGGTCATCTCTGTCCCTCTTTCGACTCTCATCCGGTTTAGAAGACCGAAAGTCCTATCGCTCCATCTCAATATTCTTGGCCGTATTGGCCACTGCTGACACGTCTGTAAACTTATTGTTAATAAGATGTTGACGATATCTATAATGAATCCGCCACTTGAACTTCTCCGCCTGTTCCGCTGCAGTCCCTGCAGAAATTCCCGCAAAGCCTGCCAACCTAGTAAACCTCGTCATGAAATTCGTGATGGACTCATCATCTTTCTTCCGAATAGACAGATACTCTCTGGCATAGGCCTCTTTATCAGCAGCTGGGAAATACTGCTGATAAAAGACCTCACAAAACTCTGCCCAGCTAAGTGCCTCAACATAACCATTACCTTTTGTTGTTTTCAACGCTTTCCACCATCTCTGCGCATCCCCTTCCAGCTTGTAAGCAGCTAGCAACACTTTCTGATTATCCGAGCACCCCAACACATCGAAAATCTTCTCTAAGTGGGCAATCCAATTCTCTGCATCAATTGGAGTTGGAGCTAAACTGAATGCTTGTGGTTTCTGCTTTTGAAACCTTTTCAACCACACATACATTGGAGCCACCTGCTGATCAAGACGATCTGCATTCCATTCCTCCATATTTGCATGCTGACCATTATTTCCCGAATTCTCTGGTTTAGGAATTTCTGGTGGCGGCTGCTGCATTGCGTGTACAACCTGTGCCACCAACTGAGGCAAAGCCTGATTCACCGCCTGAGGTAGCCAATTGAGCATTAATCTGATCATTAGGTTGCTCATTGGACCGACCTTCACCTCTTCCCCTGTTGTTACCTCACCTTCCACCAACTCTAGCTGATTTTCGAGCCATCTGAGAAAGAGATCACGAATAGATAACGAAGCAAAATTAGAGACAGATTCGAATATAGCTGATATGATAGCTGAACAGAAATTTAAATAAAACAAAAACCTAACCCAGAAGTCTACCCATAACTCACAGGTCAAACCTAAATAGGTTTTCTACAAGAAAGAACCTGGCTTTGATACCAACTCTGTAACACCCCCTTTCCGAAATAGAAAGAGAGGTTACTCAAAACATAACAAAACTGATGAATTTAATAGCAAGGCTCTAATCCATAAAAGAATAGTCTTGAATTAATTAAATGTCTTAAGACAAACCATAATAAATGCCACACTGGCTCAAACCACAATCTGAAATAACTATTACAACTCCAACGTTAACTGACACATCAAGTCTAAACATAATATTTCTAAATCATTGGAATGAATGGAGCTCTCATCACACTTGCCCTTGATTCCCCTGATTACCTGCCGGAAGAAAAAACACAGCATGAGCCAAATGCCCAGTACGGATATAGAATACAATTAATGAACCGAAATAACTAACTCAATTAAATGAAAAGAGACGAAACGAACTGAAACGAAACGAATAAATCTAACACAACAAAATAATAGGCTGAAACAAATGGCTGGGTGTTATTTCATACCGAGCTCAGAATAAAACAGAAATATACCTTGCCACACAGGCAAGTCAAATAATGCCACATAGGCAAGTAAAATAATGCCACACAGGCAAGTCACACACATTGGACCGCGAATCCAATGCATGTAAAATCGAAAGGTGTGTTTGGCACAAACATCACCAATCCGCAGAACAGAAGAATACAGAAAAACTAGGGTCGACCCATACGCCTCCCACAACAAAGCACCAAATGGCCAACTCCCAACGGAGCACAAAACGGAGACACCGTGGACTGATCACACCGCCACGGAAGGTGTCATGCCTCGGTGCCAAGAGGACATGCCTGTGGTACCCCCACAGGTGGTTATAGCTCAGGTATACCCTACGGTATTCTAACAAAATATAATGTCACAACACATGCGACACAACAAAGGGGTTCTAACATGTACATGTTAAACTGAAACGAGATATCAACACAAAGTCTCCAAAAATATTAACATGCACATTACCACAAATATCAAAATAAATTAGACATATTGTACTAGTCTACAGAGTACAATTATGAGTTCCAACTATGAACGCCAAACGAAACTATCACAATGAATTTGACAAGAAATAATCATGAGAGGCAATACTAATTAAATTTTGAAATGAATAACGAAACGAACAAATCAAAAATAAATGAGTCTCGTTGAAAAAGTACGGAATCCGTACCTGGATTAAGCAATGTAATACCCAAAATTTAAACAAGATTATGCTAATCCCCTTCAAGTCAATCTAATAAAATACAATAAAATTTTATTACAAACCTAATCATTAACAACATAATATTTTTAAATTTTATCAAGTAAATTTTTATAATTTTATGAACAGGATTAACTAGTTTAAATTAATATACACAATTTTCAATTTAATTCATTAATTCTATTTTTACTCTTCATAAATCACATACATAAAAAAAATCTATATATATATATATATATACACACACACACATACAACTCATCCTGAAATCAAAGTTGATATATATATAATTCTTGCTATACTAGAAAAGTTCAGAACTTCCCAATTGTATGATCACTTTTTTTTAGAGCAATAAGTAAATCTATTATATATATAATTATATGGACTAAAACACAATTTTATAGCAGTTGGCTTAAAATCAAGTTACGAATTTAATTTATGTATTTTTTTTATAAGCACATGCAAGCTACTGTTATAGGTTAACTTTTCAAATTCTCTCTCTCTATATATATAATATACATCAATCATGCTCCATCACAATACCATCAGTCCATCATGCGAACGAAATTATATATATATATATATATATATATATAATAAATCAAACAACAATCAGCAGACTTCATGATGTAAATTATGTATTTAGATTTCAATTGATCAATCCAAAAATTTATAGTACACAACACATAAAAAAAGTACCTAGTTTGTTTCCTGATCGTCGTTTCCTCTCTTTTCTGTAATCCGGCGCTTCTTTTCTTTTCTTTTCAGTCAATTATCAAAGATATGTGAGATAGGTTAGGGTTTTAATTATTATTTATTAATTAATATATTTTATTAACTCTCCAAATTCTAATAGGATTTTAAAATTTTACACAATTATAAATTAGACCCACTTAATTTAAAGCCCAATTTTACTAATTTAATTTATCCACCACTTATTAATACACTAGCCCCAAAAATTTAAATAACTAGTTTGACCCAAGATAAATTAATGACAAGGTCCAATTAATATGCTTAAAAAATAAAACAATAATTATTAATAAATAATTTTTTTTTTCGGGTATTACAGATTTGGTATACCCATGATCTTTGATGTTTCAGGTGATGAAAATTAACTTTGTCCTGGATGAGGAAAGGAATTTAGAACTATAATTACGATTATGAGTTATACACGTGATTGTGGACAGGAATTGTTTATTAATGTTACAGGGATAAAACATTATTGATGGACTTTTCACATGGAGAAGATTGATTTTATGGTCTATTTGACTCTTCTAATGGATTGCTCGTTCCGCTGCAACTATGGTTGAAAATTTATATCATCTACAATATGTTCTAAATCTCTGATTTATTATTGATGAAGACTATTGATAATTTATTTATCTTTAGTCATAATATTCTTTACTGAGTTAGTTGTGCTCACCCTTTTGCTTCACAATTCCTTTCAGGTAATACGAGTGTAGCTGGGTCGAGCGGGGGTAACAGGGAAATAGAACGGTGGTAATCATTTAGTAGTTATATTTGTTGAATCAAATAGGGTGAAGCGAACCCAACGTTGGAAGGGTGTTTTGCCACTATCATACAAGATGTCTAATGACATACAACTTCGTATCATCATAAGACAGGGATGTGTTCATCCACTTGCTGAGTATATATACGAGCACTACCTATATATATTTGGAGTTTGGTTGAAGTATAATTCTCAATTAGAGACGGTGGATATAATGATATGTCAAGAGAAGACACACCATTGGGAAGAATATGATAGTAATCTTCTCGTTTTTCTTTGGGGTCTATTGGGTCAACCAAGGATAATTTTGTGGCCATATGATATCTATCATAACCTAGAAGCATGGCCTCCCATGTACGAAGGTTTCCTTGAGCACTTCCCAAAGGTTTTAATTTCTAAAACAGTTTTTGACTGTACCTTTATGTAAGGTATCACTGTGAGGTGTTGTCCATAGTTGGGACATGAGTCATAGTTGGTATTAAAACTCACAATATATATGTTGTTGTATTTTGCACGACAATTGTAGTAATAAAGTTGTAGTTATTTTCTGTACCATGTATTTGGCGACTCAGAATAGGTTGGATGGATTGGACATGTTTTGGGGTTGTCACAATAAATAGAATATATAATATTCTATTATGCATAGTGTTTGTATAGTGTCTGCATAGTGTTTGCATAGTAAAAACTGTTTATATAAAACAGAATACTTTTATAAAGTTATTCGTTTAATTAGATTATAAATAGAATATATTATATTTTATTTAAAAGATTTTGTTTTATTAGAATATTTTATTAATACTGCATAGTAAATCAATATGGACCGTCCGTTTAAAAGTAATTCAATCTGGACCGTTCATTAATTACTTATTATTCAGTCCATTCTCTTATAAATAGAAGCTTATTCCTTCATTATTTCTTACGAATTCACTGAAACTCTAGAGAGAGAAACTATAGAGAGAAAGAATAAAAGTATTATGCTACTTCACTACTCCTATATCCAGTTTCTTCTAAGGTAAGGGGTATTATTTCTTTTGTCTTCATGAAGAGAAATTCTGTTATTCCATTCTTTATCATTATGTTGGAATAACCTGTATATGCGAAGTACCACATACATAGTGAAATTCTTCTGTTATTCCATTATTATTATTCTGTTGGAATAACCTCTTTATGCGAAGTACTCGCATACATGGTAAAATTCTTCTAATATTCCGTTCTTTATTATTACGTCGAATATCCTGCATCGTGTGTTTACGCCGGGACTGGTTCCATTACTTATTATTACGCCGGAATATCTTCGTATGCATGCATGCGTTTATCGGGACTGGTTCCATTATTTATTATTACATTGGGAATAACCATGCATGCGAGCCTATCGCACGCATGGTGAATCCTTCTTCATTATTCCATTCTTTATTATTCATTGGAATAACACATCATGTGGATTACCACATGCATGGTGAATGATCATTTGTATTCATTCCTTATTAAATTGTGGAAATGATCAGATGCGTGGATTCTGCGCACGGGGGTGAAGATCCATTTGCAGTTTCATATATTCTATTATACTCAGTTGGTTAAAGTTTTGGTTTCTATACTCCATTAAATTAGTAGAATATCATGAATATTTGCGCTTCATCCAGTATCTTTTCATGGAAATATTCTTCTGAGCATTCTTGAATTTTACTCCACAAAGCAGTATCATGTTGACAATTTGGATGTTATTGAGTTCAGGATAAATTAAGTTATTAATCTTTAAAATTTATTCTTGAACTTGTTTTATTGAATTATTATGTCATTGTCATCATCCTAATGCTTATATTGTAATAAAAGTCATCTTTGGCTTACGTGCATAGATGGACTTAGTATGATTATGACCAGGGATTATTCGGTATAATCATGACCTGTAATGTTATAAATGATGCGGTAAAAGTCTTCAGTGGCCTATAATGCATTGATGGATAGTTTTTGGTATGATTATGACCATGGATTATTCGGTATAGTTATGACCGTTGAAGATTTAATGACTATCCTTGGCCCGTAATACAAGGATGATTATATGATGTGGTTCATTTATTAAGCTGAGTCTCAGCGATAAAAATTGTTGATAAATATTTTAAATCATAGAAGATAGTAGATATCATGTTCTACTTGACTTTTCTAATGAATTGCTTATTCCGCTGCAGTTAAACTTGATGTCTATTGTATTTTATCAGTTTAACATTGTTGAAGACTATTGATAATTTATTCTGCATTATCTTAGTCATAATATTTCTTCTTCGGGCTAGTTGAGCTCACCCTTTCTTTCACTTTTTATTCTCTTGAAATGAGAATATATTTGGGACGAGTCAGGGAAAGGAGTGACGGTCCAGATGATAGTATTAGTAGTCCTCACTATTCTGTTAAATAGTGTGACAATAAATATAATGAGGACTCCTTTGAGTGTGGATATTGTCTAGATGACAATATTCCTATTAAAACTCAGTTTATGTATTGTCGTATATTACACGACGGTTGTATAATTAAGTTTGTATTTATATTCTGTACCATATACTTGGCTACTCAAGATGAGTGATGTATACCTATTTTGGGGGCGTCAGACATAAGAAATAGCATAATCTAATTAGTATAAGTTTTTTAAGGAAAGAAAATTAGTATAAGTTTTGTAAGGTATTGTAATAAGTTTTTTAAGGAAAAAAAATTAGTACAATATAATTTTATAAGGAAATATAAGTTAATAAGGAAACAATTAAAATAAGATCATTTTATATAATATTAGTATGTTATTTTTATTAAAATATATGTACAATAATTAAAATAATATTATACTTGGATAATATAGTTTAAGAAAGCGAAAATTTTAACCATATTATTTTCATAAATTAATTTGTAACTATTATTAAAATATGAGTGTAGTTATATTTCAAATATAAGTATGATTTTATTATTAGTAGGTAGTACATATAATTTTAGAAGAAAATTATTTTCTTACTGAAAATTACTTTATCAAATATTAAACTATATTATTATTATTATTATAATATATATTGGTATAAAATAATACATTCACTAATATATATGGGAAGAAATTATAATTTTCCCCTTATCATGTTTGTGAGTTTTAAAAATAAAAGGAATTGATGCGATTTTAATAATATTTTTTTTGTTTGTGAATTTAGAAAGAGAAAAGAGAGAAAAATATATATATATATCCAAAACAACTCAAGTCTATGTGTTTCGGCAAGGAGGGAGTAGAATGGATGTGTGTATAGATTTACTCGATTATATTATAGTTCGTATATGATGTCGGTTAAAGAACTAACAGTTGAGTTACAGCAATTGCTACAGAACTTCCTCCCCTAACCATAGCTGCATTACCATGGAAACTAATTTCTAAACTTGCAAGGTAATAAAATTACAAGAAAATAGCTTTGCTTCAAGATTTAAGAATCATTAAAAGTATAGCTTATCCTATAACCGCTGCAGGTATCACTATCTCGTATCATATGAATGAGTAGAAGAAATTAATTTCTTCATTTAATTGAATCGTTCACAATTTAGTTGTCCCTTTGAACCTAGATCTTGGGATCTCCAGTCAACTAGGTTGGGTTTCCATCATGATGATCCTTGTTTATAGGCTTTAAACCCATTCCACTAAAAATGGTACATACTGAAATCAATCTAGGTAAGTGATTCTTAATAAGAGTATTCTGTCATACTCCACATGTTTTTCAAGATTTAAGAATCATTAAAAGTATAGCTTATCCTATAACCGCTGCAGGTATCACTATCTCGTATCATAGGAATGAGTAGAAGAAATTAATTTCTTCATTTAATTGAATCGTTCACAATTTAGTTGTCCCTTTGAACCTAGATCTTGGGATCTCCAGTCAACTAGGTTGGGTTTCCATCATGATGATCCTTGTTTATAGGCTTTAAACCCATTCCACTCGAAGTTATTTTTACTTGCTCTCTAGTCAAACCTTTAGTCAACGGATCCGCTATATTTTCTTTCGACTTTATGTACTCAATAGACATAATGTTGTTAGAGAGCAATTATTTTATGGTATTGTGTCTAGGAGTGCTCATCGGTAAAAAAACAGAACCGGTACCGAAATGAAATTACCGAAAAAGCAAGAACCAAAACTGGTACCGAATTACTGGTTTCGGTACAAAATCGGTACCGATTTTTTCGGTTCGATTTTCGGTTATACCGCATGTTAATATATATAATTATTAATAATTAAATACTTTTTTATATATATTAACATTTTTTTAAAACTAACAAATCATTAACTATTAATAATAATTAATATATAAAATAAAACTACAAAACATTATTAATATATATAAAAAAATTAATAAAACTACTATTATATATAAATTATTAATATATAAAAAAATTGTTTAATATATAAAACTACAGAAAATTAATTATTAAATTATTAAATTTTGATTTTTTGTTATTTCGGTTTTTACCGAATTCAAAAAGTTCATTACCGTTACCGGTACCGAAAAGTGTAAAAAAATGAAAAACCGATACCGAAAAAACTTGTACCGAAAAAAACCGGTATCGCCGATTTCAGTATCAACCGGTTCGGTAAAAAACCGAAAAAACCAAATTTTGTGAACACCCCTAATTGTGTCTACGATGAATATGTCTAGACTTACCATTATACATGTGACTCTGTCCCCTTCGAATTGTTGATTGACTATCACAATGGATATAAATAGGCGACACAGGTTTATGCCACATAGGAATATCTTCTAAAAAGTAACGAAGCCATTCAGCTTCTTTTCCAGCCTTATCCAATTAACTAGCACAATAGTCATATAAGATAAGTTAAAGTAATCATGGAGGTATGCTTCAAACATCAGACCAAAAATAGAATCGACATGTGATTTCTTTTGACGGCGGTACCGTGCGTGCAAGCTTAGAAGTTTCAGCCATTGTTGCCCAATCCTCTGGCCATGCCAAGACTCAATTCTTTGCCTTGTGGTTTACGTAAAACCATTGACCAAAACTCTCACACATGTTATATATGTTATGCTAAAGGTCTTTTCATGCTTCTCAAGTACATCTAGGTTCCTTTTATAATATATTTCTAAATTAGTTATTTCAACAAGTTAGGGTCATGAAACCACAAAACCTATCACGCTTGCTCTCTAAACATACAAGATAGTTATATCACCCATATTAAGCATGCTTGTGTGTATTCATAAGACATACATAAAACTAACACCGCTTTAGTTGAAAATAGGCTTCGTTCATGCTTTTCTTGAAATGTGCTACACAAGCATGGTATGTATATGTTTATGCTACATGAGCGAGTCTAAGAGTGTCATCAAACATGATCACAAATGCCAGATTTTAGTCCTCATGGTATCTTGACAATATTCACATTCTAAGCTT
Organism: Panax quinquefolius; assembly: GCA_020205615.1. Taxonomy (NCBI): domain Eukaryota; kingdom Viridiplantae; phylum Streptophyta; class Magnoliopsida; order Apiales; family Araliaceae; genus Panax; species Panax quinquefolius. The sequence continues at coordinate 91,595,044 of CM035165.1, forward strand.
GTTAATAGTTTCAACATGCTCATGTTCCTTTACTAATCAAATAGACACAAGCTAAAGGTTTATTCATGCATTTCTAAGTCATACTCATATACTTTCAAAGTCAGAATATAAACCATGTAGAAATTATGCATGTTAGCTCACTAGACTAAGCTTCTTATTGAAAATATTTCTAACATAAGGCTTAACAAATTTTTGATCATGCTCAAAGGAACTATATACACTACAACATGCTCATCTATGTGCAAAATCAGTCATACATAGCTTACTATCTTCATAATTTGTAGAACATGATCTTTGACATAGTTTATTTTTAAAACTTAGTCCAAATCCCCATGTAAACCATACGCCTTCGTTAATCATGCAAGTCTAGTCTAAACATGCTCACATTAGGTTAACGTATCCATATATATATCATACACATGTTCACATTCTATCTTAAGTTAAAACAACTAGCTAATAATAATCAGATTTGAAAACAGATTGCTCAACTAAATTAAGAGCAATAAATAGAACTTTCTTTATATATATATAAATGTGTGCAATTTTGGCAGTGCTGGTTCGGTTCAGCCGAAGCGGTCTCCTTTCGCGTAACTCATTCAACCTCAAAAAATTACTCACGAGATCACTCCTAAACACTCATAAATCAATTGCAACATGCTTACATGATCATATAACATCTATATGGACATTACCCAACCTCATTAACATATAATTCCATGAATTCAAGAATTTAGATTTCAAGACTCAAGACTCCCCTTTTATAGAAACTGAAATTGGAAAGCTAGTAATGGAATTATGTAAGACCCCAACTTTTTAATGAATAAAATTAAATTTCCTCTATTTATTATTGTGAATAATAAGGTTTTAAATTGATATAATATTTTGGTTATGGGTGAAATGTGCAAATTTTACAAAATAAGCAAGTGGTTATAAAATAATCATTGTTGTCGGGGAATATTTGTTTGGTCGTGGAATATTCTTTCTGTCGGGGAATATTTGTAAGACCCCGATTTATTTTTTTTAATAAAATTAAATTTCCTCTATTTATTATTTTGAAATAGTAAGGGTTGATTTAATTAATGTGGTTAGTTATGGGTAAAATGCGCAAATATCTCAAATAAGCAAGTGGTTATAAATATTCATTATTGTCGGAGAATATTCGTTTGGTCGTGGAATATTTTTATTGTCGAGGAATATTCATGCGTGGCAGTGACAATATTGTGGAGCCCCATAACTTGAAAAGCGATTGGATGAAGAAAGCGAAAAGTATAAGTTATTTATAAAATAGCAGGCGTAGTTATCAAGTATTAACCTTTGTTGGAATACCCGGTGGTTAAAAACACGATACACGCGTTGTCAGACAAGAAGACACGGTATTGCACCAATTATTGATTCTTACGTAAAAGGCACTACTCAATAATTGTTATAGTAGTTACTGTTTAGTATTTTATTTTATTGATTCAATAATTGTTGCATTGATATTCTATATTACTGTTGTTTCAATAATTGTCACTACACAATATTTTCCATTATCGAAGCAATAATTCATATTATCTGAATAATATTATTAGATAACATTATTGGCAATGTCTAGAAAGTTCTGTCTAAGGAAAGGTTTGGTCACCTAATTACGCGCCAGTAAGGAGAAATCCTTATTGGAAAGCCCCATCTTTCCTGGGAACGGCCTGGTTGTCATTATTGTGATTCTGTAATATTATTTATGAATAATTAATTATTAATTTATACGATGAGGAAAATTTTAATTATTTTTAATTACAAAAACATTTTTTTGATTTTTGTCATTATTTGGTGGTTGAATTTAGATGGTCAAGGCGGGCTAAGGAAATTAAAAATAAAATATTATTATTTTATTAAATTTTCTGCTTTGGTGTTCTAAGCAATTTCCTATAAATAGGGTGCTTAGGTTAGAATTGAAAATCACACCAGAAACTAAAGATTTTTTTCTCTCTCTTTCTCTCTCTATAATATCGAGCGTATTTTTGTGAGTATTTTAGTACTTTGAGTATTGTAATACGGTGCAAGTTCTTTCAGCATTATATCCAGTATTCCAGTCAGAATACTATCCTTTTGAGGTAAGGGATGTTATTTTCTTCGTAAGTGATATTATTTCTTCAATATCATTATGCCAAAATATTGGTTGGAACTTTTTATCAAATTTGGAACTTTTTCATGTCAGAATTACTATTTATGAGTTACTATTCATGAGTTACTACTCACGAGTTACTATTCATGAGTACTATTCACGAAGCATGATGATTTTCTTGTGGGATTTCTATCTTTTGGTGTCAGAGTTACTATTCACGTATACGACACTATTCACGTATACGGCACTATTCACGAATACGACACTATTCACAGAAAAATTAAATTTTCATTTTTCGTCCAAAATATCTATTATGGATAATAGCTTTGATTGTATCCATGTTTTGATCATTCTTGAATTTTACTCCACTATGATTATTTATGAGGTATTTTTGGACATGGAATAGTTGAAATACGAATCCTTAATATTTATTTTGTTGTTTCACTGGATTCATTTTCTTTAAAATATTTTTCATCATCCTCCGTCCTAAATGATGATATAATTGAATATCTTTGGCCTATAGTGCAAAGATTAATGATTTCTGATGAATATCTTTGGCCCGTAGTGGAAAGATGAACAGGTGTTTAGATGAACATGACCAACTGATGAATATCTTTGGCCTGTAGTGCAAAGATGAATATTTGATTTCAGTTATATATTGATTGATGTTACAGGGATAAAAGATAGACGATGAACTTTTAAATTCATATATAGAAGATAGTAGATTTCATTCTCTACTTAACTCTTCTAATGAATTATTATTTCCGCTGCGAATATTGATTTCAAACTTATTGTCTATTGTATTCTATTAGATTTTTTCCCTGTTGAAGACTAATGATAATTTGTTTTATATTATCTTAGTCATAGTGTTCTTTACTAGGCTAGTTGAGCTCACCCTTGTCCTTGTTGTTCCATTTTTCTTCTCAAGAGGCGAGAATGTAGCGAGTACTAGTCGAGGTGTGGAATGATGGTTCTAGAAGTGGTTCCAGTAGTCCTCACTATTCTGTAAAATAGTGTATTAATAATTGTAATGAGGACTTATTTGAGTGTGGATATTGTCTAGATGACAATATTTGTATTTAAACTCACAGTTTTTATGTTGTATTAATAAAGTTGTAGTTGTATCTGTACCATGTATTTTGACGACTCAGAATGGGTGTTGTATATCTATTTTGGGGACGTCACAATATTCGTACGACGGCGCAGCCATTTGTGGGCCCCATAACGGATATCTGTCGGATGAAGAAAATGACAAAGTTTGAGTTTTAAAAATAACGGCGTAATTGTTACCGTTAACACTGTTGGAATACCTGGTGGTTAAAACACAATAATACGCGTGGTTGAACAGTAGCTCACGATTTTGCACAGTATTGTTGAATTATTGATTCTTACGTAATAAGGCACTACTCAATAATTGTTACAGTAAGTATTGTTCAATATTTTATTTTATTGGCTCAATAATTATTGCGTTTATATTTTATATTATTGTTGTTTCAATAATTGTTACTGCACTGTATTTTCCATTATCAGATTAATAATTCATATTATTTGAATAATATTATTAGATAGCATTATTGGCAATGTCTAGAAAGTTCTGTCAGGGAGAAGTTTGGTCACCTAATTGCGCGCTAGTAAGGAGAAATCCTTATCGGAAAGCCCCCTCTTTCTTAGGAACGGCTTGGTTGTCATAAATGTGATTCTGTAATATTATTTGTGAATAATTAATTATTGATTCATATGATAAGAAAATATTTATTTTATGTGGATATAAATATTGAATATATTTATTGTGGTTAAAAATGAAGGAGCTAATGTTGAGTTATTTTATCAGTATTTTTGTCGGAATGGAGGTACTAAAAATCAAACCAGTGTTTTTGAGATATATTGCGTGAGTTATAATTTTTAATCCGACTGTTGGATCATTGTGATTTTTGGATATGTTATACATATATAAGTTGAGTATATGTCCACAAATTTTGAACCGTTAAAAATGAACATATGATTTGTTATGAATTTTAAGAGATGACTGGTTCAGAAATTGTTGAAGTTTCGGAATTGGTGGGACCCTCTTTTGGTTGGTGAGAAATGTACTGGAATTTTTATTGAAATGTGGTGGGTGGGAATAATAGCAGGTAAAACCATCGTGTTTGAGGTCAAGTCTGCGCTTGACGTCAGCTAACATTTTCCTATAAATAGAGGGCTAAGTTAGAATTGAAAATCACACCGTAAACAAGTTTTTCTCTTTCTCTCTCTATTATTGGCGTATTTTGTGAGTATTTTGATACTTTGAGAGTTGCTATTGAAGACAAGTTTTATTCAAACCTCATATCAGATATTCCGATCGAAATAATTGTTCGTTTGAGGTAAGGGATGTTATTTTCTTCATAAATGATATTATTTTTTTCAATATCATTAAGCCGAAATATTGGTTTGAACTTTTTATCAAATTAGGAACTTTTTGTGTCAGGGTTACTATTCACGTATACAGCACTATTCATGAATACGGTACTATTCACCGAAAAATAAAATTTTCTTCTTTTTATCCAAGATGTCTATTATGGTTACTATCTTTGATTGTATCCATGTTTTGATCTTTATTTTTGAATTCTGCTTCAAAATTGGTTATTATGGAGTATTATTAAACTTGGATAAAACTGTAATACGGATCCTTAATTTTTTGTTCTTTTACCTCACTGGATTCATTTTCTTTAAGATATTTTTCATCATCCTCAGTCCTAAATGATGATATTACTGAATATCTTTGGCCTGTAGTGCAAAGATGAATAATTACCTAATGAATATCTTTGACCCGTAGTGCAAAAGATGAGCAGTGTTGAGATGAACATGACCAATTTGGTGATCAAATGAATATCTTTGGCACAGTAGTGCAAAGATGAATATTTGATTCAAGATGTATATTGATTGATGTTACAGGGATAAAATATTGATGATGGACTTTTAAATCTTAGAAGATAGTAGAATTCTTTCTCTACGTGACTCTTCTAATGGATTGCTATTTCCACTGCAGTTGTTGATCTAAAACTGGCTGTCTATTAAATTTTATCAGATTATTCTCTGTTGAAGACTAATGATAATTTGTTGTATATTATCTTTAGTCATGATATTCTTTGTTGGGCTAGTTGAGCTCACCCTTTTCCTTTTTGTTCCATTGTTCTTCTCAGGAGGAGAGAATTTTGCTGGAACTAGCCGGGGTATGGAGTGATGATTCAAGATAGTTGTTTTAGTAGTCCTCACTATTAGACAATAGTTGTATTCAAACTCACAGTATATGTGTTGTCGTATTTTGCACGACAATTGTATTACTGAAGTTGTATTTGTTTTTGTACCATGTATTTGGCGACTCAGAATGGGTGATGTATACCTATTTTGGGGGCGTCACTGTTGGTATCAGAGCTTAGGGATATGGACTCTGGCGGAGATCGGAGAATAGAACTAGGAGGGGAGAGATGAGTAAATCATTCGCTAGTGTGTCCTATCTAAGCTTATTTGTTGGTCGGTTATAATATAGGGATATTATGTGATATGTTAATTTGTTTAATTAACCCTTGTTTTAGCGGCAAGATTTAAGAATGGGTCACGAGAACGTTAACAATGAAGTGTATGAGGCGTGGAACAACCTTTAGTCACAAACCGGAGAACGTACAACAGGAAGACAATATTCATCCTGTAAACAACACTACCGAGCAAACGATGAATGATGGAATGTTTAGGAGCTTTTTACAGTTCATGCAAAATCAGACGAGGGAGACTCGTTTACAAAATACGGGTGGAAGTGATAAGAACGCTGATCGATCAACAACCAAGCGATTCAAGGAGTTGGGACCACCAGAATTTATTGGAAAGTCGGATCCCATCAAGGCGAAAACGTGAGTCAAGCAAATTACCAAGATATTCGATGTCTTGGGATGAGCGGAGAACAGAAGGTTCCATTCGCCACCTTTATGTTCCGCGGTGAAAGGCGGACTTCTTTGGTGGGAGTCTCGTGAAGCGCACTCGACCGCCGCACTCAACATGTCTTGGGAAACATTTGAATCTGTTTAATGACAAGTACTTTCACGAAAGTATTTCGCTATATGAAGGAGGTAGATTTTATCGGACTTAAACAAAACAACGTAGCGGTTGTCCCAAAGACGAGGCGAAGTTTGCAGAGTTATCCAGGTTTGCACCTCATTTGGTCGAGAATGAGGAACGAATGACAAGGATGTTTCTGAGAGGTCTAAAACCCGAGATTCGAAAATATCTTATCTCTCATAAATTTTCTTTATATTCAGATGTTGTAAACAGGGCTCAATTATTAGAGCGAGATAATGAGTATGTTCAACCAAGGGAACACAACCAGGGACATACCGGTGGAAGCGGTCATAGGAGCAATGACAACCAGCGGAGAGGAAAGCATTCAGACAAAAGCAGTAACCAATCTGGTGGTAATTATGGCCATGAAAATAGAAGAAGCGAGTCGAGAGGAGATTTCAAGAGAAGAAGGTACAACAATGATAACGTGAAGACGTCAGCACAAACATCAACTGTTTCTAGGGGAGGAGAACGAGCATCGGTCGTTTGCTACAAATGTGGGAAAAAGGGACACATCAGCCCAAACTGCCCACAACAATCCAAGGTGTGTTATAACTGTGGAAAGGAAGGTCAAATAGCTAGAGATTGTTTAGTTACGAAACCAAGTTCAACGGGGATGGTGACTCTAAAGGCTATCCCAGACAAGTCAAAGTCGGTGGTTCCTGGAAGGGCGTTTTTCGTGACTGCCTAAAATGCGAGGAACCCAAACGAGGTGATCACGGGTAAGCTAATCATAAACTCTTGCGAAGTTTATACCTTATTAGATACCGGTTCTACCCATTCTTTTATCTCTTCTACTTGTGCTCAGCGTTTAAATTCTATCTAAGCTTATTTATTGGTCGGTCATAATATAGGGATATTATATGATATGTTAATGTGTTTAATTAACCCTTGTTTTATGGCAGTATTTAAGAATGGCCATTGAGAGCGTTAACAATGGAGTGTATGAGACCGTGGAACAACCTTTAGTCACAAACCAGAGAGCGTATAAGCGGGGAAGGCAATATTCCTCCTGTAAACAACACTACCGAGCAAAGCGATGAATGATAGAATGTTTAGGAGCTTTTTTGCGATTCATGCAAAATCGAACGAGGAGACTCGTGTACAAAATATGGGTGGAAGTGATAAAGAACACGCGGTCGACCACAACCAAGCGATTCAAGGAGTTAGGACCACGAATTTATTGGAAAGCCGGATCCGATCAAGGCGGAAGCGTGGGTCAAGCAAATTACCAAGATATTCGATGTCTTGGGATGCAATTGAGAATGAAGGTTCCATTCGCCACCTTTATGTTCCGTGGTGAGGGACAAATGGTGGTGGAGAGTCGTGAAGCGTACCAACCCTACCACCGCACTCAAGATGTCTTGGGAAATATTTCAGAAACTGTTTAATGACAAGTACTTTCCTGAAAGTATTCGTCATATGAAGGAGGTAGATTTTATCAGACTTAAACAAAACAACATGACAGTGTCCCAGTACGAGGCGAAGTTTGCAGAGTTATCCAGGTTTGCACCTCATTTGGTTGAGAATGAGGAACGAATGACGAGGATGTTTCTGAGAGGTCTAAAACCCAAGATTCGACAATATCTTATCTCTCATAAATTTTCTTTATATTCAGATGTTGTAAACAGGGCTCAATTATTAGAGCGAGATAATGAGTATGTTCAACCATGGAACACAACCAGGGTCATACCGGTGGCAGCGATCATAGGAGCAATGACAACCAGCGGGGAGGAAAACATTCAGACAAAAGCAGTAACCACTCTGGTGGTAATCGTGGCCATAAAAATAGAAGAAGTGAGTCGAGAGGAGATTTCAAGAGAAGAAGGTACAACAATGATAACGTAAAGACGCCAAAGACAAACATCAATTTGTTTACAGGGAGGAGAACGAGCACCTGGTCGTTTTGTTACAAATGCGGAAAGAGGGACACATCACACCAAACCCGCCCACAACAATCCAAGGTGTGTTATAGCTGTGGAAAAGAAGGTCATATAGCTAGAGATTTTTTAGTTGTGAAACCAAGATCAACGGGGATGGTGACTCCAAAGGCTATCCCAGACAAGTCAAAGTCGGTGGTTCCTGGAAGGGCGTTTGTCGTGACTGCCCAAAATGTGAGGAACCCAAACGAGGTGATCACGGGTAAGCTAATCATAAACTCAACGTTTAAATTTGACTCCGGAGAAGTTAGACCTTGACTTATCTGTTGAGACTCCGTTAGGAGAAACTTTCATTACATCTACTGTTTATAAATCTTGCTTGATTCAAGTTGGTACCATCACATTACCTGCTGATCTTATTTCGTTGAAAGTTCTTGCATTTAATGTGATTTTAGGGATTGATTGGTTAACTACTTATGTAAGACCCCAACTTATTATTAATGAAATTTAATTTTCTCTATTTATTATTTTGAAATAGTAAGGGTTGATTTGATTAATGTGGATAGTTAGGGGTAAAATACGCAAATATTTCAAAATAAGCAAGTGGTTATAAAATATTCATTGTTGTCGGGGAATATTCGTTTGGTCGTGGAATATTCGTACTGTTGGGGAATATTCGTACGACGGTGCATCCATGTGTGGGCCCCATAACGGAAAGCGATTGAATGAAGAAAACTACAAATATAAGTTGTTTAAAAATAACAAACAGTAGTTATTACTGATTATCTTGTTAAAATACTAACGGTGGTTAAAAACACGAGTAGACTGCGGTATTGCACCAATTATTGATTCTTACGTAAGAAGACACTACTCAATAATGGTTCTGATGAATTATTATTCAATATTTTATTTTATTTATTCAATAATTCTTCGCATTGATATTTTATATTCTTGTTGTTTCAATAAATTGTCATTATTACGGTATTTTCCATTATCAGACAATAATTCATATTATCTGAATAATATTATTGGATAACATTATTGGCGATGTCTAGAAAGTTACATCAAGGAGAGGTTTGGTCACCTAATTGCGGCGCCAAGAAGTGAGAAATCTTTATTGAAAGCCCCTCTTCCACAAGGCGCACGCCTCGTCACAATATTGTGATTCGTAATATTATTTGTGAATAATTAATTATTGATTCATATGATAAGAAAAATATTGATTTTATGTGGATATAGATGGAGAAAATTTTTAATATGACAATTGTTGAAAATTGAAATTTTATCTTTTACGATAAAATAATTATTTAAATATATTATTATATTTTAATAATATAATAATAGTGATATTTTTACAACGAATGTGGGATATATGAGTATACGAGGAGGAAGAGTATTGTTGTTGCAATAAATGTTTAAAACATGTTAAACATGTCTGTGGACCCTATTTATCGATGAAATTTTATTATACTTTGTAAAATCGCCTTGGTTTGTGGATTTTTGATCAATATTTATTTGGAATTTGGAAAAACTTTCTTACGTAAAGTTGTAGAGAATTGAATTTCCTATAAAAATTCGAGATTCGAATTTTCTGGCAAAAGGGCTATTTATTATGAATTATTGAAGCTCCGAAGCTCCGAAATAATTGATTTCTAGAAGTTTAAAATATTTAAAATTAGAAAAACGTTTTTTGTTGTTAGTCTTGTGTAGTGGGCTGGTTGGTGGCTGATGTTGGGCAAATTAAGTGTGCATTGGAAAATATATATATATATATATATATATTATTAATTTGTTAAATTTTCTACTTTGGTGTTCTAAGCAATTTCCTATAAATAGGGTGCTTAGGTTAGAATTGAAAATCACACGAAAATCAAGTTTTCTCTCTATATTATCGAAAGCGTATTCTTGTGAGTATTTTGAGTATACTTTGAGTATTGCTATACTACGGTGCAAGTTCAAGTCATGCTTTATATCAAGGTGTTCATTAGAAATCTTGTCTTTGTGAGGTAAGGGATATTATTTTTTCAGAATGATATTATTTCTTCAATATCATTATGTTGAAATATTGATCTGAAGTTTTTATCAAATTTGGAACTTTTGGTGTCTGAGTTACTATTCACGATATGTAGCCTTTATTCACGATATCTGGTATTATTTATTCACGAACTAAGACTATTCATAAAAAATGAAAATTTTCCTTTTCGTTTAAAATATCTATTGTGGATACTAGCTTTGATTGTATCCATGTTTTGATCATTCTTGAATTTTACACCACTATAATTATTTTTGAGGTATTTTTGGACATGGATAAAACAAAGTACGAATCCTTAATCCTTAATCCTTGTCATTTTGTTTCACCGGATTCGTTTCTTTAAAAATATTTTTCATCATCCTCGCCTTAAATGATGATATTATTGAATATCTTTGGCTGTAGTGCAAAGATGAATGATTTCTGAAGAATATCTTTGGCCCTTAGTGCAAAGATGAGCAGTGTTTAGATGAACATGACGGTGATGAATATCTTTGACACTGTAGTGCAAAAGATGAATATTTGATTCCAGATATATATTGGTTGATGTTACGGGGATAAAAGATAGCGATGAACTTTTAAATTCATACATAGAAGATAGTAGTTTGCATTCTCTACTTAACTCTTCTAATGAATTATTATTTCCACTCGCGAATATTGATTTAAAATTTGTTGTCTATTGTATTCTATTAGATTTTTCCTGTTGAAGACTAACGATAATTTGTTGTATATTATCTTAGTCATAATGTTCTTTACTGGGCTAGTTGAGCTCACCCTTTTTCTTTTTGTTCCATTTTTCTTCTCAGGAGGCGAGAATATAGCGAGTGCAGAGTGGGTATGGAATGAAAGTTCTAGAGAGAGTTACTTAGTAGTCCTCACCATTTTTGTAAAATAATGTGTCAATAAATGTGATGAAGATTTATCTGAGTATAGATATTGTCTAGAAGATAATATTTGTATTCAAACTCACAGTTTTATTGTTGTAATAATAAAGTTGTAGTTGTTTCTGTACCATGTATTGACAACTCAGAATGGGTGATGTATACCTATTTTGGGGGCGTCACAACTCATCATGCTAAAATTGATTGTTTTTGTAGGGTTGTCAGTTTTCATATTCCTAACCAACCTGTTATGCGAATTCAAACAACCAAACCACTAAAATCAATCATTGTCATATCAAGCCATAAAGCTATTCGTTTATTGAAAAATGGATGTCAAGCTTTCTTAGCCCATGTCATGAACTTAAACAAAAACACGTCAGATTTGAATAATATTTCTGTTGTTAGTGAATTTCCTGACGTTCAACGGGGATGGTGACTCCAAAGGCTATTCCCGATTCTGTCACCGTTACTAGGAAAATCCTTGTAAGTTTCTTTTCCTCCGTTTATTGATATGCTTAAACTCAGCAGGTAGTCCCGCCTGACCTGGGGTTACAGTCGAAGCCCGCATCAAGGATGATGCAACAGGGTCGTGAGAGCTTTTGCTGGCGACGAGTGCCACAACATGAGAAGAGGGCTTTTTACAACCACCACTTGTCGTGACGTCCATCTCCAAGAACTTGCATTTGGGCCAACTATGACGCCCCCAAAATTAGGTATACATCACCCATCTTGAGTCGCCAGATACATGGTACAGAATTCAAATACAACTTAATAATACAACTGTCGTGTACAATATGACAAAACATAAACTGTGAGTTTGAATACAAATATTGTCTACTAGAGAGTATACAAACTCAAAAGGAGTCCTCATTATAATTATTATCACACTATTTCACGAATAGTGAGGACTACTAATGCACCATCTAGGACCATCACTCTCATTCTCGACTAGTCCCGCCTACATTCTCATTTCACAAGAGAACAAATGAAAGAAAGGGTGAGCTCAACTAGCCCAAAGAAGAAATATTATGACTAAGATAATGCATAATAATTTATCGTTAGCCTTCTTCAAAGGTGTTAAACCGATAAAATATAATAACTATCAAGTTTAAGCGTAGCGGAACAAGCACTCCATTAGAAGAGTCAAGTAGTGAATAAAATCTACTATCTTCTATGATTTAAAAGGTTTTCATCACTTTTATCATTTGGGACTCGACTTAATAAATAATCCACATCATCGAATCACCCCGCGCTACTACTACCAAGGATATATTCTTTAAGTATCACGACCACGAATTATCCACACTTTACTGACTTAAAGATAATCATGTTTTCATCAACGGTCCGATCATGCCATAAAACAATTCATCTTTTGACTACGGCCAAAGAGAATCCATTGCCATAATCATACCAAAAACTGTCCATCAATGCACTACGGGCCAATGATGACTTTTTCCACATCATTTGTAATATTACGGTTATGATTATATCGAATAATTCCTGGTAATAATCATACCAAGTCCATCTATGCACCATGTGCCATGTGAGATGACTTTCAACATAATATATAAACATGAGGATGATGACAATGATATAAGAATTCAATAAAACAAGTTCAAGAATTAATTTATCCAGAACTAATAATGTCCAAATTGTCAACATGATCTTTGCTTTGTAGAGTAAAATTCAAGAATGCTCGGAAGAATATTTTCATGAAAAAGATATTGGATGAAGCGCAAATATCAAGGATATTCCACTAATTCCATGGAGTATAAGTCAAAACTTTAACCAACCGAGTATAATAACGAATGGAATAACAAAAGAAATCACCACGTGTGACGCCCCCAAAATAGGTCCATTCCATCCAACCCATTCGAGTCGCCAAATACATGGTACGTAAATAACTACAACTTTATTATTACAACATATAAACCGTGAGTTTAAATACGAGATATTGCCATCTAGACAATATCCACACGCAAATAAATCCCCATCATAATTATTGATACATTATTTTACAAAAATGGTGAGGACTACTAAACAACTCTCTCTAGAACCTTCATTCCATACCCCACTTAGTACTCGCTACATTCTCGCCTCCCGAGAAGAAAAATGGAACAACAAGGAAAAGGGTGAGCTCAACTAGCCCAGTAAAGAATATTATGACTAAGATAATATACAACAAATTATCGTTAGTCTTCAACAAGGAAAAATCTAATAGAATACAATAGACAACAAATTTTAAATCAACAACTGCTGTGGAAACAACAATTCATTAGAAGAGTTAAGTAGAGAATGCAAACTACTATCTTCTATATATGAATTTAAAAGTTCATCATCGATATTTTATCCCTATAACATCAATCAATATTCATCTCAAATCAAATATTCATCTTTGCACTACAGGCCAAAGATATTCATCGATCGGTCGTATGTTCATCTCAACACACATTCATCTTTCAGACTACGGGCCAAAGATATTCATCAAGAAATCATTCATCTTTGCACTACAAAGCCAAAGATATTCAAGAATATCATCATTTAAGATTGAAGATGATGAAAATATTTTTAAAGAAACGAATCCAGGTGAAACAAAATGACAAGGATTAAGGATTAAGGATTCAGTATTTTGTTTTATCCACGTCAAAAATACCTCAAAAATAACCATAGGGGTGTAAAATTCAAGAATGATCAAAACATGGATACAATCAAAGCTAGTATCCGAATAGATATTTTAGATTTAAAAGAAAAATTTTTATTTTTAATGAATAGTGCCGTATTCGTGAAAAGTATCAGATATCGTGAATAAAATGTCGATATCGTGAATAGTAACTCGACACCAAAAGATAGAAATTCCACAAAAAACATCTTCACGCTTCATGAATAGTACTCGTGAATAAGAATCGTGAATAGTAACTCATGAATAGTAACTCGTGAATAAGTAACTCATGAATAGTAACCCGACATGAAAAAGTTCCAAATTTGATAAAAGTTCCAACCAATATTTCAAAGATAATGATATTGAAGAAATAATATCATTTGAGAAGAAAATAACATCCCTTACCTCGAAAGACAAGATTTTAGTTGAAACACGAGATATAGGCTATGACTTGAACTTGCAGCGATATAGCAATACTCAAAGTATACTCAAAATACTCACAAGAATACGCTCGATAATATAGAGAGAAAACTTCGATTTACGGTGTGATTTTCAATTCTAACCTAAGCACCCTATTTATAGGAAATTGCTTAGAACACCAAAAGTATAATGAATATAATAATATTATTTATAAACAAAATTCCTTAGCCCACCTTTGAAATCTGATTTCAGCCATAGAACATGTTAAATGAGGTTCACAAACTCACCAAAAACGTTTTTCTCAAAATAATTAATTAAACCTCCCAAAAATCAATTATTTCGGAACTTCGAAACTTCAATAATTCATAATAAATAGCTCTTTTGTCAAAAAATTCGAATCTTGCGAATCATTATAGGAAATTCAGTTCTCTACAACTTTGCAGAAGAAAGTTTTTCCAAATTCCAAATGTAAATTGATAAAGAAATCCACAAACCAAGCGATTTTACAAGCTATAATCAAATTTGGGCCAATAATTGTGTCCACCAACACACAAAATATGTGTTAAACATTTATTACCACAAAAATACTCTTCCTCCTCATATACTCATATATCCCACATTCATTATAAAAATATCACCGTTAATATATTATTAAAATAATATATTTAAATAAATTATTTTATCGTAAAAAGATAAAATATTAATTTTCAACAATTGTCACATTAAAAATTTTCTCCATCTATATCCACATAAAATCAATATTTTCTCATCATATAAATCAATAATTAATTATTCACAAATAATATTACAGAATCACAAGAGATCTTGCAACTGTGCCGCTTCTCAGAAAGAGGGGCTTTCAATAAGAATTTATTCTCATCTTGCGCAATTGATTAGGTGACCAAACCTCTCCTTGAGATGTAACTTTCTAGACATTGCCAATAATGTTATCTAATAATATTATTCAGATAATATGAATTATTGCTTCGATAATGAAAAATATCGCGTGTAATGACAATTATTGAAACAACAAAGAATATAAAATATCAACGCAAAGAATTATTAACTCAATAAAATACTAAACAAGAATTATCAGTAACCATTATTGAAAGTAGTGCCTTCACGTAAGAATCAATAATTGGTGCAATACTGGTGCTATCGCTTTCAACAACGCGTATTAGTGTGTTTTTAACCACGGGTATTCCAACAAGATATTCAGTAATAACTACGCCAAGTTATTTATAAACAACTTATATTTGTCGTTTTCTTCATCCAATCGATTTCGTTATGGGACCCATAAAGATCAAGGCCGTCGCATTTAATATTCCCGATAAAGATTTAATATTCCACGCACCAAATGAATATTTTATAACCACTTGTTTATTCAAAATATTTATGTATTTTACCCATAACTATCCACATTAATCAAATCCACCCTTACTATTTCAAAATAATAAATAAAGGAATTCCTTTTTATTTAAAAATTTTGAGGTCTCACAACCTCCCTCCTTATGAAATTTCGTCCTCGAAATTGACGTCACGCACCGTGTGTTTCAAAAGATGAGAATACCTCGCTTTCATTTTCGTTTCCAACTCCCGTGTCATTTTCTCAATAAGCATGGTTTCTCCACAAAACTTTAACTTGTGGTATAACCTCTCAGACATAGGACATGTTCTTTCCTATCCAAGATCTTGATAGTACCTCCTCGTCACGTTAAGTCTTGGCTATCTCGTCCGCTTCTAACTCAATGACGTGGTTCGGGTCGTCCACATATTTACGTAACATCGACACGTGAAAAACATTATGAACACGTCATACTTGGCGGTAAAACGAAGTCTATAAAGGCGAGTTCCTATTCGATCGAGAATTTCAAATGGATTAATAAATCGAAGGTTTGAGCTTTCTTCACCTCACCGATTCTCGCTTTTAAAATAACAACTTCTTGACCTCCTCCTTCTTCAAATTAAATCACCCGATTGTGTCATTTAAAGCGACTTTTAACTTTATCGATTAAAGTCGATTATATTCAGATATCATCACGTGGGTACCTAGAGTTTTCATCTCCATCTCTATTATTTGTAAATTATACGAAATTAGTCTTTGACAATATCGTATTCAGATTATATACGATCTTCTACTCAACACGCCGCCTACCACGCTCGCTTTTTCTAGGATGGCATGGTCGAACATGTCTTTCAAACGAGTCTCCTCTTGAGTTCTTCAAGCTCTTCCCACATTCTTTGCTCCATTCGAATTTTGTATCTCTACGAGTCATTGCGTTAATGGAATAGCGATTCGAGAATATCCTTCAACGAATCTCCGATAATAACCAACTAAGCCTAGAAAGCTACGATTTCGATTCTCGACTTAAGTTGTTCTCAATCGTGACTCATATCCCAACCTTGGATAGACGTTACAATGACACCTATCGCTTTACTATCGCGACGAATATGGCGCCCCCTACGGAGAGTCCGGCTTTGGTGCATTTCACAAAGGAAGTCACCGGATAAAGGCTCGGTACCAAATTTATAGTTGAATTTTAACTCCTCGAAGTTCAATAGAGCCATTCGATATGAGATTTTAGAAATGAGTTTTGTACCGGGTTCAAAGTCGATACAAAATTTAATATCAGGCTTTGGGAGTAAACCAAGAAATTCTTCAGGAAATACATCAGGAAAAATCAATAACAACAGGAATATTATTCAAATCTGACGTGTCTTTATTCAAATCCATAACATGGACTAAGAAAACTTAACATCCGTAATAAACGAATGACTTCATGGCTTGATATGAAAATGTTTGACTACAATGGTTTGATTACTTGAATTTGAATAACAGGTTGCTTAGGAATATGAAAACTAACAACCTTACGAAAGTAATCAATTTCGGTATGATGAGTAGTTAACCTTAAAATCACATCAAAAGCAAATATCTCTATAGAAATAAGGTTAACAGGTAATGTGATAGTGCCAACTGAATCAAGCAAGATTTCTAAACAACGGATGTAATGAAAGTTTCTCCTAACGGAGTCTCCATAAATAGGTCAAAGTCTAATTTCTCCGTAGTCAAGTTCAAACGTTGAGCGCAAGCAAGAGAGATAAAAGAATGGGTAGAACCGGTATCTAGTAAGGTATAAACTTCGCAAGAATTTATAACAAACGCTCTTCCAAGAACCGTTGACTTTGACTTTTCTGGGACATCCTTTTGAGTCACCATTCCCGCTGGACTGGGTTTCGATATCGTACTATCTCGAGTGATATGTCCTTCTTTTCCACAATTATAGCATACCTTAAACTGTTGTGGGGGCCAATGATATGTCCCTCTTTCCAAGATTTGTAACATACGACCGATGGTCTTTCTCCTCCTTGGAACCCGATTACTCCGGCGCCGACGTCTTCACATGGTCGTTATTGAATCTCCTCTTTTAAAATCTCCTCCCGACTCGCTTCTTCTATTTTCATGGGCTACAATTACCACCAGAGTGGTTACCGCCTTTGTCCGTATTCTTCTTTCTCCATTTGGTTATCGTTATTTCGATGATCGCTATCTTGGTATGATCCTCGGTTATGGTCCCTCGGTTGAACGTACTCGTTATCTCGCTCTAACAACCGAGCCCCGCTGACAACATCCGAATAGAGAGAAAATTTATGAGAAATGAGATCTTGACGTATGTCGGGTTTCAAACCTCTCGTAAACATCCACGTCATACGTTCCTCATTCTCCACCAAATGAGGTGCAAACTGGATAACTCGCAAACTTTGCCTCGTCATTGAGACACCGCCATGTTGTTTCGCTCCGCCTAATAAACTCCACTTCCTTCATATATTTAACACTTTCGTGAAAGTATTTGTCATTAAACCGCTTTCAAACGCCTCTCCCATGACATACGCCGAAAATTTGGATGGGTACGCTTCATGATTCACTGAAGTCCGCCTCGCGCCACGGAACATAAAGGTGGCGAATGGAACTTTTGTTCTCTGTGCATCCCAAGACATCGAATATCTTGGTAATTTGTTTGACCCACGTCTCGCCTTTAATCGGATCCATCTTTCCCCAATTCGGTGGTCCCAACTCTTTGAATCGCTTGTTGTAACCACCCGTGAATTGCTATCATTTCTCCTATATTTTGAACACGAGTCTCCTAAATCGATTTTGCATGAATCGCAAAAAACTTCTAAACATCCCCTCGTTCATCATCATTCGGTGGTGTTGTTTGTTCATGGAGGTACATTGCCACTGTTGCACATTCTCCTCGTTGGTAAAGACAGCATCTCCACGGTCTCATTTACTCCATTGTTAATATTCTCAATCGACATTCTCAAACATCGTCATAAAACAAGGGTTAATTAAGGAAATCAATATATCACATAATATCCCTATATACTTAACCAACTAACAAATAAGCTTAGGTAGGACACACTAGCGAAGAATTTACTCGCCTCTCCCTCCTAGTTCTATTCCCGATCTCCGCCAGAGAGATCATATCCCTAAGCTCGATACCAACCGTGACGCCCCAAAATAGGTCCATTCCATCCAACCCATTTCGAGTCGCCAAATACATGGTACGTAAATAACTACAACTTTATTATTACAACATATAAAGCTGTGAGTTTAAATACGAGATATTGCCATCTGCATAATATCCACACGCAAATAAATCCCCATCATAATTATTGATACATTATTTTACAAAATGGTGAGGACTACTAAACAACTCTCTCTAGAACCTTCATTCCATACCCCGACTAGTATTTCGCTACATTCTCGCCTCCCGAGAAGAAAAATGGAACAACAAGAAAAGGGTGAGCTCAACTAGCTCAATAAAAGAATATTATGACTAAGATAATATACAACAAATTATCGTTAGTCTTCAACAGGAAAAATCTAATAGAATACAATAGACGACAAATTTTAAATCAACAACTACAATGTGAAACAACAATTCATTAGAAGAGTTAAGTAGAGAATGCAAACTACTATCTTCTATATATGAATTTAAAAGTTCATCGTCGATATTTTATCCTGTAACATCAATCAATATTCATCTCAAATCAAATATTCATCTTTGCACTACAGCCAAAGATATTCATCGATCGATTCATGTTCATCTCAACACTGCTCATCTTTTGCACTACTACCAAAGATATTCATCAAGAAATCATTCATCTTCGCACTAACAGCCAAAGATATTCAATAATATCATCATTTAAGACCGAAGATGATGAAAAATATTTTTAAAGAAACGAATCCAAAGTGAAACAAAATGACAAGGATTAAGGATTAAGGATTCGTACTTTGTTTTTTATCCACGCCCAAAAATACCTCAAAAATAATCATAGGTGTAAAATTCAATAATGATCAAAACATGGATACAATCAAAGCTAGTATCCGTAATAGATATTTTAGATTTAAAAGAAAATTTTCATTTTTTGGTGAAATAGTGCCGTATTCGTGAATAAGGTCAGTAGATAGTGAATAAAGTCCAGATACGTGAATAGTAACTCCGACACCAAAAGATAGAAATTTCCAAAAAAACATCTTCACGCTTCACTTAATAGTACTCGTGAATAAGAACTTCGTGAATAGTAACTCATGAATAGTAACTTCGTAAATAGTAACTCATGAATAAGTAACTCCGACATGAAAAAGTTCCAAATTTGATAAAAGTTCCAACCAATATTTCAAAGATAATGATATTGAAGAAATAATATCATTTGAGAAGAAAATAACATCCCTTACCTCGAAAGACAAGATTTTAGTCAAAACACAGGATAAAGCTATGACTTGAACTCAGCACCGTATAGCAATACTCAAAGTATACACAAAATACTCACAAGAATACGCTTCGATAATATAGAGAGAGAAAACTTGGATTTCGGTGTGATTTTCAATTCTAACCCAAGACCCTATTTATAGAAAATCGCTGTAACACCAAAAGTAGAAAATTGAATATAATAATATTATTTATAAACAAAATTCCTTAGCCCACCTTTGAAATCTGATTTCAGCCATAGCACATGTTAAATGAGGTTCACAAACTCACCAAAAACGCTTTTTCTCAAAATAATTAATTAAACCTCCTAAAATCAATTATTTTAACTTCAAAACTTCAATAATTCATAATAAATAGCTCTTTTGTCGAAAATTCGAATCTCGCGACTTTTTATAGGAAATTCAATTCTCTACAACTTTGCAGAAGAAAGTTTTTCCAAATTCCAAACAGAAATTGGACCGAAATCCACAAACTAGACGATTTTATGTTTATAATCAAATTTCTATTAATAATTGTGTCCACCAACACACAAAATATGTGTTAAACATTTATTACCACAAAAATACTCTTCCTCCTCATATACTCATATATCCCACATTCATTATAAAAATATCACCGTTAATATATTATTAAAATAATATATTTAAATAAATTATTTTATCGTAAAAAGATAAAATATTAATTTTCAACAATTGTCACATTAAAATTTTCTCCATCTATATCCACATAAAATCAATATTTTCCTCATCATATAAATCAATAATTAATTATTCACAAATAATATTACAGAATCACAAGATCTTGGCAACTGTGCCGCTAGTTCTGAGAAAGAGGGCTTTCCAATAAGAATTTATTCTTACTTGCAAGTAAATTAGGTGACCAAACCTCTCCTTGTACGTAACTTTCTAGACATTGCCAATAATGTTATCTAATAATATTATTCAGATAATATGAATTATTGCTTCGATAATGAAAAATAATGTGTAATGACAATTATCAAACAACAAAGAATATAAAATATCAACGCAAGCAATTATTAACTCAATAAAATACTAAATAAAGAATTATCAGAACCATTATTGAGTAGTGCCCTTTACGTAAGAATCAATAATTGGTGCAATACCGCAAAGCTATCGCTTCAACAACGCCAGATTAGTGTGTTTTAACCACAAGGGTATTCCAACAAGATAACGGTGAATAACTACGCCTGTTATTTATAAACAACTTATATTTGTCGTTTTCTTCATCCAATCGATTTCAAGTTATGGGACCCAATAAAGATCTGCGCCGTCGCATTTAATATTCCCCACAAAGATTTAATATTCCACGCACCAAATGAATATTTTATAACCACTTGTTTATTCAAAATATTTATGTATTTTACCCATAACTATCCACATTAATCAAATCCACCCTTATTATTTCAAAATAATAAATAAAGGAAATTCCTTTTATTTAAAAAATTCGGTCTTACACCACGTATGTCGTATTACATGTATAAAGTTATTCCAATGTAATAATAAGTAATCGGAAAAAGTCGTGAAATTAAGATCGATAATGTGACGCGCCCCAAAATTAGGTATACATCACCCATCTTGGGTCGCCACTTACATGGTATGTAATTTAATACAACTTATTAACATAAGCTGTCTTCATATAATACGACATAAATCGTGAGTTTAAATACAAATATCGTCTACTAGATATTATACAAACTCAAACAAAAAGTCCTCATTACAATTATTATCACATTATTTCACGAATAGTGAGGACTACTAATGCTATCTTGAGGACCATCACTCGCTTCCCCGACTCGTCCCGGCCTATATTCTCATTTCCAAGAGAAACGGTGAAAGAAAGGGTGAGCTCAACTAGCCCAAGAAGAAATATTATGACTAAGATAATGCGAATAAATTATCAATAGTCTTCAACAATGTTAAACCGATAAAATACAATAGACAACCAGTTTAAGCTGCATAGTGAATATGCAATCCATTAAAAGAGTCAAGTAGAAAATAAAATCTACTATCTTTTATGATTTAAAAGGTTTTTCATCTTTGTTATATTTGAGACTCACTTTTAATAAATAATCCACATCATCGAATCACCCCCCGCACTACGGCCAAGGATATTCTTTAGTATCACGACCACAATTATTCCCGCACTACGGGCCAAGAATAGTTGTGTATTCATTAATGGTCATGATTATGCCAACAATCGTCCATCAATGCACTACTACTAATCGAGGATTTTTACCACATCATTTGTAACATTACTACCATGATTACAATCGAATGATCCCCGGTCATAATCATACCAAGTCCATCCATGCTCTACAAAGCCACGTATGACTTTAAAAAAATATAAACATGAGGATGATGACAATGATATAAGAATTCAATAAAACAAGTTCAAGAATTATTTTATCCGGGAATTATTAACGTCCAAATTGTCAACATGATCATTGCTTTGTAGAGTAAAATTCAAGAATGATCGGAAGAATATTTCCATGAAAAGATATCTTTGGATGAAACGCAAATATCAAGGATATTCTACTAATTTCATGGAGTATAAGTCAAAGTTTTAACCAACTGGGTATAATAAAGAATGGAATAACAAAAGAAATCACCATGCATGCGGTACTTAGCATTGATGATAAAAGTTATTCCAATGTAATAATAATAACGGAACCAGTCGGTGAAATTCACACCAAGCGGGATGTTCCAATGTAATAATAAAGATGGAACAGATCCGGTGTAAAACACATGTATAGGATATTCCAATGAATGATAAAGATTTTAACCAGTCGGTGTAAAACACACATGCATGGATGTTCCAATGTAATAATAATAAAGATTTTAACCAGTCCGGTGTAAAACACATGCATGAACAGGATGTTCCAACAGGATAATAGAAGAATGTCACCAAGTATAGGGTAAACCAGCGTGATACAAAAGTTATTCCAATGTAATAATAAGCAATGGAATAACATAAGGATTTCACCAAGTATAGGGTGTCTGCCGACATACAAG
Source organism: Panax quinquefolius (assembly GCA_020205615.1). Lineage (NCBI taxonomy): Eukaryota > Viridiplantae > Streptophyta > Magnoliopsida > Apiales > Araliaceae > Panax > Panax quinquefolius. The sequence goes on from CM035165.1 coordinate 91,617,915, forward strand.
TTATGTATAGGGTATGCCACTTTTACAAAGTTATTCAACAGAATAATAGTGAATGGAATAATGAAGTTCTCTTCAAGAAAGAAGAATAACACCCTTCATAGTAAAAAGAACCGAATATAGAAGTAGTGAAGTAGTAGAATACTCTTCTTCTTTCTATAACTTTCTCTCTATAGCTTATCTCTATAATTTCTCTCTAGAGTTTCAATGAAATTAAGTAAGAAAATAATGAAGGAATGAGCTTCTATTTATAGGAAAATGGAATGCATAGTAACTAATCCATGAACGGTCCAGATTGATTTACTTTAATCTGACGGTCCATATTTAAAGCAAAATCTTTTAAATAAAATATAATATATTCTATTTATATAAAAACATTTTACTATGCAAACACTATGCAAAACACTATGCAAAATACTATGCAACACTATGCATAATAAAATATAATATATTTTATTTATAAAATAACTTTAATAAAGTATTTACATTTTATATAAAAAGATGTTTCGCTTTTATTACGTTAATAATACTGAATAAAACAAAAAGTCATTATCGCTATAATAATTAATTGACAATAATGGAATCAAACCGAGTGACTTCTCACATAAGCATCAATAATCAATACTGGTGTGCTACTTATGCAACCACATGTGACATCGTACTTTTACTACTGAAAGTAGTTCAACAAAGATCAACCAGTAAAACTTCCGCCGTTATTTCAATAACATATTTTTGTCGTTTTCTCAACCCGATAATAATTCATTGTGGGTCCACCAATGATTGAGTAGTTATATTTAATATTCCCGCTAAACCGAATATTCCCCGACCAATCGAATATAATATAACCACTTGCATACTTTGCAAAATTTATAAATATTACCCACAACTATAACATTATATCAAATTATTCCATAATATTCAAAAATAATATTTATAGAAAATTCATCTTTATTTATAAAAGTGGGGTCTTACAACCTCCCTTCTTATGAAATTTCGCCCTCGAAATTAGGGTACGACACGGTATGTTGAAGAGGTAAGGATACCTTGATTTCATTTTGATTCTAACTCCCAAGTCATTTCCTCAACATCGTGGTTCCTCCACAAAACTTTGACTTGAGGTATAATAACTTGGAGCGTAGAATATGTTCCTTCTTATCCAAAATTTGAACGGGAACCTCTTCATACGCCAAATCTTCCGCTTATTTCGTCCTGGTTTTAACTCAATAATATGGTTCGGTCTTTCACATATTTACGTAACATGGATATGTGAAAAGCGTTATGAACACGAGACATATTTCAAGCAGAAAGCGAGTCTATATAGCCACGTTCCTACTCGATCGAGGATTAAAAATGGACCGATGAATCGAGGATTAAGTTTTCCTCTCTTTCCAAATCTTGTAACTCCTTTCCATGGAGCAACTCTTAACAACACATGATCTCCTATATCAAATTCCACGTCCTTTCGATGAAGATCAGCATAACTCTTTTGTCGATTTTGTGAGGTTTTTATACGTTGTCGGATCGTTTGAATCTTTTCAGTAGTCATACGTACCAACTCCGGTCCCAACAACGTTGCTTCACCCACCTCATCCCAGCATACTGGAGAACGACACTTTCTTCCATACAACGCTTCGAATGGAGCCATGCCAATACTTGCTTGATAACTGTTGTTGTAGGAAAACTCTACCAATGGTAAGAACTTGTCCCAACTCCCCTTGAAATCAAGAACACAGAGTCTTAATAGATCTTCAAGAGTTTGAATAGTCCTCTCCGACTGTCCGTCCGTCTGAGGATGATATGCCGAGCTAAATCGTAAGTCTGTGCCCATAGCTTTTTGCAAACTAACCCAAAATCGTGAAGTGAATCTTGGGTCTCGATCAGAAACTATGGATACTAGAGATACCATGCGTCTTACAATCTCGTTTATGTACATACTGAAGCAAGACGTTCAAGTGTATAAGTTTCTCGTTTCGGTAAGAAATGAGCGGACTTGGTCAATCTATCAACAATGACCCAAATCGCATCAATGCCTTGAGAAACCTTAGGGAGACCCCAACGAAATCCATGGTAATGTGCTCCCACTTCCATTACGGAATTTCAAGTGGTTGCAATGAACCTTTTGGTACTTGATGCTCCGCTTTAACTCGTTGACAAGTTAGACACCTTGAGATAAACAACGCTTATCTCTCTCTTCATATTGCTCCACCAAAATGTATGGCGAATATCATGATACATTTTGGTACTCCCGAGATGGATTGCAAATGGTGTGTTGTGCGCCTCCATCATGATATTATACTTTAAATCGTGGTCGTTAGAACACAAAGTCCGGAGTCGACTCAAGTATTCCTTCTTCATCGATTCTTGCTTCCTAAGATAGCACCCTCTTGCACTTTCTTCCTCATACGCATCGCCTCAGTGTCCTCAGAAGCTTGGAGAGCTTTAACTTTATTGATTAAAGTCGGTTCTACTCGTATATTCGCTATCATCACGCGCGTCCTCAGAGTCTTTAACTCTATCTCCATCCTTTGCAAGTCACACAAAATGGGCCTTTGTGTTGACAATAACGCACTCGCATGCTTGCATACGATCTTCTACTCAATGCATCACTACCACGTTCGCTTTTCCAGGATGGTATTGGATGGTATGATCATAATCTTTCAGCGATTCAAGCCAACGTCGTTGTCGCATGTTGAGTTCCTTTTGAGTAAAGAAATATTTGAGGCTTTTATGATCCGTGAAGATCTCCACTTTCTCCCCATACAAGTAATGCCTCCAAATTTTAAGTGCAGAAGATAATAATTTGCTAACTCCGGATCATGAGTAGGATAATTCCTCTCATATTCTTTGAGTTGTCGCGAGGCATAAAGCTATAACTTTTCCATGTTGCATAAGAACACATCCCAACCCTTTGCTCAAGCATCACCTTTGTAGATGACAAATCCCTCCGAGCCGGATGGTATTGTCGTAGCAGTCTTTGAAATAAATAAGTCTCTTGAGTTCTTGAAAACTCTTCTCACATTCTTCACTCCAACCGAACTTTGTATCTTTTCGAGTCGGTGAGTCGATGGAGTAGCGATTCGAGAAAATCCTTCCACGAATCTCCGATAATAAACCACTAAACCGAGAAAGCTACGTACTTGGCCATCGATTTAGGTTGTTCCCGACTTTGAATAGCTTCAATCTTTGCTAGGTCAACAGATATTCCATGACTTGATACCACGTGTCCAAGGAATGCTACTTCTTGAGCCGTAACTCGCATTTCTTCAACTTGGCATAAAGCTTATATTCACGAAGCTTTTGGAGTGTCACCTCAAGTGTTGCTCATGATCTTCACGGCTTTTGGAATAAATAAGGATGTCATCAATAAAGACGACCACAAAGTGATCTAAATATTCCTTGAATACTCGGTTCATCATATCCATGAAGGCAAAGGGAGCATTAGTCAATCCAAAGGACATGACTAGGAATTCATAATGCCGTCATCGAGTTCTAAAAGTCGTCTTTGGAATGTCGGTGGTTCTAATCTTCAATTGGTGATATCCGGACGAAGATCAATCTTTGAAAAGAATTTGGCTCCTGCATTGGTCAAACAGTCATCAATACGTGGCAATGGATACCTATTTTTGATGGTGACATGATTCAACTCCGATAATCAATACAAAGTCGCATACTCCCATCTTTCTTCTTCACGAATAGAACAGAGCACCCCAAGGAGAAGTACTAGGACGAATAAAGCCAATATCTAACAATTCCTGCGGTTGGGTCTTTAACTCCTAAAGTTCAATAGAGCTATTCGATATGGGCTTTGGAAATAGGTTTTGTACCGGTGTTCAAGGTCGATACAAAATTCAATTTCACGCCTGGGGTAGGCGGGAAGTTCTTCGGAGAATACGTCAGAAATTTATTAACAATAGAAATATCGCTCAAAACCGGCGTATTTTTGTTTAAATCATGATATGAGCTAAGAAAGCTTGACATCCATTTTTCAATAAACGAATAGCTTTATGGCTTGAGATGACCGTGATTAATTTTAATGGTTTGGTCGTTTGAATTTGCATAATAGGTTGATTAGGAATATGAAAACTATGAACCTTACGAAAACAATCAATTTTTGCATGATAAGTAGTTAACCAATCAATCCAGAATCACGTCAAATGCAAGTATTTTTAATGAAATAAGATCGATGGGTAATGTGAGGGTACCGATTTGAACCAAACAAGACTTATAAACATTGGATGTAATGAAGGTTTCTCCCAACGGAGTTTCCACAGATAAGTCAAAGTCTAATTTCCCGAGTCAAATTTAATCGATGAGCGCAAGTAGGAGAAATAAAAGAATGGGTAGAAACCAGGTATCAAATAAAGTGTAGACTTCATTAGAGTTTATGATAAGCTTACCCGTGATGACCTCATTCGGGTTCCTTGCTTTCTCTGGGAGGTCACAACAAACGCCTCCTTCAGACTAACGGTTTGACTTTTCGGGACGGCCTTTGGTGCCTCTATCCTAGTTGAATTTGTCTTGATGGCGACAAAATCGAGCTAAGTGACCTTCTCTTCCACAATTATAACATGTTTTGGACGACGACATAGGCGATTCGGATGATGTGTCCCTCTTCTCCGCATTTGAAGCATATGATAGGTGGTCTTTCTCCTTCCTTAACAGTGGTCTTTGGTCCGACGTCTTTCCATCATTGTTGAATCTCCGTTTCTTGAAATGTCCATTCTTATTATTTTGTACGATTACCACGAAGTGGTTACCATATCGGCCCTGTTGATTCCCTCCACGCTTGTTGTCACCGCCGATGACTACTCGCTAGTATTATAACTTTGCTTACCGCTTTCTCTTTTAGTTGCGTTGACTCATTATCGCGCTCCACTAAGCGAGCCCTATTTACAACATCTCGAATACAAACACGGTTTATGAGAAATAAGATGTTGACGATCTCCAACTTCAAACCTCTTAAAAACATTCGCGCCATTCTCTCTTCATTATCCACCAGTGGGACGAAACCGTGATAACTCCGCAAATTTTGCCTCGTATTGCGACACGGTCATATTGTTTTGTTCCAACTTGATAAACTCTACCTCCTTCATGTGGCGAATACTTTCGGAAAGTATTTGTCGTTGAACGACTCTGGAACTTCTCCCAAGATATCTTGAAGACAAAGAAGTTGAGTACGCTTTTCCGATTCCCACCCAATGTCGCTCTCTCGCATGCAACATAAAGGCGTGAAGGGAACCTTTGCTCCTCGGAGCATCCCAAGACATCAAATATCTTGGTAATCTGCTTTATCCATGCTTCCGCTTGTAAGTGGTTTTGGCTCTCCCTTAAACTCCGGTGGTCCCAGCTCCTTGAATTGTTTAGCGGTGACACCGAGAGTTTTCCGTGTTTCCACCTACGTTTTGGGCAGAGTCGCTCTACTTTCTTTGTTGCATAAATCGCATAAAGCCCTCCGAACATTTGATCATTCATCATTTGGTCGGTGTTGTTGTTCTTGCATGAGGATTGTCGCCTTCACGATGCACATTATCCCGATTATTGATATGTGGTGAATCAACGATCGCTGTGCTCCATTGCTATTCTCAACATTTCTCGGATGTCATTTTCAGACATCGCCACAAAACAAAAGATTAATTGACATGTAACAATTATCTTTATATTCGACAAACCAATAAAATAAGACATAAACTTAGGTAGGTCATACTAGCGAAGGTATTCCCTGCTCTCCCTCCTAGTACTTTTCTCACATCTTAGCCAGGATCATATCCCTTAGCTTTGATGATTGTTGAGACGCCCCAAAATTAGGTATACATCACCCATCTTGGGTCGCCACTTACATGGTATGTAATTTAAATACAACTTATTAACATAAGCTGTCTTGTACATAATACGACATAAAGCGTGAGTTTAAATACAAATATCGCTCTACAAGATATTATACAAACTCAAACAAAAAGTCCTCATTACAATTATTATCACACTATTTCACGAATAGTGAGGACTACTAATGCTATCTTGAGGACCATCACTGCGTTTCCCCGACTCGTCCCAAATTTATATTCTCATTTCTCAAGAGAATAGTGAAAGAAAGGGTGAGCTCAACTAGCCCAAGAAGAAATATTATGACTAAGATAATGCAGAATAAATTATCAATAGTCTTCAACAATGTTAAACCGATAAAATACAATATACAACCGGTTTAAGCTGCAATGAATATGCAATCCATTAAAAGAGTCAAGTAGAAAATAAAATCTACTATCTTTTATGATTTAAAAGGTTTTTCATCATCGTTATAATTGAGACTAAACTTTAATAAATAATCCACATCATCGAATCACCCTCGCACTACGGCCAAGGATATTCTTTAGTATCACGACCACAATTATTCACGCACTACGGCCGAGAATAGTTGTGTATTCATTAATGGTCATGATCATGCCAACAAGCGTCCATCAATGCACTACTACTAATCGAGGATTTTTACCACATCATTTGTAACATTACGGTCATGATTACACCGAATGATCCTCGTCATAATCATACCAAGTCCATCCATGCTCTCTACGGTGCCACGAGATGACTTTAAAAAAATATAAACATGAGGATGATGACAATGATATAAGAATTCAATAAAACAAGTTCAAGAATTATTTTATCCAGAATTATTAACGCCCAAATTGTCAACATGATCATCGCTTGCAGAGAGTAAAATTCAAGAATGATCGGAAGAATATTTCCATGAAAATCTTTGGATGAAACGCAAATATCAAGGATATTCTACTAATTTCATGGAGTATAGAAGTCAAAGTTTTAACTATTTGGGTATAATAAAGAATGGAATAACAAAAGAAATCACCGTGCATGCGGTTGCTTGCGCATAAACGAGTTATTCCAATGTAATAATAATAACGGAACCAGTCGGTGAAATTCACACCAAGCGGGATGTTCCAATGAGAATAATAAAGATGGAACCAGATCCGGTGTAAAACACATGATGATAGGATATTCCAACAGAATGATAAAGAGCGGAACCAGTCCAGGTGTAAAACACATGCACAGGATGTTCCAACAGAATAATAATAATAAAGAGGCGGAACGTGTCCGGGTGTAAAACACATGACAGGATGTTCAATGGGATAATAGAAGAATGTCACCAAGTATAGGGTAAACCATGCATTATAAAAGTTATTCCAATGAATAATAAGCAATGGAATAACATAAGGATTTCACCAAGTATAGGGTATCTGGCGTATACTGAGTTATGTATAGGGTATGCCACTTTTTTAAAAGTTATTCCAACAGAATAATAGTGAATGGAATAATGAAGTTCTCTTCAAGAAGAAAGAATAACACCCCTTACCGTAAAAAAAACCGAATATAGAAGTAGTGAAGTAGCAGAATACTCTTCTTCTTTCTATAACTTTCTCTCTATAGCTTCTCTCTATAATTTCTCTCTCAGAGTTTCAATGAATTCGTAAGAAAATAATGAAGGAATGAGCTTATTTATAGGAAAATGGAATGCATAGTAACTAATCCATGAACGGTCAGATTGATTTACTTTAATGACTATCCATATTTAAAGCAAAATCTTTTAAATAAAATATAATATATTCTATTTATATAAAAACATTTTACTATGCAAACACTATGCAAAACACTATGCAAAAATACTACGCAACACTATGCATAATAAAATATAATATATTTTATTTATAAAATAACTTTAATAAAGTATTACATTTTTATATAAAAGATGTTTCATTTTATTACGTTAATAATACTGAATAAAACAAAAAGTCATTATCGCTATAATAATTACGCACAATAATGGAATCAAACTGAGTGACTTCTCACATAAGCATCAATAATCAATACCGGTGCTACTTATGCAACCACATGTATATCGTACTTTTTACTACCAAGAGTAGTTCAACAAAGATCAACGGTAAAACTTCCATAGTTATTTCAATAACATATTTTTGTCGTTTTTCAACCCGACAATAAATTACATTGTGGGGTCCACCAATGATTGAGCCGTTGTACGAATATTCCCTGCTAAACCGAATATTCCCCGACCAATCGAATATAATATAACCACTTGCATACTTTGCAAAATTTATAAATATTACCCACAACTATAACATTATATCAAATTATTCCATAATATTCAAAAATAATATTTATAGAAAATTCATCTTTATTTATAAAAGCTGGGGTCCTACAGATAGGATGTTCCAACAGAATAATAAAGACGGAACCAGGTCCGGCCAGAACGCATGTACATATGATATTCCAACTGAATAATAATAAAGAATGGAACCAGTCCGTCCGTAAAACGTCACAGCATGGGATGTTCCAAAAGAATAATAAATAATGGAATAATGGAAGAATTTCACCAAGTATAGGGTAGGCTTGGCGTGATACAAAGTTATTCCAATGAGAATAATAAAGAATGGAATACCAGAAGTTCTCTTCATAAATAAGAAAGAAAAAGCACCCCTTACGAGTACAACAAATAATATTCCCTACCTTAGAAAGAAGAGTACTGGATATAGAAGTAGTGAAGTAGCAGAACACTTTTCTTTTTTCTCTCTATAGTTTCTCTCTCTAGAGTTTCAGTGAATTCGTAAGAAATAATGAATGAATGAGCTTCCATTTATAGAAAAATGGACTGCATAGTAACTAACTCATGAACGGTCCAGATTGATTTACTTTAATCTGACGGTCCATATTTAAAGCAAAATCTTTTAAATAAAATATAATATATTCTATTTATAATCTAATAAAATGAATAACTTTATAAAAGATTTTACTATGCAAACACTATGCAGGCACTATGCATAATAAAATATAATATATTCTATTTATAGAATAACTTTATAAAAGTATTATGTTTTATTACATTAATACTACCAATAAAACAAAACTGAGTGACTTATCACGTAAGCATCAATAATCAATACCGTGTGCTACTATGTAACCACGCGTATTGCTGTACTTTTACTACCGAGTAGTTCAACAGTATTAACGATAAAACTTCCGCCGTTATTTTCATAAAATATTTTTGTCGTTTTCTCAATCAGACAATAATTCCGTTGTGGGGTCCACCAATGATTGTGTCGTTGCACGAATATTCCCTGATAAAACAAATATTCCCCGACCAATCGAATATAATATGACAACTTGTATACTTTACAAAATTTATAAATACTACCCACAACTATAACATTATATCAAATCCACACCATAATATTCAAAAAAATTATTTCGAAAAAATTAAATCTTTATTCATAAAATCTGGGGTCTCACAATCTCCCCTTCTTATGAAATTTTGCCCTCGAAATTTACGTACGTACCTAGTATGCCGAAGAGGTGAGGATACCTTGACTTCATTTCAAATTTTAACTCTTGAGGTATAACCTTTGTGCGTCGAATATGATCCTTCTTATCCAAGATGTTAACACGTATCTCCTCATACGTTAAATCTTCTGCTATCTCGTCCGGTTCTAAATTGATAATGTGGTTCGAGTCGTCCACATATTTACGTAACATCGATACGTTAAAAACGTTATGAACACGTGACATACTTGGCGGTAAAACGAGTCTATAGGCCACAGTTCCTACTTGATCGAGGATTTCAAATGGGCCAATTAAATCGAGGGTTGAGATTTACTCTATTCGTCGATTCTTGCTTCTAGAATAACGCCCTCTTGAACCTTCTTCATTCTTCACATTAATCAGCTCCGGGTGTGTAGCTTGAGCGGCTTTAACTTTATCGATTAAATTTGATTCTAATCGTATATTCGTTATCTTCACGTGGGTTCATATATTCACACTTGTAACCGCATACGATTTTCTACTCAACGCGTCAGCTACCACGTTCGTACTTCCACGATGATATTGAATAGTACGATCGTAATCTTCAACAGATCGAGTCAACGTCTTTGGCGCATGTTACGTTCGTTTTAAGTAAAGAAATATTTGAGGGTTTTAGAAATGGGTTTTGTATTGGGGTCATTACAAAATTCGATTTCACGCTCTGGGGTAGGCCAAGAAGTCTTCAGGAATACGTCAAGAAATTTATTAACAATAGAAATATCATTCAAAACTGTGACCCTCATCCAAGACTTAGTTAGTACGTCACATTGATACCTATCAACTTGCCATCGTCATTCATGACGTCGCCTACAGAAAGTCTGGCTTCGGTGCATTTCACTCAAGGAAGTCAACAACGAAAGGACCGGGGCTCTTTACTTATGGCTTGATATGACAATGATTGACTTTAGTGGTTTGGTTACTTGAATTCGTATAACAGGTTGGTTAGGAATATGAAAGCTAACCACCTGACGAAAATAATCAATTTTAGCATGATGAGTAGTTAACCAGTCGATTCCTAAAATCACATCAAAGGCAAGTATTTTCAAAGAGATAGGATCGACAGGTAACGTGAAAGTGTCAATTTGAATCAACAAGATTTATAAATAGTGGAGGTAACGAAGGTTTCTCCCAACTGAGTTTCAACAGATAAATCAAAATCTAACTTCTCCAGAGTTAAATTCAAACATTGAACACAACTAGGTAAAATAAAAGAGTGGATAGAACTGGTATCTAATAAGGTATAAACTTCGCAAGAGTTTATCATTAACTTACCCGTAATAACTTCGTTCGGGTTCCTCGACAAACGCCTCACTTAAACTCTTTGGATTTAACTTTGCATATAGGTACATTCCACCCTTAAGTGTTTCGTCCCATTCTCGATCCATGATTTGAATCATTATTCTCCGATCCATATCGAATTGGGGTCGACTGCCATGTCATAGGGTAATTCTCGAATTCGATGTTGTATTCTCCCAATTGTTGTCCAAAAAGAAAAATCCATTTCATTTATTTTGGCTTTATTAGATCAGACGTCTTTTTCTACAATATCTACACGTCGTGCGACTTTTACCCATGTGTCATCTATTCTCCTTCGTTCATTTGTTTCGCTTTCATCGTAACTTTGATCATAGCATTCTCGATTCCAACTCTAATATCTTATACTCGCCAAAGAGTGCTTCATTCAAGCATCGCGCACATCGGGTAACACAATTTTGAATTGTTGCATCTCTTTGCTCCACGCATCACCGTCGTTCTTCAAATTTCGCTTCTTCTAACTCATGAATACGATTTTGTAATGCTAAATTTTGATCATAAAATTCTTCTAATAAATTCTCCTCAGGTTCCTCTTCTTCCTCACTCTCAGCTGCTACCTCTGCAACTAGCTCGGGTGCAACTATTAGTTCTTCACGCACCACGTAGATATCTCTAATTTCTTCTTCGTTTGACATCACATTAACCTGGTTAGTGATTAAAGGTGTCTCAACGGTCTCATGTGCTTCATTGCTTATCTCAACTTTTTCGGATGCCATTTGCAAACACTGTCACAAAACAAAGGTTAATTGACATGTAACATATTACCCCTATATTCTGACCGACCAATTAAATACCAAATAAACTTAGGTAGGTCATACTAGCAAAGGAATTCCCCATCTCTCCCCTCCTAGTTCTTGTCTCACATCTCAGCTAGGGATCATATCCCTAAACTTTGATACCAACTGTGACGCCCCCAAAATTAGGTATACATCACCCATCTTGAGTCGCCAGATACATGGTACAGAATTCAAATACAACTTAATAATACAACTGTCGTGTACAATACAACAAAACATAAACTGTGAGTTTGAATACAAATATTGTCTACTAGAGAGTATAAAAACTCAAAAGAAGTCCTCGTTACAATTATTATAACACTATTTCACAGAATAGTGAGGACTACTAATGCACCATCTAGGACCATCACTGTTCCCGACTAGTCCCACCACGTTCTCATTTCTGAAGAGAACGGTGAAAGAAAGGGTGAGCTCAACTAGCCAAAGAAGAAATATTATGACTAAGATAATGCATAATAATTTATCGTTAGCCTTCAACAGTGTTAAATTGATAAAATATAATAACTATCAAGTTTAACTGCAGAGGAACAAGCACTCCATTAGAAGAGTCAAGTAGTGAATAAAATCTACTATCTTCTATGATTTAAAAGGTTTTTCATCACTTTTATCATTTGGGACTCAAATTTTAATAAATAATCCACATCATCGAATCACCCCGCACTACGGCCAAGGATATATTCTTTAGTATCACGACCACTTAATTATCCATGCACTACGGCTAAAGATAATCATGTTTTCATCAACCGGTCCCGATCACGCCATAAAACAATTCATCTTCAGATTTTACTACCAAAGAGAATCCATTGCCATAATCATACCAAAACTCGCCCATCAATGCACTCACGGGCCAACGATGACTTTTTTCCACATCATTTGTAATATTACGGTTATGATTATATAGAATAATTCTCGGTCATAATCATACCAAGTCCATCTATGCACTATGTGCCACAGATGACTTTCAACATAATATATAAACATGAGGATGATGACAATGATATAAGAATTCAATAAAACAAGTTCAAGAATTAATTTATCCAGAACTAATAATGTCCAAATTGTCAACATGATATCGCTTTGTAGAGTAAAATTCAAGAATGCTCGTAAGAATATTTTCATGAAAAGATATCTTTGGATGAAGCTTAAATATCAAGGATATTCCACTAATTCCATGGAGTATGTAAGTCAAAACTTTAACCAACCGAGTATAATAACGAATGGAATAACAAAAGAAATCACCATGCATGCAGACTTACATGTAGCAAAGTTATTCCAACGAGAATAATAAGTAATGGAACTCAGTCAAAGCGAAAAAATGCACTTGCAAATGGGATGTTCCAATGTAATAATAAAGAGCGGAACCAGTCGGCGTAAACGCATATGAACATGATATTCCAATGTAATAATAATAAAGATTTTAATTCAGTCCCACAGTAAGCGTTATGTACGAGGATATTCCAATGAATAATAATAAAGAATGAAACTGTGTTAGCGTAGAAACGCATGCATGAGGATGTTCCAATGTAATAATAAATAATGGAATAATGAAGAATTTCACTAAGTATGGTAGCTGGCAGATATCTGAGTTATTCCAATGAATAATAAAAATGGAATAATGTAAGTTCTCTTCATAAATAAGAAAGAAAGTGTACCACTTACAAGTACAACAAATAATATTCCCTACCTTAGAAAGAAGAGTAATTGGATATAGAAGTAGTGAAGTAGCAGAACACTTTTTTTCTTTTCTCTCTATAGTTTCTCTCTCAGCTTTCAAATTGAATTCGTAAGAAATAATGAATGAATGAGCTTCTATTTATAGTAAAAATGAATTGCATAGTAATTAACTCATGAAGCGGTCCAAATTGATTTACTTTAATCTGACCATCCATATTTAAAGAAAAATCTTTTAAATAAAATATAATATATTCTATTTATAATCTAATAAAATGAATAACTTTATAAAAGATTTTACTATGCAAATACTATGCGTGAGTAATTATGCAAACACTATGCATAATAAAATATAATATATTCTATTTATAGAATAACTTTATAAAAGTATTACATTTTATTACATTAATAATACCAATAAAACAAAACCGGAGTGACTTATCACGAAGATCAATAATCAATACCGTAGTGTGCTACTTATGTAACCACGCCAGACATATTCATTTACTTTACTACCGAAAGTAGTTCAACGGTGATAATCAGTAAAACTTTCGTGCCGTTATTTTCATAAAATATTTTTATCATTTTCTCAATCGAATAATAATTCCGTTGTAGGGGTCCATCAATGATTGTCTTGCCGTTGCATCTAATATTCCCCGATAAAACAAATATTCCCCACCAATCGAATATAATATGACAACTTGCATACTTTGCAAAATTTATAAATACTACCCACAACTATAACATTATATCAAATCCACACCATAATATTCAAAAAAATTATTTCGAAAAAATTAAATCTTTATTCATAAAATTTGGGGTCACACGAGAGGCCAATATTTGCCCTTCCTCCTCGACTCCCATGAGTGAGTGTGGGGTTGGGGGGCAACGCGATGCGTGACGCTCATGCAGACATGCCCTCGGCCTAATGGCTTCAGGCGAACTTGCGTTCAAAGACTTGATGGTTCACGGGATTCTGCAATTCACACCAAGTATTGAATTTCGCTACGTTCTTCATCAATGCGAGAGCCGAGATATCTGTTGCCAAGAGTCGTTTGTGTTTTAGAAAGACGCCTCTGCCACCCCCAAACGGGGGGACGCGTGCAGTTCAATTTAATTTCCTTTGCGCATTTCGCGTCGGGGGGTTGTTGTCGTTCACAACCTTTAGGAAAATAAATTCCTATATCACCCCTAATTTCTCTCATTTTCTCAAGAAATTTTATTTCATGTATTAATAATTTTCAGCTTCCCATAAAGCAGTAGTAATGAAATTTTATAAAAATTTTAATTATGAAATGATAGTATTATATGATTTTTTTAATTAATGTGGATGAAATTAAAACGACTATTATTATGAAATGAATGTAGTATTCAAATTCGAAAAACTAAATTAGGAATGACAACGAGTCGTATTTGGGTTTGCACTACCAGTATACATATTTAATTCTATTGAATCATGGTTCAAATAATACCCATCGAATTTTTTATAACGAACGAGTACGCACGAGAAATTCGTTCATTTATTTACGTAGTGTTTATTTATCAACATAACATAATTATATAAACAATTTATTAATAAACATATATAAGTATAGAAGATATGTAGATATATAAATATACACAACGGATCCAGTCCGAACGTCTAGATTGGAGTAAAAGACGGATCAATTTTTTTTTTTATTTTTGCTTTATTTTTTTTTAAAACAATTAAAAAAAATAATTAATATTTTATGGAAGTGAAATTTTTCCATAATACAATGTTTTGAGGGTGATTTGAATACCTATACCAAAAAATGGTGGTACAGTCTGCACATACTGTACCACCATATTTTGTTATACGTACCCAAATCACCCCCAAAACACTTTATTATGAAAAAATTTCAATTCCATAAAATATTAAATATTTTTTTTTAGTTATTTTAAAAAAAAAGAAGCAAAAAAATAAAAACAAAAAAAAATCCGGACGAGATAAAATCCGAGCGTCCGGAGTTGACCGTTAAGTATATATATTTAACCATTCAAATAATTTTCAATTTATATATATATAGGGTGGGTTCGGTGCCGTATTACATTAGCCGTGCCACTCTCTAAATTATTCGAATTCAAGTAATACTTATTTTCTTCGGATACCGATAATAACCCGGATTCCGGCATAAATTGACGTCCATAAAATAGATTAGATAAAATAAATTAATATTTTTACATAAAAAATTAATATTTTTATATGATTAAATTTTAACTTTATGTAAAAAAGACTCGTATAAAAATATTATTTTAACACGTAAAAATATTAATTTTTTTTATATAAATAAAAAGAATTTGTAATTTAAACAAACATTGAACCAGTCCATCTTATTGACAAAATTGTTGTTGCATGTCCTTGTCCAGTAACATGTCACCCTTGATTTATTTATTTTTATATAAAAAGCATGGGTCAATCAAACACCACATGATTTATTAGGTTCAGAAAGTAGAAACCAAACAGGCCATTGAAGTACATGGTCTACCCCTTGGAGCTGCTGCTTTCCATATTTTCCAACACAAGGCATTTTTGACTCTAGAGAAGAGAGGAGAGAGAAAAAGAGGGGAGAGATGATAAATGTTATGAAGAAATGGATGGAAGGAGAAATCAACAACTTCATAAAGGTATGGATTTCAGTCTACATTTCTCTGTCCTACTGCTATTTTGCTGGAAAAATTGTCCCAAAAGGCAAACTAAGACTCCTCACTTTACTCCCTGTAATTTCTCTCTTCTTGGCCCTCCCTCTAAATCTACATACTATGCATCTTGGTGGCATGACTGCTTTCTTTATTGCTTGGCTTTCCAACTTTAAACTCCTCATGTTTGCTTTTGGCATAGGCCCCCTTTCACACCCTTCTTTATCTCTCCTCCATTTTCTAGCCATTGGTTCCCTCCCCATCAAGATCCAACAAAACCCATCACAAAAAACCCATTTTAAAGAAAACCCATCATCAAATGGTCATGTCAAGGAAAACCTACCATCAAATGGTCATTTTCAAGAAAACCCATCATCAAATGGTCATTTTAAGGAAACCCCTTCTCCAAAAAATTCCAAACAAGGCCTTAAATCACCTCTAAATTATGCTACCAAAGCTCTTTTGGTAGCTTTATTTGTGCGAGTTTATGACTATAGTGAATACATCCATCCAAGCATAATTTCGTTCATATTTATTTTACATATATACTTCTTCTTGGAGGTCGCAATGACTGCTATTGCGGCCATGGCTCGAGCCCTTCTAGGCATAGGGCTCGAATCACCCTTTAATGAACCCTACTTGTCAACCTCACTCCAAGACTTTTGGGGCAAAAGGTGGAACATTATGGTAAGTCGGATCCTTCGCCCGACCGTATACGATCCGGCCCTCGGTCTGTCGGCTCGATTATTAGGCCGACAGTGGGCCCCACTTCCAGCTGTGTTGGCCACTTTTATGGTGTCCGCCATAATGCACGAGCTCATATTCTACTACTTGGGACGGGTTAGGCCCACGTGGATGGTCACGTGGTTCTTTTTGCTTCACGGGGTATGTTTGGTTGCGGAGATTGCTATCAAGAAAGCGGTTAACGGCAGGTGGCGGTTGCCTAGGGTAATATCGGGGCCGTTGGCGGTAGTGTTTGTGCTTACCACCGGCTTGCGGCTGTTTCTGCCGGAATTAATGAAGTATAAAGCGGATGTTAGAGCGCTTGAAGAGTACGCGGCGGTTGGTGCATTTATGAAAGATATTGGGCATATTTTAAAGACTCGATATTTGAATGTAGCAAAAGCATAGGTTATGTTTGTTTATAAAAAAAATTGCTCGGAACTTGATTATTTATTTTAATTTAATATTATTTTAGATTATTTAATTTTTTGACGAGAAATTATTAATTTCATAAAATATTTTGATAATTTAAAATGAGAAATCATTAATTTTAAATATATTTTTTACAAACAAACATGATCTGAAAATTTTGATCATATTTATTAAAGATATTTTAGTTATCTATAAATGGATGAAGGGAAATAAAGCTGCACACTTGCATAGTTCTTCCGCCTCAATGGTTTTTCGAGTTTAAATGTAAGAGAAATTATATGTAATATGTTAGGGGACAATGATGAAGCACACCTAGGAAGATTTAGGTTCGATCCTCGACAGTTATTAAGGAAGGATGTCTTATCTTTTAATTTCAATCAAAAACTAATAAAAAAAATACAATAATGAAGTTCTTATTAAAATTAATAAAATCTAGGCTAGGTAAGCATTTCAAATGTTATGGTATCTGTCTTTTAAAGCTTATCAAATACAAAATTACCATTTGTCCCGAGGGAGGTATAAAAATGTATGTACACAATTGTTTATTACATAATTACATATGGACGGTTTTTGAAATTTATAACGACGGTTTCACTCGTTATCATAGCTTATTTCAGGGTACGTGACGACAGTAAACCGTCATCATAGCCCAAAAAATCGTCATCATAACTCCTATCGCAGAATACATATTTACATATATACATTTAGTCTATATATATATATACAGTAAAACTCATATTTAGGAATACTCTATATAAGAATAACCTCTATAATATTATAAAAAAAATTGGTCCCAATTTGGTCCAGTTATAAATAGGAATAATCTCTAAATTGTACTAATCGTTATATACTTTTTAAGTTCCGTATTAAAAAACTATACATCTATATAGTAATAATTTCATATATATATATATATATATATATGAGAGAAACAATATTAATTTTAAAAGACTACATTTCTTATAAAAACTATATTTTCATATAAAAGACTACACATTTCTTATAAAGGACTACATTTCCTATAAAAGACCATATTTTTCTATAAAAGACTACTTTGCATAAATATTTTTTGAATAATAATTATTAGTTTTTATTGATATTTTTGTTAAAGTGGATATTTTTGGGTGTTCGAAAAATATTTTGTACCAATACCTTTATTTAATAATAGCCTCTCAATTAGAATACAAATAGTTTGGTCTCAAGTCTATTCCTAAATAGAGATTTTACTGTATATAAGAAATGATCTATAACATGTATTTGTTATGGATGATAATGGGCAAATAGTATCCCCACCTTTCTTTATAATGGTGAACGACTTGGATTAAAATTTTGGGCGCGTCATCCGCTAGTCCTTCTAGCGGACTATCTACTTGCACAATTCGACATCATTTGGACAATTATAACACCCATATTGGAGATCGAAAACCTTGTTCTCAATTGAAGGCAGATTGGAACCCTTGTTCTCAATTGAAGGAAGATCGACAACAATAGTACAAATTTGATATCGTTCGTCCAAAATTTGTGTTCTACATCAACTTAATCAACCTTTAATCGACAAGTTTTTTGAATTTATCTTACCCACTAGATTTGTTTTCTCATATATGGGTTCAGGGCAAGCAAACTTGTTGGAATTTGTCCTTGATCTTGAGAAATCAATGGACACGGTTGTTGATGGATTTCCTTGTGTACGACTACTTAACCTTCTTGGGGAGATTGGTTGTTCAAGTAGGAATTGAAATTGAATCTTTTATTTGCTACAAAATTTTTCCACTGAACAGTTGATTCCTGATCAATAATAATTTCAATTGTCTTCACAGATCTTGTTCTTGAGAAAGAAGTTGCTCCAATCGTAAGACGGGACAATGCTAACAATTTGATTCAGCTATCTACAACATTAGTGTCATTAGAAGAATATGAAAGCTTATGTTTAAGGTTTTTGTATATATTACTCCCTCCGTCTCAAGATAAATCTTGGTGGACTTTTCACGCATATTAAAAAAAAGAATGAAATGACAAAATTGCCCATAATAATATGTCATTAATTATTTTCAATGTAACTGAAAGAATGATTTTCTAGCTATTCAATTCAAAATATTCTCTCCATACTTATTAAATATGAAGAGAGAATTAGAATAAAAAAAGTATAAGATATTTAATGTTACGGGCATAATAAGAAAAAATGTGTAAAATTTTGTTATTAAAGGAAAATGGACATTTAACATGGGACTACCCAAAATAGTAATAAGAATTTTTATCATGATACGGAGGGAGTAATATTTTATTTGTTTTGCATTTCATCTATATATTTTACTTGCCTAGCCTTGAGCTCGCATGCATCAACTTCTGTAATCACCTTATTCCCTTTATATTTGTTAAGAGTTTGTTTTGTTTCTTATGCATATTTATGCATGAATTTCCTTTTGGTGATACCACTCGATCAAGAGTATTGCATTCATCTTATCCTTTGTGCATATGGTATAAGCTCAGCGCATATCTAGTGAAATTATGATCTTTCTATGCTTCTTTGGCAATTGCATCACCACGTTCTGAAACTTACATTACTTGTATCAAGTTATAGCCCTTTATGCAGCTATATAGTAGAAATATTATTCTATCTTTTTTGTTTTGATAGTGAAAATTATTAACTCTTTTTTCTGTTTCAATTAGTTGAAATATCTATTTCCCCTTTGTTTTTGTTTATAAAAATAAAAAATATTTAGGCACTTCCGCTTCTACTTTTATTAATTTTATTGTATTTGTTCAATTTTCAAATGTAATGATGATTACTCTCTAATGTTTTTTGTTGACATTATTAACAAGAACCGAGAACTGCTACAAAGCTTCCTCAAGCTAAGTACCAGTCATGGTCTTGGTTGCATGGATTTGCAGTATGTAGAGCAATGTAAAGGAAACTGTAGTTCTAACAACACTAACTTGTTAGCCTTCAGAAGATGACTTCGCCGGAGTTTTTGCACTCAATTGTGGAGCGGAGCTACCCACTTTTGGCATCATATCTGGCCGTATTGTGGTTTTTCAACATAAATATCTTGAGCCATTAGAAGCCTTTTCACGTGCGATTGTTCAAAGCGCAAAAACTCTATCCCTCCTCAGAAATAGAACACATACAGAAGTGGGGATTGGCTTAATTGGCGCCCATAAACATAAAGGTCCATACTTTTATTTATATATATATATATATATATATATATATAGTCCATTTCTTAGGCTCACCCTTATTGAGCTCATCCTGCATTTTTTTTTTTTTATAAAAAAAAACACAACTAATAAAAAATGTATAATTATTATACATTTTTTATTAGTTGTTTAAAAAAAAAAAAAAAAAAGCCAGGGTGAGGGTGAGCTCGGGGTGAGCTCAATAAGATTGAGCTTAAGATCCTTTTCGTATATATATATATATACGGTCAGATCAAGAAGATCTCTCTTAAATAGCATTCCGCTTAATAGCATTCTTTTATCAAGCGACATAGTTTTGGAGGAACATGATGACATTTTTGTAAATACAATGCCACCGAGTATTTACAAAAAATGTCACGCGTCCCTCCAAAACTACGTCGCTTTGATAAAAGAATGTTATTTAAATAATACTATTTAAGGATAACGCTCTTATACTTACCGTGTGTGTGTGTATATATATATATATATATATATATATATATATATATATATATATATATATACCGGTGAACCGTCGTTATAGCCTCAACAAAACATAGTCATATATGGAGCCTAAATAAAAATAAAAACAAAACCTTGGAGCTTTTCATCTTCATTTTTCTCACTTCTAAAACTTCAACTTGGAACTGTCAAATTATCACCATGATAGAGAAAACCCAAGATTAATAGTCATTATAATCTCATAGATTATAATTTCGAGATTATAATCCTTACAAATAAACATAGTTATTGATTCTTATTTTTGCCCCCTTTGGACAAAGATTCTACCGTCGCTGCCGAATGTGGGATACTCTAAAATATTTATTTATAAAAAGCAATATATTATTTTCCGAGTATTGTTACGCATATCAATTCTTTTTTTATAAAATATAACTTATAAAATAAATAATGTGTCATGATTCAGTGCACATAAAGGGGTTTACTTATTATAACTAATCACTACCTATACATAATATTGTATTTACTTTTAGTATCAATTCTCTAATCACCAAAGCACTATTGATATTTTTAACGTCTCCAAATTGAAGTACCAATTTCTCTTGGCACATAATTTAAGGAACAGAAATTTGAAAAAGACCTGAATCTAGTACCAAACCGCAAAAATTTCTGGACTCCTGGTGATATGACAAAAATTTAGATGATAAACTACAAACATGAAGGTGGTGTTTGATTGCATCTTAATGTATCTTAACAATTCACTTTTTAATGCATCTTAACATTTCACATTTTTGTATTAAGAGGTCCTCTAAAGTCTAAATAGTTTAAGCTCATATTTGTAACTTAACTATTCGGATGACCTCTTAATACAAAGACGTGTGTTGTTAAGATGCATTAAAAAATGGGATGTTAAGATATATTAAGATCAATCAAACACCACCTTAGATGATGAACTACGACATGACATGACGTATAATGCGAAGAAATTCTATGCTCTTAGCTAGGCAATGAAATGAATACGAGTCTCATTCAAATAAAAGAAATGAATTTGATTCTTGCATACTTTTACTAAAAATTAATTTGAAATATTTTCAAATGTATAATTGATAGAAATTTGTTTAATATTACAAATCAATAAATCTTCTTCTAATTAGTATTACTTTTTAGATAATTTAAAATATTAATAAAAAAGTAATTTAAAATATTAATCATTATGTTGACTAAACTATCAATTTTGAGTTTAAAAATATCTCATTTCAAAAAGTCAATAATGAATTAATGATCATAGAAATTGGACCGGAGGGAGTATATGTTTAGTGTACTAGGTTTTGCGGGAAGTTTTGTACCCTATCATAGCTATCTAACTTACAACAATGAACCTTATTTCCTTTAGAAACAAATACTAGAGTTTATTTGAAAGCACACTTTCTCCAATTAAGATGCTTCGAAATTAATCCACCAAAATGGTATAAAGAACTGCACTTATCCGCTAACATCCGTTTCCGAAAAAGCCTTGAATTATCACTAAAAGAAGCGGCTTGCCAAGTATTAGTTTTCTCAGTATCACTAAAATTAACGTTCTACAGCTTTTTAGCACGAAGTAAAGCTGAGTTGATTATCTATCTGAAATATACAAATAACAGATCAAGCAAAAATGTCATACTGATATTTCCGGCAATCAGGGTAGTACCTTCATCGTCCCAGCAAGGCAACCCGGTCCTTCTGTACTGCCTGTGACAAGTTGATATCAAAGAGCTCACACCGAATTGGCATCTCCATTTCATAGAAAGGATTCTTTAAAACATAATCCGTGTAGAGCTCATATATATGTTTCAAAAGACCCTCCATGTGCTGTGTTCCAGGCTCAGAGATTACAAAAAACTTTGTCCCTAAGAGCAAAGGAAATTAAAATCTTAATATATCGACCAATATTAGCACACATTTTCTTCAAAACAGTAATTGAAGATAAATATGGAAGTCTTAATTTTATAGAGGGAGGGCACTATTATAACTAAATAAAAATAAATATAAATTAAGAAAAGTAAGTGGTAATTTAAATAAAAAAAATAATAAAAACTTGCCAAAGAGATTACAATCAAAATTACATATAAGTCACTATGAAACCATAAATTAATAGGTTTATAATTGCCTTATTTTTAGTGTTATCATTAGTACATGTTTTGAATGTAACTGTATGATCATTCATCAACTTGTTTTCTAAGTGATATCTCCCCATGATTGAAGATATTCCAGAACAAGAATCAGAAGTAAATGTAGGAAAGTATTTCAGCTCAACAGCAAAAAAATAATTCAAATGGAGCACACCACATTGATAAGCCAAGTTCAAACAGACCATCGGGAGAACCTATGTCAGTAGATGTTAAAACTAAAGTAAAAATTGAGTCAAAACTTTAGGACAAAGCAACTTCAGAATTTTTTTTTTTCTTTATTAGTAACAATTTTGCTATTATCATTGCACATACAGGGAACTGAACCCTGGTAATGAAATGATTCCCGTCATTACTTTGGAATATGAAGAAAGGAAAGAAAAAAAAAACAAAAAAAAAGGGACACTATGAATGGTGTAAAATTAAAAAGAAAAACATATGGATACAAGTTAACACTGGTAAAACATAAAATGACCTACAAAAGGAAGATAAGGATAATTTCTACCTACAAAACTCTCATGTGATTGAAACAGATAAGAATGATGGATAAAACATAACAGGAGACAAGGTTAGATGGATAGTCTATGTAACAAGTGTACTGAAAAAGACATATCACTAAGGGGAAAAAAGAAATGTATCGAAACAATTTAGCATAGTCTATGCTATATTTCAAGCAATGTGAACAAAAATCCCATCTAGTGGAACGTGTGCATCTCTATATTTATAGCACAGCACACAGATGTAAATGTTTGTCAATTTCATCACTTCTACAGATACATACGAGCATTTAGTATCACACAAATCAACAAGAAACTTGATTTTGACAAAATCCTCCCATCCTACCTTATCTCATCCCCTCCAACACCTTCCTTGCGTTTTCACTTTTCATTTTTCCCTTGTGAACAATAATGGGAATTGGGAAGGGGAGGGAGGTCTAACTCAAGCTCTTAGCAATAAAATAAAAAAGGACCTGCACAACCTTAGTTGCTGATTTTATTACTAAATTAGAGCATCCGACCGAAACATACTTAGCTTGTAAATCAGGATTACTGTACCTGCTAATATACTTGCATTAACTTTAGCTGATACAGTATTACCTATATCTGCCCAATTTGCTTCTTAAAATGTCATTTATAATCCATGCACAGACATTAATATAACATGTTTCCGCTACCAAAATTAAAAATTACTCACTCCCGAACTCATAATTTCTTGACACATTTGATGCCTTTAACCTGAAAATATTCATAATAGCATAATCAATCCAAAATCTCATTAACATTTTCACCACAACCAACTCAGCAACCAAACAACATGATAAATTTAACACAATGTGCTTCATAATTAGGTTAAACCACAAATCTAACAAGAATCATAACCAATTAGAAAATTATTTGATTAAAAGTACCAGTAAGAGATTGAAAGCAATGAAGATCGAAAGTATCAGCCTCAAGAAGCTCGATCCCCGTACAACCATTGACCGGCGATAATTGCTGAGAAATTGCGTGCATCGAATGCCATAAACTAGCCAATCTCAAGCTGTCATTCGTATCCATACGTCCCGCAGATCCATAATCCTAAAACAAATTTTGTTTCCAAGCACATCAAAAGCATTTCTATAAAAAAAATTAAAATTGCGCAAATTTGAAGAGAATCATAACAAAATCTGTTTGAATTGGAAGGAAAATTTCAATACGTACCTTGTAGTAGATGAGGCCACCGGATTTGTTGATGATGTAGAGGCTGCAAATTGCTGGCATTTTGTTGATCAATCCGTTGAATCTGGTTTTGGATTGTGAGTTGAGACCTGAAACTGAGCCAAACAGGTACTATACCGCTTAGAAGACTACATACAGTCTACAGAGTACTGGACCCTTGTGGTTGACTTTGGGATAAAATGCAAACTAGACCACTTTAGGGTTGTTGGGTATTGAGCTTTTTCTTTTAGTCAACGTAAATTGAGTCTATTTCTAATAAAAAATTTGGACTTTGGTTTCTGCGTAGCACACATTGACTGACAATTGCATACATGTATACTTACCCAACCAAATCGACTTTTTATTTTATCTTACACGTGGAGAGGCTGACATGGCAAATATTGAATTTAATTCCAAAAATTATGTTTGCTGCCAAGATTTGAATCTGACGTCAGCATCTTTTTTGGGTTGGGTTGGGTTGGGTTGGGTTGGGGTGGGGGGGAATGAAATCTTTTGATATAAAGATTAATGCTTGCAAAATGTTAATAGTTAGGCTTGTGATGTTCGAGTGGTAGTATGATCAAAGTTTTTACTGTGAGGTTATGAGTTCGAATCATTGGATAGACAAATTTCTAGAAAAATTTCAAAAGAAGCCACGTCAGCATTGCTGATGTACAAAATTAAAATATAAAATATCCATATCGATTTGCCACGTATAGCGCTAAAGTGTGACACGCGTCATTGATCTAATAACGCATTATATAGTACCTAGGGTTCAATATCCAAATTTTATAACAAAAGGACTCAGGTTTGCGTTGACTGTAAGAAAATACTAATACCCAAAAAACACCAAAAACACATTTGCATTTTAATGAGTTTTGAAAAAAAAATAAAAATTGGAAGGGCAAAAGAGTGAGAAACTAGATAACATTTTTAGTGTACTTTGAAGAAATGTAATTATAGACTGATAAATTAGATATAATAAAATTTATATATTTCTAAAATTTATTAAAAAGATAAGGGAGTTAACAAAATAGTATTTAATAGAGGAATGATTTTGATAAATTAAATTATTAATACTTGTTTGAAATTTGACAAAAAGAAAAAGATTTACATCATACATCAATACAAAAATATAATAATATAACAAGAATTATTTTAATTAATTACGAGTCGACTCAAGATAGTTTAAAATTTTTATTTTATTTTATTTTATTTTATCAACTAAGTAGTTCAAAATCAAAGAATTTATTTTTTGAGGTTTTAGCATTAAACATGCAAAACCTAAGAGTTTTTTTTTTGGTTTTATTATTAAACATTAAATGTATCCTTTACACTTTTACTTTTGAAGTTACCAAGGATATTTTATAGTAGTATTTTGACTTTTAATTTTCTTAATTCATTAACTAATTAATATAAAATTATCTGTGACGCCCCCAAAATAGGTATAGATCACCCATCTTGAGTCACCAAATACATGGTACAAAATTTAAATACAACTTAATTATACAACAGTCGTGTAAAATACGACAAAACATAATCTAAGAGTTTTTAATAAGAATATTGTCATCTAGACAATATCCACACTCAATGGAGTCCTCATTACATTTATTGTAACACTATTTTATAGAATAGTGAGGACTACTAAAACAACCATCTGGACCGTCAATCCGTTCCCCGACTCGTCCCAGCTATATTTTCATTTCCTGAAAAGAACAGTGAAAGAAAGAGTGAGCTCAACTAGTCCAGTAAGAAATATTATGACTAAGATAATGCAGAATAAATTATCCTTAGCCTTCAACAGTATAACAACTGATAGAATATAATAGACAACAAGTTTTAGATCAACAATCGCAATGAATAAACAATCCATTAGAAGAGTCAAGTAGAGCATAAAATCTACTATCTTCTATGATTTAAAAAGTTTTTCATCAACTTTATCGCTGAGACTCAGCTTAATAAATAAAATCGAATCATCCATGTATCACGACCAATGATATTCATGTAATCATCAACGGTCATGATTATACCGAATAATCCCTGGTCATAATCATATCAACAATTGTCCATCAATGAACTACAGGCCAATGAGGACTTTCACCACATCATTCGTCACATTACGGACATGATTATACCGAATAATCCCTAGTCATAATCATACCAAGTCCATCTATGACGTAAGCCAAAGATGACTTTCATCACAATATAAGCATGAGGATGATGACAATGACATAATAATTCAAATAAAACAAGTTCAAGATAAATTTTAAAGATTTATAATTTAATTTATCCAAAAATCAATAACGTCCAAATTGTCAACATGATCTTCGCTTTGTGGAGTAAAATTCAAGAATGCTCGGAAGAATATTTCCATGAAAAGATATCTTTGGATGAAGCTTTAAATATCCGTGATATTCTACTAATTTCATGGAGTATAGAAGCCAAAACTTTAACCAACTAGTATAATAGAATATATAAAACTGCAAATAGATTTTTGCTCGCCATGCGGTAATCCGCGTACACAGATAATTTCCACAATTTAATAAGGAATAAATACGAAGGATCATTCACCATGCATGCGGTAGTCCACATAGATAGGTTATTCCAACAGAATAATAAAGAATGGAATAACAGAAGAATTCACCATGCATGCGGTAGCCAGTAGACACAAAGTTATTCCAATGTAATAATAAAGAATGGAATAACAAAAGAATTCACCGTGCATGCGATAGGCCATGCATGCATGAGTTATTCCAATAGAATAATAAAGAATTGAATAACAGAAGATTTCACCAGGCATGCAATAGACCACACAGACAGGTTATTCCAACAGAATAATAAAGAATGGAATAACAACCCTTACGAGTATTGAAAGAAAATAACTCTCTTCATGAATACGAAAGAAATAATACCCCTTACCTTAGAAGAAACTGGATACTGGAATATTGAGGTAGCAGACTTCTCTTCTTATTTCTCTCTATATTAATTGCTCTTGTGAGACTTAGTGAATTGGTGAGAATGAAAGAAGAATGAGCTTCTATTTATAGGAAAATATAGTTTCGTTAATTGCACGTTTTGGGGCTCGAAATATTACAGTATAATGCATTCCTCTTTTTCTTCATTTTTAACTTAGTCCTGCAAGTATTATCAAACTTACACCACCTCCTTTAATAGTAAATAATGTGAATTAATAGTTCATTAATGTGACTTAATAGTATAATCATGTGAAAAAATTAATTACAGTATAGTACCTTCATCTATACCTCTATTTTTAATTTAGTCATGCAAGTATTATGAATCTTGCACCAATTCCCCTAATAGTAAATCATGTGAATCAATAGTACACACATGTGAACACATAGTTATTAGCATGTGAATTAATAACAATTAATTACTCATTTATTCGATTAATTACCCGATTGATCAATATAACCTCCAGACATCCATTATTATCGAAATAGATGTCGATTTCTACTAACACTAATAATTTTCACACAATGGAACTATCAATTTCATCTTTAATCAACACGAACTTATTCATCATTAATATTATAACTCACAATATTTAACAACCAGGTCATTCCCAGTAAAGAGGGGGATTTTCGATAAGGATTTCTCCTTATTGGCGCCTTGATTAGGTGGCTAAACCTCTCCTTCGAGAACTTCTAGACATTGTCGATATTGCGAATAATAATATGAATAACTTTGTCGTCTCAATTATTGATTTAATAATATAAAATATTATGCGAGATGATCTTGTGACAATAATTGAATCAATAATATGAGAGATATGATGCAACAATTCACCGTAGTAATAATTGAGTATAAATAAGTGACTTCACTTAAGCATCAATAATCAATATCATGTACATCTTGTGCAACCACGCCAGATATTATATACTTTACTATCGTAGTTCAGTTCAGCGGTTTAGCAGAATCGTAAGACACCAACTTTTATGAATAAAGAATAATTTTCTCGAAATATATTTTTGAATAGTATGGTGTGGATTTGATATAAGGTTATAGTTGTGGGTAATATTTACAAATTTTATAAAGTAAGCAGTGTTTATATAATATTCGATTGGTGGGGAATATTCGTTTCAACAGGAATATTCAGACGACCAAGACAATCATTAGTGGACCCCACAACGGAAGTATCGACATAGTTGGAAAACTACATAATTATCTTTTTATAAAAATAACTACGAAAGTGTTACCGATTAAAACCGTTGAACTACCTTAGTAGTAAAAGTACACTAATACGCTGGTGGTTGCATAGTAAGACACCAGATTGATTATTGATGCTTACGTGAGAAGTCACCAATTATACTCAATTATTACTACAAAGAATTGCGATCATATCTCTCTATATTATTGATTTGAGTTATTGTCACAAGATCATCTCTGCATAATATTTATTATTATTAAATCAATAGTTGAGACGACAAAGTTATTCATATTATTATTCGCAATATTCGACAATGTCTGTAAGTTCGCCATAAGGAGAGGTTCAATCAACTAATCATGCGCCAATAAGGAGAAATCATTATCTGAAAGTCCCCTTTTTCCTGGAAACGACCTGGTTGTTAAATATTGTGAGTTATAATATTAATGATGAATAAGTTGTGTTGATTAAAGATGAAATTGATAGTTCCATTGTGTTGGGATTATTAGTGTTAGTGGAAATCGATATTTATTTCGATAATAATTGATGTGTGGAGGTTATATTGACCAATCAGGTAATTAATCGGATAAATGAGCAATTAATTGCTATTATTTCACATGTTTATTGTGAGACCCCAAATTTTATGAATAATGATTTAAATTTCTCGAAATATTTTTTAATATTATGGTGTGGATTTGATATAATGTTATAGTTGTGGGTAATATTTATAAATTTTGCAAAGTATGCAAGTTGTTGTATAATATTCGATTGTCTGGGGAATATTCGTTTTAATAAAGAAATATCAGACGATGCGGCACAATCATTAGTGGACCCCACAACGGAAGTATTATCGTAGTTAGAAAATGACAAAATTATCTTCTATAAAAATAAGCTCATGGAGGTGTTACCGTTAAAACTGTTGAACTACCCGGTAGTAAAAGTACGAGAATACGCGTGGTTGACAAGAAGCACTGCAGTATTGATTATTGATACTTACGTGAGAAGTCACTCGCTTATACTCAATTATTACTACAACAATTCACGCATCATATCTCTCATATTATTGATTCAATTATTGTTAAAGTATCATATGCATAATATGTTATATTATTAAATCAATAATTGAGACGGTAAAGTTATTCATATTATTATTTGCAATATCGACAATGTCTAGAAGTTACATCGAGAGGTTTGGTCACCTAATTGCTCGCCAATAAGGAGAAATCCTTAACGAAAAGCCCCCTCTTTCTTGGGAACGACCTGGTTGTTAAATATTGTGAATTATAATATTAATGATGAATAAGTTTGTGTTGATTAAAGATAAATTTTATAGTTCTATTGTGTTGGAATTATTAGTGTTAGTAGAAATCGATATTTGTTTCGATAATAATTGATGTCTGGAGGTTATATTGTTCAATCGGGTATTCGAGGCACTTTTCGTGTCGGAGTACTATTCACGAGTTACTATTCACCCGTAAGATATATTTCTTTTCGGTCCAAATCATTTTTGGGTACAATATTATTCCATGAGGAGATGTGATAATTTTTCAGACCGTTAAGGCGGAGACGTGGTTAAAGCAGATCACCAAGATATTTGATGTCTTGGGATGCTCCGAGGAGCAAAAGGTTCCCTTTGCCACCTTTATGTTGCGTGAAGAAGCAGATTATTGGTGGGAATTTATAAAACGTACCCAGCCTGACGCACTCAAGATGTCTTGGGAGAAGTTCCAAGAGTTTTTCAACGACAAGTACTTTCCCGAAAGTATTCGCAACATGAAAGAGGTGGAGTTTATCAAGTTGGAACAAAATAATATGACCGTGTCGCAGTACGAGGCTAAGTTTGCTGAGTTATCCCGATTTGCATCCCATTTGGTCGATAATGAGGAGTGAATGACGCGAATATTTCTAAGAGGTTTGAAACCCGATATACGTCAATACCTCATTTCTCGCAAACTTTGTTTATATTCAGATGTTGTGAATAGGGCTCAGTTATTGGTGCGCGATAATGATTCAGCACAACCAAAAGGTAACGATCAACAACACGATAATAATCGTACTGGTGGCAACGACCATCGGAACAATGATAACCATCGTGGGGGAAATTATCACGGCAAGAATGGTAACCACTTCGGTGGTAATCATGGCCAAGATAATAAAAGTGGAAATTTCAAGAAGAGAAGGTTCAATAATGTTGGAAAGACAACAAAGACCAACACCGTTAGGAGAAGGAGAACGACCACGGTCGTATACTTGAAATGCGGAGGGAGGGACATATCAGTCCAAACTGCGTGATGCAGTCCAAAGCATGTTACAATTGTGGAAAAGAAGGTCACCTAGCCCGATTTTATCGTGCACCAAAGTCAAGTCCAGCTGGGATAGTGATGCCAAAGGATGTCCCAGACAAGCCAAAGCCGATAGTTTAAGAGAGAGCATTTTTTTTACGAGGAGCCTGAATAAAATTATCACGGGTAAGTTAATCATAAACTCTTGCGAAGTCTATACCGTGTTAGATATCGGTTCTACGCACTCTTTTATTTCACCTAGTTGTGTTTAAGGTTTGAATTTAACTCCGGAGAAGTTAGATTTTGATTTATCTATTGAAACTCAGTTGGGAGAAACCTTCGTTACATCTACTATTTATAAATCTTGTTTAATTCAAATCGACACTTTCACGTTACCTGTCGATCTTATCTCTTTGAAAATACTTGCCTTTGATGTGATTGTTGGAAACGATTGGTTAACTACTCATCATGCTTTTCGTAAGGTTGTTAGCTTTCATATTCCTAACCAACCTGTTATGCGAATCCAAGCAACCGAACCACTAAAGTCAATCATTGTCATATCAAGCCATAAGTAAAAAGCCCCAGTCCTTTCGTTGTTGACTTCCTTGTGTGAAATGCACCGAAGCCAGACTTTCTGTAGGCGACGTCGTGAATGACGATGACAAGTTGATAGGTATCAATGTGACGTACTATCCAAGTCTTGGATGAGGGTCACAGTTTTGAATGATATTTCTATTGTTAATAAATTTTCTGACATATTCTTGAAGACTTCTTAGCCTACCCCTAGAGCGTGAAATCGAATTTGTATTGACCCCAGTACAAAACCCATTTCTAAAACCCTCAAATATTTTCTTCACCCAAAATGAACGTGTAATGTGCCAAAGACGTTGGCTCGAGCTGTTGAAGATTACGATCATATCATTCAATACCATCGTGAAAAATCGAACGTGGTAGCTGACGCGTTGAGTAGAAGATCGTATGCGTTTACAAGTGCGAATATACGAACCCCCGTGAAGATAACGAATATACGAGTAGAATCGACTTTAATCGATAAAGTTAAAGCCGCTCAAGCTACACACCCGGAGCTGATGAATGTGAAGAATTAAGAAGGTTCAAGAGGGCGTTATTCTAGAAGCAAAAAATCGACGAAGAGAGGAAATCTCAACCCTCGATTTAATTGGCCCATTTGAAATCCTCGATAAAGCAGGAACTGTGGCTTATAGACTCGTTATACCGCCAAGTATGTTGCGTGTTTATAACATTTTTAACGTATCGACGTTACGTAAATATGGGGACGACCCGAACCACATTATTAATTTAGAACCGGACGAGATAGCGGATGATTTAACGTATGAGGAGATACATGTTAAAATCTTGGATAAGAAGGATTATATTCGACACTCAAAGGTTATACCTCAAGAGTTAGAATCTGAAATGAAGTCAAGATACCCTCACCTCTTCAGCATAACAGGTACGTACGTAAATTTCGAGGGCAAAATTTCATAAGGAGGGGAGATTGTGAGACCCCAAATTTTTTGAATAAAGACTTAAATTTCTCGAAATATTTTTTTTAATATTATGGTGTGGATTTGATATAATGTTATAGTTGTGGATAATATTTATAAATTTTGCAAAGTATGCAAGTTGTTATATAATATTCAATTGGTTGGGAATATTCGTTTTAATCAGGAATATCAGATGATCAAGACAATCATTAGTGGACCCTATTAACGGAAGTATTGTCGTAGTTAGAAAACGACAAAATTATCTTTCTATAAAAATAACTTGGCGGAGGTGTTACCGTTAAAACCGCTGAACTACCCTAAGTAGTAAAAGTACAAGAATACGTGTGGTTGCATAGTAGCGCACACCAGATTGATTATTGATGCTTACGTAAGAAGTCACTCGGTTATACTCAATTATTGCTACTGTAAATTGTTTGCATCATATCTCTCTATATTATTGATTCAATTATTATTACAAGATCATCTCGTGATAATATGTTATATTATTAAATCAATAATTGAGACGACAAAGTTATTCATATTATTATTTGCAATATTGACAATGTCCGTAAGTTCATCGAGGAGAGGTTTGGTCAACTAATTGCGCGCCAATAAGGAAAAATCCTTATCGAAAAGCCCCCTCTTTCCTGGGAATGACCTGATTGTTAAATATTGTGAATTATAATATTAATGATGAATAAGTTCATGTTGATTAAAGATGAATTTTATAGTTCCATTGTGTTGGAATTATTAGTGTTAATAGAAATCGATATTTGTTTTGATAATAATTGATGTCTGGAGGTTATATTGTTCAATCGGGTATTCGGGGCACTTTTCGTGTCGGAGTACTATTCACGAGTTACTATTCATGAGTTACTATTCATGAGTTACTATTCACGGAATACTATTCACCCGTAAGATATATTTCTTTTCGGTCCAAATTATTTTTGGATACAATATTATTCCATGAGGAAATGTGATAATTTTTTAGACCGTTGGTTGATGTTATAATATTAAATCAATATGGATCGTTGGTTGAAGATATAATAGTAAATCAATATGGACCACTGGTGGAAAGTTATAATAGTAAATCAATATGGATCGCTGGTTTAAAGTTTTAATAGTAAATCAGTATGGACCGTTGCTTTAAGTTTTAATAGTAAATCAATATGGACCGTCTGTTTAAAAGTAAATCAATCTGGACCATTCATGAATTAGTTACTATTCAATCCATTCTCCTATAAATAGAAGCTCATTCCTTCTTTATTTCTTACGAATTCATTGAAACTCTAGAGAGAGAAACTATAGAGAGAAAGAAGAAAAGTGTTCTGCTACTTCACTACTTCTATATCCAGTACTCTTCTTTCTAAGGTGGGGTGTAAGACCCCAACTTTTTGAATAAAGATTAAATTTTCTCGAAATATATTTTTAAATATTATGGTGTGGATTTGATATAATGTTATAGTTCAGGTAATATTTACAAATTTTGCAAAGTACGTTATATAAAGTTGTTATATAATATTCGATTGGTGGGGAATATTCGCATAAACGACACAATCATTGGTGGACCCCACAACGGAATTATCGGATTCGAGAAAACGACAAAAATATTTTATGAAAATAATGGCGGAAGTTTTACCGTTAATCGTTGAAACACCCGGTGTTAAAAGTACAAGAATACGCGTGGTCAGCATAAGAAGACACCAGTATTGATTATTGATGCTTACGTGAGAAGTCACTCGCTTATACTCAATTATTGCTACAAGAATTGCTTTGATCATATCTCTCATATTATTGATTCAATTATTGTCATAAGATTATTTGCATAATATATTATATTATTAAATCAATAATTGAGACGACAAAGTTATTCATATTATTATTTGCAATATTGACAATGTCTAGAAGTTCTGTCAAGGAGAGGTTTGGTCACCTAATTGCGCGCCAATAAGGAGAAATCCTTATCGGAAAGCCCCCTCTTTCCTGAGAACGACCTGGTTGTTAAATATTATGAGTTATAATATTAATGATGAATAAGTTGTGTTGATTAAAAATGAATTTTGATAGTTCCATTGTGTTGGGATTATTAGTGTTAGTGGACATCGACATCTGTTCCGATGATAATTGATGTATAGGGGTTATATTGATAAATCGGGTAATTTATCGAATAAATGAGCAATTAATTGCTACTAATTCACATACTTATATAACTATTTGTTCACATGTGTGTACTATTGAATCACATTATTTACTATTAGGGGAGTTAGTGCAAGATTGATAATACTTGCATGACTAAGTTAAAAATGGAGGTATAGATGGAGGTACTATACTGTAATTCGTATTTTTCACATGATTATACTATTGATTCACATGATTGAACTATTAATTCACATTATTTACTATTAGGGGAGGTGGTGCAAGTTTGATAATACTTGCAGGACTAAATTAAAAATGAAAAAAAAGTTGGAGGTATAGTACTGTAATTTTTCGAGCCCCAAAACGTGCAATTATCGAAACTATATTTTCCTATAAATAGAAGCTCATTCTTCCTTCATTTCTCACCAATTCACAAAAGCTTTAGAGCGATTATTATAGAGAGAAATTATAGAGAGAAAAAAGAAGAGAAGTCTGCTACCTCACTAGTCCAGTATCCATTTTTTCCAAGGTAGGGAGTATTATTTCTTTCTTATCCATGAAGAGAACTTCTGTTATTCCATTCTTTATTATTATTCTATTGAATAACTCAGATACGCGGGCTACACTATACTTGGTGAAATTCTTCTTTTATTCCATTCTTTATCATTCTGTTGGAACATCCTGTCTGTGCATTTACGCCGAACCTGGTTCCATTATTTATCATTTTGTTGGAACATCCTGTCTCAAGCGTTTCACGCCGACCTGGTTCCGCCTTTTATTATTCTCGTTGAATATCCCTCTCAGGCGCTTTTACGCCGAACCTGATTCCGTTAGTTATTATTTTGTTGGAATAACCTGCCTGTGTGGTTTATCGCATGCCTGGTGATTTCTTTTGTTATTCCATTCCTTGTTATACTATGTTGGTTAAAGTTTTGACTTCTATACTCCATGAAATTAGTGGAATATCCTTGATATTTGCGCTTCATCTAGTATCTTTTCATGGAAATATTCTTTCGAGCATTCTTGAATTTTACTCTACAAAGCAAAGATCATGTTGACAATTTGGACATTATTAGTTCTCAGATAAATTAATTCTTGAACTTATTTTATTGAATTCTTATATCATTGTCATCATCCTCATGTTTATATTTTTTTGAAAGTCATCTGGCCTCAGAGTGCATGATGGACTTGGTATGATTACGACCAGGATTATTCGGTGTAATCATGACCGTAATGTTACAAATGATGTGGTAAAAGTCCTTATTGGCCCGTAGTGCATTGATGAACAGTTGTTGGCATGATCGTGACCATTAATGAATAAACAAATATTCTTGGCCCGTAGTGCATGGATAATTGTTGTCGTGATACTAAAGAATATCCTTGGCCGTAGTCCAGGGGTGATTCGATGATGTGGATTATTTATTAAGTTGAGTCCTAGCGATAAAAGTGATGAAAAACCTTTTAAATCATAAAAGATAGTAGATTTTATTCTCTACTTGACTCTTTTAATGGATTGTTTGTTCCGCTGCAGTTAAACTTGATGGTTGTTATATTATATCAGTTTAACACTGTTGAAGGCTAACGATAATATATTCTGCATTATCTTAGTCATAATATTTCTTACTGGGCTAGTTGAGCTCACCCTTTTACTTTCATTGTTCTCTTCAGGAAATGAGAATGTAGCAGGGACTAGTCGGGGAATGGAGTGACGAACCAGATGATAGCATTAGTAGTCGTCACTATTCAGTGAAATAGTGGGAAAATAAATTTAATAATATTGAATTTGAGTTTGTATATTGTCTAGACGATAATATTTGTATTAAAACTCACAGCTTATGTTTTGTCGTACTTTACACAACAGTTGTATAATTAAGTTGTATTTGTATTCTGTACCATGTTAATAAATGTTTTGAGGACTTATTTTGAGTTTTAATACTGTCTAGAAGACAATGTTTGTATTGAAACTCACAGCTTATGTTGTATATTTAAAGATTGTATTTGTATTCTGTACCATGTATTTGGCGACTCGTAATAGGTGATGTATACCATTTGGGGGGCCAGCGGTTGGTATCAAAGCTTAGGATATGATCCTTGGCTAAGATGTGAGACTAGAACTAGGAGGGGAGAGATGGGGAATTCCTTCGCTAGTATGACCTACCTAAGTTTATTTGGTATTTAATTGGTCGGCCAGAGTATAGGGATAATATATTATATGTTAATTAACTTTTGTTTTGTGGCAGTATCTGAAAATGACATCCGAGAACATTGAGAATAGCAATGGAGCAAAGACAGAGACCGCTGAGTCTCCACATGATCAATAATCGAGGATAATGTGCATCAGAAGGCGATAATCCTCGTGCAAACAACAACACCGACCGGATGATGAACGATGGAATTTTCAGAGGCTTTTATGCAATTCATGCAACATCAAAGTGAGAGCGCTCCGCTCAAAATATAGGTGGAAACACCGAAACTCTCTGATGGTCACCGCTTAAACAATTCAAGGTGCTGGGACCACCAGAGTTTATTGGAGAGCCAAAACCACTTAAGGCGGAAGCATGGATAAAGCAGATCACCAAGATATTTGATGTCTTGGGATTCTCCGAGGAGCAAAAGGTTCCCTTCGCCACCTTCATGTTGCGTGAAAAGGCAGATTACTGGTGGGAATCTATAAAACGTATCCAGCCTGACGCACTCAAGATGTCTTGGGAGAAGTTCCAAGAGCTATTCAACGACAAGTACTTTCCCGAAAGTATTCGCCACATGAAAGAGGTGGAGTTTATCAAGTTGGAGCAAAACAATACGACCGTGTCGCAATACAAGGCTAAATTTGCGGAGTTATCTCGGTTTGCATCCCATTTGGTCGATAATGAGGAGCGAATGACACGAATGTTTTTAAGAGGTTTAAAACCGGAGATACGTCAATATCTTATTTCTCATAAACTGTATTTGTACTCAGATGTTGTAAATAGGGCTCAGTTATTGGAGCGCGGTAACGAGTCAACGCAACCAATTGAAAGCATCCGACAACATGAAAATACCAATGGTATCAGTCATCAAAGCGGTGACAACAAACGTGGAGGGAATCAACGTGCCATAAATGGTAACTACTTCGGTGGTAATCATGGCCAAGATAGTAAAAATGGATATTTCAAGAAAAGCAGATTCAATAATGATGGAAAGACGTCAGCACCAGCAACCGTGGTTAAGGAAGGAGAACGACCACCTATCATATGCTTCAAATGCGGAGGGGAGGGACATATCAGTCCAAACTGTGCGATGCCATCCAAAGCGTGTTATAATTGTGGAAGAGAAGGTCACCTAGCCCGATTTTGTCATTCAATCAAGACAAGTTCACTAGGATGGAGGCACCAAAGGCCATCCCGTAAAAGTCAAAGCCGGGCAGTGCAAAGGAGAGCATTTGTTGTGACCTCCCGTAAAGCAAGGAACCCGAACGAGGTCATCACGGGTAAGCTTATCATAAACTCTAGCTAAGTCTATACCTTATTTGATACCTGCTCTACCCATTCTTTTATTTCTCCTACTATACCAACGATTAAATTTGACCGAGAAATTAGACTTCGACTTATCTCGTTGAAACTCCATTGGGAGAAACCTTCATTACATCCACTGCTTATAAGTCTTGTTTGGTTCAAATTGGTACCCCTCACATTACCCGTCGATCTTATTTCATTGAAAATACTTCAGATTTGACGTGATTCTAGTGGATTGATGGTTAACTACTCATCATGCAAAAATTGATTGTTTTTGTAAGGTTGTTAGATTTCATATTCCTAACCAACCTATTATGCTAATTCAAACAACTAAACCATTAAAATCAATCAATGTCATTTCAAGCCATAAAGCTATTCGCTTATTGAAAAACGGATGTCAAGCTTTCTTAGCTCATGTCACGGATCTAAACAAAAATACGCCGATTTTGAATGATATTTCATTGTTAATAAATTTCCGACGATTCTCAAGAACTTCCCCGGCCTACCCCAGAGCGTGAAATTGAATTTTGTATCGACCTTGAACCCAGACAAAACCCATTTCCAAAGCCCCATATCGAATGGCTCCTATTGAACTTCGTGGAGTTAAAGACCCAAGATTGCAGGAATTGTTAGACATTGGTTTCATTCGCCCCTAGTACATCTCCTGGGGTGCTCCCTGCTCTATTCGTGAAGAAAAAGATGGGAGTATGCGAATTTGTATTGATTATCTGGAGTCAATCATGTCACCATCAAAAATAGGTACCCATGCCACGTATTGATGACCTGTTTGACCACTTGCAAGGCGCCAAATTCTTTTCAAAGATCGATCTTCGCTCGTGATATCATCAATTGAAGATTAGAACCGATGACATTCCAAAGACGGCTTTCAGAACTCGGTAAGAGCATTATGAATTCCTAGTCATGTCCTTTAGATTGACTAATGCTTTTGCTACCTTCATGGATATGATGAACCGAGTATTTAAGGAATATTTTGATCATTTTGTGGTCGTCTTTATTGATGACATCCTCATACATTCCAAAAGTTGTGAAGATCATGAGCAACACTTGAGGCTGATACTCCAAAAGCTTCGTGAAAACAAGCTATATGCTAAGTTGAAGAAAAGCGAGTTCTGGATTAAGGAAATTGCATTCCTTGGGCACGTGATATCAAATCATGGTATATCTGTTGACCCGGCAAAAATTGAAGCAATTCAAAGCTGGGAGCAACCTAAATCGCTGATCAAGCACGTAGCTTTTCTGCTTAACCTGGTTATTATCGGAGATTTGTAGAAGGGTTTTCTCGAATCGCTACTCTATTAACTCAGCTGACTCGAAAAGATATAAAATTCGGTTGGAGCGTGGAATGTGAGAAGAATTTTCAAGAACTCAAGAGGAGACTCATTTCAGCACCTGTTCTAACAATACCATCTGGCTTGGAGGGATTTGTCATCTATAGTGATGCTTCGGGCAAAGGGTTAGGATGTGTTCTCATGCAAATTGGGAAAGTCATAGCTTTATGCCTCACTAAGAACTCAAAGAATATGAGAGGAATTATCCTACTCATGATCTAGAGTCGGTACCGTCGCTTTTACGCTTAAAATTTGGAGGCATTACCAGATGGGGAGAAAGTGGAGATCTATACGGATCATAAAAGCCTCAAATATTTCTTCACTCAAAAAAAACTCAACATGCGGCAACGACGTTGGCTCGAACTATTGAAAGATTATGATAATACTATTCAATACCATCTTGGAAAAGTGAACGTAGTAGCTGATGCGCTGAGTAGAAGATCATATGCGGGTACGAATGTAATATTGTCAACGCAAAGGCTCATTTTGTATGACTTGCAAAGGATGGAGTTAGAGATCAAGACTCCAGGGACCCATGTGAT
Organism: Panax quinquefolius; assembly: GCA_020205615.1. NCBI lineage: Eukaryota > Viridiplantae > Streptophyta > Magnoliopsida > Apiales > Araliaceae > Panax > Panax quinquefolius. The sequence continues at coordinate 91,657,856 of CM035165.1, forward strand.
GATGGCGAATATACGAGTAGAACCGACTTTAATCGATAAAGTTAAAGTTACTCAAACTACAGACTTGAAGCTGATGCGTATGAGGAAGAAAGTACAAGAAGGTGCTATGCTGGAAGCAAGAATCGATGAAGAAGGAATACTTCGAGTCAACTCCAAACTTTGTGTTCCTAACAACCCTTATTTAAAGTATAAAATCATGATGGAGGCGCATAATACACCGTTTGCAATCCATCCTGTGAGTACCAAAATTTATCGTGATCTTCGATATACATTTTGGTGGAGCAATATGAAGAGAGAGATAACAGAATTTATCTTAAGGTGTTTAACTTGTCAACGAGTCAAGGCAGAGCATCAAGTACCAAAAGGTCCATTGCAACCACTTGAAATTCTAGAATGGAAGTGGGAACACATTACCATGGATTTCACATCGGTCTTCCCAAGGTTTCTCAAGGCATAGATGCAATTTGGGTCATTGTTGATAGATGACCAAGTCCGCTTCATTTCCTACCTATACGAGAAACTTATACACTTGAACGTCTTTCTCAGATGTATATAAACAAGATTGTAAGATCGCATGGTATGCCAAGATCCATAGTTTTCGATCGAGACCCAAGATTCACTTCAAGATTTTGGGTTAGTTTGCAAAAAGCTATGGGCACAGATTTACGATTTAGCTCTAAGATATCATCCTCGACGGACGGACAAATGGAGAGGACCATTCAAACTCTCAAGATCTATTAAGACTCTATGTCCTCGACTTCAAGGGAAGTTGGGATAAGTTCCTACCATTGGTGGAGTTTTCCTACAACAACAGCTTATCAAGCAAGTATCGCATGGCTCCATTTGAGGCGCCAGATGGAAGAAAGTGTCGTTCTCCAAAGATGCTGGGATGAGGTGGGTGAAGCAACGTTGTTGGGATTGAGTTGGTACGTATGACTACGAAAAAGATTCAAACGATCCGACAACGATAAAAACCTCACAAGATCGACTAAAAAAGAGTTATGCCGATCTTCATCGAAAGGACGTGGAATTCGATATCGAGATCATGTGTTATTACGTGTTGCTCCATGGAAGGAGTTACATAGATTTGGAAAGAGAGAAAACCTCAACCTCGATTCATTGGCCCAATTTTAATCCTCGATCGAGTAGGAATTGTATCGCGATAGACTCGCTTTCACCGCCACGTATGTCTCGTGTTCATAACGTTTTTCACATATCTATGTTACGTAAATATGTGAAAGACCCCAACCACATTATCAATTAGAACCAGACGAGATAGAGGAAGATTTAACGTATGAAGAGTTACCTATTAAAATCTTGGATAAAAAGGATCATATTCTACGCCCAAGGTTATACCTCAAGTCAAAGTTTTGTGGAGAAACCACGATGTGGAAGAAATGACCGGGAGTTAGAATCGAGATGAAATCAAGATATCCTTACCTCTTCGACATACTGTGTATACACCCTAATTTCGAGGGACTAAATTTCATAAGAAGGGAGGTTGTAAGACCCCAACTTTTGAATAAAGATTAAATTTTTTCTAAATATATTTTTAAATATTATGGTGTGGATTTGATATAATGTTATAGTCAGGTAATATTTACAAATTTTGCAAAGTACGCAAGTTGTTATATAATATTCGATTGGTCTGGGAATATTCATTTTAACAGGAATATTCGTATAACTAAGACAATCATTGGTGGACCCCACAACGGAATTATTTTCTTGATCGAGAAAACGACAAAAATATTTTTATGAAAATAATGGCGGAAGTTTTACCGTTAATCTGTTGAAACACCTTGTGTTAAAAGTACAAAGAATACGGTGGTCGCATAGTAGCAACACGATATTGATTATTGATGCTTACGTGAGAAGTCACTCGCTTATACTCAATTATTGCTACAAAGAATCACGTGATCATATCTCTCATATTATTGATTCAATTATTGTCACAAAGATCATTTGCATAATATTTTATATTATTAAATCAATAATTGAGACGACAAAGTTATTCATATTATTATTTGCAATATCGAAAATGTCTAGAAGTTCTCACAAGGAGAGGTTTGGTCACCTAATCATGCGCCAATAAGGAGAAACTTATCTGAAAGCCCCTCTTTCCGGGAACGACACGGTTGTTAAATATTATGAGTTATAATATTAATGATGAATAAGTTGTGTTGATTAAAATGAATTTTGATAGTTCCATGTGGTGGGATTATTAGTGTTAGTGGAAATCGACATCTATTCCGATGATAATTGATGTATAGGGGTTATATTGATAAATCGGGTAATTTATCGGATAAATGAGCAATTAATTGCTACTAATTCACATACTTATATAACTATTTGTTCACATGTGTGTACTATTGAATCACATTATTTACTATTAGGGGAGTTGGTGCAAGATTGATAATACTTGCATGACTAAGTTAAAAATGGAGGTATAGATGGAGGTACTATACTGTAATTTATATTTTTCACATGATTATAGTATTGATTCACATGATTGAACTATTAATTCACATTATTTACTATTAGGGGAGGTGGTGCAAGTTTGATAATACTTGCGGGACTAAATTAAAAATGAAAAAAAGTCGAGGTATCAGATCGTAATTTTTCGAGCCCCAAAACGTGCAATTATCGAATCTATATTTTCCTATAAATAGAAGCTCATTCTTCCTTCATTTCTCACCAATTCACAAAAGCTTTAGAGCGATTATTATATAGAGAAATTATAGAGAGAAAGAAGAAGAGAAGTCTGCTACCTCACTATTCCAAAGATCCGCTTTTTTTCCAAGGTAGGAGTATTATTTCTTTCTTATCCATTTAAGAGAACTTCTATTATTCCATTCTTTATTATTCTATCGAATAACTCAGATACGCTGGCTACCCTATACTTGGTGAAATTCTTTCGTTATTCCATTCTTTATCATTCTCGGCTGAACATCTCATGCAATGCTAACGCCGACCGGGTTCCATTATTTATCATTCTGCTGAACATCCTGTCTGCAAGGTTCTACGCCGGACCGGGTTCCGCATTTTTATTATTCTCGTTGGAATATCCCGTCATGCTTTTACGCCGGATTCGATTCCGCTCTTTATTATTCTCATTGAATATCCCGTCCGTGCATGCGTTTTTATTACCGGACTCGATTCCGTTATTTATTATTCGCATTGAATAACTCCGCCTGTAATATCTATCGCATGCCCGGTGATTTCTTTTGTTATTCCATTCCTTGATATACTCGGTTTGTTAAAGTTTGACTTCTATACTCCATGAAATTAGTGGAATATCCTCGATATTTGCGCTTCATCCAAGATCTTTTCATGGAAATATTCTTTCCGAGCATTCTTAAATTTTACTCTACAAAGCAAAGATCATGTCGACAATTTGGACATTATTAGTTCCTCAGATAAATTAATTCTTGAACTTGTTTTTATTGAATTTTATATCATTGTCATCATCCTCATGTTTATATTTTTTGAAAGTCATCTGTATTCAGAAAGTGCATGATGGACTTGGTATGATTATGACTGTGGATTATTTAGTGTAATCATGATCGTAATGTTACAAATGATGTGGTAAAAGTCCTCATTGTCCCGTAGTGCATTGATGGACGCTTGTTGGCATGATCATGACCATTAATGAATACACAAATATTCTCGCCCGTAGTGCATGGATAATTGTGGTCGTGATACTAAAGAATATCCTCGGCCGTAAAGTAGTAGGGTGATTCGATGATGTGGATTATTTATTGTCGAGTCCCAACGATAAAAGTGATGAAAACCTTTTAAATCATAAAAGATAGTAGATTTTATTCTCTACTGACTCTTTTAATGGATCGCTTGTTCATCGCAGCAGTTAAACTTGATGGTTGTTATATTATATCGCTTTAACATCGTTCAAGGCTAACGATAATATATTCTCGCATTATCTTAGTCATAATATTTCCTATCGGGCTAGTTGAGCTCACCCTTTTACTTTCATTGTTCTCTTCGTGAAATGAGAATGTAGCAGGACTAGTCTGGGAACGGAGTGACGGATTGATGATAAGATTAGTAGTCCTCACTATTCGGTGAAATAGTGGGAAAATAAATGTAATAATATTGAATTTGAGTTTGTATATTGTCTAGACGACAATATTTGTATTAAAACTCACAGCTTATGTTTTGTCGTACTTTGCACGACAGTTGTATAATTAAGTTATATTTGTATTCTGTACCATGTATTTGGCGACTCAGAATAGGTGATGTATACCTGTTTTGGGGGCCTCACATAGGGGATATTATTTGTTGTACTCGTAAGGGGTATTCTTTCTCTCTTATTCGTGAAGAGAACTTCTGTTATTCCTTTCTTTATTATTCTGGTGGAATAACCTGTATACGCGGGATACCCTATACTTGGTGAAATTCTTTTATTATTCTATTCTTATTATTCTGTTGGAATAACCTGTTTATGCGAAGTACCACATACATGGTGAAATTCTTCTAATATTCCGTTCTTTATTATTCTCGGTTTTAATATCACATGTTCATGCGTTCTACGACGGACCTGGTTCTATTATTTCTTATTTCGCTTTTAATATCCCGTGCATTTGCATTTACGCCGGACCGGTTCCATTATTTATTATTCTCGTAAGAATATCCTCATTCGTCGCGTTACGCTGGGACCGGTTCCATTATTTATTATTCTGTTGGGAATAACTCCGGTCGGTGCGATCTATTATTCCATTCTTTATTATTCTCGTTGAATAACTCGTCATGTGGATTACCACATGCATGGTGAATGATCCCTGTATTCATTCCTTATTAAATTATGGAAATGATCTCAGATACGTGGATTACCGCATGGCGGATGAAAATCCATTTGCGCTTCATATATTATATTATACTCCGGTTGGTTAAAGCTTTTGGCTTCTATATACTCCATGAAATTAGTGGAATATCCTCGATATTTGCGCTTCATCCAAAGATCTTTTCATGGAAATATTCTTTCGAAGATTCTTGAATTTTTATCGCACAAAGCAAGATCATGTCGACAATTTGGGACGTTATTGAGTTCGGGATAAATTAACTTATAAATCTTTAAAATTTATTCTTGAACTTGTTTTATCAATTGTCATTATCCTCATGCTTATATTATGTTGAAAGTCATCTTTGGCTTACATGCATAGATGGACTTGGTATGATTATGACCATGAATTATTCTATATAAGCATGACCGTAATGTGACGAATGATGTGGTAAAAGTCCTCATCGGCTCGTAGTTCATTGGTGGACAAGTTGTTGGTATGATTATGACTGTGGATTATATTGGTAGATAGTCATGACCATTGATGATTACATGAATATCCTTGGTCAGTGGAGCAGGATGATTTGATTTTATTTATTGTCGAGTCTCGATAAAAGTGATGAAAACCTTTTAAATCATAGAAGATAGTAGATTTTATTCTCTACTGACTCTTCTAATGGATTGCTTGTTCCACCGCATTTAAACTTGATATTTATTATATTTTATCGGTTTAACACCGTTCAAGGCTAATGATAATTTTATTCGCATTATCTTAGTCATAATATTTCATCGGGCTAGTTGAGCTCACCCTTTCTTTCACCGTTTTCTTGTGAAATGAGTCGTAGTCGGGACTAATGGGGAATAGAGTGATGGTCCTATATGGTGCATTAGTAGTCCTCACTATTCGTGAAATAGTGTGATAATAAATGTAATGAGGACTCCATTGAGTGGGGATATTGTCTAGATGACAATATTTATATTAAAACTGATCCTATGTTTTGTCGTATTTTACACGATCGTTGTATAATTAAGTTGTATTTCAGATTCGTACTCTTGTATCTGGCGACTCAAGATGGGTGATGTATACTGTTTTGGGGCGCCACGGTTGGTATCAAAGCTTAGGATATGATCCCGGCCGAGATGTGAGACAAGAACTAGGAGGGGAGAGATTTGGGAATTCTTCGCTAGTATGACCTACCTATGTTTATTTGGTATTTAATTGGTCGGTCAGAGTAAATGGATAATATGTGACATGTTAATTAACCCTTGTTTTGTGCCAGTATTTGAAAATGGCATTCGAAAATGTTGGGATTAGCAATGAAGCACATGAGACCGTTGAGTCACCAACGATCAATATCCAGGATAATGTGCAACAGGAAGACAATAATCCTCAGGTAAACAATAACACCGATGAAATGATGAACGATGGGATGTTCAGAGGCTTTATGAAATTCATGCAACATCAGGCGAGAGAGACTCATGTTCATAATACAGGTGGAAACAATGGCAACCCACGGTCGGTCACCGCTAAGCAGTTCAAGGAGTTGGGACCACTGGAATTTTTGGGAAAGCCAAAAGCACTTAAGGCGGAGACGTGGTTAAAGCAGATCACCAAGATATTTGATGTCTTGGGATGCTCCGAGGAGCAAAAGGTTCCCTTTGCCACCTTTATGTTGCGTGAAGAAACAAATTATTGGTGGGAATCTGTAAAACGTACCCAGCCTGACGCACTCAAGATGTCTTGGGAGAAGTTCCAAGAGCTGTTCAACAACAAGTACTTTCCCGAAAGTATTAGTCACATGAAGGAGGTGGAGTTTATCAAGTTGGAACAAAACAATATGACCGTGTCGCAGTACGAGGCTAAGTTTGTCGAGTTATCCCGATTTGCATCCCATTTGGTCGATAATGAGGAGAGAATGACGCGAATGTTTCTAAGAGGTTTGAAACCCGATATACGTGAATACCTCATTTATCACAAACTTTGTTTATATTCAGATGTTGTGAATAGGGCTCAGTTATTGGAGCGCGATAATGATTCAGCATAACCAAAAGGTAACGACCAACAATACGATAATAATCGTACCGGTGGCAACGACCATCGGAACAATAATAACCATCGTGGGGGAAATTATCACGGCAAGAATGGTAACCACTTTGGTGGTAATCATGGCCAAGATAATAGAAGTGAAAATTTCAAGAAGAGAAGGTTCAATAATGATAGAAAGACAACAGCACCAACACCAGTTAAGGAAGGAGAACGACCGACGGTCGTATGCTTCAAATGCGGAGGGGAGGGACATATCAGTCCAAACTGCGTGATGCAGTCCAAAGCATGTTACAATTGTGGAAAAGAAGGTCACCTAGCCCAATTTTGTCGTGCACCAAAGTCAAGTCCAGCTGGGATAGTGATGCCAAAGGATGTCCCAGACAAGCCAAAGCCGGTAGTTTAAGAGAAAGCGTTTTTTTTACGAGGAACCTAAATAAAATTATCACAGGTAACTTAATCATAAACTCTTGTGATGTCTATACCGTGTTAGATACCGATTCTACGCACTCTTTTATTTCACCTAGTTGTGTTCAAGGTTTGAATTTAACTCCGGAGAAGTTAGATTTTGATTTATCTGTTGAAACTCAGTTGGGAGAAACCTTCGTTACATCTACTATTTATAAATCTTGTTTAATTCAAATCGACACTTTCACGTTACCTGTTGATCTTATCTCTTTGAAAATACTTGCCTTTGATGTGATTGTTGGAAACGATTGGTTAACTACTCATCATGCTTTTCCTAAGGTTGTTAGCTTTCATATTCCTAACCAACCTGTTATACGAATCCAAGCAACTAAACCACTAAAGTCAATCATTGTCATATCAAGCCATAAGTAAAGAGCCCCAGTCCTTTCGTTGTTGACTTCTTTGTGTGAAATGCACCGAAGGCAGACTTTCTGTAGGCGAAGACGTGAATGACGATGACAAGTTGATAGGTATCAATGTAACGTACTATCCAAGTCTTGGATGAGGGACACAGTTTTGAATGATATTTATATTGTTAATAAATTTTCTGACGTATTCTTGAAGATTTCTTAGCCTACCCCTAGAGCGTGAAATCGAATTTGTATTGATTTCAAAGATAAAAACCCATTTCTAAAACCCTCAAATATTTTCTTCACCCAAAACGAACGTGTAATGTTCCAAAGACGTTGGCTCGAGCTGTTGAAGATTACGATCATATCATTCAATACCATCATGAAAAAGCGAACGTGGTAGCTGACGCGTTGAGTAGAAGATCGTATGCGTTTACAAGTGCGAATATACAAACCCCCATGAAGATAACGAATATACGAGTAGAATCGACTTTAATCGATAAAGTTAAAGCCGCTCAAGCTACACACCCGGAGCTGATGAATGTGAAGAATTAAGAAGGTTCAAGAGGGCGTTATTCTAGAAGCAAGAATCGACGAAGAGACAAAATCTCAACCCTCGATTTAATTGCCCCATTTGAAATCCTCGATAAAGTAGGAACTGTGGCTTATAGACTCGTTTTACCGCCAAGTATGTCGCGTGTTCATAACGTTTTTAAAGTATCGACGTTACGTAAATATAGGGACGACCCGAACCACATTATTAATTTAGAACCGGACGAGATAGTGGATGATTTAACGTATGAGGAGATACGTGTTAAAATCTTGGATAAGAAGGATTATATTCGACACTCAAAGGTTATACCTCAAGAGTTAGAATCTGAAATGAAGTCAAAATACCCTCACCTCTTTAGCATGCCAGGTACATACGTAAATTTCGAGGGCAAAATTTCATAAGGAGGGGAGATTGTGAGACCCCAAATTTTATGAATAAAGACTTAAATTTCTCGAAATATTTTTTTAATATTATGGTGTGGATTTGATATAATGTTATAGTTGCGGATAATATTTATAAATTTTGCAAAGTATGCAAGTTGTTGTATAATATTCGATTGGTTGGGGAATATTCGTTTTAACAGGGAATATTATACTGACAAGACAATCATTGGTGGACCCCATTAACGGAAGTATTGTCGTAGTGGTTGAAAACGACAAAGTTATTTCTATAAAAATAACTACGGAGGTGTTACCGTTAAAACCGTTGAACTACCCTAGGTAGTAAAAAGTACGAAGAATCTGGCGTGGTTGCATAAGTAGTACACTACAGTATTGATTATTGATGCTTACGTAAAGAAGTCACCGGTTATACTCAATTATTGCTAGAATTAATCATCTTGATCATATATCTCATATTATTGATTCAATTATTGTTATAAAGATCATCCGCATAATATGTTATATAATTAAATCAATAATTGAGACGACAAAGTTATTCATATTATTATTTGCAATATTGACAATGTCCGTAAGTTCATCAAGGAGAGGTTTGGTCACCTAATTACGCTACTAATAAGAAAAATCCTTATCTAAAGCCCCTCTTTCCGGGAACGAATTCGATTGTTAAATATTGTGAATTATAATATTAATGATGAATAAGTTCGTGTTGATTAAAGATGAATTTTATAGTTCCATTGTGTTGGAATTATTAGTGTTAGTAGAAATCGATATTTGTTTCGATAATAATTGATGTCTGGAGGTTATATTGTTCAATCGGGTATTCGGGGCACTTTTCGTGCCGGAGTACTATTCACGAGTTACATTCACCCGTAAGATATATTTCTTTTCGGTCCAAATCATTTTTGAGTACAATATTATTCCATGAGGGGATGTGATAATTTTTCAGACCGTTGGTTGAAGTTATAATAGTAAATCAATATGGATCGTTGGTTGAAGATATAATAGTAAATCAATATGGACCGCTGGTGGAAAGTTATAATAGTAAATCAATATGGATCGCTAGTTTAAAGTTTTAATAGTAAATCAGTATGGACTATTGCTTTAAGTTTTAATAGTAAATCAATATGGACCGTCCATTTAAAAGTAAATCAATCTGGACCGTTCATGAATTAGTTACTATTCAGTCCATTCTCCTATAAATAGAAGCTCATTCCTTCTTTATTTCTTACGAATTCACTGAAACTATAAAGAGAGAATCTATAGAGAGAAATAAGAAAATTGTTCTGCTACTTCACTACTTCTATATCCAGTACTCTTCTTTCTAAGGTAGGGGATATTATTTGTTGTACTAGTAAGGGGTATTCTTTCTTTCTTATTCGTGAAGAGAACTTCTGTTATTCCATTCTTTATTATTCTGTTGGAATAACCTCTATACGCGGGATACCCTATACTTGGTGAAATTCTTCTGTTATTCCATTCTTATTATTCTGTTGGAATAACCTGTTTATGCGAAATACCGCATAAATGGTGAAATTCTTCTAATATTCCGTTCTTTATTATTCTATCGGAATATCCCGTTTTGTGCGCTTTTACGGAGGACTGGTTCCATTATTTATTATTATTCGTGGAATATCTCGATTGCCATGCGTTTACTGTGGGACTGGTTCTATTATTTATTATTTCATTCGGAATATCCTCGTTCGTGCGCTTTCTTACGGGACGACTGGTTCTATTATTTATTATTACATTGGGAATAACCTATCGGCATGCAAGCCTATCGCACGCATGGTGAATCCTTCATTATTCCATTCTTTATTATTCGTTGAATAACACATTCATGTGGATTACCACATGCATGGTGAATGATCTTATGTATTTATTCCTTATTAAATTGTGGAAATTATCTGTATACGTGGATTACCACATGGCGGAAGAAAATCCATTTGCAGTTTCATATATTATATTATACTCAGTTGGTTAAAGCTTTGGCTTCTATACTCCATGAAATTAGTGGAATATCCTTGATATTTGCGCTTTATCCAAAGATCTTTTCATGAAAATATTCTTTCGAGCATTCTTGAATTTTATCGCACAAAGCAAAGATCATGTCGATAATTGGACGTTATCGAGTTCGTGGATAAATTAACTTATAAATCTTTAAAATTTATTCTTGAACTTGTTTTATGAATTGTCATTATCCTTATGCTTATATTATGTTGAAAGTTATCTTTGGCTTACGCATGCATAGATGGACTTGGTATGATTATGACCAGGATTATTCGGTATAATCATGGACCGTAATGTGATTTAATGATGTGGTAAAAGTCCTCATTGGCCACGTAGTTCATTGGTGACAGTTGTTGGTATGATTATGACTGTGGATTATTCTAGATAATAATCATGACCATTGATGATTACATGAATATCCTTGGTCGCGTGGAGCAGGATGATTTGATTTTATTTATTAAGTCGAGTCTCAAATGATAAAAGTGATGAAAACCTTTTAAATCATAGAAGATAGTAGATTTTATTCTCTACTTGACTCTTCTAATGGATTGCTTGTTCACCGCAGTTAAACTTGATATTTATTATATTTTATCGGTTTAAATCGTTGAAGGCTAATGATAAATTATTCTCGCATTATCTTAGTCATAATATTTTTCATCGGGCTAGTTGAGCTCACCTTTTCTTTCACCGTTTCTTCGTGAGAAATGAGAACGAATGGACTAGTCGGGGAACAAAGTGATGGTCCTAGATGGTGCATTAGTAGTCCTCACTATTCTGTGAAATAGTATGATAATAAATGTAATGAGGACTCCATTGAGTGGGGATATTGTCTAGATGACAATATTTATTATTAAAACTCACAGCCTATGTTTTTTCGTATTTTACACGACTGTTTTATAATTAAGTTGTATTTGTATTCAGTACCTTGTATCTGGCGACTCAAGATGGGTGATGTATACCTGTTTTGGGGGCCGTCAGACTTATAACTATTTGTTCACATGTGTGTACTATTGATTCACATTCATGTACTATTAGGGGAGGTGGTGCAAGATTGATAATACTTGCATGACTAAATTAAAAATGGAGGTATAGTTGAATGTACTATATTGTAATTAGTTTTTTCACATGATTATACTCTTGAGTCACATGAATGAACTATTAATTCACATTATTTACTATTAGGGGAGGTGGTGCAAGTTTGATAATACTTGCAGGACTAAATTAAAAATGAAGAAAAAGAGAAAGGTATTATACTGTAATATTTCGAGCCCCAAAATGTGCAATTATCAAAACTATATTTTCCTATAAATAGAAGCTCATTCTTCCTTCATTTCTTACCAATTCACAAAAGCTTTAGAGCAATTATTATAGGGAGAAATTATAGAGAGAAAGAAGAAGAGAAGTCTGCTACCTCACTATTCCAGTATCTAGTTTTTCTAAGGTAAGGGGTATTATTCTTTCGTATTCATGAAGAGAGTTATTAACTTTCAATACTCGTAAGGGTTGTTATTCCATTCTTTATTATTCATTGGAATAACTTTTATCTCATGTGATCTATCGCATGCCGGTGAATTCTATTGTTATTCCATTCTTTATTATTCATTTGAACATCCCGATGCGGATGGATTATGCATTGACCTAGTTCCATTCTTTATTATTCTATTGGAACATCCTGTCTGTGCGGATTACGCATGACCTAGTTCCATTCTTTATTATTCTGTTGGAATATCCTGTCTGTGCGGATTACGCATGACCTGGTTCCATTCTTTATTATTCTGTTGGAATAATCTGTTTACGTGGATTACCGTATGGCGGCAAAAATCCATTTGCGATTTCATATATTCTATTATACTCAGTTGATTAAAGTTTTGGCTTCTATACTCCATGAAATTAGTGGAATATCCTTGATATTTGCACTTCATCCAGTAGTGCAGGGATGATGTGGTTTATTTATTGTCGTGATACTGGATGAAGTATCTATTTTGCACTTCATCCAGTATCTTTGATACCAACTGTGACGCCCCCAAAATAGGTATACATCACCCATCTTGAGTCGCCAAATACATGGTATAAAATTCAAATACAATCTTAAATATACAACATGAGCTGTGAGTTTTAATACAAACGTTGTCTTCTAGACAACATTAAAACTCAAAATAAGTCCTCAATACATTTATTAACACACTATTTCATAGAATAGGGAGGACTACTAATGCTATCCTCTGGACCGTCACTCCGTTCCCCGACTAGTCCCTGCTAAGATAATGCAGAATAAATTATCATTAGCCTTCAATAGTGTTAAACTGATACAATATAACAAACATCAAGTTTAACTGCAGCGGAACAAGCAATCCATTAAAAGAGTCAAGTAGAAAATAAAATCTACTATCTTTTATGATTTAAAAGGTTTTTCATCACTTTTATTGACGAGACTCAGCTTAATAAATAATCCACATCATTGAATCACCCCTGCACTACGGCCAAGGATATTCTTTAGTATCACGACCACAAATTATCCATGCACTACGGGCCAAGGATATTCGTGTATTCATTAATGGTCATGATCACGCCAACAACTGTCCATCAATGCACTACGGGCCAATGAGGACTTTTTCCACATCATTTGTAACATTACGGTCATAATTACACCGAATAATCCCTGGTCATAATCATACCAAGTCCATCTATGCACTACAAGCCACAGATGACTTTCAACATAATATAAACATGAGGATGATGACAGTGACATAATAATTCAATAAAACAAGTTCAAGAATTAATTTATCCAGGAACCAATAACGTCCAAATTGTCAACATGATACTTCTTTGTGGAGTAAAATTCAAGAATGCTCAGATACTGGATGAAGCGCAAATATCAAGGATATTCCACTAATTTCATAGAGTATAGAAGTCAAAATTTTAACCAACTGAGTATAATAAAGTATGGAATAACAAAAGAAATCACCAGGCATGCGATAGACCGCATGCATACATATTATTCCAATGAATAATAAATAACGGAACCAGTCATGCGTAAACGCACGCATGTGATGTTCCAATGTAATGATAAATAATGGAACTAGGTCATGCAGAAAGCACATACATGATGTTCCAACAGTAATAATAAAGAACGGAACCAGTCATGCTTAAAGCACGCATGTGATGTTCCAACGGAATGATAAAGAACGAATAATAACAGAAATCACCATGCATGCGGTGCCATGACAGACAAGTTATTCCAACATAATGATAAAGAATGGAATAATGTAAGAATTTCACCAAGTATAGGGTAAATTGGTGTATACAAAGTTATTCCAATGAGAATAATAAAGAATGGAATAACAAAATTTCTCTTCATGAATAATGAAAGAAATAATAATTTCACGCAGTACAACAAATAATATCCCTACCTTAGAAAGATGAGTCTTGGATATAGAAGTAGTGAAGTAGCAAAACACTTTTCTTCTTTCTCTCTATAGTTTTCTCTTTAGAGTTTCAAAGAAATTGTAAGAAATAATGAAGGAATGAGCTTCTATTTATAGAAAAATGGATACGATAGTAACTAATTCATGAACGGTCAGATTGATTTACTTTTAAAGCAGACAAATTCAAATTTAAAACAAAATCTTTTAAATAAAATATAATATATTCTATTTATAATCTAATAAAATGAATAACTTTATAAAAGTATTATGTTTTATATAAAAGATTTCACTATGCAAAATACTATACGCAGCACTATGCAACACTATGCATAATAAAATATAATATATTCTAATTATTGTCTAATAAAACAAATAACTTTATAAAAGTATTATGTTTTATATAAAAAGATTTTATTATGCAAAACACTATACATAATAGAATATTATATATTTTATTTATAGTCTAATAAAACGAATAACTTTATAAAAGTATTCTGTTTTATATAAAAAGTTTTTCTATTTTATTACATTAATAATACTAATAAAACAAACTTTATCACCATTATTATAATTCACAATATTAATCGACCAGGTCGTTCCCAGGAAAGAGGGGGCTTTCCAATAAGGATTTCTCCCTATTGACGCACAATTAGGTGACCAAACCTCTCATTGACAGAACTTCTAGACATCGTTAATATTGCAAATAATAATATTAGTAACCTTGTCGTCTCAATTATTGATTTAATAATATATAAAATATTGACAATAATTGAATCAAATAATGTGAGATACTATGCAGCAATTACTGTAGCAATAATTGAACAAAACCGACTTCTCACTTAAGCATCAATAATCAATACTGAGTGGTGCTACTATGCAATCACGCCAGACATCGCATTTTTAACAAGGTGTTTCAACGTTGAACAGTAAAAACTTCCATTGTTATTTTCATAAAGTATTTTTGTCATTTTCTAAATCCGATAATAATTTGCTAGGGTCCACCAATGATTGTGTCGTTTATATCTAATATTCCCTGTTAAAACGAATATTCCCACCAATCGAATATTATATAACAACTTGCGTACTTTTGCAAAATTTATAAATATTACCCACAACTATAACATTATATCAAATTTACTCCATAATATTCAAAATGATATTTATAGAAAATTCATCTTTATTTATAAAAGTTGGGGTCTTACACCATGTATTTGGCGACTCAAGATGGGTGATGTATACCTATTTTGGGGGCGTCACAGTAACACTTTCGCCGTTATTTTTATAAAAAGATAATTCTATCATTTTCTAACTACGACAATACTTCCGTTGTGGGGTCCACCAATGATTGTGTCGTCGTACGAATATTCCCTGTTAAAATGAATATTCCCCGACCAATCGAATATTATATAACCACTTGCTTACTTTGCAAAATTTGTAAATATTACCCACAACTATAACATTATATCAAATCCACACCATAATATTCAAAAATATATTTCGAGAAAATTATTCTTTATTCATAAAAGTTGGGGATCTTACAACCTCCCCTTCTTATGAAACTTCATCCTCAAAATTAGGTTGCGTAACTGGTATGTCGAAGAGGTGAGGATACATTGACTTCATTTCAGATTCTAACTCCAAGGTCATTTCCTCAACATCGTGGTTTCTCCACAAAACTTTGACTTGAGGTATAACCTTGGAGCGTAGAATATGATCCTTCTTATCCAAGATTTTAAAGGTACCTCCTCATACGTTAAATCTTCCGCTATCTCGTCCGGTTCTGATTCAATAATGTGGTTCGGGTCTTTCACATATTTACGTAACATCGATATGTGAAAAACGCTATGAACATGAGACATACTTGGCGGTAAGACGAGTCTATAGGCCATAGTTCCTACTCAATCGAGGTTTATAAATGGGCCAATGAATCGAGGATTGAGCTTTCCTCTCTTTCTAAATCTCATAACTCCTTTCCATGGAGCAACACGTAACAACACATGATCTCCAATATTGAATTCCACGTCCTTTCGATGAAGATCATCATAACTATTTTGTCGATCTTGTGAGATTTTTATACGTTGTCGGATCGTTTGAATATTTTTCGTAGTCATACGTACCAAATCCGGTCCCAACAATGTTGCTTCACCCACCTCATCCCAGCATAATGGAGAACAACACTTTCTTCCATACAACGCCTCAAATGGAGCCATGCCAATACTTACTTGATATCTATTGTTGTAGGAAAACTCCACCAATGGTAAGAACTTGTCCCAACTTCCTTTGAAGTCAAGGACACAGAGTCTTAATAAATCTTCAAGAGTTTGAATAGTCCTCTCCGACTGCCCGTCCGTTTGAGGATGATATCGCGAACTAAATCGTAAATCCGTGCCCATAGCTTTTTGCAAACTAATCCAAAATCGTGAAGTGAATCTTGGGTCTCGATCAGAAACTATGGATACTGGCATACCATGCAATCTTACAATCTCGTTTATGTACATACGAGCAAGACGTTCAAGTGTATAAGTTTCTCGTATCGGTAAGAAATGAGAAGACTTGGTCAATCTATCAACAATGACCCAAATCGCATCTATGCCTTGAGAAACCTTGGGAAGACCAAAAATGAAATCCATGGTAATGTGCTCCCATTTCCATTCTGGAATTTTAAGTGATTACAATGGACCTTTTGACACTTGATGCTCCGCCTTAACTCGTTGACAAGTTAGACACGTTGAGATAAACCCCGCTATCTCTCTTTTCATATTGCTCCACCAAAATGTATGTCGAAGATCACGATACATTTTGGTACTCCCAGGATGGATTGCAAACGATGTCTTGTGCGCCTCCATCATGATTTTATACTTCAAGTCAGAATCGTTAGGAACACAAAGTTTGGAGTTGACTCGAAGTATTCCTTCTTCATCGATTCTTTCTTCTGGAATAACACCTTCTTGCACTTTCTCCCTCATACGCATCAGCTCCAGATCTGTAGCTTGAGCATCTTTAACTTTATCGATTAAAGTCGGTTCTACTCATATATTCGCCATCATCACATGGGTCCCTGGAGTCTTTAACTCTATCTCCATCCTTCGTAAGTCATACAAAATAGGTCTTTACGTTGAAAATATTTCACTCGTACCCGCATATGATCTTGTACTCAATGCGTCAGCTACTACATTCGCTTTTCCAGGATGGTATTGGATGGTATGATCATAATCTTTCAACAGCTCAAGCCATCGTCGTTGTCGCATGTTGAGTTCCTTTTGAGTGAAGAAATATTTGAGGCTTTTATGATCCGTATAGATCTCCATCTTCTCTCCATACATGCAATGCCTCCAAATCTTAAGCGCAAAAACGACTGCTGCCAACTCTAGATCATGAGTAGGATAATTCCTCTCATATTCTTTGAGTTGTCGTGAGGCATAGGCTATGAATTTCCCATGTTACATGAGAACACACCCTAAACCTTTGCCTGAAGCATCGCTGTATATGACAAATCCCTCCGAACCAGCTGGTATTGTCAAAACAGGTGCTGAAATGAGCCTCCTCTCGAGTTCTTGAAAACTCTTCTCACATTCCTTGCTCCAACCGAATTTTGTATCTTTCCGAGTCAGATGAGTTAAAGGAGTAGCGATTCGAGAAAAGCCTTCCACGAACCTCCGATAAAAACCAGCTAAGCCGAGAAAGCTACGTACTTCGGTCACTGACTTAGGTTGCTCCCAGCTTTAAATTGCTTTAATCTTTGCCGGGTCAATAGATATTCCGTGATTTGATATTACGTGCCCAAGGAATGCTACTTCCTCAAGCCAGAACTCGCATTTCTTCAACTTGGCATATAACTTGTTTTCACGAAGCTTTTGGAGTATCAGCCTCAAGTGTTGCTCATGATCTTCACGACTTTTGGAGTAAATGAGGATGTCATAAATAAAGACGACCACAAAGTGATTTAAATATTTCTTGAATACTCGGTTCATCATATCCATGAAGGCAGCAGGAGCATTAGTCATTCCAAAAGACATGACTAGGAATTCATAATTCCGCATCGAGTTACGAGCAGTTTTGGAATGTCATCGGTTTTAATCTTCAATCGATGATATCCGAAGCTAAGATCGATCTTTGAAAAGAATTTGGCGCCTTGCAACTGGTCAAACAGATCATCAATACGAGGTAACGGGTACCTATTTTTGATGCTGACATGATTCAACTCCCGATAATCAATACAAAGTCACTTACTTCCATCTTTCTTCTTCACGAATAAAACATGAGCACCCCAAGGAGACGTACTAGGAACAATTCCTGTAGTTGGGTTTTTAACTCCTGAAGTTCAATAAGAACCATTCGATATGGAGCTTTGGAAATGGGTTTTGTATCGGATTCAAGGTCGATACAAAATTCAATTTCACGCTCTTGGGGTAGGCCAGGAAGTTCTTCAGGGAATACGTCAGGAAAGTTATTAACAATAGAAATATCATTCAAATCTGACATATTTTTATTTAAATCCGTGACATGGGCTAAGAAAGCTTGACATTCGTTTTTCAATAAACGAATAGCTTTATGGCTTGATATGACAGTGATTGATTTTAGTGGTTTGGTTGCTTGAATTCGTATAATAGGTTGGTTAGGAATATGAAAGCTAACAACCTTACGAAAATAATCGATTTTAGCATGATGAGTAGTTTACCAATCAATCCCTAAAATCACATCAAATGCATGTATTTTTAAAGAAATAAGATCGACAGGTAACGTGCGGTGACCGATTTGAATCAAACAAGACTTATAAACAGTGGATGTAATGAAGGTTTCTCCAAACGGAGTTTCAACCGATAAGTCAAAGTCTAATTTCTCCGAAGTTAAATTTAAACGTTGAGCGCAAGTAGGAGAAATAAAAGAATGGGTAGAAACGGTATCAAATAAGGTATATACTTCACTAGAGCATAAAATCTACTATCTTCTATGATTTAAAAAGTTTTTCATCAACTTTATCGCTGAGACTCAGCTTCATAAATAAAATCGAATCATCCCTGCATCACGACCAAGGATATTCATGTAATCATCAACGGTCATGATTATACCGAATAATCCCTGTTCATAATCATACCAACAATTGTCCATCAATGAACTACATGCCAATGATGACTTTTACCACATCATTCGTCACATTACGATCATGATTATACCGAATAATCCCTGGTCATAATCATACCAAGTCCATCTATACACGTAAGCCAAAGATGACTTTCATCATAATATAAGCATGAGGATGATGACAATAACAATGACATAATAATTCAATAAAACAAGTTCAAGATAAATTTTCAAGATTTATAATTTAATTTATCCAGAAATCAATAACGTCAAAATTGTCAACATGATACTGCTTTGTGGAGTAAAATTCAAGAATGCTTAGAAGAATATTTCCATGAAAAGATACTGGATGAAGCGCAAATATCCATAATATTATACTACTTTCATGGAGTATAAAAGCCAAAACTTTAACCAATTGAGTATAATAGAATATATAAAACTGCAAATAGATTTTTGCTCGCCATGTGGTAATCCGCGTACACAGATAATTTCCACAATTTAATAAGGAATAAATACGAAGGATCATTCACCATGCACGCGGTAGTCCACATATAGACAAAGTTATTCCAATGTAATAATAAAGAATGGAATAATGTAAGAATTCACCACGTAAATGCAGTAGTTCAGCGTATCTGAGTTATTCCAATGTAATAATAAAGAATGGAATAACAAAAGAATTCACCGTGCATGCGATAGGCCGCATGCATAAAAGTTATTCAATAGAATAATAAAGAATTGAATAATGTAAGATTTCACCAGTGCATGCGATAGATCGCATGCATAAAAGTTATTCCAATGAATAATAAAGAATGGAATAACAACCCTTACGAGTATTGAAAGAAAATAACTCTCTCTTCATGAATACGAAAGAAATAATACCCATTACCTTAGAAGAAACCGGATCTTTGGAATAGTGAGGTAGTGAGACTTTCTTCTTCTTTCTCTCTATAATAATTGCTCTTGTGAGACTTAGTGAATTAGTGAGAATGAAAGAAGAATGAGCTTCTATTTATAGGAAAATATAGTTTCGTTAATTGCACGTTTTGGGGCTCAAAATATTACAGTATAATACCTTCCTCTTTTTCTTCATTTTTAATTTAGTCCTGCAAGTATTATCAAACTTGCACCACATCCCCTAATAGTAAATAATGTGAATTAATAGTTCATTCATGTGACTTAATAGTATAATCATGTGAAAAAACTAATTATAGTATAGTACCTTCATCTATACCTCTATTTTTAATTTAGTCATGCAAGTATTATCAATCTTACACCAATTCCCCTAATAGTAAATTATGTGAATCAATAGTACACATGTGAACACATAGTTATAAGCATGTGAATTAATAGCAATTAATTGCTCATTTATCCGATTAATTACCCGATTGATCAATATAACCTCCAGACATCCATTATTATCGAAATAGATGTCGATTTCTACTAACACTAATAATTCTCACACAATGGAACTATCAATTTCATCTTTAATCAACACGAACTTATTCATCATTAATATTATAACTCACAATATTTAACAACCAGGTCGTTCCACTACTAGAAAATCGACTATATAGCTATTTTCGTGACGATCGTCATTATAAGCATAAAACCGTCATTATAAGCTTTTAGCGAAAATACCGTCGACCGTCGCCATAGAAGCCGTCGGTAAATGTTATAGCGACGGTCTTTATGCCTATAGCGACAGTCGACGACCGTCGCTATAGACGTTTTAGATTTCAAAAAAAAATTAATAATGCACATTTATTCAACAAACACAAGTACTTTATAAAATAAAACATCACTTTATCGTCATGGTAATCACGAAGTAGTGTTTTAAATCTCAGGACAATTCCAGGTAGCACTTCATAATGTACAAAAAACATTCAAGGAAATGGATAAAAGAACATCTTTCACAACGACTAACTACTGACTACACCATTAAGTTGTTTCCTGTAATTGTCTCGCAGAATCATCGACAGTAGTGGACTACTTTCAAACCGTAACTAGTAATGAATATAAGCACTCTTACATAATCATTTTATGAGGAACCAAAATCACAAAATATAGACACTCTCATCCATAATCATTAAATATTATAATTTCTGAGGCTCCCATAGAACTAGATGCAGATTAATTTACGACAAGAGCCCACGACGTGAAATTGCAATCTCAAATGCTTGCATCTTTGAACCTCGGGCAAAACCATTATGATCATAAGACATTTCGTTGATGTTAAGATCAAGACACGCCCCTAACAAGATCTTCACCAATGAGTGTGTTGCTTCTCGCTATTATTAAATATCCAAAATAAAGATTAGAACAGCAGCACAATGAGAAAAAACTTATAGACAGATAAACAATAAAGACAAAAAGATTTAAAGCACGCTTGTACAAACAACCCCAATGATACGTTTTAAGTATAAAAGTGGCTATTTTTCATACTCTCTCTCTTCTTAGAAGTTAGCACTGTTAAGTTGAGTACTTACAACGGTCTGCTACAGCTCTCGAAATTTGTTTCTTGCGTGTGCTTCCATAAAAATATTCTTCTTGTTACGATCATCGACCGGTCAGCAACATACAACTATTTATCGTAATGTAATAATCGAAAGCCTTGGTCTTGTAGGTGTGCCATTAAACTGGTCAAGAAAACAAAATTTTGTTTCAATGGATCAAGTTATAAAGATATGATGCATACAACAGTTTATCAAATAAATATTAAGGACATAGAAGAGTTAACAATATATCAGTGGTTACCATCAGTTGACCACTGATATAATTGGCAATACCCACAAGATGATAATCTTATACTTCCTTTAAATGATAATAAATTCAAGGTTCTTATATTTAATAGGATCATAGGGACATAACAACCACAATAAGCAACTTCATGTGGTTGGTTTTCAACAGAGAATGGTTGCCACTACAATCAGTAGGAATTTTAGTAACAGGGAAAACCAATCATGCAATTCACACACAAGTGGGTACTTGTGACATTCATATAAGACCAACAATGCATGATCGAACTCAAATCACTTGAACTAAAACAAATTTATGGTTTAACAAACACGTAATTTCGCTAAGGTAAAGCCAACTTGAATAACCATATTGGGGTATCTGGAAACAAAGTCAAATTAATAACTCTAAATTAAAATGATGATTAAATACTGGGTTTAAAAAGAAATCTATTTTGGGTACTTTCGTTTGATTGTTTCATATACACATACAAACCCCAGGCGACCACATAGGCAATGCGATATAGTAGGTTTTCAACTCGAAATTAGTTCAAATAATCAATTCACATTTCAATCAGTTGCAATTCAAAATATTTAAGTAAACAAAATAGGCCAACTATGCATTAATACAAAACACAACAACTTCAAGGTTCACTACCTTAGTATATGCTGCATAACACATAATTAACCTTATCTGCAGAACAATCAATAGACTCAATACTAACACTATCTAAAGCAATAAAGAAAAAAAGCAAGCACCTTTTTCCTCTGTTGTCTATTCTGAATTTTTGGACTTTCTATTCGACTGTTTGCCCTTGCCTCGATCGCGTACAACTTCATAAGTGAATCTAAACAAAGCACAGTAGTGCTAAGTTAGGCCAAAATTAAAGCTCAGCCAAGCGAATAGCTCGAGTGGAACTTTTAACACCTTGGGTTATCTCCTGACTGTACAACAAATCAAGTAAGTATTTCCATAAACTTAATTGGGGTAATATACACACTAAAGATTCAAATTATTATGCTAACCCCAAATCACTGAGCTCCATCGTTAGGTCACTGATCTCCATTCCAGATAATCGAAATGTCACCATCGTGTCAGGGAGCTCTTCTTTTCTGACATCGAGAAGCTTCTCCAGCGACTCTGATGCTCTCTTAAATGCCTTCAATCCAGTAAAAGTTGCAAAAAATAATAAATCAATCGTTAACCTGGTTCAAGTAAAGGTATTTATTCCCTTTCATCTTTTAGTTTTCTGAAGCCAAAGAACCAGTATCCATGGGCAATGAGACAGTTCAAGTTTGATTTTTTTAATAAAGAAAAAATCTAAGAACAAAATTTCAATTTTTATCCATCTCAAAAATGTAATTCAAGCTCAATGTTGTTTAGGTAAATTCACATTCTCAAGCTTAATACTTATTTGTATCATAAAACATTTAAATTAAATTACCTCCTTGACTCATGATGCTTCAAATTGTTTCCTTACGCCGGTAGAATGAATGGATCGATTTGTTATAGAACAACCTTCGGTTGTGATTGGGCAGAGAGGAGTCCGGGTAATGGGCTTAACAAAGAATAACATCTGTAACATCTACTATTGAAACATAATCATAACGCTGAATAAACACCAAGGACAGAGAAATTGAAAAAACCTAGATTTTATCAATATCTTCGTTAAGCCGTGTGTTCTCTGGCAATACCTTCGTTAAGTTCGGTGTTCTCCTAAGAACTCTCCGTAAGCTTTCAATGACCTCGCCTCATCGGCATGTACTTGAGGATAACGCCACTTTGTCGTCATGGTAATCACGAAGTCCGACGAGAATTATATCGCCGGAGGCAATCCAGACCTTTTTGTGCATCTTGCCGCAGATCGAGTGGGAGGATTTGGGTTAGATTTGGGTTAGAGTGGAAAGCGAGCAGCAGAGGAAGAGTAAGGAGAGAGACACTATTAGAGAGGGGGAAGAAGATTTGGGGGAAAACTGAAATGATTTGGGGAAAATGGGAGGATTTTTTCTTTAAAGAACATCTATACTACTACGCTTTACGATGTTGCTATATATATCGTATAGTGAGGGTTAAAGGTTGACCGTCGCTATATGTCAATTTCTAGTAGTGTTCCCAGAAAGAGGGGCTTTCGATAAGGATTTCTCCTTATCAGTGGCGCAATTAGGTGACCAAACCTCTCCTCGATGTAACTTCTAGACATTGTCAATATTGCAAATAATAATATGAATAACTTTTTCATCTCAATTATTGATTTAATAATATAAAATATTATGCAGATGATACTGTGACAATAATTGAATCAATAATATGAGAGATATGATGCAATAATTACTGTAGCAATAATTGAGTATAACTAAGTGACTTCTCACTTAAGCATCGATAATCAATACTGTAGTGTCTTACTTATGCAACTCACGCAGACATCGTACTTTTACTAGGGTACTTCAACAGCTTTTAACGGTAACACTTTCGCCGTTATTTTTATAAAAGATAATTACGCCGCTTTCTAACTACGATAATACTTCGCGGGATCCACCGATGATTGTCTGCAGTCGTATTTAATATTCTCTCGTTAAAACGAATATTCCCCGACAATCGAATATTATATAACCACTTGTTTACTTTGCAAAATTTGTAAATATTACCCACAACTATAACATTATATCAAATCCACACCATAATAATCAAAAATATATTTCGAGAAAATTATTCTTTATTCACAAAAGTTGGGGATCTTACATTATCCCATTTATATAATTACATTATAAATATGACCCTTTTTTTTGTTCTCTCATTCCGATTTCTGACAACCATTAGGCCCCATCTAATTTGGAATTAAGCTACGGTCAGAACCATAAAGGGAAAGCTCTCCCTAATACCATTTTCTTCATTCATAAGAGTCGAACTCGAGATCTTACTGTAAGACTCCAACTTTTATGAATAAAAATTTAATTTTCTCTACATTTTGAATAATAAGGTGTGGATTTGATTTAATGTTATAGAATTGTGGGTAATATTTACAAATTTTGCAAAGTAAGCAAGTTGTCATAAATTATTTGTTTAGTCGGGGAATATTCGTTTTATTAGGGAATATCCGTACGACAGCACAATCTTTGGTGGACCCCCCATAATAGAATTACTGTCGGATATAGAAAGCGACAGAAATAACCCTTCTATAAAAATAACGGCAAAACTTTTACCGTTAATTATTGAAATACCCGTTGATAAAAGTACAGAATTACACGTGGTTAAATAGTAGCACACGGTATTGTATAGTATCTTTGATTATTGATGCTTACGTGAGAAGTCACTCAGTTTTACTCAATTATTGTAACAGTAGTTGTTGTATAGTATATCACATTATTGATTCAATTATTGTCACAGTATCATCTACACAATATTTTATATTATTAAATCAATAATTGAGACGACAAAGTTATTCATATTATTATTTGCATTATTGACGATGTCAAGAAAGTTCTGTCGAGGAAAGATGTTTGCTCACCTAATTGCGCGTCAATAAAGAAAAGTCTTTATCGGAAAGCCCCATCTTTTTTGAGAATGATCTGGTTGTTAATATTGTGAGTTATAATATTAATGATGAATAAATATTATTAAAAAAAATTTTAGTGAAGCCAAATGAATTGAGACAAATAGAGTGTTTTTTTTTGAAGTATTTGTTGTAAATTTGGCTTATTAAATATACCCACACTCATCATTTTTCAAAATCGTCGGTAGAAAATTATCTCAATTTTATTTTATTACTTATATATAAAGATGTATATATATATATATATATATATATATTATGAGTCTGGTTTCAGTTAGGGAGTCCGGATTTTCTCAAAATTCGGATTTTTTTTTTAAATTTTAACACAACTAAAAAAAAGTTTAATATTTTATGGAACTGGAATTTTTCCATAATACAGTATTTTAGGCGTGATTTGGATACATATAACAAAACAAGTTTGTATAGACTGTTTAGTTATATGTATCGAAATCACGCCCCAAACACTGTATTATGGAAAAATTCCAGTTCCATAAAATATTAAACTTTTTTTTAGTTGTTTTAAAAAAAATAAAATAAAAATAACAATATATGGTCCGGGAGTCCGGACCTGATCCGCTGGCATATATATATATATATATATATATATGTGTGTGTGTGTGTGTGTGTGTGTGTGTGTGACGCCCCAAAAATTAGGTATACATCACCCATCTTGACTCGCCAGATACATGGTACAGAATTTAAATACAACTTAATAATACAATTGTCGTGTACAATACGACAAAACATAAACTGTGAGTTTGAATACAAATATTGTCTACTAGAGATTAGACAAACTCAAAAGGAGTCCTCATTATAATTATTATCACACTATTTCACAGAATAGTGAGGACTACTAATGCACCATCTAGGACCATCACTCTGTTCCCTGACTAGTCCCAGCTACGTTCTCATTTTCTGAAGAGAATAGTGAAAGAAAGGGTGAGCTCAACTAGCCCAGTAAGAAATATTATGACTAAGATAATGCAGAATAATTTATCGTTAGCCTTCAACAATGTTAAACTGATAAAATATAATAAATATCAAGTTTAATTACAGCGGAACAAGGAATCCATTAAAAGAGTCAAGTAGAGAGTGAAATCTATTATCTTTTATGATTTAAAAGGTTTTTCATCACTTTTATCGCTGGGACTCAACTTAATAAATAATCCACATCATCGAATCACCCCTGCACACTACGGCCAAGGATATTCTTTAGTATCACGACCACAATTATCCATGCACTATGGGCCAAGAATATTTGTGTATTCATTAATGGTCATGATCTTGCCAACAATTGTCCATCAATGCACTACGGGCCAATGAGGACTTTTATCACATCATTTGTAACATTACGGTCATGATTACACCGAATAATCCCTGGTCATAATCATACCAAGTCCATCTATGCACTACAGGCCACATATAACTTTCAAAAAAATATAAACATGAGGATGATGACAATGATATAAGAATTCAATAAAACAAGTTCAAGAATTAATTTATCTAGGAACTGATAACGCCCAAATTGTCAACATGATATCGCTTTGTAGAGTAAAATTCAAGAATGCTCGTAAGAATATTTCCATGAAAAGATATGGATGAAGCTTAAATATCAAAGATATTCCACTAATTTCATGGGTATATAAGTCAAAGTTTTAACCAACCGAGTATAATAAAGAATAGAATAACAAAAGAAATCACCATGCATGCGATAGATCAAGCAAAAAAAAGTTATTCAACAATGTAATAATAAATAACGGAACGTGTTCTACAGTAAAATGCATGCATGTGATATTCCAATGTAATAATAAAGGATGGAACCAGTCCAAACAGAACGCACGCATGTGATATTCCAATGTAATAATAAATAATGGAACCAGTCCCAGAACGCATGCATGTGTGATATTCACGTAATAATAAAGAATGTAATATTAGAAGAATGTCACCATGTATAGGGTAAATAGCCCGGCGATATCAAGTTATTTCAATGTAATAATAAATAATGGAATAACATAAGTTCTCTTCATTAAGATGAAAGAAAGAAATAACACCCCTTACCGTAAAAGAAACTGAATATAAGAGTAGGGAAGTAGCAGAATACTTTTCTATAGGTTCTCTTATAATTCTCTCTCTAGAGTTTCAGTGAATTCGTAAGAAATAATGAAGGAATGAGCTTCTATTTATAGGAAAATGGAATGAATAGTAACTAATTCATGAACGGTCTAGATTGATTTACTATTAAACGGACGATCCAGATTGGTTTACTATTAAAACTTAAAACAACGGTCTATACTGATTTACTATTAAAACTTTAAACTAGCGATCCATATTGATTTACTATTATATCTTCAACCAACGGTCAGAAAAATTAACACATCTCCTCATGGAATAATATTGTACCCAAATACCCGAATGCACAATACTAGAGTGAATAGTAACTGGGTGAATAGTAACTCGTGAATAGTAACTCGTGAATAGTAACTCATGAATAGTAACTCGTGAATAGTAACTCATGAATAGTAACTCGTGAATAGTAACTCGTGAATAGTAACTTGTGAATAGTAACTCATGAATAGTAACTCGTGAATAGTACTCCGACACGAAAAGTGTCCCGAATACCCAATTGAACAATATATCCTCCAGACATCAATTATACTAACACAAATAAGTCCAACACAATGGAACTATAAAATTCATCTTTAATAAACACGAACTTATTCATCATTAATATTATAATTCACAATATTTAACAACCAGGTCGTTCCCAGGAAAGAGGGGGCTTTCCGATAAGGATTTCTCCTTATTGGGGCACAATTAGGTGACCAAACCTCTCCTTGACAGAACTTCTAGACATTGTCATTTCCTCCACATCATGGTTTTTCCATAAAACTTTGACTTGAGGTATAACCTTGGAGCGTAGAACATGATCCTTCTTATCCAAGATTTTAACAGGTAACTCGTCATACGTTAAATCTTCCTCTATCTCGTCTGGTTCTAACTCAATAATGTGGTTCGGGTCTTTCACGTATTTACGTAACATAGATATGTGAAAAACATTATGAACACGAGACATACTTGCGCAAGAAGGCTAGTCTATAGGCCACAGATTCCCACTCACTCGCCAAGAATTAAAATGGGCCAATGAATCGAGGATTGAGCTTTCCTCTTTCCAAATCTCAGAACTCCTTTCCATGGAGCAACACGTAACAACACATGATCTCCAATATCAAATTCTACGTCCTTTCGATGAAGATCAGCATTACTCTTTTGTCGATCTTGTGAAGTTTTTATACGTTGTCGGATCGTTTGAATCTTTTCTGTAGTCATACATACCAACTTCGGTCCCAACAACGTTGCTTCACCCACCTTATCCC
Source organism: Panax quinquefolius (assembly GCA_020205615.1). Classification (NCBI taxonomy): domain Eukaryota; kingdom Viridiplantae; phylum Streptophyta; class Magnoliopsida; order Apiales; family Araliaceae; genus Panax; species Panax quinquefolius. Next base: position 91,686,638 of record CM035165.1, read on the forward strand.
AGCATACTGGAGAACGACACTTTCTCCTATACAACGCTTCGAATGGAGCCATGCCAATACTTGCTTGATAACTGTTGTTGTAGGAAAACTCCACCAATGGTAAAAACTTGTCCCAACTTCCCTTGAAATCAAGGACACAATGTCTTAATAGATCTTCAAGAGTTTGAATAGTCCTCTCCGACTGTCTATCCGTCTGAGGATGATATGCCGAGCTAAATCATAAATCCGTACGCATAGCTTTCTGCAAACTAACCCAAAATCGTGAAGTGAATCTTGAGTCTCGATCAGAAACTATGGATACTGGCATACCATGCAGTCTTACAATCTCATTTATGTACATACGAGCAAGACGTTCAAGTGTATAAGTTTCTCGTATAGGTAAGAAGTGAGCAGACTTGGTCAATCTATCAACAATGACCCAAATTGCATCTATGCCTTGAGAAACCTTGGGAAGACCATTAACGAAATCCATGGTAATGTGCTCCCACTTTCATTCTGGAATTTCAAGTGGTTGCAATGGACCTTTTGGTACTTGATGCTCTACCTTGACTCGTTGACAAGTTAAACACCTTGAGATAAACTCGGCTATCTCTCTCTTCATATTGCTCCACCAAAATGTATGTCGAAGATCATGATACATTTTGGTACTCCCAGGATGGATTATAAACAGTGTGTTGTGTGTCTCCATCATGATTTTATACTTTAAATCAGGGTCGTTAGAACACAAAGTCCGGAGTTGACTCAAGTATTCCTTCTTCATCGATTCTTGATTTCTAAGATAACACCTTCTTTGACTTTCTTCCTCATACGCATCACCCGGGTCCGATTGCTTGAAAGCAAATTTTAACTTTATCAATTAAAGTCGGTTCTACTCAGATATTCGCCATCATTACATGGGTCCCTCGAGTTTTTAACTCTATCTCCATCCTTTGCAAGTCACACAAAATGGGCCTCATGCGTTGACAATATCGCACTCAGATTGTGATATGATCTTCTACTCAATGCAAATCGCTACCACGCTCGCTTTTTCAGGATGGTATTGGATGGTATGATCATAATCTTTCAACAGTTCAAGCCAACATCGTTGTCGCATGTTGAGTTCCTTTTGAGTGAAGAAATATTTGAGGCTCTTATGATCCGTAAACATCTCCACTTTCTCCCCATACAAGTAATGCCTCCAAATTTTAAATGCGAAGACAACAGCTGTTAACTCTAGATCATGAGTAGGATAATTCCTCTCATATTCTTTGAGTTATCTTGAGGAATAGGCTATGACTTTCCCATGTTGCATGAGAACACATCCCAACCCTTTGCTCAAGCATCATCAGAGATGACAAATCCTCCGAGCGGATGGTATTGTCGTAACAAAATAAATGAGTCTCTCTTGAATTCTTTAAAACTCTTCTCACATTCTTCGCTCCAACCGAACTTCAGATCTTTTCGAGTCGGGTTGAGTTAATGGAGTAGCGATTCGAGAAAATCCTTCCACTAATCTCCGATAATAACCACTAAACCGAGAAAGCTACGACGATTTTCATCACTAATTTAGGTTGCTCCCAGCTTTGAATAGCTTCAATCTTTGCCGGGTCAACAGATATTCCACGACTTGATACTACGTGCCCAAGGAATGCTACTTCCTCAAGCCAGAACTCGTATTTCTTCAACTTATCATAAAGCTTGTATTCACAAAGCTTTTGGAGTGTCAGCCTCAAGTGTTGCTCATGATCTTCACGGCTTTTGGAATAAATAAGGATGTCATCAATAAAGACGACCACAAAGTGATCCAAATATTCTTTGAATACTCGGTTCATCATATCCATGAAGGCAGCAGGAGCATTAGTCAATCCGAAGGACATAACTAAAAATTCATAATGCCCGCATCGAAGTTCGAAAGCCATCTTTGGAATGTCATGGCTCTAATCTTCAATTGGTGATATCCTAACGTAAGATCAATCTTTGAAAAGAATTTGGCTCCTTCCAACCGGGTCAAACAGTCATCAATATGTGGCAATGGGTACCTATTTTGATGGTGACATGATTCAACTCCCTATACTCAATACAAAGTCGCATACTCCCATCTTTCTTCTTCACGTAATAAGAACAGAGCACCCCAAGGAGAGACGTCTTATGGACGAACGATTCTAACAATTCGCAATTGGGTCTTTAACTCCTCAAGTTCAATAGAGTCATTCGATATGGGGCTTTAGAAATGGGTTTTGTACCGTGTTCAAGGTCGATACAAAATTCAATTTCACGCCTGGGGTAGGCCAGAGGTTCTTCGTGGAATACGTCAGAAATTTATTAACAATAGAAATATCGCTCAAAATCGACGATTTTTGTTTAAATCTGTGATATGAGCTAAGAAAGCTTCGACATCCGCTTTTTCAATAAACGAATAGCTTTATGGCTTGAAATGACCGTGATTGATTTTAATGGTTTGGTCGCTTGAATTCTCATAATAGGTTGATTAGGAATATGAAAACTAACAACCTTACGAAAATAATCAATTTTTGCATGATGAGTAGTTAACCAATCAATCCCTAGAATTACGTCAAACGCAAGTATTTTTAAGGAAATAAGATTGACAGGTAATGTGCGGTTACCGATTTGAATCAAACAAGACTTATAACCAGTGGATGTAATGAAGGTTTCTCCCAACGGAGTTTCCACAGATAAGTCAAAGTCTAATTTCTCCGGAGTCAAATTTAATCGTTGAGCGCAAGTAGGAGAAATAAAAGAATGGGTAGAACCGGTATCAAATAAAGTATAGACTTCGCTAGAGTTTATGATAAGCTTACCCGTGATGACCTTATTCGGGTTCCTTGCTTTCTGGGAGGTCACAACAAACGCTCTCCCTTGCACTACCGACTTTGACTTTTCTGGGACGTCCTTTGGTGCCTCCATCTTAGCTGAACTTGTCTTCGGTGAACGACAAAATTAGGCTAAGTGACCTTCTCTTCCACAATTGTAACATGTTTTGGACGTCATCGCGCAGTTTAGACTGATGTGTCCCTCCCCTCCGCATTTGAAGCATATGATAGGTGGTCGTTCTCCTTCCTTAACAACGGGTGCTGGTGCTGACATCCTTCCATCATTGTTGAATCTCCTCTTCTTGAAATGTCCATTCTTAATGGTTTGGCCTTGATTACCACCGAAGTGGTAACCATTTCTGGCCTGTTGATTCCCTCCACGCTTGTTGTCACCGCTTCGATGACTGCTCTCCTTTGGTTGCGTTGACTCGTTATCGCGCTCCACTAACTGAGCCCTATTTACAAAATCTGAATACAAACACAGTTTATGAGAAATAATATGTTGACGTATCTCAGGTTTCAAACCTCGCAAAAATATTCGCGTCATTCTCTCCTCATTATCCACCAAATGGGATGCAAACTGGGACAACTCTACAAATTTGGCTTCATACTGCGACACGGTCATATTATTTTGCTCCAATTTGATGAATTCTACCTCTTTTATATGACGAATACTTTTGGAAAAGTACTTGTCGTTGTATAGTTCTTGGAACTTTTCCCAAGACATCTTCAGTGCGGCAGGTTGAGTACGTTTTATCGATTCCCACCAGTAATCTGCCTCTCCTCGCAACATAAAGGCGGCAAAGGGAACTTTTGCTCATCGGAGCATCCCAAGACATCAAATATCTTGGTGATCTGCTTTATCCATACTTTCGCCTTTAGTGATTTTGGCTCTCCAATAAACTCCGGTGGTCCCAGCTCCTTGAACTGTTTAGCGATGACCGTCCGAGAGTTTCCAGTGTTTCCACCTACATGTTGGACAGGAGCCGCTCTTGCCTGCTATTGCATGAATTGCATAAAGCCTCTGAACACTCCATCATTCATCATTTGGTCAGTGTTGTTGTTTGCATGATGATTATCGCCTTCCTGATGCACATTATCCTGATTATGTGGTGAGTCAACGGTCGCATTGCTCCATTGCTATTCTCAACATTCTGGGATGTCATTTTCAGATACTGCCACAAAACAAAAGGTTAATTGACATGTAACATATTATCCTTATATTCTGACCGACTAATTAAATACCAAAAAAAACTTAGGTAGGTCATACTAGCGAAGGAATTCCCCGTCTCTCCCCTCCTAGTTCTATTCTCATATCTTAGCCAGGGATCATATCCCTAAGCTTTGATACCAACTGTGACGCCCCCAAAATTAAGTATACATCACCCATCTTGAGTCGCCAGATATATGGTACAGAATTCAAATACAACTTAATAATACAACTGTCGTGTACAATACGGCTAAACATAAACTGTGAGTTTGAATACAAATATTGTCTATTAGAGATTATACAAACTCAAAAAGAGTCCTCATTACAATTATTATCACACTATTTCACAGAATAGTGAGGACTACTAATGCACCATCTAGACCATCACTGCTCCCCGACTAGTCCCCATTTACGTTCTCATTTCAAGAAGAAGAACGGTGAAAGAAAGGGTGAGCTCAACTAGCCCAAGAAGAAATATTATGACTAAGATAATGCGTAATAATTTATCGTTAGCCTTCAACAATGTTAAACCGATAAAATATAATAAATATCAAGTTTAATCAAGCAATGAACAAGTAAACCATTAAAAGAGTCAGTAGAGAATGAAATCTACTATCTTTTATGATTTAAAAGGTTTTTCATCACTTTTATCACTGGGACTCAACTTAATAAATAATCCACATCATCGAATCACCCCGCACACTACTGGCCAAGGATATTCTTTAGTATCACGACCACACAATTATCCATGCACTACACGGGCCAAGAATATTTGTGTATTCATTAATGGTCATGATCATGCCAACAAATCATCCATCAATGCACTACGGGCCAATGAGGACTTTTATCACATCATTTGTAATATTACTACCATGATTACAATCAATAATCCTCGGTCATAATCATACCAAGTCCATCTATGCACTACAGTGCCATGTAGATGACTTTCAACAAAATATAAACATGAGGATGATGATAATGATATAAGAATTCAATAAAACAAGTTCAAGAATTAATTTATCTAGAACCGATAACATCCAAATTGTTAACATGACATCGCTTAGTAAAGTAAAATTCAAGAATGCTCGTAAGAATATTTCCATAAAAGATCTTTGGATGAAGCTTAAATATCAAAGATATTCCACTAATTTCATGGGTATAGAAGTCAAAGTTTTAACCAACCGAGTATAATAAAGAATGGAATAACAAAAGAAATCACCATGCATGCGATAGACCACACAGTGTAGGTTATTCCAATGTAATAATAAATAACGGAACAAAGTTAAACGGCGTAAAATGCATGCACAAGATATTCCAAATGTAATAATAAAGGATGGAACCTGTGTCCCGCGTAGAACGCACGCATGTGATATTCCGGACGTAATAATAAATAATGGAATCAGTCCCCCCAGAACGCACAAATGTGTGATATTCGACGTAATAATAAAGAACGGAATATTAGAAGAATGTCACCATGTATAGGTAGTTCACAGATATACAAAAGTTATTCCAATGTAATAATAAATAATGGAATAACATAAGTTCTCTTCATTAAGACGAAAGAAAGAAATAACACCCTTACCGTAAAAGAAACCGAATATAAAAAGTAGGGAAGTAGCAAAATACTTTTCTATATGTTCTCTTATAATTCTCTCTAGAGTTTCAAAGTGAATTGTAAGAAATAATGAAGGAATGAGCTTCTATTTATAGGAAAATGGAATGAATAGTAACTAATTCATGAACGGTCAGATTGATTTACTATTAAACCGGACGATCCGTATTGGTTTACTATTAAAACTTAAAACAACTATCCATACTTGATTTACTATTAAAACTTTAAACCAAATGATCCATATTGATTACTATTATATCTTCAACCAACCATATCTTCATTCAAAATTATTAAGCACATCTCCTCATGGAATAATATTGTACCCACCCAAATAATTCGAATGCACAATACTAGAGTGAATAGTAAATGGGTGAATAGTAACTCGTGAATAGTAACTCGTGAATAGTTCTCGAATAAACACAAAAAGTGTCCCGAATACCCAATCGAACAACAATATATCCTCCGCACATCAATTAGACTAACACAAATAAGCCCAACACAATGGAACTATAAAATTCATCTTTAATCAACACGAACTTATTCATCATTAATATTATAATTCACAATATTTAACAACTGTGTCGCTCCTCGTGAAAGAGGGGCTTTCCGAAAAGGATTTCTCCTTATTGCGCAAGCAATTAGGTGACCAAACCTCTCCTCGATAGAACTTTTATACATTGTCAATATTACAAAAATAATAATATGAATAACTTTCATTGCCTCAATTTTTGATTTAATAATATATCATATAATGCAGATGATACTATAACAATAATTGAATCAATAATACGAGAAATATGATGCAAAGAATTATCGTAGCAATAATTTAGTATAACCGGTGACTTCTCACGTAAGCATCAATAATCAATACCGTAAAGCATCGTGTAACTACGCCAGACATCGCACTTTTACTACCGGTAGTTCAACAGCTTTTAACGGTAACACCTCCGCCAAGTTATTTTCATAAAGTATTTTTGTCGTTTTTCAATCCGACAATAATTCCATTATGAGGTCCACCAATGATTGTCATTGTTATACGTAATATTCTCTCGTTAAAACGAATATTCCCGACCAATCAAATATTATATCACAACTTGCATGATTTTATAAAATTTATAAATATTACCCACAACTATAACATTATATCAAATCAATACCATTATATTCAAAAATATAATTCGAGAAAATTATTCTTTATTCATAAAAGTTGGGGTCTTTATATATATATATATATATATATATATATATATATATGTGTATATATTATAAGTTTTATTTTATTAGTATTATAATATTAATAAAGCAGAAAATATTTTATGTAAAATAGAATATATTATATTTTATATAAAGTTTACGTTTTATTAGAATATTTTATTGCATAATGAAAATCAGTTTTCGTCGAAGAATTCGTCTGTGAATTCTTCTCTTGTTCACCCGTGATAAATATTCAAATAGTGGCCTGCCATTCTCCTATAAATAGGATGCTTAGTTTAGAAATAAAAATCACACCAGAATCAGAGAATTCTTTTTCTATAATATTGAGCGTATTTCTTTTGAGTTTAAAGAAACTTTGAGTGTAGAAAATAGTACAAGTTTTCTTCAAGAATATCTCCGCTATACAACTCAGAAATACTCTCCTTTTAAGGTAAGGGATATTATTTTTGCTTAATATTCGTAAGGAATAATATTTTCTTCCATACTCTGTAGTATGTAAGTAATATTATTTCGTTTCATATTCCTAATTCTACACTTATTTTGATACGTATTGCTTCTATACTCCTTGAGATTAGTAGAATATCCTTGAAATTTGCGCTTCATCTAGTATCGCTTCACTGAAATATTTTCTGGACATTCTTGTTAAATTTTAAGCTTTTTATGCCGGATTACTATTTATGGATATTATTCATACATACGGCACTATTCATATATACGGTACTATTCATTCATACGGTACTATTCATACATATAGTATTATTCATGGGGTACTATTCACGGGATACTATTCACCCAAGGTATTATTCACGACAAAAAAAATTGATTTCTTTTTTGTCCAAATTATTTTTGATACATGAATATTATTCTTAAATTTTACTCCCCAAAGCAGTTATCATGTTGACAATTTGGACATTCTTAAACTCTGGATAAATTGAATTATAAATCATTAAAATTTATCATTGATCTCACTTAATTGAATTCTTATATCATTGTCATCATCCTCCTCATGCTTATATTATGATGAAAGTCATCTTTAGCCCGTGGTGCATAGATGGACTGTTGATTGGTATGATTATGACCAATAATTATGTATCGATATAATCATGACATGTAATGTTATAAATGATGTGGTAAAAGTCCTCATTGGCCCGTAGTGCATTGATGGACAGTTGTTTGGCATGATCATGATCACTGGTAATAATAACGAATATCATTGTCTCATAGTGCATGGATGATTCGTGGATGTGATACTAATGAATATCATTGGCCCGTAGTGCATGGATAATTCAGTGATGTGGATTATTTATTAAGATGTTTTACATAGATAAAATATTGATGATGAACTTTTAAGTCATAGAAAATAGTAGACATCATGCTCTACTTGACTCTTCTAATGGATTGCTTGTTTTGCTGCAGTTAAATTTGTTGTCTATTGTATTCTATCAGTTTTTACACTGTTGAAGGCTAAGGATAATTTATTCTATATTATCTTAGTCATAATATTCTTTACTGGGCTAGTTGAGATCACCATTTGCTTTCATTGTTCTCTTCAGGAAATGAGAATATAGTTGGGACTAGTCGGGGAATGGAGTGATGGTCTAAGATAGTAGCTATAGTAGTCCTCACTATTCTATGAAATGCTGTGATAATAATTGTAATGAGAACTTCATTTGAGTTTGGATATTGTCTACGAGACAATATTCGTGTTAAAACTCTCCGCTTACGTTTGTCGTATTGTGTAAATTAAGTTTGTATTTGAATTATGTACCATGTATTTGGCGACTCAGAATAGGTTGTGTATACCTATTTTGGGGGCGTCACAGTTGGTATCAAAGCTTAGGAATATGATCCCTGACTGAGATTTGAGGCTAGAACTAGGAGGGGAGAGACGGGTAAATCAATCGCTAGTATGACCTACCTAAGCTTATTAATTGTTTTTTAATTGGTTGGTCGGAATATAAGGATAATATGTGGCATGTCAATTAACCATTGTTTAATGGTAGTGTTTGAAAATGGCATATGAAAATGTTGCGATAAGAAATGGAGCACATGAGACCGTTGAGTCACCGCATATCAATAACCAAGATAATGTGCATCAGGAAGGCAATAATCCTCATGTAAACAATAACACCAACCAAATGATGAACAATAGGATGTTCAGAAGCTTTTTGCAATTCATGCAACATTAGGCGAGAGAGACTAATGTGCAAAATACAGGTGGAAACACTGGCAACTCACGGTTGGTCACTGTTAAGCAATTCAAGGAGTTGGGACCACCGGAGTTTTTGGGAAAGCCAGAACCACTTAAGGCAGATACGTGGATTAAGCAGATCACCAAGATATTTGATGTCTTGGGATGATCCGAGGAACAAAAGGTTCCCTTTGCCACCTTCATGTTACGAGGAGAGGCAGATTACTGGTGGGAATATAAAAAACGTACTTAATTTGCCGCACTAAAGATGTTTTGGGAGAAGTTACGAGAATTGTTCAACGACAAGTACTTTCCCGAAAGTATTCGTCATATGAAGGAAGTGGAATTCATCATGCTGGAGAAAAATAATATGACCGTGTCGTAATATGAGGCTAAGTTTGTGGAGTTATCCCGGTTTGCATCCCATTTGGTTGATAATGAGGAGCGAATGACGCGAATGTTTCTACGAGGTTTGATACCCGAAATACATCAATACCTCATTTCTCACAACCTTTGCTTGTATTCAAATGTTGTGAATATGGCTCAGTTATTGGAGTGCGATAATGAGTTGGCCCAACCAAAAGATAGCAACCGGAAAAACGATAATAATTGCACTGGGGGCTTCATTTGAGTTTGGATATTGTCTACAAGACAATATTCGTATTAAAATCTCAGCTTACGTTTGTCGTATTGTGTAAATTAAGTTTGTATTTAAATTATGTACCATGTATTTGACGACTCAGAATGAGTTGTGTATACCTTTTTTGGGGGCGTCACACTTAGGGGCACCAAACTCCTTTCACCATATTACACCTAATTTGTTTACAAGTTCAATATGAATCAACAATCTCTTTGACCAACTATTTTCTAGAATATATGATTTTACTATACAAAAATAATTTTCAACACAAATGTTATCTTATTAGATGAAGCAGTATGCAACATTATTATGATTATAAATATTCGCTCAATTATGTTGTTTCAAAAATATGTTTGATATGTGTTCCACCTCTGGACTTCTCTCTATTGTGAGATAATATCATCAGTCTTCGTGTCTCCACCTCATGATTTCTCTCCATTATGGGATAATACTTGTTGTTTCTCAACACCAGACTAAGACCTAGAAAGGGGGATTTGAAATGGATCTTAATTTTTTTTTTTGTTTTAAATGAAGTATTACAAGATAATTAATTAAACAAGTTTAATTACGCATGCATAGCGGAATATTAGTTTGAAAAGCCCTTTAAAGATTTAAGAAAATTCTCAGCTCTGAATTTAGTCTTTATGGAATTAAGTCACACACAACAATGAAAATTAACTGCAGAAAAGTAAAGATTGAAAAGTAAATGACACAAGAGATTTTTAAGTGGTTCGGAATATAGATGACTCCTAGTCCACTCTTTTACTCTACAAGTAAGAAATTCACTAAAGATGCAGTGGTCACTTAGACCAAATCACTAAGATCTATTAAAAATTTGAATACTAAGATTCCTTTGAGTTACTAAGTCTCGGCAGCTATCACTAAGACAGAAGTGTCACTTAGACCATATTACTCAAATATTTTCAAGTCACTAAGACTTGGAACTTCAGGTCACTAAGACCACGAATCACAATGAGAAAGTGACTGTTGAGGTGCTACTAAGTTGTGTTAAACACAACTTCTGAATGACTTAGTAGCAGAACAAGTTGTTCTTTTTTCGTAGAGTAGATCTTTCTTGAAACTGGATCAGATGTTCAGCACGAAGTTCATGATTCATACTGTTTGATTGAATCTTCAAGCCCTTTTATAGAAGTCCTCGAGACTTTATGACAACTTGGATTTTCAGAAATTATTAAGATAAGAATTTAATAAATAAAATTCTTATTATTAGATGTTTTGAGCTCGAGTAAATATTTATATATTTATATTGGAAAATGAGGTTTAATAATTAATTAAACTATTGAAGAAATTAATTAAAGTTGTTGTGAAAAGAAAATTAACTTAGTAATGTTGGTTAATTTAATAAAGTTGAAAATTATATTATGAAATAATATAATTTAATTATTATGCCTTATTGTAATCGGAATTATTATTAATTAAATTTCATAATAACGTAAGTAATTCACTTAATTAAAGTAGTGAATTAATGTAAGGATATTTGTTTTAAGAAAATGAGGGAGTAATATATATTAAATATAAATGTAATGTGTTAGTGTACTAAGATTGTGAGTTTCAGTAAATGGTTAAATTATTTATCGAATAAAATAAATATTTTAATTGAAATATTTATGAAATTGAATAAATATTCGATGAAGATTATTATAGAAATATTCTAATTTAATTAAATAATTAAATTTGAGGTGAATGATTTGTTAAGTAAATGGTAATTGTTTTGGTTAAGTAAATAATTAAATTGAAGTGTGACATTTGAGTAACATATAACAATGGGTTATTAAAATAAATTTGAGGGAGCTTAATTGGTGTTTACCAAATAAGGCATAAAGACCTTTCATATTTTTAACTGATGTGTGTTATATCCCATCAGTTTATGTTTTACGTACTATTTTCATAAGGCAAAGGGTTAGAAGTAGAGATAGAGCTTAATAGGGAAATTGAGAGATAAGAGAAATTCTTTGTGAAATTGACAAGGGTTTAAAAATCAAAGAAGGAAGAGGAAGGATAATCAAGGCTTTCTTAATCATCTAGCTAATCTAGAGAAAAAATGAAAGGTAATAACCTAGTTGTAAACTCTATTTTGTGTTCTTGAATATACTTCTTTGTAAAGGGAAATTTGGGTAGATGATTTTTTTAAAAAATTGATTATATATGTTCTTGGTTTTATGTAATTGGTTATATGTCATCTAAGAATGAATTAGAGATGATCAAATTCATGAAAACATGTGTTAAAAGAGGGAATTTGAGTTTTGTTGTAATATATGTATTTTTGTCTATTTTAAGGTTAAAATTGGCTAGGAATTCATGTTATAACATGTAAATTGATGGTGGATTGTTGTTCTCCATTAAGAAACGAAAACAACCCAATTGGAATGAACTAAAACATAGTTAAATCGAGTTTGTGAGGAATGATTATGCTAAACATGAAAATTTGGTATGAACTTTAAAATTGAGACGTTATAATGGTTTTTTAGTGTGTTTGGAAGATGTTGATTCTCATGTATGTTGTAGTTTTAGAAGTTAGGAGTCTATAGAGTCGAAAACGGACTGATTTGGATGGGTATAACTCGTGTTATGAAGATCGGAAGGGGAAAGGGTAAAAAATTTGCGAAATAGAACAACTTGAGCAACCTATTTCGTTGGGTGTTGTTGCTACGCCCCTAAGGCTAACCAGCATGCATACTGAAATAGTGTCGTATATGATGACTTTTGACCTCCTGTAGTAAAACGTCCATAACTTTTTTATACGAACTCCGATTGAGGCAATTCAGGATGTTTCAGAAAGATAACGAGTAGACCTAAAACTTTTGTTCTTTAAGTTTTTCAATTTGAGGTCGTTAACAAGGGTCAGAGAATAGCCATATTTGGGACTGATGTGTATTCAGAGGCAATCAGAGGGCGTCGGGTATGCACGTATGCAAGTGAAGTGTTTCTGAAGATAAAAGATGTTGTTTTAAATTATAAGACTTGAAAATTATAAAATATAATGATGATTAACATTAATCAATGATGTATTAGATAATTTGTACGAGCATACTACACATACGCAAGGGAGGCGAATCGGACGTGTGACATATTAACGTTGAAACGCCATATAAAGTGGTAATGAACTTAAAAAGTGTTTCAGATCAAATGAACTAAACATTATAAGATATGTAATGAGATTAATATAAACCATTAAGGAATGCATTATGAAGCATGAGATGAATATTAACTCAATCAATTTTAATGAATGTAAGTCACATAATATAACGCGATGGAAATCTTTAAGAACTTTACTAAATGTTAAGTAACAATTGAGAGAAATACTTTAAGTCAAAAAGTGAATGTTAAATTAATTAATGTTAACAAACATTATGTAAGACCCCGAAATTTTTTTAAATAAAAAGGAATTTCCTTTATTTATTATTTTGAAATAGTAAGGGTTGATTTGATTAATGTGGATAGTTAAGGGTTAAATACGCAAATATTTCAAAATAAGCAAGTGGTTATAAAATATTCATTGTTGTTTGGGAATATTCGTTTGGTCGTGGAATATTCTGCATCGTTTCAGAATATTCGTATTTAATGCAATGCCGTGTGTGGGCCCCATAACGGAAAGCGATTGGATGAAGAAAACGACAAATATAAGTTGTTTTTAAATAACTGCGTAGTTGTTGCCATCGTTGGAATACCCTTGGTTAAAACACACTAATACGCCGTTGTTGAACAAGAAGATACCAGTATTGCACCAATTATTGATTCTTACGTAAGAAGGCACTACTCAATAATGGTTACGAAGAATTACCGCTCAAAGATTATTTTATTGAGTTAATAATTCTTTGTGTTGATATTTTATATTCTTCGTTGTTTCAATAATTGTCATTACACAAGATCTTTCATTATCGAAGCAATAATTCATATTATCTGAATAATATTATTAGATAACATTATTGGCAATGTCTAGAAAGTTCGTCTAAGGAGAGGTTTGGTCATCTAATCATGCGCAAGAAGAAGAAATTCTTATGGAAAGCCCCTCTTTCTGAGGAGGCCGCACTGGTTGTCAATATTGTGATTACGTAATATTATTTGTGAATAATTAATTATTGATTTATATGATGAGGAAAATATTGATTTTATGTGGATATAGATGGAGAAAATTTTTAAAATGACAATTGTTGAAAATTAATATTTTATCTTTTTCGATAAAATAATTCATTTAAATATATTATTTTAATAATATATTAACGGTGATATTTTTACAATGAATGTGGGATATATGAGTATATGAGGAGGAAGAGTATTTTGTGGCATTAAATGTTTTAACACATGTTTTGTGTGTTGGTGGACACAATTATTCGAATCAAATTTGATTATAGCACGTAAAATCGCTTCGCTTGTGGATTTCGGTCGATTTTGTTTGGAATTTGGAAAACTTTCTTCTGCAAAGTTGTAGAGAATTGAATTTCCTATAAAAACTCGCGAGATTCGAATTTTCTGATGAAAGGGCTATTTATTATGAATTATTGAAGTTCAAGTCTCAAATAATTGATTTTGGGAGTTTAAATTATTTTTGTTTAGAAAAACGTTTTTGTATTTTTTGGACATCATTAACATGTGTGGCTGGTGTTTTGACCAAAAGGTGGGCTAAGGAAAATTTGTATAATTATATTAATATTATATTAAATTTTTCGCTTTGGTGTTCTAAGCATTTTCCTATAAATAGGGTGCTTAGGTTAGAATTGAAAATCACACTTAAACTCGAAGTTTTTCTCTATTTTCTCTCGATATTTTGAGCGTATTCTTGTGAGTATTTTGAGTATACTTTGAGTATTGCTAGGCGGTGCAAGTTCCTTCAAAGACTATACCCTAGATTCTAGCTTGTAAGTCTCGATCTTCGAGGTAAGGGATATTATTTTTTTATAATGATATTATTTCTTCAATATCATTATCTTTGAAATGTTGATCTGAAGTTTTTATCAAATTTGGAACTTTTTCATGTCGAGGTTACTATTCACGAGTTACTATTCACTAAGTTACTATTCACGAGTTACTATTCACGAAAGTTACTATTCATGAGTTACTATTCACGAGTTACTATTCACGAGTACTATTCATGAAGTGTGAAGATGTTTTTGTGGAATTTCTATCTTTTGGTGTCTGAGTTACTTATTCACGATATCAAGACTATTCACGATACTCTGACTATTCACGATATCTGATCTTATTCAATTAGAAAAATAAAATTTCTTCTTTTCGTCTAAAACATCTATTGCGGATACTAACTTTCGATTGTATCCATGTTTTGATCATTCTTGAATTTTACACCACTATGATTATTTTTGAGGTATTTTTGGGCGTGGATAAAACCAAGTACGAATCCTTAATCCTTAATCCTTGTCATTTTGTTTTCTTTGGATTCGTTTTTTAAAAATATTTTCATCATCCTCGTCTTAAATGATGATATTATGGAATATCTTTGGCCCGTAGTAAAAGATGAATGATTTCATAATAATATCTTTGGCCTGTAGTGCAAAGATGAATGATTACTGATGAATATCTTTGGCCTGTAGTGCAAAGATGAATATTTGATTCCAGATGTATATTGATTGATGTTACAGGGATAAAATATTGATGATGGACTGTTAAATTCATAGATTATAGTAGATTTCATTCTCTACGTAACTCTTCTATGAATTATTATTTCACTGCGAATATTGATCTCAAACTTGTTGTCTCATTGTATTCTATCGATTTTTCCTGTTGAAGACTAACGATAATTTGTTGTATATTATCTTAGTCATAATATTCTTTCTTGGGCTAGTTGAGCTCACCCTTTTCCTTGTTGTTCCATTTTTCTTCTCAGGAGGCGAGAATATAGCGAGTACGAGTCGGGGTATGGAATGAAGGTTTTAGAAAGGATTGTTTAGTAGTCCTCACCATTTTTGCAAAATGATGTATCAATAAATGTGATGAGGATTTATTTGAGTATAGATATTATCTAGAAGATAATATTTGTATTCAAACTCACAGTTTTACTGTTGTAATAATAAAGTTGTAGTTGTTTCTGTACCATGTATTTGGCGACTCAGAATGGGTGTTGTGTATACCTATTTTGGGGGCGTCACACATTATACATCTGATATGATATAATGACAAGTTATGACGACTTAACCGAATGTTAGGTGTCAATTTAAAGGGAACATAATGCGACATAAGATAATGTTTAACATAGTTAAACCGAATGGACAATAAAGAGTCTTAGAAAGCCTTAAATACATAAATTGAACATTGTTTATCAAACTAAAGATGGTGACCATAGGTTGTAAAGTAGAGTTACTTAAATGACTACTAAGCGTTTCTATGTGACTAATAGGTGATGTGTATAATAATATGTTCTGTAGGATTCATGAAGCGCATATAACTATAAGCTATTTTTGGCCATTTGTAATCTATGAGTCAGGCAAGTCTTTCAGTTCCTTTTTGTTCTGTAATTGTAATATCCCGATATTTTCTATAAAATTAAATCAGAAATTTTGCGTATAATTTTTTTTTATTTAATGATGAGAATATGTGTCAAGTAATGTGAATGATAAATGCAAATATATTTATTTCTTGAAAAATTAGAAATAATTTTAGAATTATTAATTATTACAAATTATCTTTTACAAGAATTAATTTTGTAAGCGTAAATTTTTTATTAATTATTTTCCATGAAAACATGATTTGATATTATTAAATAATATATGAAATGATGACATGATTATTATAATAATTATTTTATTATATGAATTTATTTCAGATTAATCAAGTTAATTATTTAACTTAATTAATAATGTTATATATTATGGATAAATCGATATGGAATACAAACCTTAATTTTGATTTTTGATCAAGGAATGAGAATAATAATATTATATTATTATTTGTCAGTGTTATAGATATGTATGTTATGTGTGTGTAATGTTAATGTGTGAAACAGTTTAAATGTTACTAGTAAACCCTAATACTAGTCTGATAAACCCTAATTTTGGTTATGGAATAAGGAATGATGATAATTATAAAATATTATATGTATATTAATTTTTCAGTGCTATAAATATGTACTGTATATGTGTGGACAGCTAATGATTGGTCAATTGTGGTAAATTAGGTCATAACATAATATTGTGTTGTTAAACCCTAATTATTAAACTCAGTTATGAGATAAGACTGGGTAGTAATTGTGTTATATGAACTTTACTGTGTGTTAGAATTTTTGTATTTAGAAATCGTAATTACTGTGTCAGTAAGATATACAGATAATTAGGAAACCCTAATTGTTAATTTTAAAAACCCCTAATTTCTATTGAAAATCCTAATTTTAAATTATTGTATTTAATTTGTTAAATCTTTAGGGTTAAACCCTAAACCCTAAAGTGATAAACCCTAAACTCTAAGGGTTGTAACCAATGACTAAAATGCCCTTGAGGTTAAAAGTGAACAGTCTAAAATACCCTTGTGCATTATTAAAGGTAGAATTCAATTATTGGTGTGGAAATTACTAAAATACCCTTTTTATCCCATTTAGTGTATTATTATAGCCAATTATTCCACAAAAGCCAGCCATCTAGAATTTACCTATGATACTATAGCATTACCAGCACATGATTAGCCATTACAATTATTGCATACATGATTTGCTAGATTTAAGAAAGAGAGAAAGTGCACATTTAGACTAAAATTGTGCAACAAAAACTTAGCCATACTCTCAAGACCAAACCTCTGAAATTCTCTTGCTAGATCAGTCCCAAAACAAGCCCCACGATAAACAACAACAAATCAGAAACATAGAAACAAGAATCGATGTATAAAAGGTATAAAATCCTAATTAAGAATTTGATCTTTGATCTTCTATTAAAAATTGTGATTATGTGTTGTAATATGTTCTATGTAGTGTCTATATGTGATCTGGGTTGGCACCTGTTAGATTCATAACATCAAAGTGCTCGAAATCTAAGTTTTTCAAAATCTGGGAAAACTGTTTTCTGTTGTCTGACAGTTAATGTCAGAAGCTTTAAATCTTTTTATGTTATTGGTTTTTGTTGTTTTAAAGTTTAAGCTATAGCCTGTCATGTTATCTTTAATATGAAAAAGGAATCAGAGTCATAACTATTATATATTTGAAGTTATAATCGGTCAAAGGTCGTTGACCGACCATGACCGAGTGGAAATCTGGGCAGCCCAGAATGTTGAAACAGAGTCTGACAAGAAGTTCTAGGTCATAGATCTGTCAGGTTTGTTGATATTTGTTGATGTTGTTGTATTCAATGTGTAGCTGGTTATGTGGACTCTCGATCCATGGTTTTATATTTCTTAAACAGTAAGTAGATTAAGTGTAGTGTGTGGTCAAACGTAACCAGTTGATGACAAAGTGCAATTTCTAGAAATTCCAGAAATCATAAGAACAAGCGTCCTGAGAAGGTTTAACCGAGTCATAGATTGTGGATCTGTTGTTGGTAAATAGCTTTATTGTTATGTTAATGTTCCTTGTCATGTATACTATAGGTTTAAACCATAAAACGTCATAAAGCATGGTCAGAACTAAGATAAAATTGAACCACAAAGTGGTACCTCGCGACTGTCTGGGTTTCTGGGTTACCCAGAAAACCCAGATGTTGTCTGACAGCATGTTTGCTAGCTTAGATCTCATAGACTTGTTATGTTTTGGCCATGAAAGTTGATTAAGGTTGTAGTATGTCAGTAATACTACAATATTAGTGGAAAATTAAACCCAGAAACATTTTAGATTGCGATTTTCAGCCGGTCAAACCGAGACCCTCGAACACTGGCCTGTCAGTGTTCTTGAGCTCAAGAACACCTAATGACGCTTTTACGTCGCGCCATAGGCTTTAATGATGACTTAATTAATTTTAATTTCAGTATTTTTCAAAATTACTTAAAAATAGAAAAAATGGTTTTAATTATTAAAAATACAAAATAAATTCTGAAAAATTATTTTAAAATCTTAAAAATAGTTTTTAATTATTTTGAGTATATATCAAAAATATTTAGTATTTTTGGAATATAAAAGGTATTTATTTATTTAATTATAATATTAAATAAATTATTTAAAATGGTTTTAATTCATGAAAAATCATGAAAAATTATATTATTGTGTTAGAAAATATTTTAAGTTATTTTTGATGAATTTTAATATTTTGTGATGAAATGTCATTAATTAATTAATATTAATGATGTTTAATTTATTTAATAAACATATTAAATAAATTATGAAAATAGAATTAATGATTTAAAAATCATTTAATGTATTATAAAAATATTTTAAGTTATAAAATATAACTTTTGATATTTTGTCATGAAAAATATTAATAATTTAATATTAATGATATTAATTTAATATAAATGATATTAATTTTATTTAATAATTATATTAAATAAATAGTTTAAAAATGGTTTTCTTTATTTAAAAATCATTTAAAAGGGATATAAATGAATTAAAAATATTTTCGATTATTATAAATAACTTTAATATTTTGGCAATGGTTTCATTAATAGTTAATATTAATTAAATGATATTAGAATTATTTGATATTTAAATCATTTTATAATGATTCTCGTGTTTGAAAATTTGTGATAAATTATTTTAATTGTTTAAAAAAAATTATCAGAAGTCGCTTAAAAGCGATATTACTATTATTTAAATAGTCTATATGGATATTGAACTATATGATAGAGTCTTAGACTCGATAATTACTTCGATAAAGTCGCTTGTGCATGAAATGTTTTTAAATTGATCTGTACATGCATATCAGGTCTCAGATATGTGTTTATTTGTGATTCTACGACCGTGAAATGTATGTGGCAATGTGATTAGGTTATGTCAATCGTAATAAGCAAGCGGTGTTGTGTGTTATGATATATGATTCTAATCGAACGAATGATCCGATTAATGATAGGTTTCAGGTATAAAAGATAAATCTAAATCAGATAACCTGTAAAGCACTGCATCGAAAAAGTATCCTACCTTTGCATTTTCTTTATGCAATGGACATGAGTAAGAGGTTTCAGAATTATATATTATTAACTCTATTGCGATATATTCTATATCCGATCATTGTTTATCAACATGTTAGTATATGGTAATTCAGATATATATTATGTTCGTTAATTTCTATAAAATGGTTTTATAAATGTCCCCACTTGGATAATCATTGTATTCAATTACATGTTGATATATATATATATATATATATACATCTAAGCTATTCGATCAGCTAGACACAGATTCAGAAATATCGTTGATTATGATAAAACCTTTATGTATCCAATCAAATTTCTTTGGTTTGGACTCAAGACTAAGTATGAACATCCCGAATATGGAAAAACTTTTATGCGCCCAAGGCGGACAGAGTGAACGATAACATCGTTCTTGTATGTAGTATTGATCAATACAGGGTCCATGGGATGTACACCCTCGTGCCCATAAGCTATGACGGTTTGCAGATGAATTTCTGTCTAACTATTTTGAAAACAGAAAATAATGTTCATAATATGTCGACTACCCTATATATATATAGTCAATACGTAGTTTCAAAAGTTTTGGTATAGAATTGATAGATGGTTATGATTTGTTCAGTTTACTTCACAACTATTAATTCGTTGTAGAAGTGATATACAAAGAAAACATTTATTTCTTTTCAAACTAATTATACTTATAATTGTTATTATCATTGGGCACTCAAATGCTCATCCTTGCTTAAATTTAAATGTTTTCACTAAGCATGATCAACTGAAAAAGGTACAAAATACCAAGAACAAGTGAAAAGAAAAGCAAATGTAATATGTTTAATGGTATCTTTTCAGAATGGTTAGACAATATATATACCATGGTATTTATTATCTATCATGTAATATATTGTAGCAAAGGTTGCGTACTTGGGATTAGACTTTGATAAATGTAAGTTAAGTTTGAAATTCATATTATTGATATTAATGTTAGTATTATTCCGCTCATAAAAATGGTATCGTAAAGCACCGAGTTCGGGTTTCAAGTACCTGGATTTGGGGGCGTTACAGGTTGGTATCAGAGCTTTAGGGTTAAAAACCTTAGGTGGGTTACACCTTAGGCTATAACCTTAGAATAGAGGGAAACGTTAAAAATATAATTAACTCATGTAGAGTTTATTAAGAGATGAATTGAATAAATTCATCGTCAAATAAAATAAAAGATAACTTATATAAAACTATTATGTGTTGTGTGTATATATTATGTGCTAATTAAGATAGTTTGTGTGTATATGTCAGATAGAAAGGATTAGGATACCCTCAGGTCGTAATGAATAAGTCAAGCATATCTCCATAACTGAGCCAATATCAAAGCCAATAGCTGACATAGAGGCTCACATTGAAAGCTACCTCAATGAGGTGGATATTGTGGAAAAGTGTAGTACAGGATCCAGAAACGATAAGTATAGCAGATAAGTAAAGTATAGTTAAAGAATAAGTGGTCAATGTCAAGTTCTTAAACTCATATGTTTGTGGTGAGTTCTTAAACTCATAATGTGTTATAAGTTGGACGAGTTAGGTACAGTTTAGTGTGAATAGATTATTGAGGATGATGGGAATGGATAAGATACTAAGCAATTGATCCTTAGTGATGGCGTAAGAAATAAGTGGTATTAGTATTAGTTGAATATGTATGAATTGAGGTGGTGTATATGATAGGTATGTTGGTGTAATGTAATACTTTGTATAAGTTATGTCAATGATTCTCGACTTTCGAGTCACAAAGGGATAGCAGATGTTTAAAGCGATATGTGCTATGGTATGTCAAGTGCTATGAATATGAGTCTATGTTGGATTAATGGAATAAGTTGGTATAAAGATAGTAGATGTTTATATGAATATTGGTTAATATAGTAAACCAAATTTTCAAAATCTAATATTTTAAATATATGATTATTTGAGTAGAAAATTTTATGTTATATGTTGAATGGATACGATATGGCTTAGAATGTAAGGTAATAAAGAATAATTTACGATTATGCCACCGAGACGAAAACGAAACCAAAGGGCAGAAGAATTTGTCAATAAAGCTGGAGGACAACCAGATCCGATACAGAATCTTGCGAATATGGACGATCAAGCTATGCAGAACGAAATACCAGACGTGGAAGATCAACCAGATAATCGAACGTCGAACGCTAAAGACTTCAAGGCGGTCCTATTGCTAGGATGTAGAGGATTAAGTGACTTAGTAGAAGCGTTTATGATAGCTAGGATAACGGAAGGGGCAAAAGACAACTTTTACCACCTATACGATAAAAGGAAATGAGATAAAGAAAAAGTTTGTGTGTTATGTGTGTGGGAAGAAGGGACATATCTCTTCCAACTGTCCCAATCCAAGAATGTATAGTGGGTGTTTTATTTGTGAATCAATGGAGTATAAGGTGAAAGATTATTCAAGAAGGAGAAGGGAGATAAGGAATGCGAATGCGAGAAATGACAGCAGGACATTGGCGACAACGGGACCAACTTCAACAAGCACACAAATGAAATTAACCGCGAGCGTCTTCAACATGATCGTTCAAGAATCGGTAGCAGCCGGGGATACAACTCCAGGTATTACTCGAACCAATTTTATTTTCTTATATATGATTTTCTTATATATATAGTATATTATTTTATAAATTATTTTGAAGGAGGAAATTGAGTTCTATTAGAAATCAATTTTCCGTATAAGCAGATAGACAAACGTTATATGAATAGTTAAAGATCGGTTCGATCAATTTTGATCGAGATCTACTTGTAATGATTATGTATGTTATGTACCCTGCCAAGTATAGGTTTTAAACGGTGATTCCGGGGACGGAATCCTTATAAGGGAGGGTGAATGTAATATCCCGATATTTTCTATAAAATTAAATCAGAAATTTTGCGTATAGTTTTTTTTTATTTAATGATGAGAATATGTGTCAAGTAATGTGAATGATAAATGCAAATTATTTATTTCTTGAAAAATTAGAAATAATTTTAGAATTATTAATTATTACAAATTATCTTTTTTGAAGAATTAATTTTGTAGTTAGTAAATGTTTTATTAATTATTTTTCATGAAAACATGATTTGATATTATTAAATAATATATGAAATGATGACAAACATTATTATAATAATTATTTTATTATATGAATTTATTTGATTAATTAAGTTAATTATTTAACTTAATTAATAATGTTATATATGATGATAAATCGGATATGGAATACAAAAACTGAATTTTTGATTTTGATCAAGGAATGAGAATAATAATATTATATTATTATTTGTCGTTGTTATAGATATGTATGTTATGTGTGTGTAATGTTAATGTGTGAAACAGTTTAAATGATACTAGTAAACCCTAATACTAGTCTGATAAACCCTAATTCTGGTTCTGGAATAAGGAATGATGATAATGATATAATATTATATGTATATTAATTTTTTAATGCTATAAATATGTACTGTATATATGTGGACAGATAATGATTGGTCAATTGTGGTAAATTAGGTCATAACCTAATATTGTCTTGTTAAACCCTAATTATTAAACTCAGTTATGAGATAAGACTGGGTAGTAATTGTGTGACGCCCCCAAAATTAGGTATACATCACCCATCTTGGGTAGTCAGATACATGGTACAGAATTTAAATACAACTTACTAATATAACTGTCGTGTACAATACGACATAAACTATGAGTTTGAATACAAATATTGTCTACTAGAGATCATACAAACTCAAAAGGAGTCCTCATTACAATTATTATCACACTATTTCACAGAATAAAGTGAGGACTACTAATGCTTTCCTCTGGACCATTACTCCGTTCCCCGACTGTCGTCCAGCTATATTCTCATTTCAAGAGAATAGTGAAAGAAAGGGTGAGCTCAACTAGCTCAGTAAGAAATATTATGACTAAGATAATGCAAAATAAATTATCATTAGCTTTCACAACAAATTGTTAAACCGATAAAATATAATTAACATCAAGTTTAACTACAATGAACCAAAGAATCCATTAAAAGATTCAAGTAGAAAATAAAATCTACTATCTTTTATGATTTAAAAGGTTTTCATCATCGTTATAATGAGACTCAAACTTTAATAAATATTCCACATCATCGAATCACCCCCGCACTACTGACCAAAGATATTCTTTAGTATCACTACCACAATTATTCATGCACTACGGGCCAAGAATAGTTGTGTATTCATTAATGGTCATGATCATGACAACAACTGTCCATCAATGCACTACGGCCACTGAGGATTTTTATCACATCATTTGTAACATTACGGCCATGATTACACCGAATAGTCTCTCGGTCATAATCATACCAAGTCCATCTATGCACTACAGGACACGTATGACTTTCAACATAATATAAACATGAGGATGATGACAATGATATAAGAATTCAATAAAACAAGTTCAAGAATTATTTTATCCGGGAATTATTAACGCCCAAATTGTCAACATGATCTTGCTTTTGTAGAGTAAAATTTAAGAATGATCGGAAGAATATTTCCATGAAAAGATATTGGATGAAACGCAAATATCAAGGATATTCTACTAATTTCATGAAGTATAGAAGTCAAAGTTTTAACCAATTGGGTATAATAAAGAATGGAATAACAAAAGAAATCACCATGCATGCGATATAGACCGCAGACAGCAAAAGTTATTCCAATGTAATAATAAATAACGGGAGCTGAGTCCAGTAGAAAAAACGCATGCATGAGGATGTTCCAATGTAATAATAATAAAGATTTAAACTAGGTCCGGTGTAAAAAACATGCATGTGATGATCCAACATAATAATAATAAAAGACGGAACCGGGTTGGTGTAAAACACATGCAACGAGGATGTTCCAATGTAATAATAGAAGAATGTCACCAAGTATAGGAAAAAGCCGCATATCAAAGTTATTCCAATGTAATAATAAGCAATGGAATAATAACAGTTCTCTTCATGAATAAGAAAGAATAACACCCTTACGAGTACAACAAATAATATTCCCCTACCTTAGAAGAACTGAATATTGGAAAAGTGAAGTAGCGAGAATACTTTTCTTCTTTCTCTCTATAGTTTCTTTCTAGAGAGTTTAATGAATTCGTAAGAAATAATGAAGGAATGAGCTTTTATTTATAGAAAAACCGAGGGTGGCTCTTGGTTTTAACGAAGGGTCAAAATGACTCTTGGTAATATTGAAGAGACAACTACTATTTTTCTTGAAGGGGTAATTAACCTTTGGAACAATCAAGAGGCGGTTAACTCTTGGTAATATTGAAGGGACAACTACTATTTGCGAAGGGGTAATTACTATTGACGAAGGTAATTACTATTCACAAAGGTAATTACTATTGACGAAGAGACTCTTAGATGATGACATATGGGCCCCCTATAAAATAATCAAACTTACCACAAACGTCTCATAACAGACTCTTTATATACATCAAGGATTGAATAAATATTACCACAAATCATTTTATTTTTAATCAACACATTTTTAATCTTTCAACAATTATTAATCATTTATAACTTGTCGTCTCAATTAATAAATAACATATTATACATATGATACTGTGACAATAATTGAATCAATAATATAAGAGATATGACGCAGCAGTTACTGTAGCAATAATTGAGTATAGCTAAGTGACTTCTCACGTAAGCATCAATAATCAATACCGTGTGCTACTATGCAACCACGCGTATTACTGTACTTTTACCACCGGGTAGTTCAACAGTTTTAACGGTAACACCTCCGCCGTTATTTTTATAGAAAGATAATTTTGTCGTTTTTTAACTACGACAATACTTCCGTTGTGGGGTCCACCAATGATTGAGCCGTCGTACGAATATTCCCCGACAAAAAGAATATTCCCCGACCAAACGAATATTTTATAACAACTTGCTTACTTTGCAAAATTTATAAATATTACCCACAACTATAACATTATATCAAATTTATTCCATAATATTCAAAAATAATATTTATAGAAAATTCATCTTTATTTATAAAAGCTGGGGTCTTACAACCTCCCCTTCTTATGAAATTTCGCCCTCGAAATTAGGAATATACACGGTATGTCAAGAGGTAAGGATACCTTGATTTCATTTGATTCTAACTCCCAAGTCATTTCTCAACATCGTGGTTCCTCCACAAAACTTTGACTTGAGGTATAACTTCGAGCGTAGAATATGTTCCTTCTTATCCAAAATTTGAACAGAACCTCTTCATACGTCAAATCTTCCGCTATTTCGTTCGGTTCTAACTCAATAATATGGTTCGGGTCTTTCACATATTTACGTAACATGGATATGTGAAAACGTTATGAACACGAGACATATTTGGTCGTAAAGTGAGTCTATAGGCCACAGTTCCTACTCGATCGAGGATTAAAATGGACCGATGAATCGAGGATTAAGTTTTCTCTCTCTTTCCAAATCTTGTAACTCCTTTCCATGGAGCAACTCTTAACAACACATGATCTCCTAAATCGAATTCCACGTCCTTTCGATGAAGATCTAAGATAACTCTTTGTCAATTTTGTGAGGTTTTTATACGTTGTCGGATCGTTTGATCCTTTTCCATAGTCATACGCACTCAACTCCGGCCCCAACAACGTTGCTTCACCCACCTCATCCCCAAAGATATTGGAGAACGACACTTTCTTCCATACAACGCTCGAATGGAGCCATGCCAATACTTGTTTGATAACCGTTGTTGTAGGAAAACTCCACCAATGGTAAGAACTTGTCCCAACTCCCTTGAAATCAAGGACACGAGTCTTAATAGATCTTCAAGAGTTTGAATAGTCCTCTCCGATTGTCCATCCAAATCGAGGATGATATGCCGAAGCTAAATCGTAGGTGCCGTGCTTTCATAGCTTTTTGCATACTAACCCAAAATCGTGAAGTGAATCTTGGGTCTCGATCGGAAACTATGGATACCGCAAGATACCATGCGATCTTACAATCTCGTTTATGTACATCTGAGCAAGACGTTCAAGTGTATATGTTTCTCGATCGGTAAGAAATGAGCAGACTTGGTCAATCTATCAACAATGACCCAAATCGCATCAATGCTTGAGAAACCTTAGGAAGGCCAGAACGAAATCCATGGTAATGTGCTCCCACTTCCATTCGGAATTTCAAGTGGTTTCAATGGACCTTTTGGTACTTGATGCTCCGCTTTAACTCGTTGACAAGTTAGACACCTTGAGATAAACAACGCTATCTCTCTCTTCATATTGCTCCACCAAAATGTATTTATTTAATATCATGATACATTTTAGTACTCCTGGGATGGATTGCAAATGGTGTGTTGTGCGCTCCATCATGATATTATACTTTAAATTAGGGTCGTTAGGAACACAAAGTCCGGAGTTGACTCAAGTATTCCTTCTTCATCGATTCTTGCTTCCTAAGATAGCACCTTCTTGCACTTTCTTCCTTATACGCATCGGCTCCGTGTCCATTGCTTTGAAAGCAAACTCTAACTTTATCGATTAAAGTCGGTTCTACTTGTATACTCGCTATCATCACACGCGTCCCCTGAGTCTTTAACTCTATCTCCATCCTTTGCAAGTCACACAAAATGGGCCTCGTTGACAATAACGCACTCGACTTGCATATGATCTTCTACTCAACGCGTACGCCTACCACGCTCGCTTTTCGGGATGGTATTGGATGGTATGATCATAATCTTTCAACAGTTCAAGCCAACGTCATTGTCGCATGTTGAGTTCCTTTTGAGTGAAGAAATATTTGAGGCTTTTATGATTCGTAAAGATCTCCACTTTCTCCCCATACAAGTAATGCCTCCAAATTTTCAGTGCAAAGACAACAGCTGCCAACTCTAGATCATGAGTAGGATAATTCCTCTCATATTCTTTGAGTTATCGCGAGGCATAGGCAATAACTTTTCCATGTTGCATGAGAACACATCCCAACCCTTTTGAAGAAGCATCATCAGAGATGACAAATCCCTCCGAGCTGGATGGTATTGTCGAGCAGTCTTGAAATAAGTCTCCTCTTGAGTTCTTGAAAACTCTTCTCACATTCTTCGCTCCAACCAAACTTTGTATCTTCCGAGTCGGTGAATAATCTGAGTAGCGATTCGAGAAAATGCTTCCACGAATCTCCGATAATAACCAAATTTAAATCGAGAAAGCTACGACTTTGATCATCGATTTAGGTTGTTCCCAGCTTTGAATAGCTTCAATCTTTGCTGGGTCAACAGATATTCCATGACTTGATACCACGTGCCCAAGGAATGCTACTTCTTCAAGCCAGAACTCGCATTTCTTCAACTTGGCATAAAGCTTATATTCACGAAGCTTTTGGAGTGTCAGCCTCAAGTGTTGCTCATGATCTTCACGGCTTTTGGAATAAATAAGGATATCATCAATAAAGACGACCACAAAGTGATCCAAATATTCCTTGAATACTCGGTTCATCATATCCATGAAGGCAGCAGGAGCATTAGTCAATCCAAAGGACATGACTAGGAATTCATAATGCCCGTACCGAGTTAAAGCCGTCTTTGGAATGTCAATTGGTTCTAATCTTCAATTGGTGATATCCAAAACGAAGATCAATCTTTGAAAAGAATTTGGCTCCTTGCAATCGGGTCAAACAGTCATCAATACGTGGCAATGGATACCTATTTTGATGGTGACATGATTCAACTCCCGATAATCAATACAAAGTCGATACTCCCATCTTTCTTCTTCACGAATAGAGCAGAGCACCCCAAGGAGAAGTACTAGGACGAATAAAGCCAATGTCTAACAATTCCTCGCAGTTGGGTCTTTAACTCACGAAGTTCAATAGAGCCATTCGATATGGGGCTTTGGAAATAGGTTTTTGTACGGGTTCAAGGTCGATACAAAATTTAATTTCACGCCTTCTGGGGTAGGCGGGGAAGTTCTTCTGGGAATACGTCAGAAATTTATTAACAATAGAAATATCGCTCAAAACCGGCGTATTTTTGTTTAAATCGTGACATGAGCTAAGAAAGCTCGACATCCGTTTTTCAATAAACGAATAGCTTTATGGCTTGAGATGACCGTGATTGATTTTAATGATTTGGTCGTTTGAATTCGCATAATAGGTTGATTAGGAATATGAAAGCTAACAACCTTACGAAAACAATCAATTTTGCATGATAAGTAGTTAACCAATCAATCCCTAGAATCACGCCAAATGCAAGTATTTTTAATGAAATAAGATCGATGAGGTAATGTGAGGGTACCGATTTGAACCAAACAAGACTTATAAACAAAGTGGATGTAATGAAGGTTTCTCCCAATGGAGTTTCCACAGATAAGTCAAAGTCTAATTTCTCCGAGTCAACTTTAATCGATGAGCGCAAGTAAGAGAAATAAAAGAATGGGTAGAATCCCAGTATCAAATAAAGTATAGACTTCATTAGAGTTTATGATAAGCTTACACCGTGATGACCTCATTCGGGTTCCTTGCTCTCCGGGAGGTCACAACAAACGCTCTCCCTTGCACCACGGGTTTTGACTTTTTCCGAACTACTTTGGTGCCTCCATCCTAGTTGAATTTGTCTTGATAAACGACAAAATCGAGCTAAGTGACCTTCTCTTCCACAATTATAACATGCTTTTGATGGCATGTATGCAGTTTGGACCGATGTGCCCTCTCCTCAAACATTTGAAGCATATGGTAGGTGGTCTTTCTCCTTCCTTAACAACGGTCTTGGTGTCGACGTCTTTCCATCATTGTCGAATCTCCTTTTCTTGAAATGTCCATTCTTATTATTTTGGCCTCGATTACCACCATCAAGTGGTTACCATATCTCGCATGTTGATTCCTCCACGCTTGTTATCACCGCTTCGATGACTACTCTCATTTGGTATTATAATTTTTGACATTGCGCTCTCTTTTAGTTGTGTTGACTCGTTATCGCGCTCCACTAATCGAGCCTTATTTACAACATCCGAATACAAACACGCTTTATGAGAAATAAGATGTTGACTTATCTCCAAACTTCAAACCTCTTAAAAACATTCGCGCCATTCTCTCTTCATTATCCACCAAGTGGGATATGAAACCGTGATAACTCGCAAATTTTGCCTCGTATTGCGACGACACTGGCCATATTGTTTTGTTCCAACTTGATAAACTCCACCTCCTTCATGTGGCGAATACTTTCGGGAAAGTATTTATCGTTGAAATGACTCTGGAACTTCTCCCAAGATATCTTCAAGACAAAGAAGTTGAGTACGTTTTTACCGATTCCCACCAAGAATCGCCTCTCGAGCAACATAAAAGGCGTGAAGGAATCTTTTGCTCTCGGAGCATCCCAAGACATCAAATATCTTGGTAATCTACTTTATCCATGCTTCCTTGAAGTGGTTTTGGCTCTCCTTAAACTCCGGTGGTCCCGGCTCCTTGAATTGTTTAGCGGTGACCGCCGAGAGTTTTCCGTGTTTCCACCCACGTTTTGGACGAGAGTCGCTCTCTTTCTTTGTTGCATAAATTGCATAAAGCCTCTCGAATATTTGATCATTCATCATTTGGTCGGTGTTATTGTTTGCATGAGGATTGTCGCCTTCACGATGCACATTATCCCGATTATTGATATGTGGTGAATCAACGATCGCTTTGGCTCCATTGCTATTCTCAACATTCTCGAGATGTCATTTTCAGATCATCGCCACAAAACAAAAGGTTAATTGACATGTAACAAATTATCCCTATATTCTTACCGACCAATAAAATATAGCACATAAACTTAGGTAGGTCATACTAGCGAAGGTATTCCCCGCTCTCCCTCCTAGTACTATTCTCACATCTTACCGGAGATCATATCCTAAGCTCGATACCAACTGTGACGCCCCAAAATTAGGTATACATCACCCATCTTGGGTAGTCGGATATATGGTATGTAATTTAAATACAACTTACTAATATAAGCGCTGTAGGTATACAATCTGACATAAACCGTGAGTTTGAATACAAATATTGTCTACTAGAGATCATACAAACTCAAAAGGAGTCCTCATTACAATTATTATCACACTATTTCACGAATAGTGAGGACTACTAATGCTATCCTCCGGACCATTACTCCGTTCCCCGACTCGCCCCCGCCTATATTCTCATTTCAAGAGAAACGGTGAAAGAAAGGGTGAGCTCAACTAGCTCAAGAAAAAATATTATGACTAAGATAATGCGTAATAAATTATCATTAGCCTCACAAATGATGTTAAACCGATAAAATATAATTAACATCAAGTTTAACTACAAATGGAACCATCAATCCATTAAAAGAGTCAAGTAGAAAATAAAATCTACTATCTTTTATGATTTAAAAGGTTTTTCATCATCGTTATTTGAGACTCGACTTTAATAAATATTCCACATCATCGAATCACCCCTTCACTACGGCCAAGGATATTCTTTAGTATCACGACCACAATTATTCATGCACTACGGCCAAGAATAGTTGTGTATTCATTAATGGTCATGATCATGCCAACAACTGTCCATCAATGCACTACTGACCCATCGGGGATTTTTATCACATCATTTGTAACATTACGGCCATGATTACAACCGAATAGTCTCTCGGTCATAATCATACCAAGTCCATCTATGCACTACTGGAGACATGAGATGACTTTCAACATAATATAAACATGAGGATGATGACAATGATATAAGAATTCAATAAAACAAGTTCAAGAATTATTTTATCCGAGGAATTATTAACGTCCAAATTGTCAACATGATCTTTGTTTTGTAGAGTAAAATTCAAGAATGATCGGAAGAATAATTCCATGAAAAGATATCTTTGGATGAAACGCAAATATCAAGGATATTCTACTAATTTCATAGAGTATAGAAGTCAAAGTTTTAACCAACTGGGTATAATAAAGAATGGAATAACAAAAGAAATCACCATGCATGCGATAGCCGCGCATGTAGGTTATTCCCACGAATAATAAATAACGGAACTCAGTCCGCCAGAAACGCATGCATGTGATGTTCCAATGTAATAATAATAAAAAGCGGAACCAGTTAGGTGTAAAACACATGCATGTGATGTTTCAAGCGAGAATAATAATAAAGGCGGAACCAGTCGGTGTAAAACACATGTACATGATGTTCCAAATGTAATAATAATAAAGACGGAACCAGTCAGGTGTAAAACACATGCATGTGATGTTCCAATGAGAATAATAGAAGAATGTCACCAAGTATAGGGTAATCCAGCGTACACTGAGTTATTCCAAATGTAATAATAAGCGATGGAATAACAACAGTTTTCTTCATGAATAAGAAAGAATAACACCCCTTACGAGTAGAACAAATAATATTCCCTACCTTAGAAGAACCTGAATATTGGAAAAGTGAAGTAGCGAGAATACTTTTCTTCTTTCTCTCTATAGTTTCTTTCTCTAGAGTTTCAATGAATTCATAAGAAATAATGAAGGAATGAGCTTTTATTTATAGAAAAAGCGAGGGTGGATCTTGGTCTTAACGAAGGGTCAAAATGACTCTTGGTAATATTGAAGAGACAACTACTATTCATGAAGGGTAATTAACCTTTGGAACATCAAGAGGAGCGTTAACTCTTGGTAATATTTTAGGGACAACTACTATTTGTGAAGGGGTAATTACTATTGACGAAGGTAATTACTATTGACGAAGGTAATTACTATTCACAAAGGTAATTACTATTCACAAAGGTAATTACTATTGACGAAGAGACTCTTAGATGATGACATATGGGCCCCCATAAAATAATCAAACTTACCACAAACGCCTCATAATGGACTCTTTATATACATCAAGGATTGAATAAATATTACCACAAATCATTTTATTTTAATCAACACATTTTTAATCTTTCAACAATTATTAATCATTTATAACTTGTCGTCTCAATTAATAATATAACATATTATACTGAGATGATAATTGTGACAATAATTGAATCAATAATATAAGAGATATGATGCGATAATTATTGTAGCAATAATTGAGTATAGCTAAGTGACTTCTCACGTAAGCATCAATAATCAATCTGGTGTGCTACTATGCAACCATGCCAGATATTCTTGTACTTTTACCAAGGGTAGTTCAGCAGCTTTTAACGGTAACACCTCCGTAGTTATTTTTATAGAAAGATAATTTTGTCGCTTTCTAACTACGATAATACTTAGTTAGGGGTCCATTAATGATTGAGTAAAGTCGCATTCGAATATTCCCCAAACAAAAAAGAATATTTCCAGACCAAACGAATATTTTATAACAACTTGCTTACTTTGCAAAATTTATAAATATTACCTCAACTATAACATTATATCAAATTTATTTCATAAAATTCAAAATAATATTTATAGAAAATTCATCTTTATTTATAAAAGCTGGGGTCTTACAAATTGTGTTATATGAACTTTACTGTGTGTTAGAATTTTTGTATTTAGAAATCGTAATTACTGTGTTTGTAAGATATACAGATAATTAGGAAACCCTAATTGTTAATTTTAAAAACCCTAATTTCTATTGAAATATAATAATTTTCAATTATTATATTTAATTTGTTAAATCTTTAGGGTTAAACCCTAAACCCTAAAGCGATAAACCCTAAACTCTAAGGGTTGTAACTAATGACTAAAATGCCCTTGAGGTTAAAAGTGAAAAGTCTAAAATACCCTTGTGCATTATTAAAGGTAGAATTCAATTATTGGTGTGGAAATTACTAAAATACCCTTTTTATCCCATTTAGTGTATTATTGTAGCCAATTATTCCACAAAAGCCGACCATCTAGAATTTACCTATGATGATCTTATAGCATTACCAAAGACATGATTAGCCATTATAATTATTGCATACATGATTTGCTAGATTTAAGAGAGAGAGAAAGTGCACATTTAGACTAAAATTGTGCAACAAAAACTTAGCCATACTCTCAAGACCAAACCTCCGAAATTCTCTTTCTAGATCAGTCCCAAAATAAGCTCCACGATCAACAACAACAAATCAGAAACATAGAATCAAGAATCGATGTATAAAAGGTATAAAACCCTAATTAAGAATTTGATCTTTGATCTTCTGTTAAAAATTATGATTATGTGTTGTAATATGTTCTATGTAGTTTCTATAAGTGATCTGGGTTGGCACATGTTAGATTCATAACATCAAAGTGCTCGAAATCTAAGTTTTTCAAAATCTGGGAAAACTGTTTTCTGTTGTGTGACAGTTAATGTCAGGAGCTTTAAATCTTTTTATGTTATTGGTTTTTGTTGTTTTAAAGTTTTAAGTTATATCCTGCCATGTTATCCTTAATATGAAAAAGGAATCAGAGTCATAACTATTATATATTTGAAGTTATAATCGTTCGAAAAGGTTATTGAAACCACGACCGAAAGTGGAAATCAAGCAAATGACCCAGAATGTTGAAAAGCAGTCCACAAGAAGTTCTAGGTCATAGATCTGTCAGGTTTGTTGATGTTTGTTGATGTTGTTGTATTCAATGTGTAGCTGGTTATGTGGACTCTCGATCCATGGTTTTATATTTCTTAAGCGAGTAAGTAGATTAAGTGAAGTAGGTGTGGTCAAACGTAACCGATTGATGACAAAGTGCAATTTCTAGAAATTCGTAAATCATAAAACAGCGTCATTCCGAGAAGGTTTAACCGAGTCATAGATTGTGGATCTGTTGTTGGTAAATAGCTTTATTGTTATGTTAATGTTCCTTGTCATGTATACTATAGGTTTAAACCATAAAACGGCATAAAGCATGGTCAGAACTAAGATAAAATCGAACCACAAAGTGGTACCTCATGATCGTTCGGGTTTTCGGGTTACCTGAAAACCCGATGATGTTGTCTGACAAGCATGTTTGCTAGCTTAGATCTCATAGACTTGTTATGTTTTGGCCATGAAAGTTGATTAAGGTTGTAGTATGTCAGTAATACTACAATATTAGTGGAAATTTAAACCCAGAAACATTTTAGATTGCGATTTACAGCCGGTCAAACTGAGACCCTCGAACACTGGCCTGTCAGTGTTCTTGAGCTCAAGAACACCTAAGGCGACACTTATCTATTTAATGATAGGTTTCGTTATAAAAGATAAATCTAAATTGCATAACTGTAAGCAGCAGACCAGGCAAGTATCCTACCTTTGAATTTCCTTTATGTAATGGACATGAGTAAGAGGTTTCAGAATTATATATTATTAACTCTATTGCGATATATTCTATATCTGATCATTGTTTATCAACATGTTAGTATATGGTAATTCAGATATATATTATGTTCGTTAATTTCTATAAAATGGTTTTATAAGTGTCCCAACTTGGATAGTCATTGTATTCAATTACATGTTGATTTATATATATATATATATATATATATATACATCTAAGCTATTCGATCAGCTAGACACAGATTCAGAAATATCGTTGATTATGATAAAACCTTTTTGTATCCAATCAAATTTCTTTGGTTTGGACTCAAGACTAAGTATGAACATCCCGAATATGGGAAAACTTTTATGCATAAGTATGATGAGTGAAACAGTAACATCGTTCTTGTATGTAGTATTAATCAATACAGGTCCATGGGATGTACACCCCGTGCTGCGTAAGCTATGACGGTTTCATAGATGAATTTCGCATCTAACCATTTTGAAAATGTAAAACAATGTTCATAATATGTCGACTACCCTATATATATATAGTCAATACGTAGTTTCAAAAGTTTTGGTATAGAATTGATAGATGGTTATGATTTGTTCAGTTTACTTCACAACTATTAATTCGTTGTAGAAGTGATATAAAAAGAAAATATTTATTTCTTTCATCTAATTATACTTATAATTGTTATTACATGCTGGGCACTCAAATGCTCATCCTTGCTTAAATTTAAATGTTTTCATTAAGCATGATCAACCTAAGGAAGAATACTGACCCAAGAACAAGTGAAAAGAAAAGCAAAGCGTAATATGTTTAATGGTATCTTTTGTAATGGTTAGACAATATATAGACCATGGTATTTATTATCTATCATGTAATATATTGTAGCAAAAGGTCATGATACTTGGGATTAGACTCTGATAAATGTAAGTTAAGTTTAAAATTCATATTATTGATATTATTGTTAGTATTATTCCTCTCATAGAAATGGTATCGTAAAGCACCGAGTTCGGGTTTCAAGTACCTGGATTTGGGGGCGTTACAGTAATCTTATATCTTGATGTCATATGAAATGTTCTTAAGTATGCTGAAGTTTGTGTTAATCTCTATAAGCGATGAAAGTTAATATATGACTAAATTGACTAGGTTATGGTACCCAATAAGTATGTGGTATATGATATGAACTGACATTGTTTAGAGTACCAATGCATGTATGGTATGGACACTAGAATGATTATGAGATGTATGTTAAGCGTGTTATTATGTGTTACGTGATGCATGAAAACTGTTAGATTTGCTGATATGTCGAGCTGAAGCTTACAAATAACCACTTTTGCAAGTTAAAGATTGAAGTTAATGTTATGTGCTACTTGAATGACGTGGATCAAATTTAATGCATGAAGATTAAATATTTAGCCAAAGTTTTTATTCTTGTAAACCATGTTTAAGGTTCTAGAAGTGTACTTAATGATTTATGATGTTATATTAATGTTGAGTGTAAAGTTAGAGTTATCCAATATATAAATAAAGATATTGTTTTGAGATATGAACTTATATAGTAAATTTGGCA
This sequence comes from Panax quinquefolius, assembly GCA_020205615.1. Lineage (NCBI taxonomy): Eukaryota > Viridiplantae > Streptophyta > Magnoliopsida > Apiales > Araliaceae > Panax > Panax quinquefolius. The sequence goes on from CM035165.1 coordinate 91,723,117, forward strand.
AGGCGGATCATCATATAATTAACATGATTCTAAGACATTTACGTGTAAAGGTTGAAGGTTTTGGGAACAAGAACGATTTTTAATAGAAAATTTAAATTATTTCTCAAATTTTAATGATTGTATTATTGATTAATGATGTAAAATTAGAAGTTTGATGTATTAGTAACGACCGAAGTCGCAAGGCGAATTATATAAATTTTGGGGTCGTTACAGTTAGTATCAAAGATGATAAGTTAGAAACCTTAGATAAGAGTATCTTAGGCTATAACCTTAGAGAATAAAGGTGAAGATTGTAAAGAATAAACTCATATAGAGTTGAACAATAAGTGATACAATTAGAAAATGTATATAGAGGAGATTAAAATATATATGAGAAGATTCAAAGAAGAATCTTGACTTCAGTAATAAAGATATTAAGTGTTAATAAATAGACGATATTTATAAGAGGCGGATGATAAGAATAATAAGATAAACTCAAATAGAGTTTAAATAAGGATAATTTAGAGAATGCATATGAAACAAGTTAATGTAATATAAATATGTTCAAAGAAGAACCTAAAGAGCCAAAATATCAGGGAACACTTGAGTTAATTAATTATAAGACAATATGGTTAGAGAGGAAAGAAAGAGGATCTTAAAAACAAAATTGTCATAAAATAAAAGAGAATCATAAGGGAGATGACTGTAGAATAAGATCACGACGTGATTTGTTTAAGTTGTAAATGACAGATGATTTGTAATGATTGAATAGTTATCACTTGATACTATAAGAGAATGTACTATGATACAGTACGAGATAAACTCACGAACAGTTATAAATGATGAGATACAAAAAATTTGTATAGAGCAAAGAACAAGTTAAGAGCAAGGCGGAGTTAGGTGGGATTTCAATCGAGGATTCATGTGATTTGTATGGGCAGAGATTTTGTGCTTGTACTCAATTTATCATATTGATAATCACTGGAATGTTGGTGTCACACTATCGATGTATATATGGTGGAAAGGTGATTCTTTTCTCATATTTATATTTGATAGTTAGAGACTATTAATATTAAGTTAGAGAATATTAAGACTAGGTGCGAGTTCTTAAAACTCATGCTTATAGTAAGTTCGTGACTCATAATCGTATGTATATTTTTGAACCCCTAAGTGTATGGACAGTCCTTGATTGGTTCTTGGACTACGTATTGCTAGGAAAAGTTCTTAAACTCATGTTATTGTGGCAAGTTCCTGAACTTCCAAAGTGTGGTAAGTTTGATGAACTATACTGGGTAATGAAAGGTTATATATCATGAGCTAAGAATTTTTGGTATAGTGAGCATTGATGGTGCTAAGGATTGATAGAATGATGAATTAATGAAGTAGTGGGGTAAATATTGAAGTTGATGGAGAAAAATGGTATATTCTAAATCTTTTAGTTATGCTAGATTTTCAAAACATGCAATACCTAACAATCTCCCCCTATTTGATGACGATAAAACTAGTAGTTTCAGAGTATTCATTAATACTACGATGCAAAGTACTTTAAAATTAAACATAACTAAAATATAGTGACCAACTGCATTTCTAGAGCAAAAGAATGAATTTATTGATATATTGAAAAAATTGTACAAAGTTTGAAATTTGTAAAGAAAATTTACAAGAAATGATTTATATATAATATAACACTTTGTATATCTCTTTATTTATCTTCTTTTTCTATTTTCTCCCCCTCTTACTCATGGGAAGATCGAATATTTCAACTTCATGTTGTCTTCTGTAGCTCTTTCTCGCTTCTGCTTCTCTTTTATGAATCTCCTCTATAAAATCCCTTAGACCAATATCAGGCATTTCAACCCTTTCTTCCCTTTTAATGTGAATCTTATTAAGATTTTTGTTCAAGAACATGGGATCACCAGACGAGAGTCGTAAGCTAGTTAGAATACTACACTCGATGATCCTAGTATTAAAGAGAAGGATTGTCCACGATCTTGTCCTAAGGGGACTGCTTGAGGTGCTCTTGAGTGAGAATTATAAATTGATGATTGTTATTGAACTCGTCTCCTTTTCCCATTTATCTCCCCCTTTTTGTCATTCTCCCTCTTTTTGTTAGTATCTTTTTTCTTGACGTAATGCATTGACATCTTCGGAGAGCTGCCTGACAACTGATACTAGTTCCTGCATTTGATTTTAGGACATGGCAATGTCAACTCTATTTTTTTGCTGCCTGACATCAGCTCGTTCGCTCTGATGATGAACAAAAGCCATGTCATTGTTAGTTCACTCCATTTGCTGCATTACCATGCCTTTGAAATCTAATAGGGAGGAGCTGAGGTTAAGAAACTTGTCAAAGAGGAGCTTTATGAATTCTGCATTTGTTTGCCGAAGAAAGATTACAACAGCTTTGTGGTCTACAATTTGTTTGAGATAGATCTAGTCCCTTTTGTTTAGATTGTTAGATACAATTTTAACCATATCTTTCGACCTTTTATCAAACTCTTTAAACATTTCATCTGGAATTTTGGAGGAAGTCTCGGCAATGTGATAATCCCTTTTGTATCCCAGTGGTCGTTTCCTCAATGTCTGTTACATATTCATCATCTATTATGTCTAGCATTCTCTCCATTTGTGTTTTAGATGGCACCACTTATACTCTTTCTAGAATTTGCTCCATGAGGGCTTCAACACCATCCTTATTACTCTGATTGAAGAATGAAAGACCAAGGGTAAGATCAAAGTTTTGAGAGTTTGAGGATGAAGGTATATCATTATGAGTATAGGAGGTTGAAGGTATATATATACAAATATGGGATGAGGAAGGTACATCTGTATTGTCATTATGTACAGGAGAAGTTATAGGAGATATGTGCATAGAAGAAATGTTTATGGGAGAACTAGTATTTTGTGTGACGCCCCCAAAACAGGTATACAACACCCATTCTGAGTCGTCAAAATACATGATACAGAAACAACTACAACTTTATTAATACAACATAAAAACTGTGAGTTTAAATACAAATATTGTCATCTAGACAATATCCACACTCAAATAAGTCCTCATTACAATTATTAATACACTATTTTACAGAATAGTGAGGACTACTAGAACCACTTCTAAAACAATCATTCCACACCCCGACTAGTACTCGCTACATTCTCGCCTCCTGAGAAGAAAAATGGAACAACAAGGAAAAGGGTGAGCTCAACTATCCCAGTAAAGAATATTATGACTAAGATAACATAGAACAAATTATCGTTAGTCTTCAACAGGGAAAAATCTAATAGAATACAATAGACAACCAATTTTAAATCAATCTTCGCAGCAGAAATAATAATTCATTAGAAAAGTTAAGTAGATAATGCAAACTACTATCTTCTATATATGAATTTAAAAGTTCATCGTCGATATTTTATCCCTGTAACATCAATCAATATATATCTAGAATTAAATATTTATCTTTGCACTACAGGCCAAAGATATTCATCAGTTGGTCATGTTCATCTAAACACCTGTTCATCTTTGCACTATAGGCTAAAGATATTCATCAAAAATCATTCATCTTTGCACTACAGGCCAAAGATATTCAGTAATATCATCATTTAGGACTGAGGATGATGAAAAATATTTTAAAGAAAACGAATCCAGTGAAACAAAAGAACAAGTATTAAGGATTCATACTTTAAATAACTCAAGTTCGAAAATACTTCATAAATAACTAGAGTGGAATAAAATTCAAGAATGAAGACCAAAACATAGATCCAATCAAAGATAGGAACTATAACAGACAATCTTGGACATAGAAAAAAAATTTAATTTTTCTGTGAATAGTGTTGATTCGTGAATAGTGTCGTATACGTGAATAGTAACTCCGACACCAAAAGATAGAAATTTCACAAAAAAATATCATCATGCTTCGTGAATAGTAACTCATGAATAGTAACTCTCGTGTATAGTAACTCGTGAATAGTAACTCATGAATAGTAACCCCGACATGAAAAGTTATAAATTTGATAAAAATTTCCAACCAATATTTCGGCATAATGATATTGAAGAAATAATATCATTTTCGAATAAAATAACATCCTTACCTCGTAAAGACAAAGATTTAGTTGAAACACCTGGATATAAGCTATGACTTGAACTTACATCAGATATCAACACTCAAAGTATTAAAATACTCACAAGAATACGCCAATATATAAGAGAGAAAGAGAGAGAAATCTTTAGTTTCGGTGTGATTTTCAATTCTAACCTAAGACCCTATTTATAGGAAAATGCTTAGAATCACCAAAGCGTAAAATTTAATAAAATATTAATATATATATTAAATTTTCCTACGCACACTACACTACACTGCACTCCAAGCATCACCCACCAACTCACAAAAAATAAAAAAAATGTTTTTCTTAATTAAAATAATTAAAACTTCCAAAAATTAATTATTTCGGAACTTCGGAACTTCAATAATTCATAATAAATAGCCCTTTTATCAGAAAATTCGAATCTTGCGAATTTCTATAGGAAATTCAATTCTCTACAACTTTGCAGAAGAAAGTTTTTCCAAATTCCAAACAGAAATTGACCGAAATCCATAAACGGGCAATTTTACAAGCTATAATCAAATTTCAGTCAAGAAATGGGCCCACAAACATGTTTAACATGTTTTAAACAACTTTTGCAATAAAAATACTCTTTCTCCTCATATACTCATATATCCCACATTCATTGTAAAAAAATATCATCATTATTATATAATATAATAAAATATTATTTTATCAGAAAAAATAAAATATCAATTTTTAACAATTGTCACTTTAAAAATTTTCTCCATCTATATCCATATAAAATCAATATTTTCCTCATCATATAAATTAATAATTAATTATTCACAAATAATATTATAAGAATAACAAAGATCGGCAACTGTGCCATTCCCTAGAAAGAGGGGCTTTCAATAAGAATTTTTCCTTATCGGCGCAATTAATTAGGTGACCAAACCTCTCCTTGATGTAACTTTCTAGACATTGCAAATAATGTTTTCTAATAATATTATTCAGATAATATGAATTATTGCTTCGATAATGGAAAATATCGTGTAGTGACAATTATTAAAACAACAAGAATATAAAATATCAACGCATCAATTATTGAATCAATAAAATAAAATATCGAATAAAGAATTCATCGTAATAATTATCGAGTAGTGCCTTCTTACGTAAGAATCAATAATTGGTGCAATACCATGTGTGCCATCTGCAACAACGCCAGACATCTTGTGTTTTAACCACCGGTATTCCAACAAAGTTAATTCTGTGAATAACTACGCCGTTATTTATAAATAACTTATACTTGTCATTTTCTTCATCCAATCGCTTTCAGTTATGGGCCCATTAAAAGATCACTACTGCTGCATTTAATATTCCCGACAAAGAAGAATATTCCACGCACCAAACGAATATTCCCTAACAATAATGAATATTTTATAACCACCGCTTATTTTTAAAATATTCATGATTTTACCCATAACTAACCACATTAATCAATTCAACCCTTACTATTTCAAAATAATAAATAGAGGAAATTAAATTTCATTTATTAATAATTTGGGGTCTTACAACCTCCCCTCCTTATGAAATTTCGTCCTAGAAATTGACGTACGTACCTGGTGTTTCGAAAAGATGAGGATACCTCGCTTTCATTTCCGTTTCCAACTCCCAGGTCATTTCCTCAATAGCATGGTTTCTCCACAAAACTTTAACTTGTGGTATAACCTTTGTGCGTAGGACATGCTCCTTCCTATCCAAGATCTTGACAGGTATCTCCTCGTACATTAAATCTTCCGCTATCTCGTCTGGTTCTAACTCAATAATGTGGTTCGGGTCTTTCACATATTTACAAAACACGGATACGTGAAAAACATTATGAACACGAGACATACTTGGAGGTAACGCGAGTCTATAGGCCACCTTTCCTACTCGGTCAAGAATCTGAAATGGACCAATAAATCGTGGATTGAGCTTTCCTCTCTTTCCGAATCTTGTAACTCCCTTCCATGGAGCAATACGTAATAATACATGATCCCCAATGTCAAATTCCACGTCCTTTCGATGAAGATCCGCATAACTCTTTTGTCGATCCTGTGCCATTTGTATATGTTGTCGAATCATTTAGATCTTTTTTGTAGTCATTCGTACAAACTCTGGTCCCAACAACGTTACTTCTCCCACCTCATCCCAGCATATTGGAGAGCGATACTTTCATCCATACAATGCTTCAAATGGAGCCACACCTATACTTGCCTAATAACTGTTGTTGTAGGAAAATTCCACCAATGGTAAATACTTATCCCAACTCCCTTTGAAGTCTAGGACACAGAGTCTTAATAGATCTTCAAGAGTTTGAATAGTCCTCTCCGATTGTCCGTCCGTTTGAGGATGGTATGCCAAACTGAATCGTAAATCCGTGCCCATAGCTTTTTGCAAGCTAACCCAAAATCTTGAAGTGAATCTTGGGTCACGATCCGAAACTATGGATACTGGCATGCCATGCAATCTCACAATCTCATCTACATATATACTGAACAAGACGCTCAAGGAATAAGTCTCCGTGACGGCAAAAGAAATGAGCAGACTTGGTTAATCTGTCACCAATAACCCAAATCGCATTTATGCCTTGAGAAATCGTGGGAAGACCCGTAACGAAATCCATGGTAATGTGTTCCCACTTCCATTTCAGAATCTCAAGTGGTTGCAATGGACCTTTTGGCACTTGATGCTCCGCCTTTACACGTTGACAAGTTAAACACATCGAGATAAACTTTGCAATCTCTCTCTTCATATTATTCCACTAAAATGTATGTCGAAGATCACGATACATTTTGGTACTTCCAGGATGGATTGCAAATGGTGTATTGTGTGTCTCCCTCATGATCTTTTACTTCAAATCAGAATCATTAGGAACACAAAGTCTGGAGTAGACTCGAAGTATTCCTTCTTCATCGATTCTTTCTTCTGGAATAGCACCTTCTTGCACTTTCTTCTTCATAATCATCAGCTCCGGGTCTGTGGCTTGAGCAACTTTAACTTTATCTATTAAAGTTGGTTCTATGCGTATGCTTGACATCATCGCACTAGTTCCTACATATGATCTTCTACTCAACGCGTCAGCTACCACGTTTGCTTTTTCAGGATGGTATTGAATAGCGTGGTCGTAATCTTTCAACAGCTCGAGCCAACGTCGTTGCCGCATGTTGAGTTCTTTTTGAGTGAAGAAATATTTGAGGCTTTTATGGTTTGAATATATCTCCACTTTCTCCCCATATAGATAGTGCCTCCAGATCTTTAGCGCGAAAACGACTGCTGCCAACTCTAGATCATGAGTAGGATAATTCCTCTCATATTCTTTAAGTTGTCGCGAGGCATAAGCTATGACTTTCCCACATTGCATGAGAACACACCCTAACCCTTTGCCTGAATCATCGCTGTAGATAACAAATCCATCTGAACCAGATGGTATTGTTAAAACAGGTGCCAAAATGAGTCTCCTCTTGAGATCTTGGAAACTCTTCTCGCATTCCTCGCTCCATACGAATTTTGTATCTTTACGAGTCAGCTGAGTTAACAGGGTAGCGATTCGAGAAAACCCTTCCATGAAACTCCGATAATAACCAGCTAAACCCAGAAAGCTACGTACTTCAGTCACCGTCTTCGGTTGTTCCCAACTTTGTATTGCTTCAATCTTCGCCGGGTCAACACACACTCCATGTTTTGACACCATGTGCCCAAGGAATGCTACTTCCTCAAGCCATAACTCGCTTTTTTTCAGCTTGGCATATAGCTTGTTATCACGAAGCCTTTGCAGTACCAGCTTCAAATGGTGCTCATGATCTTCACGGCTTTTGGAATAGATGAGGATGTCATCAATAAAGACAACAACAAACTGATCCAAATATTCCTTGAATACTCGATTCATCATATCCATGAAAGCAGCAGGAGCATTAGTCAATCCAAAAGACATGACTAAGAATTCATAATGCCCGCATCGAAGTTCTCAAGGCGGTCTTTGGAATATCCTCGCTTTTAACCTTCAAATTGATGATATCCGTAATCTAAGATCGATCTTTGAAAAGAATTGCGCTCTTCAGTAATCGGGTCAAACAGTCATCAATACGAGGTAAATAATACCTATTCTTGATGGTGACATGGTTCAATTCTCGATAGTCAATACAAAGTCGCATACTCCCGCTTCTTTCTTCTTTACAAATAAAATAAGAGACCCCAAGGAGATGTACTAGACGAATAAAACCGATGTCCAATAACTCCTCGTAGTTGGACCTTTAACTCCCAAGTTCAATAGAGCCATTCGATATGGGGTTTTAGAAATGGGCTTGTATCAAGTTCAAGGTCAATAAAGAATTCAATTTCACGCTTGGGGTAGACCGAGAAGTTCTTCAGAAATACGCCAGAAAGTCACTAACAATGTGAATATTATTCAAATCTGACGTGTCTTTATTCAAATCCACAACATGGGCTAAGAAAGCTTGACATCCATTTTTTAATAAACGAATGGCTTTATAACTTGATATAACCGTGATTGATTTTAGTGGCTTAGTTGCTTGAATTCGTGCATAACAGGTTGGTTAGGAATATGAAAACTAACAACCTTACGAAAACAATCAATTTTGGCATGATGAGTAGTTAACCAATCAATCCCTAAAATCACGTCAAATGCAAGTATCTTTAAAGAGATAAGGTCAACAGGTAAGGTGATGGTGCCAACTTGGATCAAACAAGATTTATAAACAATGGATGTGATGAAAGTGTCTCCTAACGGAGTTTCCACAGATAGGTTAAAGTCTAATTTCTCCAGAGTCAAGTTTAGACGTTGAGAACAAGCAGGAGAGATAAAAGAATGGGTAGAACCGGTATCTAGTAAAGTATAAACTTCGCAAGAATTTATGATTAGCTTACCCGTGATCACCTCGTTTGGGTTCCTCACCTTTTGACCCGTCACGACAAACGCTCTTCCAGGAACCGTTGACTTTGACTTTTTCCGGGATACTTTTTGAGTATCCATCCTCATTGGACTTGGTTTCATTCTACAAGACAATCTCAAGCGATATGTCCTTCCTTTCCACAATTATAGCATACCTTGAACTGTTGTGAGCAGAACAAATAATGATATGTCCCTCTTTTCCACATTTATAAGATACGACCCGGTGGTCGTTTCTCCTCCCTTAAAACAATTCTGTCATTGGTGCCGACGTCTTCATGTTGTCATTGTTGAATCTCCTTTTTAAAATCTCCCCACTCGCTTCTTCTATTTTCATGGCCACGAGTACCACCAGAGTGGTTACCGCTTTTGTCTCAATGTTTTCCTCCCCCATTGGTTTTCATTGTTCGACGATCGCCGCCACCCAGATAAACTCGTTGCGGTCCCTTGGTTGAACGTACTCATTATCTCGCTCTAATAATTGAGCCATGTTGACAACATCCGAATATAAAGAAAATTTATGAGAGATAAGATATTGTCAATCTTGGGTTTTAAACCTCTCGAAACATCCGCATTATTCGCTCCTCATTCTCTACCAAATAAGGTGCAAACCGGATAACTCGCGAACTTCACCTCAGATTGGGGACACCGTCATGTTGTTTTGTTCTAGTCTAATAAACTTTACCTCCTTCATACGGCGTAATACTTTTAGGAAAGTATTTTTCGTTGAAAAGTTTTCAAATGTTTCCCAAGACATGCCGAGTGCGGCAGTGGGTCCATTTCATGACTCTCACCAGTAGTCCGCTTCGCCACGGAACATAAAGGTGGTGAATGGAACCTTCGTTTCTCCGTGCATCCCAAGACATCGAATATCTTGGTAATTTGCTTAACCCACGCTTTCCGCCATGATCGGATCTCGCTTTCCCTTAAATTCGTGGTCCCAACTTTGAATTGCTTGGTTGTGACAAGTCGCGCATTGCTAGCATTTCCACCGTATTTTGTGCACGAAGTCTCCCTCGCTCTGGTTTTGCATGAATCGCAAAAAGCTCCTAAACATCCCATCATTCATCGCTCTCGCTTTCAATGGTGTTTTTATAGGAGGAATATTGCCTTCTGTTGCACGTTCCCTCGGGTGGTGATTAAAGGTGTTTTACATGGCCTCATTAACTCCACCGTTAATATTCTCACCGCCATTCTTAAATACGCCATAAAACAAAGGTTAATTAACAATTTAATATATCACATCACATATTAACCATATGCTTAACTAACCAACAAATAAGCTTAGGTATGACACACACTAGCGAAGGATTACTCGCTCTCTCCTCCTAAGTATTATTCCCCGATCTCCGCCAGAGACCATATCCCTAAGCTCGATATTAACCGCGACGCCCCCAAAACAGTGTATACAACACCCATTCGAAGTCGTCAAAAAATACATGGTACGTAAACAACTACAACTTTATTAATACAACATAAAAACTGTGAGTTTAAATACAAATATTGTCATCTAGACAATATCCACACTCAAATAAGTCATCATTACAATTATTAATACACTATTTTACAGAATAGTGAGGACTACTAGAACCACTTCTAAAACCATTATTCCACACCCCGACTAGTACTCGCTACATTCTCGCATCCTGAGAAGAAAAATGGAACAACAAAGAAAAGGGTGAGCTCAACTAGCCCAGTAAAGAATATTATGACTAAGATAACATAGAACAAATTATCATTAGTCTTCAACAGGAAAAAATCTAATAGAATACAATAGACAACCAATTTTAAATCAATCTTTGCAGCGAAAATAATAATTCATTAGAAAAGTTAAGTAGATAATGCAAACTACTATCTTCTATATATGAATTTAAAAGTTCATCGTCGATATTTTATCCCTGTAACATCAATCAATATATATCTGGAATTAAATATTTATCTTTGCACCATGTGCCAAAGATATTCATCGATGGTCATGTTCATCTAAACACTGTTCATCTTTGCACTACAGCCAAAGATATTCATCGAAATCATTCATCTTTGCACTACAGGCCAAAGATATTCAGTAATATCATCATTTAGGACTGAGGATGATGAAAAATATTTTAAAAAAAACGAATCTAGTGAAACAAAAGAACAAGTATTAAGGATTCATACTTTAAATAACCCAAGTTCGAAAATACTTCATAAATAACTGTGAGTGGAGTAAAATTCAAGAATGAAGACCAAAACATAGATCCAATCAAAGATAGGAACTATAATGCATAATCTTGGACATAGAAAAGAAAATTTAATTTTTCGTGAATAGTGTCGATTCGTGAATAGTGTCAGATACGTGAATAGTGCCGATACGTGAATAAGAATCTCGACACCAAAAGATAGAAATTTCACAAAAAAATATCATCATGCTTCGTGAATAGTACTCATGAATAGTAACTCTCGTGAATAGTAACTCGTGAATAGTATCTCGTGAATAGTAACTCATGAATAGTAACCTCGACATGAAAAGTTCCAAATTTAATAAAAATTTCCAACCAATATTTCGGCATAATGATATTGAAGAAATAATATCATTTTTGAATAAAATAACATCCCTTACCTCGTAAAAGAAAAGTTTTCTAGTTGAAACAGGATATAAGCTATGACTTGAACTTACATCGTATAACAACACTCAAAGTATTAAAATACTCACAAGAATACACTCGATATAAGAGAGAGAAAGAGAGAAATCTTTAGTTTCGTGTGATTTTCAATTCTAACCTAAGCACCCTATTTATAGAAAATGCTTAGAACACCAAAGTAGAAAATTTAATAAAATATTAATATATATATTAAATTTTCCACCTACTACACTGCACTCCAAGCATCATCACCACCAACTCACAAAAAAATAAAAAAAGGTTTTTCTTAATTAAAATAATTAAAACTTCAAAAATTAATTATTTCGGAACTTCGGAACTTCAATAATTCATAATAAATAGCCATTTTATCAGAAAATTTGAATCTTGCGAATTTCTATAGGAAATTCAATTCTCTACAACTTTGCAAAAGAAAGTTTTTCCAAATTCCAAATGTAAAATTGACCAAATCCATAAACCAGGCGATTTTATTGTGCTATAAACAAATTTCACCAAGAAATGGGCCCCTGAGACATATGTTTAACATGTTTTAAACAACTTTTGCAACAAAAATACTCTTTCTCCTCATATACTCATATATCCCACATTCATTGTAAAAAAATATCATCATTATTATATAATATAATAAAATATTATTTTATCGGAAAAGATAAAATATCAATTTTAACAATTGTCACTTTAAAAATTTTTCCATCTATATCCACATAAAATCAATATTTTCCTCATCATATAAATCAATAATTAATTATTCATAAATAATATTACAGAATAATCACAAGATTGGCAACTGTGTAGCCGCTCCAGAAAGAGGGGCTTTCCAATAAGAATTTCTCCTCATCTTGCCTTGCAATTAGATGACCAAACCTCTCCTGTAGATGTAACTTTCTGTACATTGCCAATAATATTTTCTAATAATATTATTCTAATAATATGAATTATTGCTTCGATAATGGAAAATACCGTATAGTGACAATTATTGAAACAACAAGAATATAAAATATCAACGATCAATTATTGAATCAATAAAATAAAATATCTTTGAGAAGAACTAGTGTAACAATTATCGAGTAGTGCTTCTTCACGTAAGAATCAATAATTGGTGCAATACCATGTGCTACTATGCAACAACGCCAGACATCGTGTTTTTAACCACAATTTAGTATTCCAACAAAGATTAATCAGAATAACTACGCCGTTATTTATAAACAACTTATACTTGTCGTTTTCTTCATCCAATCGCTTTCAAGTTATGGGCCCACAAAAGATCGCTAGCTACGTCGCATTTAATATTCCCGACAAAGCAAGAATATTCCACCACCAAACGAATATTCCCCGACATCAATGAATATTTTATAACCACCGCTTATTTTAAAATATTCGCGCATTTTACCCATAACTAACCAAATTAATCAATTCAACCCTTACTATTTTAAAATAATAAATTGAGGAAATTAAATTTTATTTATTAATAATTTGGGGTCTTACATTTTGTACATCGATCATAGGATTTTTAGACTCTGCGATAGGGGAGTAAGAAGTTTGTACATTGATCGTAGTGTGTTGGGACTCTTCGACCAGAGAATTAGAGTTTTGTACAACGATCGTAGGTTTTTTGGAATCCAGGATCGGGGAATGAATAAATGAAATAGAAGGTTGCTCAAAAATTATATTGTGGGATTTTACGACTTCTTCATAGTAAAGAAGAGGAAGAGTAGAAAAGAATGAAGAATTTGGAATAAAAGTTACCTTATTATATACATTGGAAAAAGAAGATTGCTCATTGCAGATAGTCTTTGTTGCAAAGGAGAGAACTCTTGGGAAATTTTGAGAGATTAGATTGAGATTTGGGAACGTGGAATAGTTCCATCTGATTAAGCACTTGTCTTTGCACATTACTGCTCTCACTAAAGGCATTACAATCATGAAATAGAACAATTGGTCACTATCATGATCAAATATAGTGTTCCTTCTGTCTATCTCGATGTTGGAGTAACACTCGTAGAGCTCATCGCTCATGCACACAACTTGCATTCGTTTAGCTCTCATTCTTTTGAACTTATTAGGGGGTCTAGTGTCCAGATTCTCCTCTGCTTCCATAATAATGCGCATTCACCTTGCCCTTGATCTTGATGAGTTTGAAGGGGGTCTAGGAAATACACCTAGTTTCTCCCCTCAGAAGATGGATTTTTTTGGCTTTATAACATGCAGACTTGCTTTTCTTTTGATATCCTCAACTACTAATTGGATGATCTTTGTAAGTATGAGAGAATCATCAAAAGAGCTTGAGTGTTGGGTTTTTTCCACTCCCTTGGAGATAGATTAAGGTGATTGGGCTACCTCTGGGGTTTTCTTTTTATTTTTCTTCTCCTTCTTCTTTTCTGCATTCTTCTTCTTCTCTACCATATTTATCATCTTCTTCTTCCTCTTAGGCTCAAGATTTGTAACCTTCACAACCATAACTGTATTAGCTTCTTGTGGCTCCATCACATTTGCCATCACAACCGTCTCATCAATATTTTCTTGTGACTCTAGTATAATTGTTATCACAACCATCTCATCACCAATAGTTGACTCAGACTCAACAGCCATCTCAATCATCACATCAACTTTTCTTGGCTCATGCTCTATGGTCGTATCAACCATCATATCATTAACTCTAGGCTTAGGCACTATGATTGTCTCAGCCCTCACTTTAGTGCCTCTACGGTCGAGTTACTCGATGAACTCCTCAACTTGTTCCCTTCTGAACTTGGGAGGAGGCTTGGTAGATGTTTTCCTTAAGCGCTTGTCTGTCCATCCCTTCTATTTGACTAGCTAAGAAAGTGACACTAATTTATCCTTCTCCTTCATCTCAAAAGCTTGTGGCTTGTCCTGAGAGTCCTTAGAAGCCTCCTTTGAGTCATCAGAATCAAGAAAATGATTCTGACTAGTGCCTGCCCTCTTCCTCACCTCTCCAACCTTGGTCTTCTTCACTTTCTTTTGAGGGGGTTTTTCGGCAGTTGATACCAGTGACTCAAGAACTAGTTAGGCTACAAAGCCTTGAGAAGCTTCCTCCTTGATTATTGCGACCTTTCTCCTCAACTTGGTCATTGCAGGTTTCTACACCTCACTGAGGGTCTTCTCATTGCCCTCTAACTACTTGGACTGCAGGATTTCAACTGGATTCTTCTTCCAATTTTTGAAGAGCTTCATTGTTATCCTCTTGTTGACGTTGAGGACTTCTCCCTCTTAGTCTCCAATAAGTTTCTTCATCCTCTTCTTCAGAAATGATGCTGATGAACCGCCCATAGAACATCTTTGGCATTGGTTTACCTGCAACCTTATTCTTCTCAGCATCATTGATCCATTTAGTGATCCAGTCCATAAAGATGGCTCCAAAATTAATCTTCATTTTCATGAATATAACAATAATCTCCTTCAGTTAGAGCTCACTTACTAAGTCGTGGGCAGAGTCCAAAATTAATTGGTACGAATACGACTAATAGCTGCTCAAGATCGCCAGAAGAAATATGCAGATTTGCACAGACAGAAAAGAGATTTTGAAGTGGGATCACATGTGTTTCTGAAAGTATCTCCCTGGAAAGGGAAGATACGTTTCAGAAAAAAAGGAAAATAAGTCCTCGTTTTATAGGACCGTTTGAAGTTTTGAGAAAAGTGGGAGAGGTAGCTTATGAAGTAGCTTTACCTCCGAAACTGGAACATGTTCACAATGTGTTTCACGTGTCAGTTTTACGACCATACAAGTCAGATTATAAACATGTGATAGAATATGAGCCTATCCAATTTGAGAAAGATTTAACCTACGAAGAAATTCCTTTGCAAATACTGGATAGGAAAAAACAAATCTTGCGAAATAAGACAATACCTTCAGTAAAGGTATTGTGAAGAAATCACAATGCCGAAGAAGCAGCGTGGGAGTTAGAGGAAAGAATGAGAAAGAATTATCCGCATTTGTTCGGGTAATTGTACTTTGCGATTCCGAGGACGGAATCTTTATAAGGGAGGGAAAATGTAGCGAATCGCATTTTCCTGGGTAAATAAAATAAGAGTTTATGGGAATAATTTTATTATTATTATTATTTAAGTATGTGTTATTATGTTACTTATATTATCATGTATAGTATAATATGTGATATGGTGATATGTTAAATATAATAATTGATATTTATTATACCCCCTATTTTTATGGAAATGATTTATGGATATTTTACCTGTAAGACCCCAAACTTTTATATAAATAAAGATGAATTTTTTATAAATATTATTTTTGAATATTATTGAATAAATTTGATATAATGTTATAGTTATGGGTAATATTTATAAATTTTGCAAAGTAAGCAAGTTGTTATAAAATATTCGTTTGGTCTGGGGAATATTCTTTTGTTGGGGAATATTAAATGACGACGGCTCAATCAATAGTGGACCCCTACAATGGAAGTATTGTCGTAGTTAGAAAATGACAAAATTATTTTTCTATTAAAAATAACTCAAGCAGAGGTGTTACCAGTTAAAACCGTTGAACTACCGGTAGTAAAAAAAGTACAAAGAATGTCGCGTAGTCAGATAATAGTTAACACGATATTGATTATTGATGCTTACGTGAGAAGTCACTCAAACTATGCTCAATTATTGCTACAAAGAATTGATGCATCATATCTCTTATATTATTGATTCAATTATTGTCAAGATTATCATCGTATAATATGTTATAGTATTAAATTATTAATTGAGACGACGACAGTTATAAATGATTAATAATTGTTGAAAGATTAAATGTGTTGATTAAAAATAAAATGATTTGTGGTAATATTTATCCAATCCTTGATGTATATAAAGAGTCTGTTATGAGACGTTTGTGGTAACTTTGATTATTTTATGGGGGGGCCTATATGTCATCATCTAAGAGTCCCTTCGTCAATAGTAATTACC
Source organism: Panax quinquefolius (assembly GCA_020205615.1). Classification (NCBI taxonomy): domain Eukaryota; kingdom Viridiplantae; phylum Streptophyta; class Magnoliopsida; order Apiales; family Araliaceae; genus Panax; species Panax quinquefolius. Next base: position 91,739,656 of record CM035165.1, read on the forward strand.
TTTGTGAATAGTAATTACCTTTGTAAATAGTAATTACCTTCGTCAATAGTATTTACCTTCGTCAATAGTAATTACCTTTGTGAATAGTAATTACCTTTGTGAATAGTAATTACCTTTGTGAATAGTAATTACCTTCGTCAATAGTATTTACCTTCGTCAATAGTAATTACCTTTGTGAATAGTAATTACCTTTGTCAATAGTAATTACCTTCGTCAATAGTAATTACCCCTTCGCAAATAGTAGTTGTCCCTTCAATATTACCAAGAGTTAATCGCGCTTCTTGATTGTTTCAAGGGTTAATTACCCCTTTCATAAATAGTAGTTGTCTCTTCAATATTACCAAGAGTCATTTTGACCCTTCGTTAAGACCAAGAGCCACCCTCAGTTTTTCTATAAATAGAAAGCTCATTCCTTCATTATTTCTTACGAATTCATTGAAACTCTAGAGAGAGAAACTATAGAGAGAAAGAAGAAAAGTATTCGCTACTTCACTTTTCCAATATTCAGGTTCTTCTAAGGTAGGGAATATTATTTGTTGTACTCGTAAGGGGTGTTATTCTTTCTTATTCATGAAGAGAACTTCGTTATTCCATTCTTTATTATTACATTGGAATAACTTTGTAAAAGTGGCATACCCTATACATAACTTGTATACGGCGATACCCTATACTTGGTGAAATCCTTATGTTATTCCATTCTTATTTATTCATTGGAATAACTTTGTGATCACGTGGTTTACCCTATACTTGGTGACATTCTTCTATTATTACGTCTTTATTATTATGTTGGAACATCCACATGCATGTGTTTTACACCGGACTCGATTAAAATCTTTATTATTCTATTGGAACATCACATGCATGTGTTTTACAGGACTGGTTAAAATCTTTATCATTCATTGGAATATCCTATCTCGTGTGTTTTACACCGGATCGGGTTCCATCTTTATTATTCATTGGAACATCCACGCGATTGTGAATTTCACGACTGGTTCCATTATTATTATTCTGTTGGAATAACTCGTCTATCGCAAGTACCGCATGCATGGTGATTTCTTTTGTTATTTCATTCTTTATTATACCCAGTTGGTTAAAACTTTGACTTCTATACTCCATGAAATTAGTGGAATATCCTTGATATTTGCGCTTCATCCAAGATATCTTTTCATGGAAATATTCTTACGAGCATTATTGAATTTTACTCTATAAAGCAGTATCATGTTGACAATTTGGACGTTATTAGTTCCTGAATAAATTAATTCGTGAACTTGTTTTATTGAATTATTATGTCATTGTCATCATCCTCATGTTATATTATGTTATCTTTGGCTTACGTGCATAGATGAACTTAGTATGATTATGACCGAGGATCATTCGGTATAATCATGGCTTGATATAAATGATGTGACAAAAGTCCTCGTTGGCTGTAATGCGTTGATGGATAGTTTTTGGTATGATTATGACCGGGGTGATTTGGTATAGTCATGACCATTGATAATTTGATGAAAATCCTTGACCGTGGGTAATGCGGGATGATTAGATATTGTGGTTTATTCATTAAACTGAGTCTTAGTGATAAAAATTGATGAAAACCTTTAAAACCTAAAAGATAGTAGACTTTATTTTCTACTTGACTCTTTTAATGGATTGATATTCATTCCGCAGATTAAACCTGGTTGTCTATTGTATTTTATCGGTTTAACATTATTGAAGACTATTGATAATTTATTACGCATTATCTTAGTTATAATATTTCTTCTTTGGGCTAGTTGAGCTCACCCTTTTCTTTCCTTTGTTCTCTTGAAATGAGAAAGTTGGAGACCTAGCCGGGGAAAAGAGTGATGGCCCCAAAGATAGCATTAGTAGTCCTCACTATTTTAAATAAATAGTGTGACAATAAATGTAATGAGGACTCTTGAGTATGGATATTGTCTAAATGACAATATTCCTATTAGAACTCTCGGTTTATGTATTGTCGTATGTTACACCTACGGATGTATAATTAAGTTTGTATTTGAATTTATGTACCATGTAAGTGGCGACCCAAGATGGGTGACGATACCTAATTTTGGGGCGTCACATTCACGAAATTTGTTTAATGCATTTTATTGTGTTTAGTATATGTTATAAGTGATGCAATAAGTGCGAGAGAGGAAGGTAATTGGTTATGTTTCGCCAAACGCAACCTTAAAATTTAAGCTTATCAAGAGAAAATCAACACTCGGTATGTAATAACGTGGCCTTTAAGCGAGAGTTAATGACTCAATTGGGCTAGCATGTCTTTGGCAGTTAATTAATAACCTAGCTCTACAGTTGAACTTACCTATAATGTGATTAGCCGAACCAAGATGCTTATAAAAGCGAGTTTTAAAATTCTTAGGTCGGGCTCTCTTAAGTAAACACAATCGGTGGTATGTAAACTCTAAAATTTTTACGAAAGTGGGTTAAGCTAATAAGAGTTAGAAGAATACCCAAATTTTGGGATTATTGAGGAAGAAGAGTTGGAACAAAAGGCAGTAATGAGGCTAACGTCCGCAGAGAATTTGAATTTTAAGGTAATTTTTCTCTATCGTATAATATATATACGTGTGTATGAAAGTAGTGTGTTAATTAATGGTTATGGAAATGATGATACGGGTTGATTGGGAATGTGTGCTACCGATTAAAGTAGTGTAACCATTCGGGGATAACATCTTTAAACACGATTGGGATTTTTTTCTATTTGGTATAAATGTGTTATCAAAAGTATTGCATGTTATGGAGAGAATAAAATTAATTAGATTATCAACTACTTAACATACAAGTGGCTCTGTGTAATTGATTGCTATGAATATAATTTAGGCACAATGAGATAGGTGGCTGTGGAGCAATAAGGGAATTAAATTGGGATGTTAAAGCAAATAAATAGCTATGACACTTGTGTTGAAAAACAGTGCCTGCAAAGTGTTTGATAAAATTCATCAATGAACTATTTTGCTTAATAATTGCTTATTCGATAGAATTAAAGCTTGAGCCTGACTTAGTTAACACATTTGATGTTAATGAAAGTATTTTGGTAAGTTACCTTAATCACGGTGCACTTTTCAGGCTAAAGCTAATAGTTAAGATTTTAAAGTATTAAGGTATCATGAAGTCTTTGTAAAAAAAGCGACTATAGAAACCAAAATATTGATTTAATCCTTTAATAAATGGGTTAAAATACTATCTCGCACCATTTTATAATTGGGCATAAGAAAAGCTAGGCATAACTTATTTGTTAAGAAGCCAAAATGGCATGGACTAAAGAGTGTAGTCAGCTGTCACACGGCAATGAAGATCTTGCATGGTTGAGAAAAGGATAATGTTTTCTTTGTTGAATTTTTGTTGAGTATAGTTAGATTATAAAATTTCCCAACCTGTTGTGCTTAGATAATAAGTAAATGTGCATCTCTACTTCTATATTGATAATGGATGAATTGATGGTCGAGTCAATAGGCGAGGGAGGGAAAATCTGCACGCTTACCTGGACAAAGAAGTGGTAGTTAGTCACACTTTTAGTAGTTTAAATAGCTTGAAATCATGATTTAGAAAGCTTAACACTTTTATAAATAGGCGCCCAAAATATAAATCAATTAGGTTAAGACTTGGGTTAAATAATTGTGCACAACATAAGTTATAAAGTTACAAAACAGGGGCTAATCAGAGAGAGTCGGTTGCTTTGCCTTAGGCAATGAAGTTAGTTAAAAGCGATTAGCAAAGCAATGCATTCTTACATAGAGAATATTAATGGATAGCATATTATAAGACAAGGCTAAACAAATTGAAGGGTATTATTAGGTCATATTAGGGGTCAGCGAGGAATACATTGAGCTCATTAAGCCCTCACGGGGCCAAGTGAAGCTTCGATCGACCACACAATGGAACTATTAATATCGCAAGGCACGCACGACTAAATTTGAATAAGCTATTTTAGAAGGTAAAAAGATATAAGGAATAGATTATGTTTTTCTAAATGAATAGATTTATGATTCATATCATTTTAAAAGGGTACAAACAAGTGAATAAGTAATTATTTTTTTTATGGAAGCTAATGTAAATAAATCTAGAATATAAAGAATTTTATATGTAAATTAGGAAACTCAATAAAAAGAGTTATCATAAATAATGGCCAATATTGAAAGTACTAAACTGAGTTCAGTATTGTTAAACCTCAAAAGGTTGATTTAGCATTTCAAGGTAAAATAAGAATTTATGCCGAGATGTCATACCGGAATGAGTCTATATATCATGAAAATGCCAAAGAATAATCATACAAGTGAAAATTACTTTTGATATATAAGATATGCTATGGGAACATTAAATACCTTAGGTATTCACCTTGAATACCTAATTTATAGAGAAAATTTGCAACGTATATTAATGGCAAACAAAGAAGTAAAAGAAATATGAACTAAACTCAATGAGCAGAACTTATGTCAGACCCTATAAGAGAAAGAAAAGGCTATTGTAAGAGCATGAATGAGATATTTGAAAAATGTAAATAAATGTCTCTAAGTATGAGGATATAAACTAAAAACATGATCACTGTGGCTATGTGATATGTAAGCATACAAGCTATATGACTTGTCTATTTGGCTAATATGTTTGTGAATACAAATAATTGTGTAGGATCTGTGAGGATACATAAAGTTAATTTGAAATTATACAAATAGTCTACAAACAAGGCAAGTATCTAAATCTTACTCTTTACTGAGCAAGTATTCTGAGATTATTCATATGTGGACAGGTTCTCTAAATTCTGAACTGTCTTTTCTTATTTATGAATATTATAAGATTGAATAATCTTTTTATTCGAATCAGCTTCAAAAGATTGGGTAAGATATTAGCATATGCATGTGCAGGTTACAAATAAGTCTGAGCCATTCCTTCTGGCCAGACACGGATGTAAAATATTTCAATTTCTTTATATTAAGTCTTGAAATATTATTGTGCCATGATTTAAGCTGTCCAGCTATATTGTTGTAGTTGGAATCTAAAACTGAGAATGAACATACCCTTAAATGGGATATTTTTATTGCACTGTGGAGTGGTGATGTAGAGCATGAAATTTTTTCTGGAAAATATAGTATTGATCAATACAGGGCATAAAGGGCTGATCACCCTACGTGCTCGTAAGATAAGACGGTTCACAGATAAAATTTCTGATTGAACCTTTTCAAGAAAAGAAAAATATGTTCATGGTCTTAAAACCTCTCAGTTATTCAATGTTGTTATGATATTCCAGAAATGAGAATGATTCAAGATTTAATGCTTTACAGTTTTGATTCACTGTCAAAGTATGCTTCAAAGAAAACATTTATTTCTTGTTGAGCCTTAAGAATGTTATTACTTGCTGAGCAATTAAATGCTCATACTTGTTTTATTATAAATGTTTTCAGCTGAGCAGACTCGAGCAGAAGGGTCTGGAAAGGACAAGGGAAAAGGAAAAATAACAGAATAGCTGGGAGTCGTTGTAATAGATAGTTTACATGTTTGTAAATATTAAACTATCATGTAATGAACACTTAAAGGTCTACGTACCTGGGATTATAATAACTTTGATGTAATAACGTTATAAAGTTTAAGTTATAGTATGTTGAATGTTGGATATCGTGAAGCACTGAATAGGGGTTTCAAGTACCCGAATTTGGGGGCGTCACAGTTAGTAACCAATAAGTAGGTATAAAACCTACTTATCACTCATCTCCATCACATCAATTTGAAGAGTTGTGCCCTTAATCTTGGTCGCGAGGACTCCATCCGTGCAAACAACGTTCAGGTAGAACTATTTATTAGAGTTTATGCCCTAAAGGCCAATTATTTGATATAATTTCTTAACATTTTGATATTATATTTGATTGAATAAATGAATGATTTTATTATGGTTCTATTTACTGCGTTATATAAATGTTAACATAATAAAATTCCTTAGAATAGTGATACAAATTATATAGTTTCAAGTATGTGACTTGAACATGAGATTATATAATTGCAATTAGTATCATTGCTCTTAAATGTCCCTAGTCGAGTATCATTATTGATGGGACAATAATGATGCATTGAGACTAGTATGTGGATTGACTGATGACCAAATCTCATTGGTCATAAATATATGAGATATTAAGTCAATGCATATGTTCGTGTTAGAGAACGATGTACTGGACAGACCCACCATGAGAATTCTATGTGGAGCATTATGCGAAGTGTCATTAGCGATTCTCATAGTGACAATGATGTAATGGTCCTCCGACTTGAAATCACTATATTACTACACGAGAATTTATGTACTTTGATATCATCAAAGGTCACCTTTAATAGGGTGGATTATAAAGGTGATTATTGGGTACATCATGAATCGTGTGAGGAATATGATGATCTAGATGGAATTTAACCCTCTTATTTATTAGGGGTGATATCCATAGGCCTCTTGATTGAGTAGGACTATGAAATACATGGCTATGCTCAAATAGTGATTTGTTTCATATAGTCTACTCATTGATAATAAAAAAACTCAGATTAACTTATGAAGAGTATGACACATTGTGACACCCCCAAAATAGGTATACATCACTCATCTTGGGTCGCCAAATACATGGTACAAAATTCAAATACAACTTAATTATACAACAGTCGTGTAAAATACGACAAAACATAATCTAAGAGTTTTAATAAGAATATTGTTATCTAGACAATATTCACACTCAATGGAGTCCTCATTACATTTATTGTCACACTATTTAACAGAATAGTGAGGACTACTAATGCTATCATCGGACCGTCACAAAAGTTCCACGACTAGTCCCGCCACGTTCTCATTTCTGAAGAGAACAGTGAAAGAAAGGGTGAGCTCAACTAGCCCAGTAAGAAATATTATGACTAAGATAATGCAGAATAAATTATCATTAGCCTTCAACATTGTTAAACTGATAAAATATAATAAACATCAAGTTTAACTGCAACGAAACAAACAAACCATTAGAAGAGTCAAGTAGAGAATAAAATCTACTATCTTCTATAATTTAAAAGGTTTTTCATCACTTTTATTGCTGAGACTCAGCTTAATAAATAAACCACATCATCCCTACACTATGGCCAAGGATATTCATTAGTATTACGACCACAAATTATCCATGCACTACGGGCCAAGGATATTCGTGTATTCATCAATTGTCATGATAATGCTAACAACTGTCCATCAATGCACTACGACCAATGAGGACTTTTACCACATCATTTGTAACATTACAGTCATGATTATACCGAATAATCCCTGGTCATAATCACACTAAGTCCATCTATGCACTACAGACCACAGATGACTTTCAACATATTATAAACATGAGGATGATGACAATGATATAAGAATTCAATAAAACAAGTTCAAGGATAAATTTGTAAAGATTAATAATTTAATTTATCCAGAAATCAATAACGTCCAAATTGTCAACATGATACTGCTTTGTGAAGTAAAATTCAAGAATGCTCAGAAGAATATTTTCATGAAAAGATACTGGATGAAGAGCAAATATCAAGGATATTCCACTAATTTCATGGAGTATAAAAGCCAAAACTTTAACCAACTGAGTATAATAAAGATTGGAATAACAAAAGAATTCACCAGGCATGCGATAGACAGCACACACAGGTTATTCAGACAGAATAATAAATAATAGAACCAGGTCATGCGTAAACGCACAGATAGGATATTCCAACTGAATAATAAAGAATGGAATAACAGAAGAATTCACCATGCATACGATAGACCGCACAGACAGGTTATTCCAACAGAATAATAAATAACGGAACGTGTCATGCGTAATTCGCATGCAGGCAGGATGTTCCAAATGTAATAATAAAGAATGGAATAATGAGAAGAATTTCACCATGTATGCGGTACTATCAGATATACAAGTTATTCAATGAGAATAATAAATAACGGAACGAAGTCATACGTAATTCGCATGCATGAGGATATTCCAATGTAATATTAAAGAATGGAATAATGTAAGAATTTCACCATGTATGCGGTACTTACATGATAAAAGTTATTCCAACATAAAAATAAAGAATGGAATAACAGAAGAATTTAACCATGTATACGGTAGTCCACGTATACAGGTTATTTCAACAGAATAATAAGGGATGGAATAACAATAGCTCTCTTCAAGAACACGAAAGAAATAATAACCCTTACCTTAGAAAAACTGAATACTAGAATAGTGAGGTAGCAGACTTCTCTTCTTCTTTCTCTCTATAATTTCTCTCTATAATAAATGCTCTATAGCTTGAATGAATTGGTGAAGAATAATGAAGAAATGAGCTTCTATTTATAGAAAAATATAGTTTCGATAATTTCACATTTTGGGGCTCAGAATATTATAGTATAATAACTTCCTCTTTTTCTTTATTTTTAATTTAGTCCTGCAAGTATTATTAAACTTGCACCACCTTCCCTAATAGTAAATAATGTGAATCAATAGTAAATCATGTGACTCAATAGTTCTAGACATGTGAAAATACGAATTACAGTATAATATCTCCATCTATACCTCCATTTTTAACTTAGTCATGTAAGTATTATCAATCTTGCACCAACTCCCCTAATAGTAACAAGAATGTGAATCAATAGTACACACATGTGAACAAATAGTTATAATCATATGAATTAATAGCAATTAATTGCTCATTTATCTGATTAATTACCCGACTGTTCAGTATAACTTCCAGACATCAATTAATACCGAATTAAATGTCGATTTCCACTAACACTAATAATTCCAACGCAATGGAACTATCAATTTCATCTTTAATCAACATGAACTTATTCATCATTAATATTATAACTCATAATATTTAACAATCAAGTTGTTCCCAGGAAAGAGCGGGCTTTCCGATAAGGATTTCTCCTTATTGGCGCGCAATTAGGTGACCAAAGCTCTCCTTGACAGAACTTCTAGACATTGTCAATATTGCAAATAATAATATGAATAACTTTGTCTTCTTAAATATTGATTTAATAGTATAACATATTATACAGATGATACTGTGATAATAATCGAATCAATAATATGAGAGATATGATGCAGCAATTACTGTAGCAATAATTGAGTATAACTGAGTGACTTCTCACGTAAGCATCAATAATGAATATCGTGTGCTACTATGAAACCATGCGACATCGCGTTTTTTTACTACCGAGTAGTTCACAGGTTTTATTCGGTAACATTTTCGCCAGTTATTTTTATAAAAGATAATTAAAATCGCTTAACTACGACAATACATTATTGTGGGGTTCACTAATGATTGTCTGCCGCATGCGAATATTCCCTCGTTAAAAAGAATATTCTCACCAATCGAATATTATATAACAACTTGCTTGCTTTGCAAAATTTATAAATATTACCCCAACTATAACATTATATCAAATTCACACCATAATATTCAAAAAAAAATATTTCGAGAAATTTAAATTTTTATTCATAAAATCTGGGGTCTCACACACATTCCATGACTCGAGTTTAATCTAGGATAGTAAGGTTAAAAGGATTAAATTGCATTAAAACATTGGTCATTTAAAAGGTTGCATCGAATCATCGATCTTATGATTACTTGGGTAGCGATGAATGCATTACTAGATGTCATCAACGCTTATAATTTTATAATATGATTTTAAAATTATTGTCAACGTAATAATAACCTATAGGGTCACACACAAAGAACGTAATTAAAAGGGAATTAATTTAAATTATAAATATTTAAATATGTCAATATGATTGATAGAATTTAAATTACGAATTTAAATTAATAGGATAATTTATATATAGGTATATTAATTAAGTAAGACTTAATTAAGATATATACATATATAAATTCGGATTTTATTAGATTAGGTGTGACGCCCCCAAAATAGGTACACATCACCCATCTTGAGTCGCCAAATACATGGTACAAATTCAAATATAACTTAATTATACAACAGTCGTGTAAAATACGACAAAACATAATCTAAGAGTTTTAATAAGAATATTGTCATCTAGACAATATCCACACTCAATGGAGTCCTCATTACATTTATTGTCACACTATTTAACAGAATAGTGAGGACTACTAATGTTATTATCTGGACCGTCACTCCGTTCTCCGACTAGTCCAAAGCCACGCTCTCATTTCTCAAGAGAACAAAGTGAAAGAAAGGGTGAGCTCAACTAGCCCAGTAAGAAATATTATGACTAAGATAATGCAGAATAAATTATCATTAGCGTTCAACAGTGTTAAACTGATAAAATATAATAAACATCAAGTTTAACTGCAGCGGAACAAGCAATCCATTAGATGAGTCAAGTAGAGAATAAAATCTACTATCTTCTATGATTTAAAAAGTTTTTCATCACTTTTATCGCTGAGACTCAGCTTAATAAATAAACCACATCATCCTTGCACTACAGCCAAGGATATTCATTAGTATCATGACCACAAATATTTATCCATGCACTACGGACCAAGGATATTCGTGTATTCATCAATGGTCATGATCATGCCAACAACTGTCCGTCAATGCACTAATGGCTAATGAGGACTTTTACCACATCATTTGTAACATTACGGTCATGATTATACCGAATAATCCCTGGTCATAATCATACCAAGTCCATCTATGCACTACAGGCCACAAATGACTTTCAACATAATATAAACATGAGGATGATGATAATGATATAAGAATTCAATAAAACAAGTTCAAGAATTAATTTATCCAAGAACTGATAACGTCCAAATTGTCAACATGATACTGCTTTGTGGGGTAAAACTCAAGAATGCTCAGAAGAATATTTACATGAAAAGATACTGGATGAAGCATAAATATCAAGGATATTCCACTAATTTCATGGAGTATAAAAGTCAAAACTTTAACCAACTGAGTATAATAAAGAATAGAATAACAAAAGAATTCACCAGGCATGCGATAGACCGCACAGACAGGTTATTCCAACAGAATAATAAATAAAGGAACCAGGTCATGCGTAAATGCATAGACATGATATTTCAACTGAATAATAAAGAATGGAATAACAGAAGAATTCACCATGCATGCGATAGACCGCACAGACAGGTTATTCCAACATAATAATAAATAATGGAACCAGGTCATGCGTAATACGCACAGACAGGATGTTCTAACAAAATAATAAAGAATGGAATAACAGAAGAATTTCACCATGTATACGGTACTTCGCATAAAAAGGTTATTCCAACATAAAAATAAAGAATGGAATAACCGAAGAATTTCACCATGTATATGGTAGTCAACGTATACAGGTTATTCCAACAGAATAATAAGGGATGGAATAACAATAGCTCTCTTCAAGAACACGAAAGAAATAATACCCCTTACCTTAGAAAAAGACTGGATACTTGAGTAGTGAGGTAGCAGACTTCTCTTCTTCATTCTCTCTATAATTTCTCTCTATAGTAAATGCTCTATAGCTTGAGTGAATTGGTGAAGAATAATGAAGAAATGAGCTTCTATTTATAGGAAAATATAGTTTCGATAATTGCACATTTTGGGGTTCAGAATATTACAGTATAATACCTTCCTCTTTTCCTTTATTTTTAATTTAGTCCTGCAAGTATTATCAAACTTGCACCACCTCCCCTAATAGTAAATAATGTGAATCAATAGTAAATCATATGACTCAATAGTTCTAAACATGTGAAAATACGAATTACAGTATAGTACCTCCATCTATACCTCCATTTTTAACTTAGTCATGCAAGTATTATCAATCTTGCACCAACTCCCCTAATAGTAACAAGAATGTGAATCAATAGTACACACATGTGAACTAATAGTTATAATCATGTGAATTAATGACAATTAATTGCTCATTTATCCGATTAATTATCCGACTGATCAGTATAACTTCCAGACATCAATTAATACCGAAATAAATGTCGATTTCCACCAACACTAATAATCCCAACACAGTGGAACTATCAATTTCATCTTTAATCAACACAACTTATTCATCATTAATATTATAACTCACAATATTTAACAACCAGGTCGTTCCCAGGAAAGAGGAGGATTTCAGATAAGGATTTCTCCTTATTGGCGCACAATTAGGTGACCACACCTCTCCTTGACAGAACTTCTAGACATTGTCAATATTGCAAATAATAATATGAATAACTTTGTCGTCTTAAATATTGATTTAATAATATAACATATTATACAGATGATACTGTGATAATAATCGAATCAATAATATGAGAGATATGATGCAGCAATTACTGTAGCAATAATTGAGTATAACGGAGTGACTTCTCACGTAAGCATCAATAATGAATATCGTGTGCTACTATGCAACCACGCGTATTACTGTACTTTTACTACCGAGTAGTTCAACAGTTTTAACAGCAACACTTTCGCCGTTATTTTAATAAAAAGATAATTTCGTCATTTTCTAACTACGACAATACTTCCGTTGTGTGGTCCACCAATGATTGTGCCGTCGTACGAATATTCCCTGTTAAAACGAATATTCCCCGACCAATCGAATATTATATAACAACTTGCTTACTTTGCAAAATTTATAAATATTACCCCTAACTATAACATTATATCAAATCCACACCATAATATTAAAAAAAATATTTCGAGAAATTTAAATCTTTATTCATAAAATCTGGGGTCTCACAATCTCCCCTCCTTATAAAATTTCACCCTCGAAATTTACGTACGTACCTAGTATGCCGAAGAGGTGAGGATACCTTGAATACCTTTATCGTCGAAAACATTACATGTTGTATACGTGCATGCCTGATGTCCTCTGATTGCCTCGGAATGCACATCAGTCCCTAAAATAGCCATTTTAGGCCTTGATACCGACCTCAAATATCAAAATATAAAGAATGAAAGTTTTAGGTCTGCTCGTTATCTTTCTGAATCATCCTGAATCACCTTAATCGGAGTTCGTATGAAAAGGTTATGCCCAATTTACTAAAGAACGTCCGGACAGATTTTGGCTTAACACTTTACCAGCGCCTAGGCGCCTAAATTTGGCCTTGGGCAAGCGCCTAGGCGCCCAAGAACAGAATTTAAGCGCTGAGTCTAGCGCCTAGGCGCTCGACCCTTGGCACCTAACTCAAATTTTCCAGATTTTGCAACTTTTGACACACATACTTCAAATCTTCATAACTTCTTCATCCGTTATCAGAATTAGTCCGTTGTTGACGCTATGGAAAGCTTGTAACATACTCTATAAAACCCCCATGATTTCATAATTTTTCAGATTCATTAATTATTTTGAAATTTGGCTCCAAAGTCCTCCAAGACTAAGTTTTTTACTAACAACGATACGTGAAAAACGTTATGAACACGCGACATACTTGGCGGTAAAACGAGTCTATAGGCCACAGTTCTTACTCGATCGAGGATTTCAAATGGGCCAATAAAATCGAGGGTTGAGATTTCCTCTCTTCATCGATTCTTGCTTCTAGAATAACGCCCTCTTGAACCTTCTTCTTCACATTCATCAGCTCCGGGTGTGTAGCTTGAGCAGTTTTAATATTATAGATTTAAAGTCGGTTCAAATCATATATTCGCTATCTTCACGTGGATCCCTAGAGTCTTTAACTCTATCTTCATCATTTGTAAGTTATGTGAAATGGGTTTTAATGTTAACAACATCGCACTCGCATATGATCTTCTACTCAACGCGTCAGCTACCACGTTCACTCTTCTATGGTGATATTGAATGGTCGTAACCTTCAACAGATCGACCCATCGTCTTCGGCTCATAATACGTTCATTTTGGGTGAAGAAAATATTTGAGGGTTTAAGAAATGGGTTTTGTACTGGGGTCAATACAAAATTCGATTTCACGCTCTGGGGTAGGTTTGGAAGTTCTTCAAGGAATACGTCAGGAAATTTATTAACAATAGAAATATCTTTCAAATCTGACGTATTTTTATTTAAATCTGTGACATGAGCTAAGAAAGCTTGACATCCGTTTTTCACTAAACGAATAGCTTTGTGGCTTGAGATGGTCGTGATTGATTTTAATGGTTTGGTCGCTTGAATTCGCATAATAGGTTGATTAGAAATATGAAAGCTAACAACCTTATGAAAATAATCAATTTTGGCATGATGAGTAGTTAACCAATCGATTCCTAAAATCACATCAAGGCAAATATTTTCAAAGAGATAAGATCGACAAGTAACGTGAAAGTGTCGATTTGAATCAAACAAGATTTATAAATAGTGGATGTAACGAAGGTTTCTACTAATGAAATTTCAACCAATAAGTCAAAGTATAGCTTCTCTGTGGTCAAATTTAAACGTTGAGCGCAAGCAAGAGAGATAAAAGAATGGGTAGAATCGGTATCTAATAAGGTATAGACTTCGTAAGAATTTATAATTAACTAACCCGTGCTAACTTCTTTCGGGTTACTCGCTTTTTGAGAAGTCACAAAAAACGCTCTTCCTAAAACCACCGACTTTGCTTTGTCTGTATCCGCCTTTGGTCCCACCGTCCCAGCTGGACTTAACTTTGGTGCACGACAAAAATCAAGCTAGGTGACCTTCTCTTCCACAATTGTAACACGCTTTGGACGGCATCGCGCAGTTTGGACTGATATGTCCCTCCCCTCCACATTTGAAGCATATGATAGGTGGTCGTTCTCCTTCCTTAACAACGGGTGATGGTGCTGACGTCTTTCCATCATTGTTGAATCTCCTCTTCTTGAAATATCCATTCTTATTGTTTTGGCCATGATTACCACCGAAGTGGTTACCATTTCTGGCATGTTGATTCCCTTCACGCTTATTGTCGCTGCTTTGATGATTGCTATCACTGGTATTATCATTTTATCGGCTGCTTTCTTTTAGTTGGGTTGACTCATTATCGCGCTCCAATAACTGAGCCATATTAACAACATCTGAATACAAACACAGTTTATGAGAGATAAGATATTGACGTATCTCAGGTTTTAAACCTCTTAGAAACATTCGCGTCATTCTCTCCTCATTATCAACCAAATGGAATGCAAACCGGGATAACTCGGCAAACTTCGCTTCATACTGCGACACGGTCATGTTTTTTTGCTCCATCTTGATGAACTCTACATCTTTCATGTGATGAATACTTTCAGAAAAATACTTGTCATTGAACAATTCTTGGAACTTCTCCCAAGTCATCTTCCGTGCGGTAGGTTGAGTACGCTTTACAGATTTCCACCAGTAATCTGCCTCTGCTAGCAACATGAAGGTGACAAAGGGAACCTTTTGCTCCTCGGAGCATCCCAAGACATCAAATATCTTGCAGATCTGCTTTATCCACGTCTCCGCCTTAAGTGGTTTTGGCTCTCCAAAAACTCCGGTGGTCCCATTTCCTGAAGGCGCTTAAGGTGATCGTCCGAGAGTTGCCCGGTGTTTCCACCTGCATTTTGGATAGGAGCCGCTCTTGCCTGATGTTGCATGAATTGCATAAAGCCTCTGAACATTCCATCGTTCATCATTTGGTCAGTGTTGTTGTTTGTATGAGGATTGTCACCTTCCTGATGAACATTATCCTGATTATTGATCTATCGAGACTCAACGGTCTCCTGTGCTCCATTGCTATTCTCAACATTCTCGGATGCCATTTTCAAATACTGCCACAAAATAAGGGTTAATTTACATATCATATATTATCCATACACTCTGACTGACCAATTAAATACCAAATAAACTTAGGTAGGTCATACTAGCGAAGGAATTCCCCGTCTCTCCCCTCCTAGTTCTTATCTCACATCTCAGCCAGGCATCATATCCCTAAGCTTTGATACCAACTGTGACGCCTCCAAAATAGGTATACATCACCCATCTTGAGTCACCAAATACATGGTATAAAATTCAAATATAACTTAATTATACAACAGTCGTGTAAAATATGACAAAACATAATCTAAGAGTTTTAATAAGAATATTGTCATCTAGACAATATCCACACTCAATGGAGTTCTCATTACATTTATTGTCACACTATTTAACAAAATAGTGAGGACTATTAATGCTATCATCTGGACCGTCATTCCGTTCCCCAACTAGTCCCAGCTACGTTCTCATTTCCTAAAGAGAACAGTGAAAGAAAGGGTGAGCTCAACTATCCCAATAAGAAATATTATGACTAAGATAATGCAGAATAAATTATCATTAGCGTTCAACAGTGTTAAACTGATAAAATATAATAAACATCAAGTTTAACTGCAGCGGAACAAGCAATCCATTAGAAGAGTCAAATAGAGAATAAAATCTACTATCTTCTATGATTTAAAAAGTTTTTCATCACTTTTATCGCTGAGACTCAGCTTAATAAATAAACCATATCATCCCTGCACTATGGCCAAGGATATTCATTAGTATCACGACCATAAATTATCCATGCACTACGGGCCAAGGATATTCGTGTATTCATCAATGGTCATGATCATGCCAACAACTGTCCATCAATGCACTACGGGTCAACGAGGACTTTTACCACATCATTTGTAACATTACGGTTATGATTATACCGAATAATCCCTGGTCATAATCATACCAAGTCCATCTATGCACTACGGGCCACACATGACTTTCAACATAATATAAACATGAGGATGATGACAATGATATAAGAATTTAATAAAAACAAGTTCAAGAATTAATTTATCCAGGAACCTATAACGTCCAAATTGTCAACATGATTTTGCTTTGTGGGGTAAAACTCAAGAATGCTCAGAAGAATATTTTCATGAAAAGATACTGGATGAAGCGCAAATTTCAAGAATATTCCACTAATTTCATGGAGTATAAAAGTCAAAACTTTAACCAACTAAGTATAATAAAGAATGGAATAACAAAAGAATTCACCTGTGCATGCGATAGATCGCATGATAAAAGTTATTCCAATGCGTAATAATAAATAACGGAACTAGGTAAATGCGTAAACACACGCATGTGGTATTCCAACAGAATAATAAATAATGGAACCGAAGTCATGCGTAAAAGCACGCATGAGGATGTTCCAAATGTAATGATAAATAATGGAACCGGTGTAAATGCACAAACATGATATATATGATAGAAGAATTTCACCATATATGCAGAGAAGCCATGCATGTAAAGTTATTCCAACATAATAATAAAGAATGGAATAATGAAGAATTTCACCAAGTATAGGGTAGTCAGCATGATACAAAGTTATTCCAATAGAATAATAAAGAATGGAATAACCGAAGTTCTCTTCATGAATACAAAAGAAATAATACCCCTTACTTTAGAAAAACTGGATACTGGAATAGTGAGGTAGCATATTTCTCTTCTTCTTTCTCTCTATAATTTCTCTCTATAATAATTTCTCTAAAGCTTTTGTGAATTGGTGAGAAATGAAGGAAGAATGAGCTTCTATTTATAGGAAAATATAGTTTCAATAATTGCACGTTTTAGGGCTCAGAATATTACAGTATAATACCTCCCTCTTTTTCTTTATTTTTAATTTAGTCCTGCAAGTATTATCAAACTTGCACAACCTCCCCTAATAGTAAATAATGTGAATTAATAGTTCATTCATGTAATCATGTGAAAAAACTAATTATAGTATATTACCTTCAACTATACCTCTATTTTTAATTTAGTCATCCAAGTATTAACAATCTTGCACCACCTCCCCTAATAGTACATGAATGTGAATCAATAGTACACACATGTGAACAAATAATTATAAGCATGTGAAATAATAACAATTAATTGCTCATTTATCCGATTAATTACCCGATTGGTCAATATAACCTCCAGACATCAATTATTATCGAAATAAATATCGATTTCCACTGACACTAATAATCCCAACACAATGGAACTATCAATTTCATCTTTAATCAACACAATTTATTCATCATTAATATTATGACTCACAATATTTAATAACCAGGTCGTTCCCAGGAAAGAGGGGGATTTTCGATAAGAATTTCTCCTTATTGGCGCGCAATTAGGTGACCAAACCTCTCCTTGACAGAACTTTTAGACATTATCAATATTGCAAATAATAATATAAATAACTTTGTCGTCTCAATTATTGATTTAATAATAATAAATATTATGCAAATGATACTGTGACAATAATTGAATCAATAATATGAGAGATATGATGCAGTAATTACTGTAGCAATAATTGAGTATAACTGAGTGAGTTCTCACGTAAGCATCAATAATCAATATCGTGCGTGTACTACGCTTATGCAACCACGCGTATTATTGTACTTTTTTACTAAGGGTAGTTCAACAGTTTTAACGATAACACTTTCGTAGTTATTTTTATAAAAGATAATTCTATCGCTTTTCTAACTACAATAATACTTACATTGTGGGGTCCACTAATGATTGTGTCGTCGCATCACGAATATTCCTGTTAAAGCGAATATTCCCCACCAATCGAATATTATATAACAACTTGCTTACTTTGCAAAATTTATAAATATTACCCCAACTATAACATTATATCAAATCCACACCATAATATTAAAAAAAATATTTCGAGAAATTTAAATCTTTATTCATAAAATCTGGGGTCTCACATTATCTACCTTAGAGAAGTCGAATTCCCTTTCATAATCACTCCTTATTGCTTTAATCTTCTCGCCTTTTTCATTCTCTACCAGCTTAAACAACTAGACTAGTTGAGAGCAAATTTCATTCTTAGAGATTAAGAAGAATACCCATATGAACTTGGTATAGTCATTTACGATCACCAATGATTACCTTTTTCCTCCAAGGCTAGCAGTTGAGATAGACCCAAAGAGATCCATGTGAAGTAGCTGCAAGGGCCTATCATTGGAGTTGACTGCCTTACTTTTGAATGAAATCTTTGTTTTCTTTCCAAGCTGACAGACTTTGCATGGTCTTTCTTTAACAAAACTTAGCTTTTACAGGACTGTGACTAAGTCCTTAGTGGCAAGCTTTGAGATTCTTTTGAAGTTCAAGTGGGATAATTTACGATGCTACAACCAGCTAACATTTTTTAATGCTTTGGGAAAGAAGCATTTTGTTTCTGATGCACTTAGCTCTATGAGATTTACCACATATACCTTGTCTTCCCTAATTCCATTCAGCTTCAACAAGTTGGATTTCAGTCATTTTCCTTGAGCATTAATATCGAGATACCTGTGGAGTTAGTGGAACTATGTACCTGTATCAAAAATTAGCCTTTATTTTGGTACCCAAACTTACTTGGGTCCTAACCTGTTAGTAATCTTAAGGACCCAAATCTGATTTATTTTAGGTCAATAATATGTTGGATGATAATCATTAAAATAATATAATGTAGAAATATGACCATATTCATTATATGCATAACATCTAATATGATGCATGTGTAAGTGTGAGCGTGAATTTCTTCTCACTAAGGACACATATGAATGATAGCCATTGTCAACCTTTCTTCTTGGCTGAAAATCCCTTTGTTTCTATACTGCTCTACGATTTTGTGGTTTTATAGAGTAAAAGTCAACTCTACGTTTCAGGCCAAGTTGGTTTGTAGAGTGAGTTTTACTTGACCCTACGACCCTTCGAGGCTTGATCGTTAACTTTGACTTGCTATGCGATTTTATAAATCCTAGCCTAGTAAACGACCTATTGTTCTTAAGAAAAATAATTTGGTCTGCAAAGATTAGACAGTTAAGAATATTAGGCTCAATGACCTCTTTGGATTTCATAAGCATAACGCCTCTATGGGAAGAAGAAGCATTGTTATTGTTAATCTCCATCGATTTCTCCACACTTTGATATGTGGAATCTCCCCAAATCCCAATAGAGACTGATATTTAACTCATGATCAGGGAGTCCATTGACGAGGAATATCGATTTCATGTATAGATAGTCTTCTCCAACTCCTATATCTTAGAGGTCAGGATTACTCTCTCTGTGCACTACGTTCAATTATCTGCCTCAACCTTGCATTCTCAACCTTAAAGTTTGAGAGAGAGGCACTTTATAGAGCTATTTCCAACTCTAATTGAACTTTTTGTTTATCCTATTGAAGAAGATAATGGTCCTTTGATAGAACCCTGAACCATTTCATATATTGATGCAAATCTACAGTAATATCATACAATGCAGTTCTAAGATCATTAATATTTACATCTAGGGAGTTAAAATCAAATACCTCACTGTTATCAATTTCTTAATGATCAATGGTGTTGCCAGCATCTGCTTTAATGGCCATGAGACATAGGTTGGCCACATGAGGTCCCCCAACTTCTCTTGACTCATAGCTTGAATCATTCTCTGACTCACTCCACAATCCTTCAGCAACTAGCCCCTTATCCTTTTTCTTTTGAAACTTCTTGGAGTCTTTCTTTGGGCTGGACTTCTTCTTGTCTCTCTTTAGCTCTTCTCATATAGGGGCTTGGTGCACTCTATGATATAGTTACCTGGCTTCTTACAGTTGTAGCACGGGTCCTTTTCTTGGCCTATACTATTGTTGCTTTATTTTTGAAGTATTTCCTTGGTCTGTTGTTTCTTCCTTTTCGTATGGATTTTCTCAGTCTCTTGTCAAGCAACACGATGTTTTCATTATCATCATCATCACTAGACTTTGCTATAATTGGGGCTTTAGAGGTTGCTTCTGATGCCTTAAGAGCAACCCATCCCTTTTTTTAAATGGTTTCTACCCGTCAGTTCAGCTCTAGCTCATAGGTAAAAAGATTACCTGTAAGACCCCAAATTATTAATAAATGAAATTTAATTTCCTATATTCATTATTTTGAAATAATAAGGGTTGATTTGATTAATGTGGTTAGTTATGGGTAAAATGCGCAAATATTTTAAATAAGCAAGTGGTTATAAAATATTCATTTTTATCGGAGAATATTCGTTTGGTCGTGGAATATTCTTACTATCGGAGAATATTAAATGATGGTAGCATGACCTTTGTGTGTGCCCCATAACTGAAAAGCGATTGGATGAAGAAAAGCGACAAGTATAAGTTGTTTATAAATAGCGGTATAGTTATTACAGATTATCTTGTTGGAATACCCGATTGGTTAAAACACGATAATACGCGTTGTTGCATGATAACTGCAGTATTGCACCAATTATTGATTCTTACGTAAGAAGGCACTACTCAATAATTATTACGATAATTATTATTCGATATTTTATTTTTTGATTGATAATTGCTGCGTTGATATTTTATATTCTTGTTGTTTCAATAATTGTCACTACGGTATTTTTCATTATCGAAGCAATAATTCATATTATCTGAATAATATTATTAGATAACATTATTGGCAATGTCTAGAAAGTTACATCTAAGGAGAGGTTTGGTCACCTAATTGCTTGGCTTAGTAAGGAGAAATCCTTATTGAAAGCCCCTCTTTCACGAAAATGCGGCTGGTTGTCGATATTGTGATTACGTAATATTATTTATGAATAATTAATTATTGATTTATATGATGAGGAAAATATTAATTTTATTGGATATAGATAGAGAAAATTTTTAAAGTGACAATTGTTGAAAATCGATATTTTATCTTTTACGATAAAATAATATTTTATTATATTATTATAATATAATAATGATGATATTTTTACAATAAATGTGGGATATATGAGTATATGAGGAGGAGGAAGAGTGTTTTTGTTGCAATAAATATTAAAAACATGTTAAACATGTTGGTGGACCCCATTTCTTGACTGAAATTTTGATAATAGCCTGTAAAATTGTCCGTTTGTGGATTTCGATCAATTTCTGTTTGGAATTTGGAAAACCTTTCTTCTGCAAAGTTGTAGATAATAAAATTTCCTATGGAAAAGACTTGTGGTTCGAATTTTTCTTACAAAAGGGCTATTTATTATGAATTATTGAAGTTCTGAAGTTCTGAAATAATTGATTTTTGGAAGCTTTATTTATTTTTATTAATAAAAACGTTTTTTACATTTTGTGGCCTCATTAAACATGTGCAAAGTGCTGAAGCTAGAGAATTCAAAGTGGGCGTAAGAAAATTTAATTATATATTAATATTTTATTAAATTTTCTGCTTTGGTGTTCTAAGCATTTTCTTATAAATAGGGTGCTTAGGTTAGAATTAAAAATCACACCAGAAACTGAAATCTTTCTCTCTCTATATTATCGAGCGTATTCCTGTGAGTATTTTAAGACTTTGAGTGTTGCTATACGGTGCAAGTTTCCTTGAGACTATATTGGTATTCGGTAGAGAAATCTACTATTCTTTTCGAGGTAAGGGATGTTTTCTTCTTAAATGATATTATTTTCTTCAATATCATTATGCCGAAATATTGGTCTTAACGTTTTATCAAATTTGAAACTTTTGTGTGGGTTGGGGTTCTTATTCACGTATCTGACTATTATTCACGAATCTGACCTTTATTCATAGAAAAATGAAATTTTCTTCTTTTTGTCCAAGATGTCTATTATGGTTACTATCTTTGATTGTATCCATGTTTTGATCTTTATTTTTGAATTCTGCTTCAAAATTTGGTTATTATGGAGTATTATTGAACTTGGATAAAAATGTAATATGAATCCCTAATATTTATTCTTTTGCTTCACTGGATTCGTTTTCTTTAAAATATTTTTCATCATCCTCGGTCTTAAATGATGATATTACTGAATATCTTTGGCTTTTGTAGTGCAAAGATGAATGATTTTGATGAATATCTTTGGTCCGTAGTGCAAAGATGAGCAGTGTTTAGATGAACATGACCAAGTGATGAATATCTTTGGCTTTTGTAGTGCAAATATGAATATTTGATTCGGATATATGTTGATTGATGTTACTGAGGATAAAATATTGACGATGGACTTTTAAATTCATATATAGAAGATAGTAGATTTTATTCTCTATTTAACTCTTCTAATGAATTATTATTTCATTGCTATGAATATTGATTTAAAACTTGTTATTATTGTCTATTAGATTTTTTTCCTGTTGAGGACTAACGATAATTTGTTCTATATTATCTTAGTCATAATGTTCTTCTTGGGCTAGTTGAGCTCAGCTTTTCCTTTTTGTTCCATTTTTCTTCTCAGGAGGCGAGAATGTAGCGAGTACTAGTCGGGGTGTGGAATGATGGTTCTAGAAGTTGTTTTAGTAGTCCTCACTATTTTGTAAAATAGTATAATAATAATTGTAATGAGGACTTATTTGGGTATGAATATTGTCTATATGGCAATATTTGTATTTAAACTCACAGTTTTTATGTTGTATTATTAAAGTTGTAGTTTTTTCTGTACCATGTATTTTGACGACTCAGAATGGGTGTTGTATACCTATTTTGGGGGTGTCACAGTTGGTATTAGAGCTTAGGGATATGATCTCTGGCGGAGATCAGGGAATAGAACTAGGAGGGGAGAGACGAGTAAATCCTTCGCTAGTGTGTCTTACCTAAGCTTATTTGTTGGTCGGTCATAATATAGGGGTATTATGTGATTTGTTAATTTGTTTAATTAACCCTTGTTTTATGGCAGTATTTAAGAATGGCAACTAAGAATGGTAACAGTGGAGTAAATGAAATCGTGAAGGCGCTTTGTACTCACCAACGAGGAGAGCGTGTACAGCAAGTGGCAATGTTCCTCTGTGAAACAACACCACTGAGTAGATGATGAGCGATGGGATGTTTAGAAGCTTTTTGTAGTTCATGCAAAATCGACGAGGGAGACTCGTGTTCAAAATCTGAGGGAGGAAATGATAGCAATTCATGGTTTGTCACATGCCAAGCGATTCAAGGAGTTGGGACCACGAGTGCAGGGGAAGCGGATCGATTAAAAAGCGGAGGCGTGGGTCAAATAAATTACCAAGATATTCGATGTCTTGGGATGCACGGAGGAACAGAAGGTTCCATTCGCCACCTTTATGTTCCGTAATGAGGCAGATTACTGGTGGGAATCTATGAAGCGTACCCATCTAGCCGCACTTAGCATGTCTTGGGAAACATTTCAGAAACTGTTCAATGACAAGTACTTTTCTAAAAGTATTCGTCATATGAAATAGGTAGAGTTTATTAGACTGGAGCAGAATAACATGACAGTGTCCCAGTACGAGGCAAAGTTTACAGAGTTGTCCAGGTTTTCACCTCATTTGGTGGAGAATGAGGAACGTATGACGCGGATGTTTTTAAGAGGTTTGAAACCCATCATACGTCAATATCTCATTTCACATAAATTTTCTCTCTATTCAGATGTTGTCAACAGGGCTCAATTATTAGAGCGAAATAACGAGTACGTTCAACCGAGGGACAACAACCAGGATCATACCGGTGATGTGGCGATCATCGAACAACGATAACCGGTAGGAGAAAGAAAAATACGGACAAGAGCGGCAACCACTCTGGTGGTAATCATGGCCATGAGAATAGAAGAAGCGAGTCGGGATGAGATTTTAAAAAGAGGAGATTCAACAATGACAATCTGAAAGGCGTCGGCACCGGTGAAGAAGCTGGTTCCAAGGAGGAGAAGCGACCACCGGTCATATCTTTATAAGTGCGGAAAAGAAGGACATATCATTCAAACTTCCCACAACAGTTTAAGGTATGTTATAACTGTGGAAAGGAAGGACATATCTCTCGAGATTGCCTTTGTAAGCGAAAACAAGTCCAGTGAGGATGGTGACTCAAAAGGTTTGTCCCGGAAAAAGTCAAAGTCAGCGGTTCTAGAAGGCGTTTGTCGTGGTAGTCAACATGAGAGAAACCCAAAGCGAGGTGATCACGGGTAAGCTAATCATAAATTCATGTGAAGTTTATACCTTACTAGATCCCCGGTGTTACCCATTCATTTATTTCTCCTGCTTGTGCTCAACATTTAAACTTGACTCCGGAGAAATTAGACTTTGATTTATCTGTGGAGACTCTGTTAGGAGAAACTTTCATCACATCCACTATTTATAAATCTTGTTTGATCCAAGTTGGCACCATCACCTTACCTATTGACCTTATCTCTTTAAAGATACTTGCATTTGGCGTGATTTTAGGGATTGATTGGTTAACTACTCATCATGCCAAAATTGATTATTTTCGTAAGGTTGTTAGTTTTCATATTCCTAACCAACTTTGTTATGCGAATTCAAACAACTAAGCCATTAAAATCAATCTTTGTTATATCAAGTCATAAAGCTATTCGTTTATTTAAAAGCGGATGTCAAGCTTTCTTAGCCCATGTTATGGATTTGAATAAAGACACGTCATATTTGAATAATATTCTGTTGTTATTGACTTTCACGGCGTATTTTGAAGAACTTCCGATCTACCCCGAGCGTGAAGTTGAATTCTTTATTGATCTTGAACACAGTACAAAGCCCATTTCTAAACCCCATATCGAATGGCTCTATTGAACTTGAGGAGTTAAAGGTCCAACTACAGGAGTTATTGGACATCGGTTTTATTCGATCTAGTACATCTCCTTGGGGTGCTCTATTTTATTTGTAAAGAAGAAAAGCGGGAGTATGCGACTTTGTATCGACTCTGGGAATTAAACCATGTCACTATCAAGAATAGGTATCCGCTACCTCGTATTGATGACTGTTTGACGATTGCAAGGAGCATAATTCTTTTCAAAAATCAATCTTCGATTACGGATATCATCAAATTTGAAGATTAGGCGAGGATATTCAAAAGCGCCTTGAGAACTCGATGCGGGCATTATGAATTCTTAGTCATGTCTTTTGGATTGACTAATGCTCCTATGACTTTCATGGATATGATGAACCGAGTATTCAAGGATTATTTAGATCGAGTTCATTGTTGTCTTTATTGATGACATCCTCATATATTCCAAAAGTCGTGAAGATCATGAGCACCATTTGAAAATTTGGTACTCAAAGGCTTCGTGAAAACAAGTTATATGTCAAGTTGAAGAAATGCGAGTTCTGGCTTGAAGAATTAGCATTCCTTGGGCACGTGGTGTCAAAAAATGGAGTATCTGTTGACCCGTGAAGATTGAAGCAATACAAAGTTGGGAACAACAGCAAAGTCGGTGGCCAGAAAGCACGTAGCTTTACGGGCTTATTTGGTTATTATCGGAGATTCGTGGAAGGATTTTCTCGAATCGCTACTCCATTAACTTCGGTGACTCGAAAAGATATAAAATTCGTATGGAGCGAGGAATGCGAGGAGAGTTTCAAGAGCTTAAGAGGAGACTCATTTTTGGCACTGTTCGACAATACCATCTGGTTCGGATGGATTTGTTATCTCTGATGATGCTTCGGGCAAAGGGTTAGGATGTGTTCTCATGCAGCGTGGGAAAGTCATAGCCTATGCCTCGCGACAACTTAAAGAATATGAGAGGAATTATCTACTCGTGATCTAGAGTTGGTAGTAGCGATCGTTTTCTTGCGCTAAAGATCTGGAGGCACTATCTATATGGGGAGAAAGTGGAGATATATTCAGACCATAAAAGCCTCAAATATTTCTTCACTCAAAAAGAACTCAACATGCGGCAACGACGTTGGCTCGATTTGTTGAAAGACTACGACCATTGATACCATTCAATACCATCACGGAAAAGTAGAAGCGTGGTAGGCGAGTGCGATGCGTTGAGTAGAAGATCATATGTGATTTACAAAAGATGAAGATAGAAATTGCGATGATGTCAAATATGTCGCGTATAGAACCAACTTTAATCGAAAAAGTTAAAGTTGCTCAAGCCACAGACCCGGAGCTGATGCGTATGAAGAAGAAAGTACAAGAAGATGTTATTTCAGAGGCAAGAATCGATGAAGAATGAATACTTCGAGTCCACTCCAGACTTTGTGTTCCTAACGATTCTGATTTGAAGTACAAGATCATGATGGAGGCACACAATACACCATTTGCAACCCATCCTGGAAGTACCAAAATGTATCGTGATCTTCGACATACATTTTGGTGGAACAATATGAAGAGAGAGATTGAAAAGTTTATCTCGAGGTGTTTAACTTGTCAACGTGTAAAGGCGGAGCATCAAGTGCCTAAGGGTCCATTGCAACCACTTGAGATTCCGAAATAGAAGTGGGAACACATTACCATGGATTTCGTTACAGATCTTCCCACGGTTTCTCAAGGCATAAATGTTATTTGGGTTATTATTGATAGATTAACCAAGTCTGCACATTTCTTGCTGATACGGGAGACTTATTCCCTTGAACGTCTTGCTAGTATGTACGTAAATGAGATTGTGAG
Organism: Panax quinquefolius; assembly: GCA_020205615.1. Taxonomy (NCBI): domain Eukaryota; kingdom Viridiplantae; phylum Streptophyta; class Magnoliopsida; order Apiales; family Araliaceae; genus Panax; species Panax quinquefolius. Next base: position 91,766,864 of record CM035165.1, read on the forward strand.
GTTGCATGGCATGCCAATATCCATAGTTTCGGATCGTGACCCAAGATTCACTTCAAGATTTTGGGTTAGCTTGCAAAAAGCTATGGAGCGCGCAGTTTTGATTGATTAGGCATACCATCCTCAAACGGACGGACAATTAGAGAGGACTATTCAAACTCTTGAAGATCTATTAAGACTCTGTGTCCTAGACTTCAAAGGCAGTTAAGATAAAAATTTACCATTGGTGGAATTCTCCTACAACAACAGTTATCAGGCAAGTATAGGTGTGGCTCCATTCGAAGCATTGTATGGACGAAAGTGTCGCTCTCCAATATGTTGGGATGAGGTGGGTGAAACAACATTTTTGGAACCCGAGTTGGTACGTATGACTACAGAAAAGATCCAAATGATTCGACAACGTATACAAATGGCACAGGATCGACAAAAGAGTTATGCGGATCTTCATCGAAAGGACGTGAAATTTAGTATTGGGGATCATGTATTGTTGCTTGTTGCTCCATGGAAGGGAGTTACAAGATTTGGGAAGAGAGGAAAGTTCAATCCACGATTTATTGGTCCATTTCAGATTCTTGACCAAGTAGGAAATGTGGCCTATAGACTCGCGTTACCTCCAAGTATGTCTCGTGTTCATAATGTTTTTCATATATCTGTGCTTTATAAATATGTGAAATACCCGAACCACGCTATTGAGTTAGAACCGGACGAGATAGTCGAAGACTTAACGTACGAGGAGGTACTTGTCAAGATCTTGGATAAAAAGGAGCATGTCCTACGCACAAAGGTCATACCACAAGTTAAAGCTTTGTGGAGGAACCATGCTATTGAGGAAATGACCTGGGAGTTGGAAACGGAAATGAAAGCGAGGTATCCTCATCTTTTTGAAAACACAATCGTCGTCGTCAATTTCGAGGACGAAATTTCATAAGGAGGGGAGGTTGTAAGACCCCAAATTATTAATAAATGAAATTTAATTTCCTATATTCATTATTTTGAAATAATAAGGGTTGATTTGATTAATGTGGTTAGTTATGGGTAAAATGCGCAAATATTTCAAATATGCAAGTGGTTATAAAATATTCGTTTTTATCGGAGAATATATTCGTTTGGTCGTGGAATAATATTCTTGCGTCGGGGAATATTAAATGCGATAAGTGTGACCTTGTGTGGGCCCCATAACTAAAAGCGATTGGATGAAAAAAGCGACAAGTATAAGTTGTTTATAAATAGCTTGGCGTAGTTATTACAATTATCTTGTTGGAATACCCGGTGGTTAAAAACACGATGTCTGGCGTTGTTGCTGCATAGCTTTGCGGTATTGCACCAATTATTGATTCTTACGTGAAGGCACTACTCGATAATTATTACGATAATTATTGTTCGATATTTTATTTTATTGATTGATAATTCTTCGTTGATATTTTATATTCTTGTTGTTTGATAATTGTCACTACTACGATATTTTTCATTATCGGAGCAATAATTCAAATTATCTGAATAATATTATTAGATAACATTATTGGCAATGTCTAGAAAGTTCTGTCTAAGGAGAGGTTTGGTCACCTAATTGCGCGCTAGTAAGGAGAAATCCTTATTGGAAAGCCCCCTCTTTCCTGAAAATGGCCTGGTTGTCAGTATTGTGATTCTATAATATTATTTATGAATAATTAATTATTGATTTATATGATGAGGAAAATATTAATTTTATTGGATATAGATAGAGAAAATTTTTAAAGTGACAATTGTTGAAAATCGATATTTTATCTTTTCTGATAAAATAATATTTTATTATGTTATTATAATATAATAATGATAATATTTTTACAATGACTGTGGGATATATGAGTATATGAGGAGGAAGAGTGTTTTTGTTGCAATAAATATTAAAAACATGTTAAACATGTCGGTGGACCCCATTTCTTGACTGAAATTTGATTATAGCCTGTAAAATTGCTTCGTTTGTGGATTTGGTCAATTTATGTTTGGAATTTGGAAAAAGTTTCTTCTGCAAAGTTGTAGATAATGAAATTTCCTACAGAAAAGACATGTGGTTCGAATTTTTCTAACAAAAGGGCTATTTATTATGAATTATTGAAGTTCTGAAGTTCCGAAATAATTGATTTTTGGAAGTTTTATTTATTTTTATTAATAAAAATGTTTTTTACATTTTGTGGCCTCATTAAACATGTGCAAAGTGCTGAAGCTAGAGAATTCAAAGTGGGCGTAAGAAAATTTAATTATATATTAATATTTTATTAAATTTTCTGCTTTGGTGTTCTAAGCATTTTTCTATAAATAGGGTGCTTAGGTTAGAATTGAAAATCACACCAGAAACTGAAATCTTTCTCTCTCTATATTATCGAGCGTATTCTTGTGAGTATTTTAAGACTTTGAGTGTTCTTTATCGGTGCAAAGTTTCCTTGAAGACTATATATTCAATATTCAAACCGGAAATCTTATTCTTTTTCGAGGTAAGGGATGTTATTTTCTTCAATATCATTATGCCGAAATATTGGTCTAAACTTTTTATCAAATTTGGAACTTTTTGTATGTGGGGGTTATTACTATTCATTATCTGACCTTATTATTCACGAATCGACACTATTCTTAGAAAAATGAAATTTTCTTCTTTTTTGTCCAAGATATCTATTATGGTTACTATCTTTGATTGTATCCATGTTTTGATCTTTTTTTTTGAATTACGCTTCAAAATTTGGTTATTATGGAGTATTATTGAACTTGGATAAAAGCGTAATCTGAATCCTAATATTTGTTATTTTGTTTCACTGGATTCGTTTTCTTTAAAATATTTTTCATCATCCTCAGTCTTAAATGATGATATTACTGAATATCTTTGGCCTATAGTGCAAAGATAAATGATTTCTGATGAATATCTTTGGCCCGTAGTGCAAAGATGAACAGGTGTTTAGATGAACATGACCAACTGATGAATATCTTTGGCCTATAGTGCAAAGATGAATATTTGATTCCAGATATATGTTGATTGATGTTAAAGGGGTAAAATATTGACGATGGACTTTTAAATTCATATATAGAAGATAGTAGATTTTATTCTCTATTTAACTCTTCTAATGAATTATTATTTCCACTGCGAATATTGATTTAAAACTTGTTGTCTATTGTATTCTATTAGATTTTTCCCTGTTGAGGACTAACGATAATTTGTTCTATATTATCTTAGTCATAATGTTCTTTACTGGGCTAGTTGAGCTCACCCTTTTCCTTTTTGTTCCATTTTTCTTCTCAGGAGGCGAGAATGTAGCGAGTACTAGTCGGGGTGTGGAATGATGGTTCTAGAAGTTATTTTAGTAGTCCTCACTATTTAGTAAAATAGTGTAATAATAATTGTAATGAGGACTTATTTGGGTATGAATATTGTCTAGATGGCAATATTTGTATTTAAACTCACAGTTTTTATGTTGTATTATTAAAGTTGTAGTTGTTTCTGTACCATGTATTTTGACGACTAAGAATGGGTGTTGTATTCCTATTTTGGGGGCGTCACATTACCGTAGAGCCTCTGCACAGTCATCTCGTACATATTCTTTGATTCTCAGATGGTGGTGGTCTTTGCATCCCATTTCCTGGGAAGAGCTCTCATAAACTTGATATTAAGGTCCTTGTTTGGATAAATCTTTCTATAAGCTCTAAGAGAGTTTAGCAGCACATTAAATCTTTCATAGGTGGTTGTTATGTTCTTCTTAGGTAATTGAGAGAACATTTTGTACTGTTGGGTGAGTATGAGCTGCTTATTCTTCCTGACCTCTTCAGTACCTTCGTTCATGACCAGCAAGGCTTCCCAGACCTCCTTGGTTATTGTGTAGTTGACAACATTCTAGGGCTCATCTTCTAGAGCCATGAATAGGATGTTCTTAGACCTCTTATCCAACTGCACCATCTTCTTCTCCATGTCTGTCCATTCAGCTCTCTACTTGATAGCCATTTTGCTTGGATCATCTACTATTGGAGCTAGCTTTGTTGGGACTTAGGGACCACTAATGACAACATCGAACATGTCTTCATCAATAGCGTCCATGTAGGATTGTATACGATTTTTTCGATTAGCAAATTTTTCTCTATTACAAAGGGGTGACTTGTTTCCACCACCAATTTCAGAACTAGTTTTGGTTTGTGTCATAGATCAACTCAAGCGATTTAAGATTTTAATCAAGAGAATCTGATATGATATTACTTGTTATTTTCCAAAGGCACACTAAGATATAGAAAAGGGGTTTGAATAGATCTTTAATATTTTTGGTTTAAATGAAGTCTTACTGTGAGGCCCCCAAAATAGGTCTACACAACCTATTCTGAGTCGCCAAATACATGGTACAGAATCCAAATACAAACTTCTTATAAACAACTATTAACTGTCATGTAAAATACGACAAAACATAAGTTGTGAGTTTTAATACAAATATTATCTCGTAGACAATATCCAAACTCAAATTAAGTCTTCATTACTATTTTTGTCACACTATTTTACAACATAATGAAGACTGTTATAGTGACTATCTCGGACCGTCACTCCATTCCCCGACTAGTCCCAGCTATATTCTCATTTCCTGAAGAGAACAATTAAAGAAAAAGGTGAGCTCAACTAGCCAAGTAAAGAATATTATGACTAAGATAATGTAGAACAAATTATCCTTAATCCTCAATAGGAAAAATCTGATAAAATACAATAGACAACAAATTTTAGATCAACAACTGCAACGGAAATAACAATCCATTAGAAGAGTCAAGTAAAGCATGATGTTTACTATCTTCTATGATTTAAAAGTCCATCATCAATATTTTATCTCTGTAACACCAATCAATAATTATTTACAATCAATGAATTATCTATGCACTACGAGCCAAAGATAATCGTTTGTATCACCAGTGGTCATGATCATGTCAAACACCTATCCATCTATACATTACGAGCCAAAGATGAATTTCACCACAAACCTTTATCTGTAACATTAAAGGTCATGATTATACCAATATACAATTTCTGGTCATAATCATACCAATCAACAGTCCATCTTTGCACTATGGGTCAAAGATGACTTTCAGCACAATATAAGCACGAGGATGATGCCAATGATATAAAGAATCAATCAAGTGAGATCAATGATAAATATTATAGATTTATAATTTAATTTATCCAGAGTTCAAGAATGTACAAATTGTCAACATGATCACCAATTATGGAGTAAAATTCAAAAATGATATTCATGTATCAAAAATAATTTAGATACAAAAGAAACCAATTTTATCGTGAATAGTACCCCAAAAGAATAGTACCCCGAGTGAATATTATCCCGTGAATAGTACCCCGAATGAAAATATTAAAATTTAATAAAAAAGTTCAGACCAATATTCTAATGAAATGATATTAGAAGAAGATCAAACTATTAAGGATATTGTACTAATTTCAGATATATTCACCATTTAACAATAAGGTTATGGAGACAAACAATAAATTTGTACCATAAATGGAGAAAAATATGAAAGAAAACGATATCCCTTGATGAGTAAAAAAGAAATGATATCTCATACGAGTATGAAAGAATATACGAAACTGCAAATGAATTTTCACCCGTCATGCAGTAATCCGCATAGACAGATCATTCCCACAACTTAATAAAGAATGAATACGAATGGTTATTCACCAGGCATGCAGTAATCTGCGTAGACATGTTATTCACACGGATTAATAAGGAATAGAATGACAACCCTTATGAGTATGAAGAAAATAACATCTTTTACCTTAATAAAAGACTAGATACTGCACTAGTGTAGTAGAAAAACTTTGTGTTGGTGGTGTATGCTTGCTTCTCGAATACTCTTCTTCTTTCTCTCTTATTCTCTCTCTATAACTTTAGTGAATTTGTGAGAATGAAGGAAGAAATGATCTTTTATTTATAGAAAAATTCTAGCTTGGCCCTTGCAATGTGAAGAGGCAAGTGGCTTGACACCTGGTAATGTGGAAGGCAAGTGATTTGACGCCTGTAATGTGAAAAAATAAGTGGTTTGATTCTTGTAATGTGAAAAGGCAAGTGGTTTGACGCATGTAATGTGAAAAGGCAAGTGGTTTGACGTCTGGTAAATGCAAGTACTATTGGCGAAAGTGACTCTTAGATGATGACCTATGGGTCCCATAGAATAAACCAAACTTACAACAAATGTCTCATGATAACCCCTCTATTTATATCAAAATTTGAATAAATATTTCCCACAATTCACTTATCTTTAATCAACACATTTTTAATCTTTTAACAATTATTCATCATTACTATTATAACTCACAATATTGACAATCAGATCGTTCCTAGGAAAGAGGGGGCTTTCCGATAAGGATTTCTCCTTATTGGCGCGCAATTAAATAACCTAACCCCTTTCCTCAACAGAACTTTCTATACATTGTCAATAATGCAAATAATAATATGAATAATTGTGTCGTCTCAATTATTGATTTAATAATATAAAATATTATGCAGATGATACTGTGACAATAATTGAATCAATAATATGAGATACTATGCAGCAACTACTATGGTAATTATTGAATGAAACTGAGTGACTTCTTACGTAAGTATCAATAATCAGAGATACTGTGCAATATCGTGCGATATTGTGCAATACCGTGTACCACTGTGGAACAATGCGTATTACTGTACTTTTAACACCGGGTATTTCAACAGTTTAACGGTTAAGTTTTGTCGTTATTTTATGAAAAAGTTATTTTTGTCGCTTTCTATATCTGATAGTTATTCTGTTGTGGGGTCCACCAATGATTGCGCCGTCGTACGAATATTCTCCAACAAAAAGAATATTCCCCGACTAAACGAATATTTTATGACAACTTGCTTACTTTGCAAAATTTGCACATATCACTCATAACTATAGCATTTACTAAATTATCAACTTACTATTTAGAATACTATTCAGAGAAAATTAAATCTTTATTCATAAAAGTTAGGGTCTTACAATTATCAGATAATTAATTAATCAAGTTTAATTACTTACGGATAGTGGAATATTAGTTTGAAAACCCCTTGAAAGATTTAAGAAAATTTTAAGCTCTGAATTTAGTCTGTATGGAATTAAGTCACACATAACAATGAAAATTAACTGCAGAAAAGTAACTACTGAAAAGTAAATGACACATGAGATTTTTAAGTGGTTTGGAGTATAAATGACTCCTAGTCCACTCTTCTACTTTACGAGTAGGAAATCCACTAAGGATGCAGGGGTCACTTAGACCAGATCTATTACAATATTAAATCACTAAGATTCTTTCGAGTCACTAAGACCATAAATGACAATAATAAAGTGATTGTTGAGGTGTTACTAAGTTGCGTTAAGCACAACTTTTGAATGACTTAATAGCAGAACAAGTTCTTCTTCTTTCGTAAAGTAGAGCTTTCTTGAAACTTGGGCAGAGGTTCAGGTTAACGTTTGTGGTTCTTACTATTTGATTGAATCTTCATGCCCTTTTATAGAAGTCATCGAAACTTTCCCGTTGCAAAGTTTTCGTTGTGCATTTAATACTCTACGTGACTAATCGTAGTGGTCCATGGATATCGTAGAGTTTTAGGCTTACTTCACTCAACATTTTGAACTCTACGCTCTGTTCTAAGATCGACTTGCTCTATGAATTGAAAGACACTCTACGATCTGCTCTACGATCCTTGAGCATACTCTGCGATCTTTACTTCACTTTACAATCTTAGAGTGAACTCTATGATTCTTCTGCAGACTCTGCGATCTTGAATTTTTCTTTACGAACTTTTGGTAGACTCTGCGAACTTACTTCACTTTACACTCTTAGAGTTCACGATTTTTCTGCAGACTCTGTGATCTTGATTTAACTTTATGAACTCTTAGCAGACTCTGCGAACTTGCTCTAAATGCTCTACGATAGCATAACTAACTCTACGATCTTCAATCGTTCATCCTGACTATACGATCGATTCAATCCTATCATCTATATATTTGTTCAGCTCAGAAGATCAACATAACAAGTTTAATCTTTTTATTTTAAGTCCTTGTACATCATATTCTTATTAAGAACTTTACAAAAGCTACTGGTACAAATATATATTAATATTATCACATCATCATTAAATCAAACATGCAATACATAACATACCACCAACATTTGTCTCTTTATTGTGAGATAATATCACCGACTTTCGTATCCCCACCTCCGGCAACCTGATTGGATGACCCAATCTAAACTTTCAAGAGTAAGCTCTGATACCATATGTAACAACACGGGTCAAATTCCAAGTCCGAAAAAAAATTTATGTCAAATCCCAAACCCGAATTGAATCAAATCCATCCAAACAAGACCTTAAATCACTAACTTAATAATATCTTCTTAGGTCATCTTAGTCCACTATATGCTCACCAAAAAGGGTCATGATTGAAGATATTAATGTTAATAACTTAATTTTTTATATACAAACAAAAAAAAATTCGATGCAAGAGTGAGATGTTAGATATAGTAGTCTAAACAAGATTATATGCTTAAATCTGACACTGGCAAGCGAAGGGTTTGGCCAGCCTAAAACAGCCGAGCCATCATTGGTAAGACCATTAATCTGGTCGGACCAAAAAGGCCCGGGATTTTGGTGAAATTTGGAACTAAGACACATGGCGGGTTGGTAGGCCCGGCCGACTTTTACCATGGTTTTTTTCATTTATTTTATTTTTTTAAAATCGTAAATCACAAAATTGAAAAAAAAATACAATCTAAGTTCTTTATGTGATAATATATTACAATTGACATACAATAATACAAATCACATAATTACAAAAATAAGCTCCAAAATCCAAATACAGAATTACAAATTCAATTATTCAAACCAAGACTATTCATTTCATTCGACTGTTGACATGTCACCATCCAAATGCATACTTGCAAATTGCAATCCCATCTGCAACAACAGAATTACCATCTGCACTCTACAACAATAGAATCTCATCAACAGACTGTAAGTGTGACGCCCCCAAAATAGGTCCATTCCACCCAACCCATTATGGGTCGCCAAATACATGGTACAAAAACAAATACAACTTCAGTAATACGATAACACATATACTGTGAGTTTGAATACAACTATTGTCTAATAGAGAGTATAAAAACTCAAAAGGAGTCCTTATTACAATTATTGATACACTATTTCACAGAATAGTGAGGACTATTAATGCAACCATCTGGACCGTCAATCCATTCCCCGACTAGTCCCAGCTATATTCTCATTTCCTGAAGAAAACAGTGAAAGAAAGGGTGAGCTCAACTAGCCCAGTAAGAAATATTATGACTAAGATAATATACAACAAATTATCATTAGTCTTCAACAGTATAACAACCGATAGAATATAATAGACAACAAGTTTTAAATCAACAACTGCAGCGGAATAAACAATTCATTAGAAGAGTCAAGTAAATTATAAAATCTACTATCTTCTATGATTTAAAAAGTTTTTCATAATATTTATCATTTGAGACTCGACTAAAAAAATAATCCACATCATTAAATCATCCCTGCACTACAGGCCAAGGATATTCTTTAGTATCACGACCACAAATTATCCATGCACTACGGGCCAAGGATATTCGTGTATTCATCAACGATCTTGATCATGCCATAAAACAATTCATCTTTGCACTACGGCTAAAGAGAATCCATAGCCATAATCATACCAAAAACTCTCCATCAATGCACTACGGGCCAATGAGGACTTTTACCACATCATTTGTAATATTACGGTCATGATTATACCGAATAATCCTTGGTCATAATCATACCAAGTCAATCTATGCACTACAGGCCATAGATGACTTTCAACAGTTATTCATGTTCATCTCAACACCTGTTCATCTTTGCACTACGGGCCAAAGATATTCATCAGGTAATCATTCATCTTTGCACTACAGGCCAAAGATATTCATCAGTTAATCATTCATCTTTGCACTACAAGCAAAAGATATTCATTTGTATCATTATTTAGGACTGAGGATGATGAAAAATATTTTAGAGAACGAATCCAGTAAGATAAAAGATCAAATATTAAGGATTCGTATTACAGTTTATCCAAGTTCAATAATACTCCGAAATAACCAATTTTGAAGCAGAATTCAAAAATAATGATCAAAACATGGATACAATCAAAGATAGTAACCATAATAGATATCTTGGACAAAAAGAAAATTTCATTTTTTTCGGTGAATAGTGTCGTATTCGTGAATAGTATCGTATACATGAATAGTGCCGTATACGTGAATAGTAACCCCGACACAAAAAGTTTCAAATTTGATAAAAACGTTCACCAATATTTCGGCATAATGATATTGAAGAAAATATAATTTTAAGAAGAATATAACACCCCTTACGAATATTAAACAAAAATAATATTACTTTCGAATATTGAACGAATATAATATTCCTTACGAATATTAAATGAAAATAATATTTCTTGCGAATATTGAACGAAATAATATTCAATACGAATCTGAAAAATAATATCTCTTCTTGAATATGAAATAAATAATACCCCTTACCTCAAAAAAAGACAAGATTTCCGATTTGGAATCTTTGGATATAGTCTTTGAAGGAACTTGCACCGTATAGCAACACTCAAAGTATCAAAATACTCACAAGAATACGCTCGATAATATAGAGAGAAAGAGAGAAAACTTATGTTTCGGTGTGATTTGCAATTTAACTTAGCCATCTATTTATAGGAAAATGGTAGTAGCAGCGAACTTGACTTGACTGCTGCACCGATGGCTTTACCTGCTACTATTGCCACCCACCACATTTGAAATTTAATTTGAGCACATTTCTCACCAACCAAAAGTGGGGCTCATCAATTCTAAAATTTTCCACCAAAATAATAAATTCGGATACTTCAACAATTTCTGAACCAGTCACCTCTTAAAATTCATAACAAATCATACGTTCATTTTTAACGGTTCAAAATTTGTGGACATATACTCAACTTATATATGTATAACATATCCAAAAATCACAACGATCCAACGGTCGGATTAAAAATTATAACTCACGCAATAGAGCTTTAAGAACACCGATTTGATCTTTTAATATCTCCAATCCGACAAAATACTGATAAAACACCTCAACATTTATTCCTTCAATTATAACCACATAAATAAATCCATCATTTATATCCACATAAAATAAATATTTCTTTATCATATGAATCAATAATTAATTATTCACAAATAATATTACAGAATCACAATTATGGCAACCAGGCCGTCCCTAGGAAAGAGGGGGCTTTTCGATAAGGATTTCTCCTTACTGGTGCGCAATTAGGTGACCAAACCTCTCCTTGACAGAACTTTCTAGACATTGCCAATAATGTTATCTAATAATATTATTCAAATAATATGAATTATTGATCTGATAATGGAGATATCTTTGAAAAGGTGACAATTATTGAAACAACAATAATATAAAATATCAACGCAATAATTATTGAACCAATAAAATAAAATATTGAACAGTAATTACTGTAACAATTATTGAGTAGTGCCTTCTCACGTAAGAATCAATAATTGAAAAAAAAATATTGCAATATCAGTGCTATCTCTTAACTACGCTCTGGCGTATTCATCGTATTTTAACCATCGAATTCTTCTAACGGTTATTAGAATAACAACTACTGTAATTATTTATAAAAACTCAAATTTGTCGTTTTCTTCATCCGACAAGCTTATTATTACATTATGGAGCCCACAAATGGGTCGTCATTGCCGCACGAATATTCCCTACGGAAAGAATATTCCACGATTAAAGCGAATATTCCTCGACAACAATGAATATTTTATAACCACTTGTGTATTTTGGAAAAAAAAATCATATATCACCCTTAACTTTAACTTTTATCAATTTAACCATTTACTGAATAGTAATTATAAGAAAAATTGAATACTTTTATTTCATAAAATTCGGGGTCTTACAGTAAGACCCCAACTTTTATAAATAAAGATGAATTTTCTATAAATATCATTTTTGAATATTATGGAGTAAAATTGATATAATGTTATAGTTGTGGGTAATATTTATAAATTTTGCAAAGTACGCAAGTTGTTATATAATATTCGATTGGTCGGGGAATATTCGTTTTAACAGAGAATATTAGTACAACGGCACAATCATTGGTGGACCCCACAACGAAATTATTGTAGGATTGAGAAAATGACAAAAATACTTTATGAAAATAACGGCGGAAGTTTTTACCGTTAACTGTTGAAACACCCGGTGTTAAAAGTACAAGAATGTCGTGGTAATATTACATAGTAATACTGTATTGATTATTGATGCTTACGTGAGAAGTCACTTTCGGTTTTGTTCAATTATTGCTACAAGAATTCTTTGCATAGTATCTCACGTTATTTGATTCAATTATTGTCAATATTTTATATATTATTAAATCAATAATTGAGGCGACATGGTTATTAATATTATTATTTTCAATATTAACGATGTCAGAAGTTACATCGAGGAGAGGTTTGGTCACCTAATTGCGGGCCAATAGGAGAAATCCTTATTCGAAAGCCCTCTTTCCGGGAACGACACGGTCGATTAATATTGTGAATTATAATAATGGTGATAAAGTTTGTTTTATTAGTATTATTAATGTAATAAAATGAGAAAATTTTATATAAAATGAATACTTTTATAAAGTTATTCGTTTTATTAGACTATAAATAGAATATATAATATTCTATTATGCATAGTGTTTTGCATAGTAAAATCTTTTTATATAAAACAGAATATGTGACGCCCCCGAAATTAGGTATACATCACCCATCTTGGGTCGCCAGAGATCATGGTATGTAATTCAAATACAACTTACTAATACATCTGTTTATGGTATACAATACGACAAAACATAAAGCTGTGAGTTTGAATACAAATATTGTCTACTAGAGATTATACAAACTCAAAAGGAGTCCTCATTACAATTATTATCACACTATTTCACGTAATAGTGAGGACTACTAATGCTATCCTCTAGACCATTACTCCGTTTCCGACTCGTCCCAACTATATTCTCATTTCTCAAGAGAGCGGTGAAAGAAAGGGTGAGCTCAACTAGCCCAAAGATAAAAATATTATGACTAAGATAATGCGAGAATAAATTATCATTAGCCTTCAACAGATGTTAAAGCGATAAAATATAATAAACATCAAGTTTAAGCTGCAGTGAACCAAAGAATCCATTAAAAGAGTCAAGTAGAAAATAAAATCTACTATCTTTTATGATTTAAAGGTTTTTCATCTTTGTTATAGCTAAGACTCAAACTTAATAAATATTCCACATCATCGAATCACCCCCACACTACTACCAATGATATTCTTTAGTATCACGACCACAATTATCCATGCACTCACGGGCCAAGAATATTTGTGTATTCATTAATGGTCATGATCATGCCAACAATCGCCCATCAATGCATGCACTATGGGCCAATGAGGATTTTACCACATCATTTGTAACATTACTACCATGATTACAATCGAATAATCCACAGTCATAATCATACCAAGTCCATCTATGCACTACAGTGCCATGAGATGACTTTCAACATAATATAAACATGAGGATGATGACAATGATATAAGAATTCAATAAAACAACTTCAAGAATTAATTTATCCAGGATCCAATAACATCCAAACTGTCAACATGATATTGCTTTGTAGAGTAAAATTCAAGAATACTTAGAAGAATATTTCCATGAAAGGATCTTTGGATGAAGCGCAAATATCAAGGATATTCCACTAATTTCATGGAGTATAAAAGTCAAAGTTTTAACCAACCGAGTATAATAAAGAATGGAATAACAAAAGAAATCACCATGCATGCGATAATAGGCAGACAAAGTGAGTTATTCCAATGTAATAATAAATAACGGAACCCAGTCCTAAAAGAAACGCATGCATGAATATTCCAACAGAATAATAAAGAATGGAACCAGTCCCACGTAAAACACATGAGCATGGATGTTCCAATGTAATAATAATAAAGAGGCGGAACCAGTAGGTGTAAAACACATGCATGAGGATGTTCCAAATGAATAATAATAAAGGCGGAATCAGTCCGGTGTAAAACACATGCACAGGATGTTCCAATGAGAATAATAGAAGAATGTCACCAAGTATAGGTAAACCGCATATCTGAGTTATTCCAGCGAGAATAATAAGCAATGGAATAACAACAGTTCTCTTCACGAATAAGAAAGAATAACACCCTTACTTTAGTAGGAGATTGAATAATCGCAGTAGTGTAGTAACAGAATACTCTTCTTCTTTTTCTCTTATTCTCTATACTTTTCTCTCTATAGCTTGAATGAATTCGTGAAAAATAATGAAGCACTAGGCCTCTATTTATAGAAGATTTCTAGCTTAGCACTTGCCATGTGAAAAGGCAAGTGGCTCGATTTGACCCGTGATGTGAAAAGAAAAGTGGTTTAACGCTTTGTAATGTGAAATGACAATTGGTTCGGACTTTTGAATGTGAAACGACAAGTGGTTCGGCCTTTTGTAATATAAACGGCAAGTGGTTTGACGATTTGGTAAAGGTAATTACTATTGACGAAGGTAATTACTATTGATTGAAGAGACTCTTAGATAATGACATATGGGACCCCATAAAATAACCAAACTTACCACAAACGTCTCATAATAGACTCTTTATATACATCAAGGATTGAATAAATATTACCACAAATCATTTTATTTTTAATCAACACATATTTAATCTTTCAACAATTATTAATCATTTATAACTTGTCGTCTCAATTATTGATTTAATAATATAACATATTATATAGATGATACTGTGACAATAATTGAATCAATAATATAAGAGATATGATGCAGCAATTACTGTAGCAATAATTGAGTATAGCTGAGTGACTTCTCACGTAAGCATCAATAATCAATACCGTGTGCTACTATGCAACCACGCCAGATTCTTGTATTTTTTACTACTGGGTAGTTCAACGGTTTTAACGGTAACACCTCCGTAGATTATTTTTATAGAAAGATAATTTTTGTCGGGTTTGTAATATTCATATGCATGTAATCAAATTGCAAAATAATGCTAAGCGTGTAAAAATCGAGTTTAAAATTTACAAACCATATACCCGGATCACCCTTTATGCACAATTATTAATTAAACGAAAAGATAAAGAATAAAATCATATCCTTGAAGATCGAGCTTCCTCAGGTACAAGTTCACCTCCAAATCCTTTCGCGTTCAACTTGAATCCACCGGGTTTGGTTCCTTCCTTTGATCAACGTTAGCCACCCATATGTTTGGCCTCTAGAGGTGATCCACCAAGGAAAAATAAAGAATTCAAGAAGATGGTGTATTTGGCTCAAACCCTAATTTTCTATCTCTATAGAAAAGGGTACTCTCCAACAAATTGGAATTATTACGTAGTTGTAAAGTCAACCACACCCTCACCCATAATAAGACTCCTCTTATTTATAGATGTGGGCAACCCACCTTAACAATTAAGGAATTGGGATTTATTTAATTAATTAAATTCTTTTAATTAATTAAGCTCCCTAATCTTATTAGGGATAATTAATTAAACTCCTTTAACTAATTTTCCTTCCTAATCCAATTAGGAATAAATGAGAGTACTTATATTAAATTAATTCCTAAACTCTTTTAGAAATTAAAATAATAATAATTGTAACAATATTAATAAGACTCCTCTTATTAATTTATATTTAATATTTCTAAAATATTAAATAATAAATATTAAGCTATTTAATTTACTCTATCACCATAGATTAAATTAAATATACTTAACATATTATTACGATTATGCCATTAACTTCTTAAATAATTATTCTTCCTTTTATAGTGTGACCCTTTAGGTTCTCCATATTAAACCTAGGTTGTGAATAAATCAATTAGAACAATTCTAATCTTATTTAAATAAATAAATTAAACAATTAATTTATTTAAATAAATAATATTTATTCTACAATATAGGATAAGCCCCCTAGCGATCAACGACTTTCCGGATAATATAGATTTCAACATTAATCATAAAAGAACCTTTGAGTAAATAATTCCTGCATAATTCAATCCTTCCACCATACAATGTCCCAATTAAATATAAGGCATGGAATTCTTTGTCAAGTCTTATTTTATTTAATTATATGTATTTCGATCCTTAAATGCACAACTCAAATAATGCAAATTAGAAACTCCTTTCTAATTTCATTACGCTTCGCCAAGGACTCTTTGGGTTGTCATTTATCGAATCACATAGGACATTTCTCTTCTTTTATTAGAAGTGGTAGATTCTTTATTGATCATACATTATCTCCATATACAACTTATTATACCCAAGCATACCCTTTGATATACCCTAAGGGTCTTAAGGAATAAGTCAAAGTATAACTCATCATACACAAGATACTATGATGATCTCAAGTCCAAGGATCACTTGTCTTACTATCACTACAGAAATTCTATTGACAGCAAATAAAACTCCATTAGGTATTCCTTAGCGAGCCCACGTTCGATGAACTTATTCTCTAATAAGCACCTACATACTTGCTTTAGTGTCTCCACACAAATGATCATGAGATCAATCATCCTCATCCAATGAAGCAAGTTAACGTATGTACCAATCTATCCGGATTCACTAATCCCTATTTAGTAATCCAATGATTGGGAACTATTTTAGTTTTAAGCTTTCTAAGAATTTAGATCTCATTAGAATGATCATCATCATTATTCTAAAAGCATTGCTTAAAACTATGGGTTTATCACATATTATAAAACAGCATCATGTAGATAATTAAAAGCCTTTAATAAATTAATACTTTTTATTAATAAATGAATAAGATTGTTACAAAGTATATGCTTTATCATCAAACATGATTGGCTTGTGTGCATACTACTTTCAATTTTGTCGTTTTCTAACTACGACAATACTTCCGTTGTGGGGTCCACCAATGATTGAGCCGTCATACGAATATTCTCCGACCAAACGAATATTTTATAACAACTTGCTTACTTTGCAAAATTTATAAATATTACCCACAACTATAACATTATATCAAATTTATTCCATAATATTCAAAAATAATATTTATAGAAAATTCATCTTTATTTATAAAAGTTGGGGTCTTACAGAATACTTTTATAAAGTTATTTGTTTTATTAGACAATAATTAGAATATATTATATTTTATTATGCATAGTGTTGCATAGTGTCTGCATAGTATTTTGCATAGTAAAATCTTTTTATATAAAACAGATCGAATACTTTTATAAAGTTATTCATTTTATTAGATTATAAATAGAATATATTATATTTTATTTAAAAGATTTTGTTTTAAATCTGGACCGTCCGTTTAAAGTAAATCAATCTGGACCGTTCATGAATTAGTTACTATGCAATCCATTCTTCTATAAATAGAAGCTCATTCCTTCATTATTTCTTACGAATTCACTGAAACTCTAGAGAGAGAAACTATAGAGAGAAAGAAGAAAAGTGTTCTGCTACTTCACTACTTCTATATCCAAAGATACTCTTCTTTCTAAGGTAGGGATATTATTTGTTGTACTGTAAGGGGTATTATTTTTCTTTCGTATTCATGAAGAGAAAGTCTCGTTATTCCATTCTTTATTATTACATTTGAATAACTCAGATATGCTGCCACTACCTATACTTGGTGAAATTCTTACGTTATTCCATTCTTTATCATTATGTTCGAATAACCCGTCTCATGTGAAGTACCGCATGCATGGTGATTTACATTATTATTCCGTTCTTTATCATTCTGTTGGAACATCCCACATGCTTTACGCATTTGACTGGTTCCGATTCTTTATTATTCTCGTTGGAACATCACATGCATGTAGTTTTACGCATTTGACACGGTTCTATTATTTATCATTCTATTGGAACATCATATACGTGCTTTTACGCATTTGATTCGGTTCCGTTATTCATTATTCTATTGGAATAACCTGTATGCATGCGATTCTATCGCATGCTCGGTGATTTCTTTTGTTATTCCATTCTTTATTATACTCGGTTGGTTAACGTTTTGACTTCTATACTTCGTGAAATTAGTGGAATATCCTTGATATTCAAGGCTTCATCCAAAGATCTTTTCATGGAAATAATCTTACGAGCATTCTTGAATTTTACTCCACAAAGAAGTATTATGTTGACAATTTGGACGTTATTGGTTCCTGGATAAATTAATTCTTGAACTTGTTTTATTGAATTCTTATATCATTGTCATCATCCTCATGTTTATATTATGTTGAAAGTCATACGTGTTTTGTAGTGCATAGATGGACTTGGTATGATTATGACCAGGGATTATTCGGTGTAATCATGACCATAATGTTTCAAATGATGTGAAAAAAGTCCTCATTGGCCCGTAGTGCATTGATGGACAGTTGTTGGCATGATCATGACCATTAATGAATACACGAATATCCATGGCCCGTAGTGCATGGATAATTTGTGGTCGTGATACTAAAGAATATCATTGGACGTAGTGCAAGGGTGATTCAATGATGTGGATTATTTATTGTTTGAGTCTCAAATGATAAAAGTGATAAAAACCTTTTAAATCATAAAAGATAGTAGATTTTATTTTCTACTTGACTCTTTTAATGGATTGCTTTGTTCCACCGCATTAAACTTGATGTTTGTTATATGTATCGGTTTAACACTATCAAGACTAAGGATAATTTATTCGCTTTATCTTAGTCATAATATTTCTTCTTGGGCTAGTTGAGCTCACCCTTTCTTTCACTCGTTTCTCTTGAAATGAGAACGTAGCGTAGGACTAGTCGGGGAACGGAGTGACGGTCCAGAGGATAGCATTAGTAGTCCTCACTATTCTGTGAAATAGTGTGTTAATAAATGTATTAAGGACTTATTTTGAGTTTTAATGCTGTCTAGAAGACAATGTTTGTATTAAAACTCACAGCTCATGTTGTATATTTAAGATTGTATTTGAATTTTGTACCATGTATTTGGCGACTTAAGATGGGTGATGTATACCTATTTTGGGGGCATCACACAGACAACAACTCAACAAGTATCATCATTGCATAATGCTTAATTACATTAATGTTTGATACTACAATTAAGTAAATGAAAGAGACATTGCCACACTGACACTTGTGTTCAATGTTGGAGACTGATATGTTACTGAAAAGAAAAAAAGACTAGAGTCTGTTTTTCCTCTATGGTGTACAACATGTTTTCCTTTAGAAGTCATAGATCATCATCCAAAAAGATCGAAAAGCAAGCTTTTACATTTTATATGCTAACCATCTTAATTCCATCAATATCTTACACTTGCACGCAATGAATTCCATGAACCCATAACATGATTTTTAACATAAAAATTTTCTAAATCCTTTTCCTCTTTTTGTTTAACAGTAGCCATTAGCCAATTCCTAAATAAATTTTGATACTTATCAGATCCTATTTTTCATTTCAAATGCCATTACCCATGTTTCTACACAACAACGTTCACATGAAGTGAAGCCTTGCACTGAGACCAATGTCCAATCCCTGGAGAACAATTTTCTTCCATTGACAGTGTCAAAACTAGTCTACAGAATTCAGATTAGCCCAAAAAGTATAATAGTATAATAGTATATCATATCACCAAATTGACTTCAGATTAGCCCAAAAAGGTCTACCAAGTAGAGAAATGAAAGAGGGATATAGAGAGAGAGACTATTAAATGGATAATCAAAGAGGGATGAAGAGAAATGACACAAATATAAATAATTAAATCGATAAATTGTAGGTCTAGTCTAATCTGGTTCATAAACCCTTAAAATTTCACACCCAATTACCAATTAAAATCCGCAAAAATCGTTCATACTCATACCAAATTACCAATTAAAACCCTTAAAATCCACAAAGACATACAGTGATACAGACTAAAGTCATAGACTCATACTCATACAAATAAATTACCAATTCAAACAAAAATTGGTCAACTTATACGTTGATTACAGAAAAATACCTGAGACGAGGCTACTAGGAAGTAAGAACTGCAGAACTATGAAGGCAAGCACCAAGCTTATGTGTCGTCACGTCGAGCCGTCGAGGTGGGGCTATGTCGTTGTGAACTGTGACGCCTTCACAAGCTTCAGCCTTCACAGAATCAAAGTGAAGGCAAGCAAGACGAGGGTCGAGGAGAATGGATCGAAGAGTCTAGACTCTAGAGGTGTGAAGTGTGAAGACTGAAGGGCCTCAGCCTTAGCGGCTTAAGGATAATAGCTGAATAGGAGATAACTCTAGAGATCAGATGACTTAGATTATAGATAGGGTATTAGGGTTTTTAAAAAATCGGTGGGGTAGGTAGCCTAGACAGAGTCGATCATCATCGTACTAAAACGAATTCAGATTTTGATGGACCAAAAAAATGAAGCCACATATTTCAATTTTTTAATGAGGCGAATTGGGCTACCAAGTGAATTTGAACCGATTTCAAGTCTATTTAAATCTACCCCTCATCAAGAAGTCAGAATTCAACAAAGGTTATAGAAAATTAAAAAGTAAGTTTCCTCTCCCCCTCTCCCAACCCCCACCCCCCACTCTCTTTTTGGCTCATTCCACATCTTCCGCCTATGCTTATCGAAATAAGGATATTAAAGAAATGACCTATACCCTGGTTCGGTGGTCGATTCCAACTTTGTCTACGTTAGTTACTTCTATTTTGGAAAAGAAGAATACTACTACTTTGTCAATTTAGCAGTAATGAACCCTTCAATTTATTTAGGACATCTCAAAACGAAAACGACAGTGTAGCGTGCACGCCTCAGCAAGCCAGATGCCCCCTCTCAAATGGCGCTGTAAAAAAAACGATAAACAATTCAACAGCTCTAGTGTCCATCACCCACCTGCGCACTTTAGCATCTCTCAGCCAATTCCCGCTTCTTTCAACTTTCGCACAACAAATACCGACTCTTATCTTACACCACTTTTCTCATGTCACCAACCTTACCCTCCTCGATTCGCGTGCCTATCTCTATCCATATTCCTCTTTATAATTCATTTGATTTTATCCCGTTAGAATCATATTTCTATTACGTACATACGTACATGTATAATATTCAACCGTCTCTCTCTATCTATCTATCTATATATATATATATATACATAAAAACATTTACCAAAAATTTTTAACAACTAATTGAATTGAATTGAATTTTCCCGCGAAATTATTGGAATGGATTCTACGGCTCAGAGGCGTCTTAAATCGATTCAGGCCCATCTCCTTCCTGCTACTGGCAACGATCAGAGCTTGCAGATTCAAGCAAACGAAACCGCCGGCGAATTTGTGCACGGTAAGTATATGAGAGATTGTAGTATTTTACATTTGAGCTATCTGTTTTAGAATTTGAATTGGTTCTGAAATAAATTTGTTATGTCTAGATTATGAGGTAGTTTGATGAAGCTAAGTATATAAAGTTGTGGGTTGTTTAGTGATTTTTCATTTCTGGCTTCATTAAATTGCATTGAATTAGGCTTCTTATTTCTGAACAAACTAATTGGGATCATTCCACTTCAAATCTATCTAACTTCTTTTTGGGCTTTTGTTTGTATTATTTCCACATAAAGAGCCCCATTTTGACTCAATTCGGGAAATCATAATATTTAAATTGATATGATTAATATAAGGTTAAAACAATAAAATTTACTAATTAGTTGTATCAGTTTGAAATATCCACTGTTATTGTACTGATAAAAACAAAATGAATC
Organism: Panax quinquefolius; assembly: GCA_020205615.1. Lineage (NCBI taxonomy): Eukaryota > Viridiplantae > Streptophyta > Magnoliopsida > Apiales > Araliaceae > Panax > Panax quinquefolius. Next base: position 91,788,698 of record CM035165.1, read on the forward strand.
GCATCAATTTTAAAACTTAGAATTCCCCAAATGAAAGTTACTCCTGTGGTATTGAAAGAGCATCTGCATCTGTCATTGTATTGTTGTTAAATCATACAAAATATTTAATTCAAATAAAATTAGAAAAATATAGGCACTGCATTTTTAACTGTAATTCTTCCACAGTACTTTAAAAGATTATGTACAAATTGGTCCCTCATATGAGGATGTTCAAATCCAATTAAAGATTGTTTGTTGGATTAATAAACTTGGTATAAACTTAAGAGTCTGTTTGGCGAAGCAATGCATTAGATTAAAAACATTTTAAATTTTAAATATGGAATTATGGATATAAGTTGGTCAAAACATTTTAGATTTTAAATTTTAAATATGGATATTGTTTAGTCAACGTGACCATCTAAAGTGGTCTTAGTAAGTGGAGATTTTGACTAAAAACCCCTTATGAAAGAAACTAGAATATTTATGTTTCTAGCGGAAATAAGTTTGGTTGAAAACAAGGACCAATATTTATGTTTCTAGCGGGAGTACTTTTACTTGAAACACAATTTATCGTTTATAAATTGTTAGAGAAAAATGAAAGTTTCTATAACATATTTTTATATGATTTCGTTTATTTCAAAAGTAGTGTAACCAAATATTTTTTTAATTTTTTTATAAAACCAAAACTCTATATTACTGCACCACACTGCACCAAATGGATACCATGGATAGACTTAACTTTGCTTAAAGTAGCTCACCAATATTAATTGAATTGCAATTTGATTATTATGTAATCCCTAATCTAATTATTATTGACCCATAATACATGACAACAGTTAGAATAGGAGGGTTTAAAATTTAAACTATACCGTCATGCAAAATGAGGTTAAACTATAGTTATCAAATAAAAGCTAACATGATAGCAAATTGCATTTTGATACAAATATTCCAAAACATGGTACATTTTCGTTCCGAAACACAAAATCAAGTGATCCAAAACTTATTTTCCTGTTGCAGAGACATAATTACAACTATGCTTTGTAATTTACCATTTTAGGACATCCCTTGTAAAAGCATTGGTTCATACAAGCATAGGTTAGAATCCAATATAATGGAGGGCTTGGATTAACTTATCAGATGTTAAATTTAAAACACTATAAAAAATTCTAGTATGTACAAAAATATTCTAGTATGTACAAAAATATTCTAGAGAATGCCAACTAATTTAATCCAATTAGCACTTTGTTATTACCCTACGTTTAGAAACTACTGAACCAATTTTAACTATATTTATTATAAAAACCAACCCAACCCAATGTACCACATTTGGGATAAATGTATCAATTATTAAGAGATTTAAAGACCAGGTTGATGTTTTTATTACTGTTTTCACTCTATGTATCGAATTAGGTACCATTGGGTAAAACTCTATGTTTCAATTAGAATAGGAATCTAAAGTTTAATCAGCTGCCTACTATCAAAAAATGGACTCACTACATTTGACGGCAAAATGTGGTAAAACTTTCTATTTCAAATCACAGTTATTGATCTTCAGCATAAACACCTTGAAAGCTTTAGCATATGGTAGAATCATGTCTGGGGAAACTGCTATTTTACACGTTAACTCTTTAAGATTCTACCTCAAACTATATAATTTCATTCGATTCTTCTGTGAATACATGTATGTAGTAAATCTAATATTATGCTTTCTTTCATCAGTTGTTAATCCTGCTTCCTCATTCTTCTAGTTGGTGTTTTTGTTTTCTTATCATTTCATTCCATTATTTTTCTTGTTTTATAAAGTGTTTAAAATATCGTAGTGATGGGATGCAGGTCAGGGGTACAGTGTAGTTCTTCCTGAAAAACTGCAGACAGGAAAGTGGAATGTATACAGGTTGGCTACAGTTTATGTTATGTTATGAGCCGGATATAGATCCTTGACTCTCTTTTTTTTTTTTTTAAGTTTTAGATTTGTTATACTTATCAGTGACATTTTTCTTCATGGCAGATCTGTACATTCTCCATTGAAGCTTGTCAATAGATTCCCTGAACATCCTGAAATTGGCTCTTTGCATGATATCTTCATGTGAGAACTAAACCATCTTTTGATGCCCTCCTCATCCAGTTCTCTGAGATTATCCATTTATGTTCTCTAGTTGAAAGCATGCTTGGTGAAGTCGGTCATGTTTCTTTTTATTCTCTTGATAACTCTAAAGCTTCATTGCAACTTGACTCACTCTAGAAACTGCCGATAAATTGACTTAAAATTATGCTTTTAAAATCTCCTGATGATATTTTTTGTTCAGGCATGCAGTGGAAACATTCCGAGATTACAAGTACTTGGGAACACGCATTCGGGTAGATGGAACGGTTGGAGAGTAAGTATATAGATATATATAGTCACTAACCTAGTGTCTTCTTAGGTCAATCAAATGAAAGAATATATCTCAATAAAAGTTACTTTACATATGTCACATTCATTTTTCATACTTGAAGGTACAAATGGATGACATATGGAGAGGCAAGCACTGCTCGCTCGGCAATAGGTTCAGGCCTTCGCCATTATGGACTATCAAAAGTGAGTAATTAGTTTTCCTTATTTTCTATATTACCTCATTTAACCCAAATATAAGCAGGTATTGGAAACTTACGAGGGTCTCTTCCCCCCCCCCCCCCCTCCCCCTCCCCCTCTTATTATTTTCTTCTAAGCGTCTCCAGTTATATATCTCAGGCACAAGTTTACAGAAAATGTTATATGAAATTTTGAACTAACTGACTTAACAATGACATCGTTGGGTCTTATATGGAACAGGGAGCTTGTGTCGGACTGTATTTTGTAAACAGACCAGAGTGGCTCATTGTGGATAACGCGTGCTCAGCATATTCTTATATCTCAGTTCCATTATATGATACTCTTGGTGTGTAGGTGTTCTGCTTAAATTTCTACCAAGTGAGGACAAGTCCGTTGAACTTATCAAAAAAAAATTCCTTCCCTCTGTAGGTCCTGATGCTGTCAAGTATATTGTAAATCATGCTGATGTACAAGGCATCTTTTGTGTGCCAAGTACACTGAAAACAGTGAGTTTGATTTTTCCCCATTACTGCAAACTAACCTAGTTAATGAACTCTCTCTCTCTCTCTCTCTCTCTCTCTCTCTCTCTCTCTCTCTTATCTATACACTCGCGAGACACTTGTGTATGTGTGCCCTGAAAACCTGTCCTGTAAAGGAATTTAATGTATTCAACTGAGTTTTATTTGTTTTTCCATTGTGAATGTATTACTTGATATGAGTTCATCAAGGAAGAAGCATTTAAATTCAAGGAAAATAAATTAAAATTCTAAGACAAATTATATGATGCTCGCTCTAGCATCTAACACCCCGCCCTCCTCCTTCCTATTTCCTATTTACTGCCTTTGGATCAGAATTAGAAATAAAGACAATCGTTTGTGTGTAATGATTCTTTTTAATTTGAACATTACTTGATAGTATGTATCTGAGAACTATTACATTATTTTTCGTCAAACTTCAAATTTGCAAATAGACAAAGTCTTAGTAGCAAACTTGAGATATATTAGAAGGCTAATGTTCTTATTTCTTTATTTTAATTATCTTATTTGAATTATTTTTTTTATAATGCGAGGTATTTTAGCTTTCCCATTCATGAGGTTCTGCAAATTTCTGTCAACTATATGTTCTGAACTTGCAAGATATTAATACTTCTACCCTGACGCTTGCAGTTATTGAGCTTCTTATCTGACATTCCATCTGTACGTGTAATAGTGGTATGTATTTCTGGAAGTTGAGCTTGTAGCCATGCTATATTGAACCATAGAGATAATACTGCTGTTTCTCTAAAGTGCTTTACCTCATGCATCCTTCGTGTTGCAGGTGGTGGGAGGAATAGATGAAGACCTACCCTCACTTCCACCAACATCTGGTGTTAAGATTTTGTCATATTTGAACCTACTTAGTGAGGTTATCTTCTGAATCTCTTCTATTATGTGTATGTAGATTTTTGTAGTTTGGGTTTTGTTTAGCTTTCTTGTTCACTAAGAAAATGCCGTGGACAGCTTCCATTTAGTTAGTTTTGGAGAAGTGGAGAATATAGAAGTGGTTATATCAAATTGTATTTCCTTATCCATGTTTACTAGTATATACAAGAGAAAGAAGAAAAGGACAGAAACCGCATTTGATAAGGTTTTATTTTCGGATCAAATGTTAATACACAAAGTTTTTGTCGATTATCAAAGCAATAAATGAGGAGGAAAAATTTCTGTGAAGTTACAATATTTACTTATTTGAATACATTTTTATTTCAAAATACAGGGAAAAAAATGTTAAAATGCTTTTATTTTCTCTCTGTTTCAAATTTTCAATTATTTACTGTTCATTGTCATTTAAGACATATGTAGATTTTTCATGTGGCCACTGGACATTATTTTCTGCATCTTTTTATAGAATTCCAACATGAAGACATTTGTGACTGATAGAATTAATGGGGAAGATATTTTAAATTCAAACAGAACTATATCTTCAAAGAAATTGAAAGAATTAGGAAAGAATGGAGATGCTAGTTGATTAGCTAACTTTAGATCCCTGATTTTAGTCCCCATGTCAATTAAATTAGAGATGAAGAGTTTTGTTTCCATTTCAAGATTACATTAAAAAGGGAATAAGTATAGTATCTTTGGTTATGGGGACTTGTTATGTTCTGCATTGACAGGATGAACGTTTCACTGTACAGTCGAGGGGACCTTCTTTTCCAAGCTCACCCCAGATATTTACCCTTTACATGTTCATTTCCTAGGTTGCAAATTTCTTTTCTGGTGTTGACGCTTAACCACGTTACAGATATACACATGTTTATCACATCATTTGCGTATATGTTTATGTCATAATTAAAAAATGTAATTTTAAGTAATGCTTCAAGTGCCTCAGTGGTGTAACCCCTTGCGGGTGTGAATTACTTTAAAAATTGAAGCCATGTTATCCTCTCTCTTCTTTCTTCATTTTTCGGAAAAGAACAAATTTAGTTTGTATATAATTTTTTCCACTCATGATAATAAAAAAAAGGAAACTGATAAATCCACAACAGAAAATGATATTTCCACATGAAAACCATCGGTATATACATCTATAGCAACAATTTTCATGTGGAAATATCAAAAAATGTTGTAGAAATATCAATTTCCTAAAAAAAATTATAAATGAAGTGAGGTGGCTGCGACACGAGGTAATGACTCCCATTATAACTGCAAAAAATTACCTTAGCATGACTCTTTTACCATGGATTCCATCTTTTATATTACGTCATCATTGTTTTTATAGTTAAAAAGCTCATTTGTGTATAAGTTATCTCCTTTTTTGGCATTGGGTGTCTTTCAAAGTTCATTGGATGGTCACTTTAAGCAGTAGAATATGCTAGAATGATTTTTCTGAATTTTTGCACTATTTTCCTTTCACATCCAAGGTTTGCAAGTAGTGTTGAGTAGATTGCATTATATTATTTCCTCAAAGTAATTGTTAATTAAGTAGAGAAGTTCATTGTTGGTCTCATTACAATTGGATTCATTTTAGGGCCATAGTAATCTTCAACCTTTTTGCCCTCCCACGTCTGACGATATCGCAACTATATGCTACACGAGTGGAACTACTGGGACACCAAAGGTAGCACACTTTTGCTTTCTGAATATCAGTTTAAATTTTGCAGCTAAATTACTATACCCAAAAGGACTGGGGGTCCTGTCAGTAATGTTATGCATAACTGAATTTCCTTTTTATTCTACGAACAGGGGGTTGTTTTGTCACACGGAAACTTTGTTGCAAGTGTTGCGGGCATGACTCAGTCATTCAAATTCTATCCCACTGACATGTAAGTTTTCCTTATATCTATCATTTTTCAGTATCTTTCACTTGCAATCTCTGCATTTGTTTTTGTTCTATATACTGAGCCATATGTCTGTGCCATATGTTTGTGTTATAGTTATATATCTTATCTTCCCCTGGCTCACATCTATGAACGAGCCAACCAGATTCTATCCATATACTATGGCGTTGCTGTTGGTTTCTACCAGGGGGTAAGTGACATAACTGAAAACATATCATATCTTCCTTTACTCATGATATAGCTTGAAGCTACTATATTCATTTTTATTGTTTACTTGTGTCTTGAACATCAAAGACGCTAAAAACTTTAGTTCCTAGATCGAATGATTGTTCAGGATTAAAGCAGTTACTAAAGTTCAGCTGTTAACACATTGTAACCATTCACTATCTAAAGCATTACGCACGATTTTCAGTCTTTTGTATCTGCCAGTTAAATGTTGTATAAGGGTTGTGACCAAGGTAGTAGAGTTGTGAGAACGGATACATAATCCTGGTGAAAATATCGACTGGTTTGTTGAGGTCGCGAGGGTGAGAAGCCAAAGAAATTGTTGAGGCACAGAGAAAGAGAGGACAAAGGAGAATGAGTAACAGGTAGATGTGAATCCCACATGTTCTAGTATGTAGCTCATATGAGATAAAGACGCCAGCATCAGTAATTATCTCAGCTAGTTGTGAATATCCAGTTTGAAAACATTTCGGTATGGATGGTGTAGTACAAATGGACAGACCTATTGTGGTGGGGTTTTTTACGAGGAATTAGCTACTTTTCGCGTAGTTGATTGCCAGATTTGGAGGAAACACATATGTGATTACTAATGCAGGAGCTACCTCAACAACGATATTTCATGAATATTTAAAGAATTCCAGCATGTACTCTCAGGGAACCACATTACTCTTTTCAAGAATGTAATACCAAGGCATAATATGCATTAGGCACCACTCTTGTTATGTTGCCTTTAGGGCTTTACTCTAGCCACTAGACCGCATACCTTAAGAATTAAGAGGGACTATGTGTAGGCTAAACTCACACCAATTGCCATGATGCCAAGTTCATGGAGTTCATTGGGTTTTGCCCTGACACAGGATATAATCACTTTAACAAGATTTATAAGTTACTCAGCAGACTTGCTGGACAAAGGTGGTAAATTGGAGGGTGGATACAGGGTATTTTTGATGTATAATTTGGAGCTCTTATGAGAATGTGGCATGCCCTCATGTCAGAGGAATTTGCTTAAATGATGTTCAACCATTGCTATAGTATTAGCCCTTGTATCTGAGTAATGCCTTCAGGAATTTATCTTTGGGTCATCAGCTTCAAGGGATTTATCTTTGGGTCATCGGCTTTAAGGGATTACCCTCCATGGGGGTTGTTGGTGAGCAGTTGTGGAGCCTTTATTCTGATGTGTTGATTTGAATGAATTTGACATACATGTAGCAGAAGGATACTGGTACATACTTCAGTGACGTTGAGGATTGGATTATATTAGGACTGAATCTTAGGGATTAGTTAGATGCTGAAGTTTATATTTCGTCTATATGTAATAGCTGGTTATAAAAGCTTATTCATGAATGAAGCTATTGTGCTTAACACTTGGAGGCTAGGCTGTACTCTAATTAACCTAATTTGGAGGATAGGGTTCGTCAAATTATCCCTGTTTCTGTTTTCTGCTCTTCTAATTTGTCAGCTGTTTTAATATTATAGAAGATGGTGTTACATAGATTAATTCCAACAACATAGAGCAAAGCGAAGACGGTAGAAAAGAAAGATGAAAATATGTGCACATACAGCATACAAAAAATAGAGAAAATGGTGTTACATACAAATATGTGAAAATATGTTTTAATATTATAGAAGATGGTGTTACATAGATTAATTCCAACAACATAGAGCAAAGCGAAGACGGTAGAAAAGAAAGATGAAAATATGTGCACATACAGCATACAAAAAATAGAGAAAACCAATTTTTGCTTTACTTTCCACTCATGTTCATAAACTTTTTCTCTGCTTACTCATCTTTTTTGTTCTTTCTCAAACATAACTGTATTCTTCTGCTTGAAAAATTCTTGTTTCTGTATACTTGTTTTGCAGGTTTAGGGTTGTCATATATTTTTTTATAATTTGTTTAACAACTTTAAGAATCGAATGTTCCCTCTGTTCTGCAGGACAATATGAAATTGATGGATGATTTGGCTGCCCTGAGACCAACAATATTTTGCAGTGTTCCTCGTCTCTATAATAGAATATATTCTGGGTAAAAGTATTGTAAACTGATGGTTTAAGGAATATTTAATTATTTCTCTGTATGATCATTCTGATCATCAGTCATTTTTTGGTTGCCACAGGATTATAAATGCTGTAAAAACTTCTGGTGCTCTGAGGGAGCGATTATTTAATGCTGCCTACAACTCCAAGAAGCAAGCCATAATGAATGGTATGTCCCAACTGATTCCACTATAGCATCAGTTTCTTCTCTCTTTACAATCATCAATAATAAGAAAATTTAAGGGTATGCAAAGTCTAAAATGTTTAGATGCTAGACCCCATATATTCATAGTCCCTCATGATTAAAAGTAACTGTTTCTGTTCCTTTATTGTCTTTGGTGAGTTGGATTTGTCATCAAGGGGAATCATTGTGGAGCTAAATTATGGGTCATAATTATATGCATATATATATGGTAATTACCTGCAAGGCTGCAACTCTGCAATTTCCTTATGTCTGTCAGATGTTCAACACACCATGGATTCTCTCTAAAATTCCAGATAAGCTTCTTGATCAAAATAAACACCAAGTGGTGACACTATAATTGGATTAGTGTATATGTTTCCCCCATTCATGTATTGTTTGAGAATTAAAGAATATTGACAGCCGGGTAGTACGTAGTTGCAGTAACGAATTACCGTGAATGAACTTGACACCATATATTTTGTTTGGTGCTACTTCAGACTAGAGACAAAGAGGAGAGACAACAAAACTTGAATGTAGGCTATGTTCCGTCATATTGAACCATCTTAACTCATAGTATTTGTTAGAGTATATATCTTGTCCCCATCGAATACATTGACATAGTATGTCTAGTATATAATGAGTTGGGTTAACTCTTCTCATAGCCAATTAATTTTGAGTTAGAGAGCTTGATATCTTTCTATACTAGACTTTGGGCCCATTTTATAAATCTAACATTATTCACCATAACACATACGAAGTGTGGCACTCAAGAAGACACAATCCAGTTTCCACTTTCGGAACTTTCTTAGAAAAGTAGCACTTCGATTCTCTCCTCCCACACACAAGTAACCATGGAATCTACAATCACTCCCATTCATACATTTTTAGTTAGTCACTACACATTTACTAAAGGGCTGCACTGTAAAAAAGAAATATATAGGTGTTCGCTTATGCGTGTTGATTTTCTTATTTCATTTTTCTGCACTTCAATTTAATTAGTCACTGGTTACAACTCATTTTTATTCAATTCTCTTTTCATAATCTCTTGTTGTGGTAGCAATCTAGGAGATGAGATCTCAAATTCTTTTTGAATTACACATTTTCATTTTTCACGTGTTTTGGCCACATCTACTTTTTAATGTGAATATTTAAAATATGTTTGGTAATTCATACTAAAACTGAAAAATATTAATTTGATAAGTTATGTCAAAAATAAACTGAGAAACTAAATTTGACGTCAAAATGAATTAATACTGACTAGGCATAACTTTCTTTCTCAAAGGGTTCTTTTAGAGTTTAGAGAAGTACCTAAGTTAAAAGGTTAAAATTATAAATTGATAAAGTAAGAGAGACTTTTGGAAACATTTAGAAACTGCTTGGATTTGTGGAACTCTATGTTTGGAGTGTTGGAGGGGTGGGGTAGGGTGGGGGTGTCCTGCCTCAATGAAGTATTGCTGCTTACTTGGGTCAGAGGTTTTGGAGGAGGAAAGATGCTTTGAAAGTGTTCTATCTATATGTATTTTTGGGGCTGGATTCAGTGTAAAGCTCGCTGTTTCAGGATAGCTATTTATCTTTAGCTTTATTACGAGATATTATTTAACCATTTTTGCCGCCAGCCTCGAAACATATGTTCATTCCCGATAACAGGTCCAAAAATGGTTGCATACAAGAATGCACCTTTTAACGATCCACAAAACTAAAAAGATCCTATTCATCCCCGATAAGGACTCCTTGCACCCAAAGAAATTAAAATTTCCTAAAGAGAAACTTTTTCCTTTACTCTTTCATTTGTACAGAGACCTTTAAAAGAAGTTCTAAGGAAAAACATATTGATACACATATCAGACAATCAAAGTACAAAAAAAGTATTGTGTGGGTGTTCATTTATGCATGTTGATTTAATATTTTTCCCATATATTCTTTTGTTTCTTATATTTTTCTTCACAAAAATTGCTTCAGGAAGAAAATCGTCATATATGTGGGACAGACTGGTATTCAATAAAATAAAGGGGAAAATAGGTGGGCGAGTTCGTTTAATGGGTTCCGGAGCTTCACCTTTGTCACCTGCTGTCATGGACTTTTTAAGGGTGTAAGTTGATGATCTTTCTGACACATACTATTACATGCTTGCTTGATCGTAAGGTCTATTTTTTGCAAATGTGAAACAATACATCGTTTGTGAGCACAGATGCTTTGGCTGTCAAGTTATTGAAGGCTATGGTATGACTGAAACTTCCTGTGCCATAAGCACTATGGATGATGGAGACATCCTATCTGGTCATGTTGGTTCTCCTAGTCCTGCATGTGGTAAGTTATTTTAACTCATTACAAGGATAAAGATAGTTTAAGTATGTGGCAAAATTTATGTAAAGTTACAAGGCTTCCCTTCATTGGACCCCTCGAAGTAAACTTTTTCCCTGAAACAAGGGTAAAATGGAATTGGTAATATAAGTTCAAAGGTAAAATGACAAGGTTGAGGAGGAGGGAGTATTACTTTTCATTATAAATGATGTGGAATTAACTTTTCAAAATATATATGTAATTGATGTGGAAATTATTGGGGGAAGAGAAGGAATTGAACACATTAAAAGACTATAAAAAAAAGACTTAAATATATATAACTACCCTAAACTATTAATCTTTTTCCACTTCGGTGGTCAGCCTTTTAATTTTTTCAATCAGGTCATTAAACTATCAATTTTTTTTTACTTTCGTTCAATTGAACCTACCACGTCATAAATTGGTGATGTGGCTCCGCTGACTAGGTTAATAAATTTCTACATGTAATAAAAATTAGGCTTATTACCTGACATTTTTCCACTTTGATGATTGATCTTTCAATTTTTTCAATCAAGTGATTAAACTATTAATTTTTTCTACTTTGGTTCAATTGAAGTTGTCACGTTATAAATTGTTGACATGGTCTTAACACCTAGGATGTGACTGATGGTGTGTTAAAACAATACTCAGAATTTATAATTAGTTTAAATCATTTTATAAAAACTAAATATGTTTAAATGTAATATTATATTATAATTTAACAACAAAAACTAAAAATAATTTAAAATGAAACATCTATTTATGAGGTTCTTTTTATTCGAAAAAGGAACTAAGTAATAATTATGAAAATATTACTTATCACTATTATTAACACCTAAATTTTCAACCAAAACATAAAAGAAAAAAATAACTATATTAAATATTATCTTACTTACAACCATCATTAACTTTTTTTTTACACAAAATAAAAAATGATATTAAATTATTAGAACAAAATTAACACAATCATTTTCCATATACTTGAGCTCTTAGTTAATGGAGAAAACTAATTAAAAACTAGTGATTAAAAAGTAAAGAACTCTCACCATTTTGCCTATGTGAACCCATCATTTTCAACTTCAATTGAACTAAAAGTGGGAAAAAAATAAAAGATCGATCACCAAAGTGGAAAAAGGTCAATAGTTCAGGGTAGTAATTTATATTTAAGTCTAAGTTTTAATTACACGTAGGCATTGATTAGCCTAGTCAGCGGGGCCACATCATTAATTTTCCGAAGTAGAAAAAGGTTAATATTTTAGGATAATTATTTATATTTGAGCCTAAAAAAATATGAATGTTATGGGATATACCCTCCTAAGAACGACGTGGAAGGTATATAGTTGTGTGTAAAGATTACAAGTCAAATAAGAAAAGGGATGTAATGAGAAACAAAGAATTATATAAGAAGATTTGATAATACTAGAAGTAATTTAACTTGGTTAGGTAATAACTCTTATCTATGTTAACCGAGAGAATGAACTTAACAAACTTAGTTTGTTAAGGATTCTCTCCAGCCCCAATGAATATTGACGACCATAATTGTTCACTATTGATCATGAAAAGTAATCAAATCCATAATGTGATTCAAGTCATATTACATTTATAAATTTGAACCATTTCATGTATGATATGTCATGTCATAAGTTTCTAATCATCTCATTTGAGTTACATAAGCCCTTCACATAAATCCGTGATAAATCTTTATTCGTAACGAATGTCTTAAAAAAGGTACTTAAGAGGCAGACACATGACTGACACATCACCTATAACATAGAACAAACTTTCCTTCTCTTGGTTATTTTTTCTCTCTCCAAGTTGCCGGTATCTTTTTTCCTCTTAGTTCTATTCTCCACCTCCTGAATAGCAAATAGTGTACCAGAGAATCAGTATTACCATCACGATTACCATGTGATACATAAAATACCAATGCCATCACCGTGATGAGAGATAGAGGGGGTCTATGAAAAATGTTTTGTTATATATTAAAAGGCATATAATGAAGAAAGGATAATATTTTACAGATGTCTAAAATGAAGATGTGTTATATTTATCTTCTTTTTTGTTGTAATATGTTTATGATATTGTCAATCAACAGTACTGCATTTATCTACATCCATATATTGAATCCTAAAAATGTTTATTAATTCATGAATGTATTGGAGAATTAAGCCAATGAAAAGAAAATGAAGTTCCACACTTCTAATTCCTTTTTCTCCTATGCAATATTCTTTTATCCCTCTTAAAAAATAAATTGTGGAGCTATATCACTTTGTTTAATAATCAGTAATTAGATGCATGATCATTTTTCTTGATTTGTTATGGAGAATTTGTCGAGGCGATGCCAATTGTACAACATTTGGCTACTATGTTAGTAATATGTTACCAGAAAACAGTAACATAGTTTGCTAATTATGTTTTTATACGAACATTCCATAACATATACATTTTCGCTTCGAATTAAAAAATGTGACTGTCCAAAACTTTTCCTCGTATTTAATTAAACTTCTATTGCACAAGCATTACAATTAGGAATATCCTCTTATATAGCCCTTAAGCCATACAACCAAGGGCGGAACTACTGAGAGGGCAGTATAGGCAACTGGATATGCTGCACTTTTTTTGTTTATATATATATATATATATATATACATACATACTAAGTATAGAGTTAAAATATAATTATGTAAATTTAAAAGGGCGCACTTACAGAAAGATTAAACTTTTGGACTTGATGATGAACTTCAAAGTTAAATTGTAGACACTAAGAATGATCCTAAATTTTGTTACGTCAAAGGAATTGGTGGACTTTCTTAAAAGTTGAACACTGTAATTTGAGAGTTTACCTTATTTAAGTTTTATTTAATTTACAATTAATTTTTTACTAAAATCCGCGTCTGCTGTTTAGAAATCCTGGTTTTGCCTGCATACAACTAAGATATACTATCTAGAATTATCGTTTAAAATATCTTTGGATATTTACAATTATAGTATTTACCTAGTAAATTTAGATCACTATTAGAAACCCTAATACATAAAAGAAGATTCTAGGGAATGCCATACATTAGCCAAGTGAGCACATTTTGCATGTCAAGTAAGCAATGGCATGGCGTAATATCGTTGAAAATGCACTTGTTGGGACACTGCGCTTAGAAAAAACTCACTAGTTTTAGCTATATCTGAACTAGTTTGAAATATATCTTTTTAGAAATTTATCCTAGCATAGCATGTTCCGGAAAAATTTATTTCGCAGTAGCTAAGCGATTCGAATAAACTTACCCCTACCGTACTCCGTACCACGAAAAGGGACGTTTTCATTTTCATTCCACATACCACATCGAACTACGATCTAGGTAACGTTGATCATATCTATGGTAGACTTTTTGTTCTGGGAAACTCTCCCAGCATTAAAATGCACAAACTGTATCCTTAAATTGTGAAATAAAGTTTGGAAATATATAATTTCCATGAGGAATTTCTGCAAGTACGTTGAATTGCTTTGTTTCTTTTCTCTTGGATCCAATTTGCGGTAGTGGGCTTATATATTCTGCTCTCTATTTTTGTTTCTTAGCATATAAAGTAGTGCATTTGACGAAAAAATTTAGGTAGAATCAAATAGGACTTGGTATCTGAATACCTTGTACTAAATTGATCTTATTATCCTCTTTCAGAAGTAAAGCTTATGGATGTTACTGAAATGAATTACACATCTGATGATCAGCCTTATCCTCGAGGAGAAATATGTGTCAGGGGTCCCATTGTTTTCCAAGGCTACTTCAAAGATGAAGTTCAGACGTACGTTTCTTTCACAAGTTGTTTCTTGAAATTAAAATTGAATGATGATGTTCTACATCATGAATTCTTTGTTAACTGAACAGAAGAGAAGTAATTGATGATGAGGGTTGGCTGCATACAGGAGATATTGGACTGTGGTTACCTGGAGGCCGCCTTAAGATTATTGACAGGTAAGCCTTTTGTCATCTTGTATCATATTGTCAATGGAATTGACATCCCAAGTGGTAATAGAGTTGATGCAATAATCAGCATTTTAAATTCTAATTTAAATTCAAGATCTTTGAGATATAAATTGTTGACATTCATTTCTTTACTTTGATTAACAATTCCTAAATATGAACCTTTTTCTAAATGTTTTCATCAATGAGAAAGTGTCCAATGCACTTTGAGAAGACTCTTTGAATTATTATTCTAGCTGCTTAGGAAAGTTCAAAATTTTTGGAGACTAATATATCCGTTAGATTCTTGACTAAGAAGTTTTGAATGGTTCTGAATAATTTTAAACTCCATACTGCAAATTGTTTTGATTTGTGACAGGAAAAAGAACATATTTAAGTTGGCACAGGGCGAATATATTGCTCCAGAGAAGGTTGAGAATGTATACGCCAAATGCAAGTTTGTTGCCCAATGTTTTATATATGGTAAGAAAATTGAGTAAACTTGTGCATATAAATTGCTAAAATGTATTCTCCTTTCTGACTGTTTCAATGTTCATAGGTGATAGCTTGAACTCCAATTTAGTAGCTGTAGTCTCGGTTGACCCAGATGTGTTGAAGGATTGGGCTTCATCAACAGGCATTAAGGTAATCTATTGATTCTAATACTTGTATTTTCAGTTGAAAAATGAGCTCGCACTCACTAATAATATCCTACACCCTGAAGTAACTCCAGTGTTATATATACTTGAATGTTTGTCTTATAGTTCCAACTTCCTTTTTTTATGTAACTGTTCAGAAACTCAGTTTTACTTCTTCACGTGTAAGCGAATAATGCTTGGTTGACACGTTTGTTGTGTCTGTGTTTTTCTCCTATCTTCCTTCTTTACTTGCCTCTTTTTTCCAGTCGTTATATTTGAGTGCACCTTAGGTTATAAGTATATTAAGTACTATATATAATAGAAATAAAGTTGTGATGGTGGTTCTATCTTATTTAGTATTTGGACGTTTAGTTAGTCTATAGAAGTCTCTTAAGGGTGCAAATTGTTTTTACGAGTAATAGCTTATGAGATTTCAGTGATGTCCATGGACTCTTTGTTTCGTATGCCCGTTAGTTTACATCTCCACGACGCTATGCTCTAGCTTATGCATATTTAATTTTAAATTTATCCTTAGATTGAGCCTAATTAGGATTCTGGGGACATAGTGTTTCAGTAGTCTTGTACTAGCAATATGCCCCCTTTTACTTTCCTCACTATTGGCTCCCATTGCCGAAGCCTTTGGAGGCATCCCCATTTGTGGTCTCTTTGTAGGGATTGGATAACTGCACATTGTTAAGTGCATTTTTGTGGTTCTGCTTTTTTGAGTCTTACCTCTTCTGTCAATAAAAGTTTTCTTCTCCTAATATAAATAATTATTACCAATATACCCCGTGTCTTTGTGGATCACCAATATCTTGCAACTTGTAAGAAGTTTTTATTATATTGTCTTTTAAATGATTATAGTGAAAAATGCATTTGTTCAGTATGAAGATTTAGGACAACTGTGTAATGACCGAAGAGCAAGGGCTGCTGTTTTAGAGGACATGGACACCGTCGGAAGGGAAGCTCAGGTAATCAATATAAGAACTGAATCCTGATACTCATTCAATTTCACTCCATCCTTCATCATGTTTGATGCTCTGGTCTTGTTAATTATGATTCAGTTGAGAGGTTTCGAATTTGCAAAGGCTGTAACTTTGGTGTTCGAACCATTTACTCTAGAGAATGGCCTTCTCACTCCAACATTTAAGGTAAACTTAATCATCTCTCTTCTTAAATTACCAGTCACAAAGATCTTGAGAGCCTTTTTTAATTTTTTTTATTTTAGTTTTATTACTCTCCGTTCCTTGTTAATTGTCTTTTTAGAGGCAAGTGATGGATTAAAAAAAAATCTCTCTAGAAAGATAATTACAAAGCAACAGAGGGAGTGATAGATTAGAAATATCTGCAAGTTCTTTTCGTTCTTGGCACTTTTCTTGAACCAATGGAAAACAAGATTTAAAATTTGGAAATTGGAAATTGGGAAAGGGAAATTATTCATTGTTTCGCATTGTTCGTTTTTCCCAGATCAAGAGGCCTCAAGCAAAGGCATATTTTTCCAAAGTAATATCAGACATGTATGCAGAACTTTCTGCATCAGATGTAACTCTACAGAACATATTATGATCACTAGTTTGACTGGAGAGCAGCATGTAGAAGCAAAATTTTACGCGAATCAACTAAAAACTAATTATTGTTGTAATTTAATTATTATTTTTCGGATAATGGTTAAGCTCCTTGGGGGACACTGTTGATTTATATTATTATGGCGGGAACAGAATAAAAGAAAATTTTTACTCGTTTTAGCTTTCTTGTGCTCTTAATTAGGCCAAATTGATTCTTGCATGCTTTTCTGTTTATGATTTTCATAGTAAATATTTTTAGTAGGGAATGAAATGTAAAGGGTGGTGTTCTATTTGTTGAAGAGCATACATTTCATTTCAGCCTAGTTGAAGACCCTGGGGAATTGTGTTAAGAGAACAAAGAAACTTCTGCTTATATCAAAGTTAAATACTACTTCTGTCGTGTCTATTATATTAATATAAGTCGTTTTAGAGTTATGTACACGTATTATGAAAATGATTGTATAGTATTAAATATAATATCAATTGTCTATATTCCTCTTGTATTAAACAAACAGGGTGTTATTTATTGGGTAAAATATAGTGTGAAAATTAAAGTTATATTTAATATTTGGGTTAATATTAAAAATTAAGCAATTAATGTTTACTTGAAATTCTCAAACGAATTTATATTAAGAGATAAAAATACTTTTAAAACGATTTATATGGAGAGAGTAATATAAAATAGATATAACCAAAGTTGGAAATATTCTGGATTCTGAAATACTAAAATAAAATAGATATAACCATACCAAATGAGATGGTTTCTTAGGATTTCTCTTTTCTTAACACACGTTGAAAAGTATACTGTATACAATTTTAAAACCTTTTATTACAAATATAATTCAGTTTTTCAAATAATCAATAGTCATATATATATATATATATATATATATATAGGCCTACTACGGATACTTGTAGAGATTAGTGTATGAGGCCATTATCCACAAATGATAACAAATTGATGCATGGGACTTCACCCTTTACTTAGGAAATAGAGTAGGATAGCAAGAACAAGGACATAGGAATGATCAAGAAGGCTCTCTTGAGCAAGCTAGTGCGTGTCCGGGTGATGAAACTATAGTGATGCACCAATACTTTTTATTTTTATGAGATTATTCATGAGATAATTTAAAATAATTACATGTTATGTTTGTTTTTTTTCAGAATTAATTAAAGAATTGGATAAAAAAATATCATTTGAACTATTATACTCTTATCAATAATAACATATTTTAAACTATAATTCAAACTTGTTTATACATCAAAAAATGATAAACAATTAATTATAAACTTTTAAATACTGTTCGATTATTCCATTGCTATTACGAGTTTATCATCAGGCTCCTTCATTTATGTACTCAACCCTTTAATCAACTCGTTACTTAAATTTATTATTCAATTTTGTTGGTTCTTAGTGACCACTCCTTTATGCAGAGCTAGGGTTTATACTTTAGTCTTGATGAAGGAAATAAATAGAAATTAAAATTTTTTTTTTGTGGGGTTCTAAATTCTAAAATTAGGTGAACCAATGTTTAGGTGAAGCTTGATGCCCTTGATCAAATCCGAAATATCATTCATTTCCTCAAGCTTTCAATGTTTTTTAGGCCGTACATGTAAAAATGAGGCATGGTACGTTGTAAACTTGGAAGAGGTGTTTGTTTTAGTTTATAAATAAACCAAAGCCATTCAATTATAGAGAAAAACTACGAGTAAGATATAAGTTTTCGGCCAAAACTTAACTGGATTAATGGATTGTTTGTTTAGGACTGAATATATCTTAATGGCTTAAGTGCGTTTGTTTTGAAAAAAATGCGTCTGAATGGCTGAATCGGTCAGATGATTGAGCTGAATGGCTAAGTCAAATTTTTTTAGCTGAATGAGCAACTGAATAAAGTAAAAAAAAATTATAAAATTATAAAAAAATATTAACTATTATATTAAATAAAATTACAACAACTTTGAATTTTTTTCAAAGAAATAAAATAATAAAATTCCCGTCATTCAGATGTTTCAGACATTAATTATCAAACAACTTTTATCATTCACATTTATATTCATTCAATTTTTATCAACCCCCTGAAGCATATAACAAAAATAAGGTTAATTTTGTCTAAAAATTTAGTCCCAAATGGATGACGAGGATTATAATATATTATTGAACATGGTATTAAATAATCTACATATTAAGTCATTTTATAATTCCGTAGTCCCAAGTCCAAATTTAAAAACAAACAACACAACCCAAAATTTTTCTTTTAACATCTATATTACTTTGGTCGTATATTCTGAGCTAGCTTTTGGTGAACATAGCATTACTCCACAAAAACTGACATAAAAAGCTAATCTGCAGCTATGTCACAACACATCAAACTTGCTGATATAATAATCAAACTACAAAAGCTTCTTAATTCATAAACAAATAATATTTGAAAACAATAATTATTATGTTCCTAAACTAGTACTGAAAAGCTTTGGAATGTCAAAGCTTTTCTTAGATTTCCAGTTGTACAATTGTACATATAATTCCCCCAGCAACTTAAGTAAAGTAACCCATTTTGTGTCTATATACAAATAATTGAACATGAGAATCATCATATCTAAGTTCCAGTGACTAGAGATTAAATGACAAATTACATTTTCACAAGTGGGCGCGTATTATTCCAAAGCCACTGACGTGCAGAACCGTCCAGCAATGGAGAGACCTACAAGACGCACAGAGTAGTTAGCATAAACTCCAGAAAACATACAGTTCCGGGACGTTAAATAGTGAGGGAATTTTATGACATGCTTTCCAGATGAGAAAAATGAGGTGCCGAGATCTTGATTACAACTAGGACAAAAATACACTGAAAGGAAGTGTGCTCATTATTAGATACTGAAAGGATTTGAACATTAATGCATATGCTTAAAACCACTTCTCTCTCTTTAATATATATTAATGACTAGAAGAAAGGGTCTTGCTTTTCAGTTGCAGCTGACGAGAAAAGAAAATGGCACTCCCTCCATCCTCGAAAACATGTCCAAAAGTACACTACTATTTTGTGGTAAAAAAGGATATCTAAAAGTACACAAACAATGTAAAATATGGCATAAATATTAATTTACCCGATAGTGCACATAACCCCATTCAATTACTCCACTCATAAGTTAAATATAATATTTGTGTAATGGTATAACTGCAACAAATTTTATACTCATCCAATTTCCAAACCTTTTTGTGTCCCTATTGTACTTTTAGACATCCTTTTGAGGACGGAGGAACTAAATGACACAAACATATAAAGCATTTATCAGCACCTGCAAGGGTGATTTAGATACAATGACACGTGGTTACAATTCTTTTAGAATAATATACATGGAAATTTCTCTTAAATCTTGAATAAACACCACTTCTAAACGCCAAAAGGTTTTCCATATAAATTCCACATGTACTTACATGTGGCCACACAGAGAGTATCATAGTACTCGCAGTGAAAGAACTACAAAAGTGAAAAATACGGAGCAAATAGTTTTCAGATGTGTCCTTACCTTTTCCCAAACTTGTGAATGATAATCATTGAGCCAATCAATCTCAGCGACAGAGAGCAAAGATAAGTCAACCAATTTTGTCTGAGATAAAGAGATGGGCAAAAGTATTCCTGAATATTAGTATCAATCATAAGCATTGTCTAAGAACAATTCTTTTGAATGAGATGAGAGCACTGAACATAACATTGGTTAAAATCTCAGTTGAGGAACTCTAATTTAAACTGGTAGCCACCTGCAATTTAAATGTCCAATTATGAACTCTATAGGACACTCAGCCTTAAAAATTGGATTGCCGGCAAGAATTGGAGTTCTAAACATCAAAAATTGATTTGGTGTTGTTCTACAACCAGATAAATGCACACTGCTACTTCTAGAGTATCACACTTATTATGGACCTAGGTAGATTTCCTATAAACATCTTATATCACCTATAATTTGAACAGCGGGATTTTGTTACGCTTTTACAGGTTTATGGGTTACGTTATGGTGGCACAAACCTCCCACATAATTAAGTAATCATACTTTTTGATGTTCGCATGATTCTTTGAAGGCTGTAAAAACAGATACTCGGATAGTAGAGATGTAAAAAGGTGCATCAAGTGGTATCCATGAAAAACAGTACCTAATACAACTGAAATGTATTTAAGAATGATATGTTCTAGGATTCAAAGAAATCCACAATTTGGTGTAATGCTTAAGTCGTCAAATGCACGGTCATGAAAATTATAAGGATAAAATAACTTTCCTCCTAACATGAAATCTTTTACTGACCAACAAAATATTTGGCTGTATAAATACGAGTTTCATCCAGATACCTTGTATTTCCAACATAACTAATTCATTATAGAAAGTTTAAGCACACTTGGGTATGCGTGCATACCTGCATCGGAACAAACGTGAGCTTCTCGAATCCAATATATCCAATTCCTCCATAACGGTTAGGTGTGTCTACCTCTTTCACATAAAGGAGATTCTGCATAACAAAGATGGTGTATTTAAAATCTACGAGAAAATGCCACAGCAGTAAAGAAGCGAAACTTGGACCACTCATGAAATGCAAACAAAGAAAATTAAAAAGCTAAGTTACCAAGATTTACATGAACACTTTTCTGTAAATTGCAACAATCTCACAGATAGGACATAGAGAGTATGCACATAAGAACATAAAACTGTAACTAGTTTGAGTGACCTAAACAACGGAACTGTAGCAATTTGAATGTCTTTAGGTTGAAAAAAAATTCTGCTAGCAACTCCTTTCACAATTAAAAAGAAACCGAAGTTAAAGCAAGTTTCTTCAACACGGCAACACCTATAGGTCTTCTATAGATAAGGAACTTGGGTACTTTCAGGCCTATGTGACTAATGCACTTCTGTGCATGCTGGTTAAAGGAAATTAGTTTAGCTTACAATAAGTTTTGTTTATCTTATCCTATATCAGGACAAGAATATATATGGATCTGGTCAAGAATTTGACATTATTCAATTTTCTTTTGAGCCAACTCTTGTACACATGGCATATACAAGGAGAAGGTAAGAATATAAAGACAAATAATAGTCCACTAAAAACAGCTCGATGCATTCCATACAAGAAAATGTAACCTAGATGGATGTATTACCTCAATACGGATGCCGAATGCATGATCTTCATAGTAGCCAGGTTCATTGCTAACAACCATGCCACTCATCAAAGGGGTCATATTCCCAAATCGATAACTAATACTTTGAGGGCCTTCATGAACATTAAGTGCAGCTCCTACGCCATGTCCAGTCCCTAATGAGAAATTGGACAAAGATCCGTTACTGAGTACACCGTCATTAATTATACCATATACTGATAAATACAAAAAGGAAATCAAGTCATGCATCAAGTGAACACTGTGGGAGAAACAAGTACCATGCCGGTAGTCAAGTCCAATCTTCCAAAGGGAAGAACGGGCAAAAGCATCCAATACAAAACCAGGGGTATTTTCTGGAAATATTGCCTGATCAAGAGCTATATGGCCCTGTAATTGGACATAGTCGTAGTTTAGTTCAAAAGGAAAAAGTCATCTTGCAAATCAAGTAAATGTAGCATTTCTATCTATTTGACGTTCAACTTACGCAAAAGTACTAAACTCCGTAACTAGTTGACACTACTCTGCATCGAGTGTTTATACTTTATAGTGGCATCATTACAGGATATAACTTTGCCACAGCCACAAGGGGAAGCTTCCAATATATAAGATAGTTATCCAATAATATGACACAATAAATTCTTTACACGTATTGCTGCAATTTCTGAGATGTCCTTAGACATTTTGTTATTCATTCCTCCCACTTTAGTTGCTCCACTTCTTTTTTGTGTTTGTGGAACACTTTTAACAACATATGGAAAATACATATAAATATAATATTTTTAGCATAGTTAATTAGAATTTATAGAATTATAAAAATACTAAAATACTCCCTCCGTTCCACGAAAAAAATCCCATTTTGAATATCCAAAAAAGAGTCCCATTTGGAATATATTCAAGTATGTATTTTTGTTCCTAATTTACACCTAAAACAACAAGTTGGTAGTTTAGTAGTGGTGGGCATGCCAATTATATTACACATAGTTATCAGAACCGGATCAGAACCAGTCAAGGCATCGGGTCAATCGGAAATTAAACCGATTAAGCCAGATTTAGTTTGATATAAATTTTAAATATTTTATATAATAAAATAATAATAATTTACACCATAAACCCAAGATTTCTACTAGAATACTTTCAAGAACCAAAATAGAAAGTAATTATTATTATTACTATTATTAGTATTATATACTCATTCCTTTTCACATAAAGAGTTACATTTGGTTTTAATTACGGTTGATTTACAAAATTCAAAAATATATAATTATAGTGTGAATTTATTTTTGAAATAATAATTTCATACTTAATAATATTATTTAAATAGTTTACAATATTAATTATCATATTAATTAAAATTAAATAAATTAACATCATTTTAAGTTTTAGAATTTTATTAATTGACTAGCAGAAAACTAAACAAAAATCTTCTTTTGGAACGAATGAACCTTTCAAACATAAGTACTGCTAGTCTGCTATTAAAAACAAAAGGTTTTATGTATAACCAACTAGTCAACAACTAGTAAAATATTCCATTAAACTAAAGATAACTTCTCCAAGTTCAAAACATTTGGAGATAGAAATCTAAACCCAGCATACACTCTCCCTATTTTTTCCCTCACAAATCACATTTGCTCTCATCGCTTAATCTCCCTCACGGCGACTCAACCATATGATTTCCCTCATTCTTCTTCCTCCTTTCCGCATAGAGGCACAGCGACAACTCCCTGCACACCTGTAGCACAACCACCACCACCACAGAACCACCTGGTGGTTCAATTTACTTTTCATTTTTTCCATTTTCATTGCTAGATCTCCCGATTTTGAAGTTCTTAAAGCCTAAAATAGTTTTTATAATGTATGCATGTGCTTCTTCTTCTTCTATTAGTTTTCTGACAAATGATTTGGGATTTGACAAGTGAAGTTTTTTAAAAATTATAACTGAGATTTTGGCAAAATAGGGACGGTTCTTTGAAATCTGTCTAGTTTATCGGTTTATGAAAAAACCGTCTGGTTCAAATGAGTTATCATGGTTCAATCCAGTTGATGCTCCGGTTTACGACTGAACAAGCCGGTCCGGTCCGGTTTTGATAAGTGATAACTATGATATTACAATGACAAACTTGAGGACACTTTGTCATTTTATACTACCATCAACAAAAAGAGCTCTCTTTCTGTGGATCATTTTTTTAAATACTACTGAGACCCTTTTATGCGGAACAGAGGGAGTATTTTAATTAACTATACCTTTTCCTATCTTAAAACCCATACCATATAATACAAAAAAGAAGTGTAGCAACTAAAGTAGGACGGAGGGAGCATTTACTTTCATCCTTATACGCCTAATCCCAATCTACTTAGCCATAACTAAATACATATTCATTACGAATTTGCTAAATAAGACTAAGAGAAAGGCTTGACACAATATCACACAATTGGTGTCATTAAAGATATGCTAGTCTACTTGGGTATCAACACATTCTGAAGTAACATATAATGTTTGTTTCTGAAGGCATAAAAATATGCAAACATTAAGCATAGCTCTAAAAAAATAAGAACTTGCAGTTCAACAGCTCTAAGCACCACTTCTTTGCCAATCAAATATATCTTTTTGATTAATGTAAGATCTCTTTACGTAACTTAATTTCCTATATTTGTATTAAACATACAATAAAAGGAAACTACGAACAGTACCTGTAGGACTCGAGTAAAACATTCTTTTTGTCGTGCAGAAGGTTCACCAAAATGTACTGTCCGGGTTATATCAGTTGTTCCATCAATATACTGTGCTCCACTATCTAATAGGAAAAGTTTCTCAGCATCCACGATGCCACAACTATTTGGTTCTGGTTTGTAATGTATAATGGCACCATTGGCACCAGAAGCTGTAAAATAATTGTAATAATTATCAATGAATATAAAGGAATAATAGTATGGGTGCAAGATAAATATAACTGGAGGTAGAGTATAGGTATAAACTATAACTATGTGGATTAATTAATATTATATGCTTAGCAAGCATTTGTTTACATGTACAGTCTGACTAAGAGCAAGTGAGTAACTTCAGGAATCAATAGAAGTATTATATTAAAAATGGTAGAGACGTAAGTATTCATGTTATGATGAATGATCTGACTAAGAGTAGGTGAGTAACTTCAACCCTCAATAGAAGTATTATACTCGGTCCATATTTATTGCAACACATTTTACTGTTTGTGGCATGGAATTTAAGACGTGCTAAAAGTGTATTTAAATGTTATATATTAATATATATTTATTTATTTTGGTATACTTGAATGTTATATTAGTAGCTATATTCCGGATTTTTGAAAAATATAATATTTAAGTATGTTTTTAAGACGTACTAAAATTTGTGCCACAAGTACTAAAAAGTGTGTTTCAATAAATCTGGGATGGAGGTAGTATTAAAAATGGAAAAGACGTAAGTATCCATGTTATGATGAATTCAAATTATTGCTTGGATATGAATTCTTCCTAGAAATATATATGACAAAAAATTGAAATTTTAAGCACGTATCATAAGATATTATAGAATTAAAATACGATTGGTATATTTTTGAGTGAGAGATGAACCTAATAAGGATTAAAATATAGAGAGGTGTTCTATCTATTCAATAAGTCTTAAAATGCTGTCTACGATTTTTTTTTATCTTTTTCAAAGGACTTCTTCGTCTCCACTTTCTTTTTTTCATGTCTCATTCTCATATGGAGACATAAATAAATACTCTTGCAGTTGTCTTTTGCTTTACACCGTTGCAATATGGGCTTAATTTCACTTTGGGTATATACTAATAAGTTAAAGGAAAGCTCTTTTTTTTCCCTTTTGTTCCTTGATAATATTACTTAAATACTATTGATTATTAGTTGATCCTATAGTTTAAACCCTTCAAATTATAATTTGACTATTTAAAGTTTGTTTATAGTACAGCTGCACAAAAAGATTGAAACCCAAAAGACCGGATCCGACCGGCCTGAAGAAGAAAGCCTGAAAAGGCCCAGCCTGATCTAGGACCGGTTAGGACCAACTTAGGCCTGGGGACTTAGAACAGTCCACGTTTTAGGAGGAAAAAGACTGGGGTCTAAAGCCTGGATCATCTTGAACAGGCTAAATCCTAAAATCTGGCCTGAAAAGCCTGAAAAATAAGGCTTTTTAGACTTTTTGTATTTTTAACTTACCATTTTATGATCTTATCCCTCCATAGGTATATAAAGTGTAGTTTAGAGGGTATTTTAAAGTCCACAAAATTTCAAAACTATATTTATTTTTATTTATATTTATATTATTTTTTTGTAATACACATTCATGAATTACATATTTATTTTATTTCTATCCATCTATGTAATATATATTTCTAAATTTTGAAATAATAAATAGTTTACTTACTTGAACTTTACTTTGCTGTTACTTTTGTATATTTTATGTTACTTTTCTAAGTTTTCTTTGCAATACAGTTTTCACTCTTTTTTTCTTTGTAATTCAATCAATCAAGTATTCAAAATTCAAGCTATACATTTATTTCATCATTTGTAATCCAATTGCACTTGAAATTTTCATTAGTATATGTAATGTATTTTTTAAGTTATAAATAATATCATTTGAACTTTATTTTTATGTGAATTTTATATTTTTGGAAGTAAAATAGGTATATAAATTTATTAAAAGTAACAAAAAGTGGGAAGCGAAAGAAAAAGCCAAAAGTCCGAAGTCCAGCCTAAAAACCAGAGGCTTTAACCGGGGGCCTGATTCAGTCCACATTTTAGGAGGGAAAGGCCAGCCTGGTTGGCTGGTTTAACCCAGAGTTAGTGGATACTTTTGTTGACCTAGCGAATCACGTATTGGTACTTTTGTACCCAAACATGGTACTCTTACGTAACAATACTCTAAATTTAGCATAATATTGAATTATTTTTTTATCTATAGTTGCACAAAATATCAATATTATAACTTAATATTGGATGTTCAAAAATCTACATTTATACTTGCAAAGCAGTCCACTTGTTAATTTAACAATAAATCTTCTATAAAGCTTGGGCCTATTACATTCAGATTTTAAGAGAATACGTAACCATAAGACCTTATTTAAAGATACCCAAGTGTATCGCTTTTTAACTATGTAGCGTACCGTGTACCCGTACTCATATCGTGTACCGAACGATCTACGTTCCAGGTAACACTAGTTTGACCATGCCTAACCAGGACCGGTCCAGGCCTAGCAATAGCATGTTGTGCACCACTAGTTTATACGCTTATTTGACTACTTTAACATTACACTTAAAGTAACATACTTTATTGTCCAATAAAATGAGTTATCAATATATGTAAATATATTATTATTGTGTTTTGCACATAATTCCTTATCCTACTGTACGATACATGATTAACAACTCGAAAATTTTCAACACACAATTTGATAACTATGTGCATGGTAGATTATACAAGTGGCTTTGTAGAAAGAAATAATGCACTCTCTAAAGGTAAGCCTAATAATACACTCCGCTTCACTCAACACCTCGTGCATGAGAATTTTTTAGTATGAATATCAATCTATTTGCAGCATGTCCCAACTAAAATATAAAACTTGCAAGGAACTATAAGTGATTAAAACCATTTGTTTGGGATCCAAGTATGTATTCATAACTAAAATCAAAATAAAACAGGTTTTCATGATCTTCATAATTCTTATAACATTAAGATGGTATATAAACTTTACTGGATATGCTTTGCAGCGATATATAAATGTACTTCACGTATCAGCATGATACTTGGACAAGAAAGCCACTAAAAATTTCAAATCCATAGTTTGCATGCTATCATAGTTATTATAGCATCGCCTAGGCGTCCAAGCGATGAAAAACTGATACGGCGATGGGCACCTTGAGGTGCGCCTTGGCAGCTCGGCGTCTCAAGGCGACGCCTTGAGATGCCGAGCTGTCATGGTTCACGCCAAAGTATTTTACAGTTCTGACCCATTAACCCATGACTCATCAATTAAAAACCAAGGAGAAAGGAAATAAAACCCTAAAAAAACTCATCAATAATCGGATTCGACACATCTTTGCGCTGGAGACTCGATCGCGACTTCTTTAGAGTGGATCGCGACTTCTTCGAAAAGAGATGGAGATGACATTTTCCTTGATGATTTTGCTTGAACGATATTTCTAGACTAGTGTAGAGAGTCTAGACATTATTTTGGCTTGTTATATAGTGTTTTATTAGTTATTAGATTACATATTTGTGGTGGTTGGTTGCAACTTTATTTTTTATGCGGTGTTTGTTGAATTCTTCATTTCTTTTACTAATTTTTAATATTAAGTGTTTTGTTTTTGAATTGTTATTGCTAAGAATTTACATAATTATGTCTTTAATGTTATTCCATAGTGTTATGTTTTGAGTTTTAATGTATATGAAATTTTATTGTTAATATATTTGTTAAGTAAAATAAATAATATATAAATTGCACATTGTAAACGACTTGTCGCTACGGACGCCATGGCGGTCACCTTGTCGCCTAGGTGCCTGGGCAGACGGCTACCGCCATGACGCGTCGTGGCAACTATGCATGCTATATGTACATCTTAAACCAGTTCATTCAAAAGAGTTTACATGAAAAGTCTCGCACTTCTTCAAAAGTGAATTGTTTAAGTATGAGACAAATAACAAATTGATCGTGACCATGGGCGGCAAACCCCAAAGTCGCGAAATTTAAAGTTAAATACTTCTTCAGTTCCAATGAAATCCAACTCCAATTTCATTGAACTATTGACCATAGCAAATTAAAGTATATAGTGAAAAAATCACATGAAACAACCAATTCTATAATATTTCTTCCAGAAACTTGTAACACTATTCAAGGGAATGACAAAAAGCATAACTCATGATATTCACATTTAATGTAATTTAAAAGGAATAAACTATAAAGATAGTAGTATGTATACCACTTATGGTATCAAAGCTTGTGCCAACAAAACCAGCTTGCTTTGAACGAAATTCAAGAAGTTTATCTGAAACTGCAACCTCTGTCAATACCACATCTTTATTAATTTCCTCTTCCAGCCAGTCCCAAAACTGTGCTAGAGCAGCTGCATCCCTGCCATAGAAAGTACTGTGATATCACACATTTTATGAAGTTCTTCAACTGTCATTATAGTAGATGAGATAAACAAAATCTTATCACATTAACACTTAGTTTAACCCCTAAAATCATTACTATTAGGACAACACCCTTGCATTCCACCAGCAGATAAAGAAGTAATCTAGTCATCACCAATATCGCAAATTAGTAAAACCTATTTCAATCATACTCGCAAACAGGATTTTTTACATCAAATTATTTTGGGAAAGTAATAAGATGAATTGCTTATGGCATAACTACAAACATAAGCTCTTAGAAAGTTTTACACATTGTAAAATCAACTATTCCTGAACTCGATCTTTTTGCCTTTCATCATCCATGGCCCATCAAATGGACTAATGGAAGAAATTATTATTGGCATTCCCTTCTATATTCCATCTCATCTCAATCTTTTCCTCCGCGAAATCTCCTCTCAATTAAATTTCTCCCAGATTATGTCCTACAAACTTGTTCCCCTGAAGAAACAAAAATTAACAAAAGAGCCTCACATCACAATTTATCTAGAGATCTGATAATCAAGAAAATCGATCTTCCATGGGATATCATTCTTAGGGGACACCAAACCTCATGCATCATACTCTGAGCACTATACTAAACCAAACCCCCATTCCCACCCCAAAAAAAACTAAAAAATTAGCAATAACTAAATATATACAAAACTTTCCACTGTATCTACTTTAGCCACTCTAAATATCGCTATGTTAGTATCTATTCAGACAATATATGTGTGTGCGGAGCCATGGCACAAACACTATCATAAGTGCTCAAATAAGGAAGAAAAGGGAGGACGGTAAAGGAATGCAGTGAATTTTGGACAACTAAATAAAAATACAATCAATATTTCCCATATTCCCTTCAACAGCTAGTTCAACCACAGAGAATTAGAGCAAGCTAATCACGGCAAAAAGAAGGAATTCAGATCAGAAAAATTGAAGATAGTTATGAATAGTAAGACAATATTGCTTCTTAGGACTCACATTTATAAGGTTGCGCTTTTTAGAATTTCAATGATTGTATATGTGCATAAAAGATGAACATCTCAGATTAGTACCAAAATTGCAAACCACTTAATCGCCGTGAAAATAAGATTAGAGGGGGCAGGTTTCAGTTACCTAAGATGAGAATTGCGCATCCCTTTCAGTTCAGCAGGATTTTTGACCGCCTTAGCAAAAGAAATAGGAGAAGGCCTATAGAATGCAGTTGGGCCTCTAGAAAGACCATTGGAGCCATGATTATTGATACTCGAAACTTTGCTTTTGCTCCCAACTCCCCCAAAATATTTATCACAGGCTGATGCATATGTGGTTACAATAGCAGCATTAACAGTTGATGTGTCCAACCAAAGATGTGCCCCTTTTGCTGCCAAACTGAAAAGAGAAAAAAAGTTCACTGCAAATATGAAGCACATATACTCACTTAATTTTTGTCCAAAAAAAAGAACTGCAATAAAGATTCTCTAATTTTTAAAATTACATCCAATTTGAGGCACAAGAAAATCCTTGTCCACAGACTACACCTTATAGTCACTAACACCATTTCATGGTGATTTTCATTTTGCAGCTATAACTGTATGTACTTCAGAAATTAACACTCATGCCAATTACATTGTCAGTTGTCAAAGTGGGCTTTGATATAAAATTTGTTGAACTGATTTTTTTTATAGAAATATGCTAATTTAGAGCCATACACACCTTTCTATTTCAGAAAGAATTGATTCATATGGACACAACTCTATCCCTGCGCTTTTCAAGTAACTCATCACTTCTGGGGTGACTTTTGAATTATCAACAAACAATTTTGCAGCATCAATCTCCACAACTAAGTATGCGTACATAACAGGAGAATGTGGAATGTCATTCCCTCTCTGAAAAGAATTTTAAAGCATTGTCAGGACATTGGAGGACAAATACAAGAACCACAATCGAGTAATAACGATGCTCATAGTTGAAGCTTTGAACAGGTCAAACAAGGAATTAAGAATTAAGAATACTTTATAATTGTCTACTTTCCATAATCCTTCGATTCAGAAATGCAAATAGAATCGAAACACACGAAGAAGCTGGATAAAATCTTTGGGACGTACTATAGGAGACACTGGAACTGGAGGGACTCTAAGTCAGTCTAGCAGATTATTCCACTTGGCGATTTAGGTCATTTGACTCCTCATTCTAACTGGCACCTTGTTTATTTTCCCCCACTTCCTCTTCTTTCTCCCCGCCACCCCAAGACACATAAGAGAATGAAGGAGAGGAAGAATAAGTTCCTTGAGAACATATAGATGGAATTGCCTCCTTCATTCCTTGTAAATCTTCATTTGCATTCTGCTTACCATTAACAGCCAGGACATAAACCAAGAAGTTAATCTTGAACACTCTGACTAGTGACACATGAATCATGGACCAGCTCCCCTCCATTACACCTTCCACCCAATTTACTCAATACAGTTTTAGCAGTGTTCTAAAAATCCCCGCCTAGATCCGCCTAGGTGCTAGGCCCCCTTGGCGCCCCACCTAGGCGCTAGGCCCCCCTGGCACCTCACCTAGGCCCAAGGCAACAAAAAAAATTCCTCCAGGAAATTAGGCGGGGCCTAGACGAAGACTTTTTTTTTATTTTAATAATTACCCAAACCAGATCTTGATATATTTATTTTTCTAATTATTTACCATATTCAAATACATGTTGTAATATATCAAATCACAACAAGAAGTTAACAATATTAAGTCAAAATGGATAATTTTATTATAGTTGTAATTTTTTGAACTTGTACCAACTTCAAATTATATAAATGATGATACATTTGTAATATTTAGTTTAATTCAATATAATTCTTAAATTTATGTTTAGTTTCTTAAGTTTTAATATTGAATTAAATTCTTAAAATTTTAAATTTTATTATTTAATAGCAATCTTATTTATGAATAAAACTAATCTGATAAAAATATGTTTGAATTTTGAACAATTGCATGTTTGTGTTTGACCTTTGACATTAGCAATATGGATATTTGTTTGAACTTTAAGCAAAAGCCTTAATAATCTTTATTATATATTGTTTTGCTTTATATTATTGTTTTGTTTGGATAAATATAAGATAAAATGTTAAAATTGGCTTAAAATAAAAAATCTCGCCCGGCCTCGCCTAGGCCTAGGCGCTAGGCGCCCTCGGCCGCCCGCCTCCTGCCTCCCGCCTTTTAGAACATTTGAGTTTTAGTAATAAAAAGAATACATTTAGAATTAGCAACACAACAATATTCGTCGCAAATGATTGTTTCCCGTGTTGCCGTTGCTAAGCAATATTTTTGTCACTAAATGTCTATTGAAAAAAATTGGGTGAAAAATGTACTCGAAGGGATCCTAGCCCATTATTGTGATGAGAAATTATTAATAATCTTTTAACTTATGTGCATGGTACAATTTACATAATAGTACCACAAAACATAATAGTACCATAATATACTATCACTTAGCGATATCAAAATTAAATGTTCTTTATGTTGACTTAACTTTTTGATACATATTTTAACTAATCTTATATTTGAGTAGCTTATAAAAGATATGTCATTTTTTTCTGGTGAGAGCTGAGGGAATCCAAAATTATTATGTTAAAGCCAAATTTTCAACTAATGCTTGTTATTACTACATTGTTCTTGATTATAGATTGTCCTCTGAGGCTGCCCCACTTGTAGCTTGTGGACCGTTAAGTATGAAAGAATCCTCAAAAAATATGTCTAATGTTAGTAACTACTTTTATCATTTTGTACTATCTTACTATTGCAGATCTGATTCAACGAAATTTTGAACTCCCCCGAACCCCCAGTTCACATGACCCAAATCTCAATATAAATCTTATATGAATTTCAGCACCCACACATATCACAATTTTAAAGAAAAAGAGGACAAGCATCACTTTTTTGTATATAAAATTATTACAGCAGGCACTAGAAAGTTAGAAAGAG
Source organism: Panax quinquefolius (assembly GCA_020205615.1). NCBI lineage: Eukaryota > Viridiplantae > Streptophyta > Magnoliopsida > Apiales > Araliaceae > Panax > Panax quinquefolius. The sequence continues at coordinate 91,821,728 of CM035165.1, forward strand.
TACCAAGTTCAAAAGCCATGCAACTTCATCAAGCATGGAGATAACAATCGCAGATGAACCAGCTTCAATCAGTTCTGACCTCAGGTTAGACAGCTTGGATGACACATCCATCCCAGCATATTTAAGATCATGCACTCTAATAGGTTTATTTGGTGGCTTTGGCCTTGCTTCTTTCCAAATCTTGTCCACAAGATTAAAATTGTACAAGTAGATCAACTTGTGATTATTTCTACTTATAGCCTCTTTAAGTTCCTCTACAGCATTAGAAGAGAAAAGAAACTGCTCCCTTCACAAAAACAAAAAATGTGGCATCAGACACAAGCACTATAATCCTATGCAGGGACATCCGCTCATAAATTATATTAACATTAAAAAGAAAAGATAAATCAGGGAAAATATACCAAGGACAACAACAAAATTAAAAGAACTAACAATATGGGCAATTAATTTATAGGACAGATAAACGTGTATGGAAGAATGGTTAAAGACCTAGATATCATATCACTTTCGGATATGGGACAACAGCAGAAGAGATGAACCGGAGTACTAATGGTGATAAAGAAGGATACACAAACAAAAAAGATGAGAAAAACTTTATCCTATCAGCTCGAGCATAATTCAGCGGCAACCCTAATTGGAGGGTCGAAGGTTGATTAACTAGTTTCTATAGGTAAAGTACAAAAAGCAATCAGCTGTTGAGTATTACTCACAGGATCAATGCCAATTCTGCAGCCTGGAGTGAGGACATCATTAAGCCATTCACTAGTGGTTGGCACCCCCAAATTACCAGCTCGCATGAGAATCCAGCTAGAATTCAACTGCTTCTCTGCCTTGTAACAACAAAGATAAAATCATTAATGATGCATTAGGTTAGACCATAAGAATCAGAATGGGAATAGCCTTGCCAACAATACTATGTGTTCACATGTCAAACCTGGAGAAAATATCTCCCATCTGTCCAAAGAGCTGCTTTTTGCATTGTGACAACTGCAATGCCAGCACTACCAGTGAAACCTGATATATAGGCTCTTCTCATATAACATTCAGCAATAAACTCGCTCTGGATACAAAAACAAAATGGAATCAGAAATTATAAGAGGAACCATTTGTACATGGAGCTTAGTCGATGCAAGTTCAATATTGAATCAAAATGAGCCTAATTATTCATTTGAAATAAAATTAATCCGAGCTCAGATAAGCGCTCAATGAAGCACCAGTATGAACCCTTCAGTCAATTCTAGCATTTAGAAACACTACTGAATTGCACTTCTAATTTGAATTCTACTGTCATTCCAACATTATTGGTTTTGTTCAAATGACTGAGTCACTGATATCAATTCTAAACAAGTCTTAAATTATTGAAAAGAACAGTTGAAATTCTTAAACATATAAATATAATAGTGTCATTCACCATCTAACTCAATTCCCATTAGGATAAAATCAAAATTGAATTCATATTTAAGGCAGAACAATGAGAATCCAAATTCAACAATAAAACATCAATAATATCCACTTATCACATAAAATGAATAAAACCAAGAATAAAAAGAAAGTACTAATTCTAATTCAAACAAAAAAATGGGTATTAATTCAAATAACAAGAGGTAAAAATAGAATTGAATATGAACCTGATGGGCATCTTCAGAAGGGATGATATAAGCGTCAATACCAATCCCAGGCTTTGAGAAAAGCTCGCGCAAGGCGACAAGCTTCTCGTCTGGTTCATCACTATTATTGCGCTTCTTTCGAAACTCAGACGAGGGTTTTGCAGTGATAGAACTGGAGTTTCGGATTATAAAGCTGAGGGATTTCGTGGGAACAATTTGGGGTTGGGATCTGACAGAACGGAAAATAGGGAGTGATAGAGAAAGGAAGCGTAAGCAGCGAGGATTTATATGAGAAGAGGGAGAAATCATGGTGCGTTTAGAGAGAGAAACTGCAGGCGTTAGTTTTGTAGCTGCAACTGGGGATTCCATGAGAGAGGAGAGAGATGGGCAATGAAGATAAGGCCCGGTATATTCGAGCATAGATAAAACACTTGGCCATTTTTATTGCTAAACTTTTTAGTCCAAAATTGTCCTGATTTAGACGAAAAATAAATTAAAACAAATAATATTTTTATAATTCTCATATTATCCTCAATTTTTAATATAATAAATTTTAAATTACTCAATTTATTTTTATAATAAAGCTAAAAGTATAGGCACGGATAAGTTTTGGGATTATTGATCTAGTACCAAATTTGGTAGTGGGATCTTATTTCGAGAATTCCGTTATCTTTTTCATCATGTTTGAGTATAATGGGTCTCTCAACAATTCTACAATTTGTTTGTGTGATGTTTCAGGTGTGAAAATGTCGAGGCCACTCCATCTGGTGGGGGGAGGTTATCAGAGAACAGCGATGATTTCTGGAGTGATTCTCAGATGAAAGGTAAAACAGAGAAAGACGACATTGATAAAAGTCGTTTGGCTTCTGATCAATCATATTTATCCCTCAGATTTCCATTTCGGTTCCTCTTTTCAGATAATTCACCATCTAAACATGGTGTTGGTGAGAATGGTTATATATCCGATCAATTCAACCCCGGAAGTCTGAGGAACCGGCATAAAGTAATATTGTCTTTTATCAAAATTAGTTTAGTTGTGATAGTAGTAACATTGCTTCAGTGAATATTAATTTTTTATTTGATTAAATTTATCTTGAATATTTTTATTCTGGTTCAATGATTATAATTAATATAAGGGTAAATTTATAAAAATGATATTTTTTTTTTATTTTCATTAGAACTCAAAAAGCCCAAGAAAATAAATTTTTTAATTTTTTTATTATTTTTTATTAAAAACTCAGAAACAACACAAAGGAAAGTTTTAAGTTTTCTATTCTTTTCTTTTATGTCATAATTTAAGTTTTATATTCTTTTTTTTTTTCAGAACTCAAAAACAGAGTGTTAGTCTTTACTTTTTTTCTTCAAAACTTTCAAGAAGCGGATGAATTTATCATATAATTTATAATATAAAAATATTAAAATAATCAATGAATTCAAAAAAAAACTATTATTAAATATAATAAAAATACAAACTATTATTAATAAAATACTTATAATTGTACATATTTATAGATTTTTTTAATTTATATTTTCAACTTTTTACCCGTTAGTATTTTATTACTGACCAAAATTTTTTTGCCGTTCTTATTTTTTTTTATATCTGTTGTAGTTGGCCCTTCATGTTCTTCCTCGGTTGCTTTCTCCTTCTCTAATTGCTTCTCCTTCTTCAGCAATTTTCCTTCTTCTTCTTCGGCCATCTCTCTCATTTAAATATATTGAAAATTATAGTCACAATTATAGTTCATCAACTCTTGTTCCTTGATATAGTCTTTGTGGCTCGCCGAAAAATTTAATAGACTATATTTAGTCCATCTGCTGAAGCGAGTGTTCCTAGACTAAATATAGAATAAGATTTGTGGACTTCAGAACGGCTGGAGATGCTCTAAGAGCAAGTGGCAACACAATTTTTTTAACAGATTAATTTAATTAAAAAGATAAAAGAAATAAAATAGGAAAATAGGAAAATAGTAAGGAATAAAATAAAAGTAAAATATTAAAACACCACTAAATATTAAAAATATATTATTTATATAATACAAAATGACAAAAAGAAAATGGAACTGATTATGGCAAAATTGTCATTATTTTATAATTTTTATTATAATGGATATTGCAAATGTTAACTTTGTGTTTGCTTATAAATAGGAAACCAGAGTTACTACGGATTTTTATTATAAAATTAACTTTATGGTAAGTTAGTCAATTCACCAATACACTGTTGACACACAAAGAGATAAATCAACTCTCGGTTTCTGTGTCGATACTGTATTGATCAATCGACCAAAATTAACTTTATATTAACTGTGAAACCCCAGATTTTATGAATAAAGAATTAATTTTCTCGAAATAATTTTTTTATATTATGGTGTGAATTTGAGATAATGTTATAGTTGTGGATAATATTTGTAAATTTTGCAAAGTATGCAAGTTGTCATATTATATTCGATTGGTTAGGGAATATTCGTTTTAAACAGGAAATATTCGTACGACGGCACAATCATTGGTGGACCCCACAACGGAATTATTGTCGGATTGTGAAAACGACAAAAATATTTTATTGAAAATAACGGCGGAAGTTTTCTTTGTTGATCATTGTTGAACTACTACTCGGTAGTAAAAGTACTGAGAATACGCGTTGTTGCGTACAAGAAAGACACCAGTATTGATTATTGATATTTATGTTAGAAGTCACTCGGTTTTGTTCAATTATCGCTACTGATAATTGTTGCGATAAGATCACATTATTTGATTCAATTATTGTTGATTTAGAAGTTTATATTTTATTCACGTAATAAAATAGAAACATCTTTTTATATAAAATGTAATACTTTATTAAAGTTATTCTATAAATGTAATATATTATATTCTATTATGCATATATTTTGTATAGTAAAATCTTTTATATAAAAATGAAATACTTTATTAAAGTTATTCTATAAATAGAATATATTATATTTTATTACGATAGTGTTTGTATAGTGCTTGCATAGTATTTGCGATAGTAAAAATCTTTTATATAAATAGAATATATTATATTTTATTTAAAAGATTTTTCTTTAAATATGGACCGTCGATTAAAGTAAATCAATCTGGATAGTTCATGGATTAGTTACTATGCATTCCATTTTCCTATAAATAGAAGTTCATTCCTTCATTATTTTTCATTTAATTCACCCAATTCTAGAGAGAGAAACTATAGAGAGACTATAGAGATAGAAGAAAAGTTTTTCGCTACTTTCACTACTCTTATATCAAGTATTATTTTCTGTGAGGGATATTTTTCTTTTCAGATTGATAAGAGAACTTACATTATTCCATTTCTTTATTGTTCATTGGAATAACTTTGATATGTGAGCTACCCTATACTTGGTGACATTCTTCTATTATTCATCTTTATTATTACGTAGGAATATCATCGTATGTCTTATTCATAGGACTGGTTCCATTTTTATTATTCCGTCTTTATTATTACGTTTAATATCTGCTCTCTCGCTATACAGGACGCGGATTCGGTTCCATCATTTATTATTCGCATTTATTATTACATTTGGAACATCGTATGATTGTGAGTTTCACCTAACTTGGTTCCGTTATTATTATTACATTGAAATAAACCGTCACAAGTCACCGCATGCATGGTGATATCTTTTGTTATTTCATTCGGTATTATACTTAGTTGATTAAAATTTTGACTTCTATACTCCATGAAATTAGTGAAATATCCTTGATATTTGCGCTTCATCCAGTATCTTTTCATGGAAATATTCTTCTGAGTATTCTTAAATTTTACTCTACAAAGCAATATCATGTTGATAATTTGGACGTTATTGGTTTCTGGACAAATTAATTCTTGAACTTGTTTAATTGAATTCTTATATCATTGTCATCATCCTCATGTTTATGTTATGTTGAAAGTCATACATGGCTGTAGTGTATAGATGGACTTGGTATGATTATGACTGAGGGATTATTCTAGGTATAATCATAACCGTAATGTTACACATAATGTGAAAATTAAAAGTCCTCATCGCCCGTAGTGCATTGATGGGGATGATTTTTGGTATGATTATGGCTATGGATTCTCTTCTTGCTAAGTGGAGCAAAAATGAATTATTTTATGGCATGTTCAGACCGTTGATGAAAACACGATTATCTTTGGTCGTAGTGCATGGATAATTCGTGGTCGTGATACTTAAAGAATATCCTTCGGCTGTAGTGCGGGGATGATTTAATGATATGGATTATTTATCGAAATGAGTCTCGGCGATAATAGTGATGAAAACTTTTAAATCACAAAAGATAGTAGATTCTATTCTCTACTTGACTCTTTTAATGGATTCATTGTTCATTGCAGCTTAAACTTGATGTCTATTGTATTTTATCGGTTTAACATTGTTGGAGGCTAATGATAATTTATTCTCGCATTATCTTAGTCATAATATTTCTTCTTGGGCTAATTGAGCTCACCCTTTCTTTCACCGTTTCTGTGAAATGAGAATATATTTGGGGGACGAGTCTGGGAGCGGAGTGATGGTCCGGAGGATAAGATTAGTAGTCCTCACTATTTTGTGAAATAGTGTGATAATAATTATAATGAGGACTCCTTTTGAGTTTGTATAATCTCTAGTAGACAATAATTGTATTCAAACTCACGGTTTATGTTTTGTCGTATTGTACACTACGGTTGTATTAGTAAGTTGTATTTGAATTACATGCATCACGTATATCTGGCGACCCAAGATAGGTGATGTATACCTAATTTTGGGGGCGTCACACTAACCACTCCCAGTTACTACTTTCTGTCACACAAAGAGTGACTTAGTTTGTTTTTTTCAATCAAATTTATCAATTTTAGAATTGTTAAATAAGTAAGTTTATTTATATTTCAGATATTCTAAAGATTGGATGTTGTAGTAAATTAAATATATTTTTATGTTTATACGATGAATTTATTAACCTATGCTTTAAAGAAGATGTGATAAATTTTGATTCAAAAATTGATAAATTTAATTTCAAAATTCAAACTAAGTCGGTCCTCACCACACGAGAATAGAATATTTGTTAAAATCAAATATAATAGCCTAATAGGAGAGATATCTCTTTTTTTACTTCAGTGATCATATTTTTTAAACATTAAAAGGTATATTTATATTAATTTCACTCTTACACTCTGTTTCTGAGTTTTAAACAGAAAAGAATAAAAAACTTAAATTATAAACAAAAAAGAAAAGAATAGAAAACTTGAAGTTTTTCTTTGGGTTGTTTCTGAGTTTTTAATAAAAAATGATAGAAAATTTAAAATTGAGGACATAAACTTTATTACAACAATTTTCGTACAAAATACAACAACACATATACTGTGAGTTTGGATACAAATATATATACCAACTGTGACTCTCATCCCAACCTTGAAAGTATTATGCATACAAGCCAATCATGTATGATGATAAAGCATATACTGTGTAATCAATCTTATTTATTTATTAATAAAAGAATTATTTATTAAAGGCATTTATTATCTACATGGTGCTGTTTTAATAATATGTGATAAACCCATAGTTTTAAGCACCGCTTTTAGAATAATGATGATGATCATTCTAATGAGATCTAAATTCTTAGAAAGCTTAAAACTAAAATAGTTCCCAATCATTGGATTACTAAATTGGGGATTAGTGAATCCAGGATAGATTGGGTACATACGTTGATTGCTCATTGGATGAGGATGATTGATCTCATGATCATTTGTGTGAAGACACAAAAAGCAAGTATGTAGGTGCTTATTAGAGAATAAGTTCACTTTGAAGCGTGACTCGCTAAGGAATACCTAATGGAGTTTTACTTTACATCAATAGGAATTCTGTAGTGATAGTAAGTACAAATGATCTTAGACTTGAGATCATCATAGTATCTTATATATAATGAATTACACTTTGACTTATTCCTTAAGACTCTTAGAGTATATCAAAGGGTATGCTTGGGTGTAATAAATTATATATGAAGATAATGAATGATCGATAAAGAATCTACCACTTCTAATAAAAGGAGAAATATCCTATGTGATTCGATAAATGACAACCTGGGAATCCTTGGCGAGGTGGAATGAAATTAGAAAGTAGTTTCTAATTTGCATTCATTAGAGTTGTTCATTTAGGAATCGAAAAATACATATAATTAAATAAAATAAGACTTGACGGTAATTCCATGTCTTATATTTAATTGGGACATTGTATGGTGGAAGGATTGAATCATACGGTAACTATTTACTCAAAGGTTCTTTTATGATTAATGTTGAAATCTATATTATCCGGAAAGTCGTTGATCATTAGGGAGGCTTATCCTATTGTAGAATAAATATTATTTATTTAAATAAATTATTTGTTTAATTTATTTATTTAAATGAGATTAGAATTGTTCTAATTGATTTATTCACAACCTAGGTTTAATATGGAGAACCTAAAGGGTCACACCATAAAAGGAAGAATAATTATTTAAGAAGTTAATGGCATAATTGTAATAATATGTTAAGTATATTTAATTTAATCTATGGTGATAGAATAAATTAAATAGCTTAATATTTATTATTTAATATTTTAGAAATATTAAATATAAATTAATAAGAGGAGTCTTATTAATATTATTATAATTATTATTATTTTAATTTCTAAAAGGTTTAGGAATTAATTTAATATTAGTACTCTCATTTATTCCTAATTGGATTAGGAAAGAAAATTAGTTAAAGGAGTTTAATTAATTACCCCTAATAGGATTAGGAGCCCATTTAATTAAAAGAGTTTAATTAAATAAATAATACCTTGTTTTAATTAAAATAGGTTACATGATATCTTTATAAGAGAGTCTTATATTAGATATCTAATATCGTAATTCTAGATTTTGAAGAGAACACCCCTTTTTTTTTTATACGAGATAGGAAAAACTAGGGGTTTGAGCCATATATCCCTTCTTCTTGATAATTATTCTTCTTTGGTGGATCCCTATAGAGGCCATACACTTGGGTGGCTTACATTGATCAAAGGAAGGAATCTACCCAGGAGATTGAGGAGACCATGGAGAAGTAGGAGGTGAACTTCGTACGAGGAAGCTCGTTTACAAAGGTATGATTTCATAATTTCTTATTCTTCGTTTAATTAATAATATGCATAAAGGATGATCCGGGTAATTGGTTTGTGAAAAATTTTAAAATCTGATTTTATTTCGCTTCCGCTAAATTTTGCAATTTGATTGCTACTTTGATTTTCATAAAACCTTACAGTGGTATCATGAGCCAAACTTTATGCGAATTATTAATTATTTTGATTCTATATATGTATGGGTATGTATTTAGAATAATTTATTGGGCATAATTTGTTGTATAAAATTATTATTTTATAGAAAAATTTTTTTCGCAAAAATTGATGTTGAAAAGCTTTTTTTTTTGTATGATTTGAGTCCATAATCGATTTTATTTTTCAAAAGCTAATCATGTTTTATTCGGTTTATATGAATCAAGTGATTCATGTGGTGAGTGACATATATATATATATATATATATATATATATATATATATATATATATATATATATATATATATATTACTTAACAAAACACAAGCATGATCAAAACCGTGGCCCGTGAGATTAATAAGTTCTGAAGATATCGCTAGATTTTTATTAGTATATCATACTATTATATAATATATATATATATATATATGATAATATATATTATTATATTTTCTTTGGACTTTTCTAGCGTGGGGACGTGGCGGTATGCATATATATATATGTTTTGTCCAAATTTTTTTTTTTTCTCAAGGGTGCGGAGCTTTAAGCAAAAAAGTAGATTTTATATATATATATATATATATAATTATATATATATATATATATATTAATCTTAATAATTTTATAATTAAAATAAAAGAGTTTATTTTAATCTTGAGATTGGATTTCATGCAACATAAAATTGCCCATTAAATGATACTCATATATATATGGAATGATTTAATTTATTGATACATATGATGATATGTATGATAATAAATGGGATTGATTGTGGACAATTGACCAATATGATTGGATTTATTTTAGTTGGATGTTTTGAATGAATGGGTTTTATTAAATGGGGTACTGCGTACCTCGTCTTTTACGGTTTTCTTTTTAGATGTAAATTCTATCTTTCTCTCTATGTACTTCTCCTCGGCTCACGATCAAGGTTTCTATTTAAATTAAATAGTTTATGTAATAGGATTAGTTATAATTTTTTTTGAAGAACCTGGAGATCAAGGAGCAAGGAGGCGCTAAAAGACCCGATTTGTAATGGAGCCAGGGTTTAAATATAATAGTTATATTTAAATGTTTATTCTTTGCACCCTACTAGGGTTTGACCTTTTGGTTCACTTGGTGGCTCTAGTGAACCAAACTAGAATAAAAGTCCATAATCAATCCGGGTAGAATATAGTATTCTATATGTGCATGCTAGTATTATATATATTATATATTATGCAAACATGCTTCGCATGTTTAATAATACGACGCGTATTTTATATATATATATATTTATGCGCACGCCGCTAAACAAGATGAGACAAATAATAACAAATCCCTCAAAGTTTTTATATATTAAGTCTTAAGCGTTCAAAGATATTTAGAATATCGAGCGTAAGCCTTCTAGCATGATAAAATTAATAGAGTATTAAATATTTAATATGAGTTTGTTGTATCACCACAAGGCAAGTATTAAGTATTTAAGATGTTAATTTATCACATTTGATGCTTATAAAGAAAATTGAACAATATTGTTTTGTTGTGTCACCACAAAGGCGATATTTTTCTTTTTGAATATATGGAAGTGCTAGGTTGGACTTAACTTAGATAATTTTGATTCGGATGTGCCACCACTTGATCAAAATAATCTAAGAGGCAAAACATAAGGAGTTACATGTTGATGTAATTGACAAGGAGTTGTCTACCTATTTATTTATATATAGTTTGTTGTGTCACCACAAGGCTATATATATTTGAAATGGGATCCTTATTCTCACTAGCAAAAAAACTTTAATTAGATTTTTTTGCCGAACTATATAAATGAGGTAATATAGTTTGAAGAAAATAGTGGGAGACACCAATATAAAATAAGACCTAATTTATTTTGGTAATTAATTAAATGAATGTTTACTAAAATATTGTCTTTTACATGCGAAATTTTGAAAATGTCACATTCACTAATTTCACTCCTTTGCAAGCATACTTGATCTTAACAAACCGACCGGGCCAGACACTACGCAATTTGGTTAAGGAATCGAGAATTGTTCTCACTTGTTGAAAAGATTTCTTATGTCTTAAATTACCGCCGTACTGCAAAAAGTTGCGAGAGACGACCTCGAGGAAGAGATTGCTACTTTTAAAGCAGTGGCAAGATGATGCATCGTGGCTCTCGATGCATCATGCTCGCATCCATGAGTAACGAGCTTCAGCCGGCCAAGATGAAAACATGGATGCTCTCTTATGCTCTTGCACCTTCGAGAGTTGTATGGTGAGCAAAGTAGATCGCTAGATATGAAATATCTAAGGAGCTCTTAGATCTCGGATAACCGAGGGCACTTCTGGTTGAGACTCATGTCCTAAAGATGATCAATCTGATTGAGCGTCTTGGGATAGCTTGGGTTCGTCATGGATGGGGAGTTGAGTCGAGATTTAGTCTTGCAGTCACTCCCCAGACACCTTCTCTCACAATTTGTTGTGAATTTTCACATGAATAAGTTGGATGTCACTTGCTGAATTACTTAACATGTTGAAAGCTGCTGAAGGTCACTTCCATCCAAGAAGAACCATGTCTTCTTGGTGGATGATTCTTCCAAGAAAAGGAAGAGGCCCAAGGTATTTTCCGAAAAGAAGAAATCCAAGAAGGCTAAGGGAAAGGCGAAAGTGAAGGATCAAAAGAAACTGATCCATTAGCAAAGGAATTTGCTTCCATTGCAATAAATCAAGGTCCTTTGGAAGAGGCTGCAAGGATTATCTCGCAGAACAAAAGCGTAAGAAGCTTGAGAAGCTTGAATCCTAATCAAGGTTTGTTTATGATTGAAATTAATTTTTTCGAAAGTCGATCTTCTACTTGGGTATTGGATCTGGGATGTGGTTCTCACATATATGTAATAATATCGGGGTGGTCGAAGTAGAAATTTGAAGAGGATGAGGTTAAATCCTACGAGTGGGAAATGGAGCAAAGGTTCTTTGCATTAATTGTAGGGACTTATTGTTTAAAGATTGCCTACTGGCAAGTTCATTAATTTAAATAATTGTTATTTTGTTCCAAATATCATTAGAAACATTATTTCTATCTCTCGTATTGGATATGGATGGTTTTAATATTATAATAAAGAACAACGGTTGTTCCATTTATAATGATAATGTTTTATATGGTGTTGGTAATTTGCGAAATGGACTTTATATACTTGACTTGCATGAAAATATATTTCAAATTGAACAAACTAAGAAAAGGAAAAGAGATGATGTTAATTATACCTTCATGTGTGCAATTGTAGACTCGGTCGTATTAATGAAACAAGATTATCCAAGTCAGATAAAGATGGGCTCCTGAGAGCTATCGATTATGAATCATATCCAACACTGTGAATCTTGTCTCATGGGTAAAATGACTAAATCTCCTTTTAGTAGAAAAGGAGAAAGAGTTCTGAGTTGTTAGCGTTGGTACACACGGATGTATGTGGACTATGACAATGGCGCACCGCGAGGAGGGTATTCTTATTTTATTACATTCAACGGCGACCACTCAAGATTTGGATATGTGTATTTAATGAAATACAAATCTGAATCATTTGAAAAGTTCAAAGAGTTTAGAAGTGAAGTTGAGAAGCAAACTGGTAAGAGTATTAAGATTCTTGATCGATCGAGGAGGAGAATACTTAAGTGGTGAGTTTCTCAATTGTCTCAAAGAAAATGGTATAATCTCACAATGGACTCCACCTGGGGACGCCACGGATGAATGGTGTATCTGAAAGGAGAAATCGAACATTGTTGGACATGGTTCGATCTATGATGAGCTTTCTGAGACCTTCCGGCTTTTCATACGGGATTTGCCCTAGAATCTATTTGCATACCTACTTAACAAGGTACCTACAAAATCCGTCCCCAAGACCCCATATGAGTTATGGACAGGAGGAAACCAAATCTTAAGCATGTTAAGACTTGGGGTTGTCCGACTTATGTCAAAAAGTTTGAAAAGCGATAAGCTGTCGCAGACTAGATCGACAAATGTAGATTTGTGGGATACCCTAAAGAAACATCGGGGTATTATTTCTATCATCCAGTGATCAAAAGGTGTTTGTCATGAAACATCGCCTTCTTGGAAAAGGAGTTTATTCTTGAAAGGGTCGATTGGGAGTAAGATATATCTTGAAGAGGTTCAAGAACCACAAAATACTACTGAGATCAAAGTGAGGTACCTAACCAAGTAGAGATTCATACATACCACACCCTATTCAGAAATCGGAAGAGTACCAAAGATGCCGGAGAGGTATGGACTTGTCATAGAAGATGACAATGAGGTACGATCATAGATGATGATGATCCATTGAATTACTGAGCAGGCTATGAGTAGTAAAGACTCGAGAGAAGTGTCAAGAAGCCATGAAATCGAGATGGACTCCATGTATGAGAACCAAGTATGGACTTTGGTCTCACCACGAAGGCATTAAGCCTATTGGGTGTAAATGGGTCTTTAAAAGAAAGATGGAGCAGGGCGGCAAGGTAGAAACCTATAAGGCCATTTGGTTGCAAAAGGTTTCAAACAAAGACAAGGAGTTGACTATGACGAAACCTTCTCACGAAGAGTAATGCTCAAGTCCATTCGGATTTTGCTTGCGATTGCGAAACTTACCGTGACTTCTGAAATCTGGCGGATGGGCGTGAAAGCGGCCTTCCTCGATGGGAAACTTGAGGAGGATGTGTATATGACACAACCGGAGGATTTGTTTCAAAGGTTGGAACAAATCAAGTCTGTAAGCTTCAACGATCCATTTATGGATTAAAGCAAGCTTCCTACCGTGGGTGGAACATCCGTTTTGATGAGACAATCAAAAAGTTTGATTTTATCAAAATGAGGATGAACCATGTGTGTACAAGAAGGTTAGTGGGGGCGTTGTTTCATTCCTTGTATTATATGTTGATGATATATTGCGATAGGAATGATATTCCTATCTGCAAACAATTAAAATCAAGTTATCTAAACACTTCTCCATGAAGGACTTGGGAGAAGCATCCTATATTTTGGGGATAAAGATCTATAAAGATAGATCTAATAGGATGCTTGGCTTATCCCAAGGAACTTACATTGACATGATGCTAAAAAGGTTTAGCATGGAAGATTCAAAAGAGGTCTCATGCCGATGAGCCATGGAATACATCTCTCCAAGAAACAAGCCCCAAAGACACTGAGAGAGAAAACCGCATGAGTAAGATTCCTTATGCTTCAGTTAATAGGATCTATCATGTATACGGTATGATATGTACTAGACCGGATGTAAGCTCAGCACTTAGTGTAACAAGCGGATATCAGTCGAATCCAGAGAAGAACAATCGAAGGCGATGAAAAATATCCTAAAGTACTTAAGAAGTGAAAGTAGTATGTCACTGTAAGCCAATCATGTTTGATGATAAAGCATATCTTGTGTAATCAATCTTATTTATTTATTAATAAAAAGAATTATTTATTAAAGGCATTTATTATCTACATGGTCTTTGTTTAATAATATGTGATAAACCCATAGTTTTAAGCAATGCTTTTAGAATAATGATGATGATCATTCTAATGAGATCTAAATTCTTTGAAAGCTTAAAACTAAAATAGTTCCCAATCGTTGGATTACTAAATTGGGGATTAGTGAATCCGGATAGATTGGTACATCGTTCTTTGCTCATTGGATGAGGATGATTGATCTCATGATCATTTGTGTGGAACACTAAAAGCAAGTATGTAGGTGCTTATTAGAGAATAAGTTCACTTTGAACGTGGCTCGCTAAGGAATACCTAATGGAGTTTTATTTGCTGTCAATAGGAATTCTGTAGTGATAGTAGTACAAGTAATCCTTGGACTTGAGATCATCATAGTATCTTGTGTATGATGAGTTATACTTTGACTTATTCCTTAAGACCCTTAGGGTATATCAAAGGGTATGCTTGGGTATAATAAGTTATACATGGAGATAATGTATGATCGATAAAGAATCTACCACTTCTAATAAAAAGAGAAATGTCCTATGTGATTCGATAAATGACAACCCAGTAGTCCTTGGGTTATGGCGAGAATGAAATTAGAAAGGAGTTTCTAATTTGCATTATTTGAGTTGTGCATTTAAGGATCGAAATACATATAATTAAATAAAATAAGACTTGTGATAATTCCATGTCTTATATTTAATTGGGACATTGTATGGTGGAAGGATTGAATTGTACACGGTAACTATTTACTCAAAGGTTCTTTTATGATTAATGTTGAAATCTATATTATCGAAAAAGTCGTTGATCATTAGGGAGGCTTATCCCTATTGTAGAATAAATATTATTTATTTAAATAAATTAATTGTTTAATTTATTTATTTAAATAAGATTAGAATTGTTCTAATTGATTTATTCACAATTAGGTTTAATATGGAGAACCTAAAGGGTCACACCATAAAAGGAAGAATAATTATTTAAGAAGTTAATGGCATAATCGTAATAATATGTTAAGTATATTTAATTTAATCTATGGTGATAGAATAAATTAAATAGCTTAATATTTATTATTTAATATTTTAGAAATATTAAATATAAATTAATAAGAGGAGTCTTATTAATATTATTACAATTATTATTATTTTAATTTCTAAAAGAGTTTAGGAATTAATTTAATATAAGTACTCTCATTTATTCCTAATTGGATTAGGAAGGAAAATTAGTTAAAGGAGTTTAATTAATTATCCCTAATAAGATTAGGAGTTTAATTAATTAAAAGAATTTAATTAATTAAATAAATCTCAATTCCTTAATTGTTAAGGTGGGTTGCCCACATCTATAAATAAGAGGAGTCTTATTATGGGTGTAGGAGGTTGTTTACTTTTTACAACGACATAATTCCAATTTGTTGGAGTACGCCTTTTCTATAGAGATAGAAAACTAGGGTTTGAGCCAAATACACCATCTTCTTGAATTCTTTAGTTTTTCTTTGGTGGATCACCTCTCAGAGGCCAAACATATGGGTGGCTAACGTTGATCGAAGGAAGGAACCAAACCCGGTGGATTCAAGTTGAAGCGAAAAGATTTGGAGGTGAACTTGTACACGAGGAAGCTCGATCTTGAGGGTATGATTTTATTCTTTATCTTTTCGTTTAATTAATAATTATGCATAAAGGGTGATCAGGGTATATGGTTTGTAAATTTTTAAACTCGATTTTTACACGTTTTCGCTTTAATTATGCAATTTGATTGCGTTCAAGAATATTACAAACCTAATGGTGGCATCGAGCCAAACCTTTATGTAAATTATTAATTATTTTAAATTTGATATGTATATTAATATAGAACAATTTAATATAATTTTATGTTTTTAAAACAATTAAAATGGGCATAATTTTATTGTATAAAATTTAAAAAAAAAAAAAAAAAAAAAAAAAGTTTTTTTTTTTTTTTTTTAAAGAGATTAGAGTTATATATATATATATATATATATATATATATATATATATTATATATATATATATATATATCGATTATATATATATATATATATTATATATATATATATATATATATATATATATTTTAATCATTTATAATTAAAAATAAAAGTTTATTTTTAATTTTAAAATAAAAGATATATTTTAATTTTAAAATAAAAGGTTTATTTTAATTTTAAAATTAGATTTCATATTTTAATTTTAAAATTGGAATTGGATTTCATGCTAACTAATTGGAGTTGAAATTGGATTTTATTTTTTTCCTAAAATAAAGGAGTTTATTTTGAAATTGGATTGGAAATAATCCATTTTCCTTAAATAAAGGAGTTTATTTAGATATGAAATAAGATTTCATATTATTCAAAATAAAAGAGTTTATTTGAGAATAGGAAAAGAATCCAATTTCCTTAAATAAAGGAGTTTATTTAAATATGAAATAAGATTTCATATTATTCAAAATAAAGGAGTTTATTTGTGAATAGGAAAGATAATCAAGTGTTTCCTTTAATATTTTTTTTTTACATGGAATTGGATTCCATAATTAATTAAAATAAAAGAGTTTATTTTAATTATTTTTTTTTACATGGAATTGGATTCCATAATTAATTAAAATAAAGGAGTTTATTTTGATTAAAGATTTTGATTAAAATAAAATAGTTTATTTTATTCAAAATAGGATAAATTAAAATAAAATAGTTTTATTTTGATTTAAATTTGGATTAAAATAAAGGAGTTTATTTTGATTCAAAAATAGATTTTATACTAACTAAATTTGCCCATTAAATGATATCAATATATATATTAAATGTTTATTATTCATAGGATGAATGTTATTTATTGATGCATATGATGATGATGTGTATGATAATAAATGGGATTGATTATGGATTATTGACGATATGATTGGATTTTATTTTAGTTGGATGCATGAATGTATGGGTTTTATTAAATGGGGTCTGCGTATATTCGTCTTCTCTAATTTTTTCTTAATGTAAATTCTATCTCCTCCTATGTACTTCCCTTATTTCTTTGATCAAGGTTTTATTTATTTTAAAATAGTTTGTAATAGGAATAGTTAGAATTAATTTTGAAAAATTGGAGATCAAGGAAGCGAGGTGCTTGAAGACCCGTTTGTAATGGAGCAGGGTTTAAATATAATAGTTATATTTAAATATTATTTCTTGCACCCCTAGGGTTTGACCTTTTGGTTCACTTGGTGGCTCTAGTGAACCAAACTAGAATAAAAGTCCATAATCAATCCGGGTAGAATATAGTATTCTATATGTGCATGCTTATACTATATATATTATATATTATGCAAACATGCTTCGCATGTTAATTAATATACGACGTATTTTATATATATATGTATAATGCATGCGCTTAAACAAGATGAGACAAATTAATAACAAACCCTCAAATTTTTTATATTAAGTCCTAAGCGTTCAAAGATATTTGGAATATCGAAGCGTCGCCTTCTAGCATGATAAAATTAATAGAGTATTAAATATTTAATATGAGTTTGTTGTGACACCACAAGGCAAGTATTAAGTATTTAAGATGTTAATTTATCACATTTGATGCTTATAAAGAAAATTGAACAATATTGTTTTGTTGTGTCACCACAAGGATGATATTTTCTTTTTGAATATATGGAAGTGCTAGGTTGGACTTAACTTAGATAATTTTGATTCGGATGTGCCACCACTTGATCAAAATAATCTAAGAGGCAAAACAAAAGGAGTTACATGTTGATGTAATTGACAAAAGTTGTCTACCTATTTATTTATATATAGTTTGTTGTGTCACCACAAGGCTATATACATTTGAAATGGGATCCTTATTCTCACTAGCAAAATCTTTAATTAGATTTTGCTTAGAACTATATAAATGAGGGTAATATAGTTTGAAGAAAATAGTGGGAGACACCAATATAAAATAAGACCTAATTTATTTTGGTAATTAATAATAGAATGAATGTTAAAATGTTGTTAATTACAAATTCATTTACAGAATTTTACAATGTCTATAATTACTATCACTGCGAAGCATATTAGATGCTAAATTAATCAGACCGAATTAAACGGATTGGTTAAGGAATTTGAGAATAGTTCTCATAGCTGAAAAGCTATCTTATGTCCTTAATACGCCTATCCCTGCAATGGTTGCAGACAATGCCTCTGAGGAAGAGATTGCTACTTTTAGAAAGTGGCAAGATGATGCACAGTTGGCTCAATGCATCATGCTCGTATCCATGAGTAACAAGCTTCAGCGTCAGCCTGAAACTATGGATACTTCTACTATACTCCTGCACATCAAGTAGTTGATGGTGAGGAAAGTAGGACTGATAGATATCAGATATCTAAGGAGCTCTTCCGATCTAGAATGGCCAATGGCACTATAGTACAGACAAAAAGTTCTTAACATAATCAATTTGATTGATCAATTAGGACAACTGGTTTTGTCATGGATGGAGATTTGAGCCAAGATTTGATCTTGCACTCACTCCCGGACTCCTTTCACAATTGTTGTGAATTTTTCATATGAACAAGCTAGATATCGACTTTCATTGATTTGCTTAACATGTTGAAAAATGTTGAGAGTCACTTTCAACCAAGAAAGATTAAGTCTTCTTGGTAGGGGCCAAAGGATCTTACGAAATAAAGAACGATTCAAAGAAGGTAAATAGAAAGGCATAAACAAAGGATAATAAGAACAAAAGCGATATGGATAACAAAGGAGTTTGCTTCCACCGCAATAAGCTGGACACCTTTGAAAGAAAGCTGCGAGAAGCATCTTGCAGAGGCTAACAAAGAAGCTTAGTGAAGTTTAGGTTATAAATACAAATTTTGTTCATGATTGAAATAAATTTTTCTTTAAGTCGAGGTTCTACTTGGGTATTGGATACTGACTTTGGTTATCATAAATATAGATTTATGAAGGACCAAGCGAAGTAGAAAGTTAAACAAAGATAAGTAATCCTATGTGTGGAAAATGAAGCAAAGGTTCTTTGCATTAGCTATAGAAACTTATAGTTTAGCAATCGCTACGGGCAAATCTATTAAGTCAATAAGTTGTTATTGTATTCCAGTTCTTGTTAAAATATTATTTCCATTTTATTGTTGGACAATGAAATCTTTGGTATTATAATTAAGAACAATTATTGTTCTATTTATAATAATAATGTTTTTTGTATAGAAATGGAATATTACTTAATAAATTTTGTATACTTGACTTACATGAAAATAATTTTGCATATTGAACAAATTAGTATAAGAAAAGGAGATGATAATTCAAAGAGTTGAATGTGTATATTTGCTGAAATACAAGTGTGAATTATTTGAAAGGTTCAAAGAATTAAAAAGTGAAACAAATTGGCAAAGTATTAAGATTCTTTGATCGGATCAAGGAATAAATACTTGAGCAATAAGTTTCTAGATCATCTCAAATGGTTTTCTCATAATGGACGCCTCGATACGTAATAATTGATTGATGTATCCGAAAGAAGAAAAATCGTACCTTGTTGGACATATGATGCGGTCCATAATTATTTTTCTGACATTCCGGTATCCTTACAGGATCATGTCCTAGAAATGGTCGCATATCTACTAAAAAAGTAACCTCTAAATCCACCCCAAGACTCCATAAAAGTTATGGGCGGGGAGGATTCCTAATCTTAAGTTTGTTAAGATAAGGGTTTCCAACTTGTGAAAAGGTTTCAAAGGATAAGCTTGAGACAAAATTTGACAAATACAGATTTGTGGGACATCCTAAAGTAAGTTTAGGGTAAATGTTCTATAATTCTACTTAGCAAAAGGTGTTTATTGCGAAACACGCTTCATTCTAAGATAAAGGTGTTTATCAATGAAGGGGCTAGTGGGAGGATAATAGATCTTGAAAAGTTCAAGAACCACAAAACACTATAAGTCAAATAAGAGGAACCTATCGATAGACTTCTATTGTACCCAAACCAGAATCGTAAATACGGAATAGTCAAGAAGATACCTAGGAGGTATGGATTCATCATAGATGATGATGATGATGAGGTACACATCATAGAAGATGATGATCCAGTTATATACGATGAGGTAAGTGTTGTAGACACTCAGAGAAATGGATTGAAGCAAGTTTCTCAAATATGGAACATTCGTTTTGATGAGGCAATCAAAAGAGTTTGATTTTATCAAAAATAAGAATGAACCTAGTGTGTACAAAAGGGTCAGTGGGAGCGTCGTGACATTTCTAGTATTATATATTGATATACTACGGATGAGGAATAACATACCAATGCTACAATCAGTAAAGATAAAGTTGTCTAAACATTCCTCCATGAATGATTTGGAAGAGTATCTTAATTGGGGATATAAATCTATATAGATAGATTTAAAAGGATGCTCAACTTAACCCAAAGAACGTATATTCATTTGATGCTAAAGTCATTTAGCATGGAAAACTCCAAGAGATGTCTCATGTAGATGAGCTATGGAGTGTATCTCTCTTAATAGTCCCCACAGACCCCTGAAAAGAGAGGTCGCATGAGTGACAATCATGTATGCAATGAAATGTACGAGACCTGATGTTGATCAGTCAAATTATGGAGAAGTTCACTATGAGTCAGTGAAAAACATCTTAAAGTGCTTAACTTGCAAGCACTAAGGATGTGATCATATTCATGGTGGGTCTAAATTAAAACTAGAGGGCTTTACAGACTCAAGTTTTTTAAGATGAATAAAGATGACGAGAAAATCCACTTTAAGGTAAAGCGTTATCTTGAGCAATTAGTGCGAAGTGAATGGAAAGGTTCCAAACAATGAAAGAGTTCTTTGGTTTAGTGATAAAGACAAAGTATATAGCTATAAATGAAGGCTGCAAGTTGATTGTTTGGATTAAAAGTTCATTCTGAGAACTAGGAATAGTTCTAAGTCTCATCTTGGATCTAAACATGTGTTGTGGCACTTTCATTTGATTATTAGAATCATTGAAAGATGAGAAATCACTATAGAGATAGTGGACTCTCAAGAACAACATTACATATCCATTAACTAAAGCTTATCCAACAGTAGGATAATCGTCACTTAGAGAAGAAGAGTATAAGATACCATGACGATTGGCTTTAGTGCAAGTGGGAGATTGAAAGTAATATGCACACAAGCCAATCATGTTTGATGATAAAGCATATACTTTGTAACAATCTTATTCATTTATTAATAAAAAGTATTAATTTATTAAAGGCTTTTAATTATCTACATGATCTTTGTTTTATAATATGTGATAAACCCATAGTTTTAAGCAATGCTTTTAGAATAATGATGATGATCATTCTAATGAGATCTAAATTCTTTGAAAGCTTAAAACTAAAATAGTTCCCAATCGTTGGATTACTAAATTGGGGATTAGTGAATCAGGATAGATTGGTACATCGTTAACTTGCTCATTGGATGAGGATGATTGATCTCATGATCATTTGTGTGGAGACACTAAAGCAAGTATGTAGGTGCTTATTAGAGAATAAGTTCCTTTGAGCGTGGCTCGCTAAGGAATACCTAATGGAGTTTTATTTGCTGTCGATAGGAATTCTGTAGTGATAGTAGTCAAGTAATCCTTGGACTTGAGATCATCATAGTATCTTGTGTATGATGAGTTATACTTTGACTTATTCCTTAAGACCCTTAGGGTATATCAAAGGGTATGCTTGGGTATAATAAGTTATACATGGAGATAATGTATGATCGATAAAGAATCTACCACTTCTAATAAAAGAAGAGAAATGTCTATGTGATTCGATAAATGACAACCCGGTGAGTCCTTGGTTAAGCGAGAATGAAATTAGAAAGGAGTTTCTAATTTGCATTATTTGGAGTTGTGCATTTAAGGATCGAAATACATATAATTAAATAAAATAAGACTTGACGGTAATTCCATGTCTTATATTTAATTGGGACATTGTATGGTGGAAGGATTGAATTGTACGGTAACTATTTACTCAAAGGTTCTTTTATGATTAATGTTGAAATCTATATTATTATCGGAAAAGTCGTTGATCGCTAGGGAGGCTTATCCCTATTAGAATAAATATTATTTATTTAAATAAATTAATTGTTTAATTTATTTATTTAAATAAGATTAGAATTATTCTAATTGATTTATTCACAATAGGTTTAATATGGAGAACCTAAAGGGTCACACCATAAAAGGAAGAATAATTATTTAAGAAGTTAATGGCATAATCGTAATAATATGTTAAGTATATTTAATTTAATCTATGGTGATAGAATAAATTAAATAGCTTAATATTATTATTTAATATTTTAGAAATATTAAATATAAATTAATAAGAGAGTCTTATTAATATTATTACAATTATTATTATTTTAATTTCTAAAAGAGTTTAGGAATTAATTTAATATAAGTACTCTCATTTATTCCTAATTGGATTAGGAAGGAAAATTAGTTAAAGGAGTTTAATTAATTATCCCTAATAAGATTAGGGAGTTTAATTAATTAAAAGAATTTAATTAATTAAAATAAATCTCAATTCCTTAATTGTTAAGGTGGGTTGCCCACATCTATAAATAAGATGTTTAATTAATAATTGTGCATAAAGATCAAAGTATGGAGTCTTAGTCCCAAATTTTTAAATAAAAGGAATTTCCTTTATTTATTATTTTGAAATAGTAAGGGTTGATTTGATTAATGTGGATAGTTAAGGGTTAAATCATAAATATTTCAAAATAAGCAAGTGGTTATAAAATATTCATTGTTGTCGGGGAATATTCGTTTGGTCGTGGAATATTAAATATTTGTCGGGGAATATTAAATGACTGATGTAGTAGCTTGACCATGTGTGGGCCCATGCTTGGAAAGCGATTGGATGAAGAAAGCGACAAATATAAGTTGTTTTTAAATAGCAGGCGTAGTTATTACAGTTAATTATCTTATTGGAATACCCGTTGGTTAAAACACACTTGTCTGGCGTTGTTGAGCGATGCTTTGCGGTATTGCACCAATTATTGATTATTACGTAAAAGCCACTACTCGATAATGGTTACGATAATTCTTATTCGATATTTTATTGAGTTAATAATTCTTTGCGTTGATATTTTATATTCTTTGTTGTTTTGATAATTGTCATTACACGGTATTTTCATTATCGAAGCAATAATTCATATTATCTGAATAATATTATTAGATAACATTATTGGCAATGTCTAGAAAGTTACATCTAAGGAGAGGTTTGGTCACCTAATTCTTGGCTTGAAGAAGAAATTCTTATTGGAAAGCCCCTCTTTCTAGGAAGCGCTTGGTTGTCGATATTGTGATTACGTAATATTATTTGTGAATAATTAATTATTGATTTATATGATGAGGAAAATATTGATTTTATGTGGATATAGATGGAGAAAATTTTTAAAATGACAATTGTTGAAAATTAATATTTTATCTTTTACGATAAAATAATTCATTTAAATATATTATTTTAATAATATATTAATGGTGATATTTTTACAACGAATGTGGGATATATGAGTATCTGAGGAGGAAGAGTATTTTTGTTGCAATAAATGTTTAAAACATGTTAAACATGTAAATTGGACCCCATTTATTGGTGAAATTTGATTATAGCTTTGTAAAATCGCCCGTTTGTGGATTTGGTCAATTTCTATTTGGAATTTGGAAAAACTTTCTTTCTGCAAAGTTGTAGAGAATTGAAATTCCTATAAAAACTTCGAGATTCGAATTTTCTGATGAAAGGGCTATTTATTATGAATTATTGAAGTTAGGAAGCTTCAAAATAATTGATTTTTGGGAGTTTAAAATATTTTTTGTAAGAAAAACGTTTTTTTTGTTGTAATTGAGTGGCTCACATGTGTTATAAATGATCTAAAATCATATTTCTAAGGTGGGCTTGAATATTTTTAAGAAATATTATTATTTTATTAAATTTTTACGCTTTGGTGTTCTAAGCATTTTCTATAAATAGGGTCTTAGGTTAGAATTGAAAATCACACGTAGAAGCTGAAGTTTTCTCTCTCTATATTATCGGCGTATTCTTGTGAGTATTTTGAGTATACTTTGAGTATTGCTAGGCGGTGCAAGTTCCTTGACCTTATACGGTATTCTATTTAAATCTTGATCTTTCGAGGTAAGGGATATTATTTTTTTCGTAATGATATTATTTCTTCAATATCATTATCTTTGAAATATTGATCTGAAGTTTTTATCAAATTTGGAACTTTTTCATGTCGGGTTCTATTCATGAGTTCTTATTCATGAGTTACTATTCACGAGTTCTTATTCACGAGTTCTTATTCACGAGTTCTTATTCACGAGTCTTATTAATGAAGCGTGAAGATGTTTTTTGTGGAATTTCTATCTTTTGGTGTCGGAGTTACTACTTATTCACGTATATCGGCACTATTCACGATATCTGGCTTTATTCATAGAAAAATAAAATTTCTTCTTTTCGTCAAAATATCTATTACGGATACTAACTTTGATTGTATCCATGTTTTGATCATTCTTGAATTTTACACCACTATGATTATTTTTGAGGTATTTTTTGGACATGGATAAAACAAAGTACGAATCCTTAATCCTTAATCCTTGTCATTTTGTTTCCTTTGGATTCGTTTCTTTAAAAATATTTTTCATCATCCTCGGTCTTAAATGATGATATTATTGAATATCTTTGGCTTTGTAGTCTGCAAAGATGAATGATTTCTTAAGAATATCTTTTTTGTGGCAAAGATGAATGATTCTGAAGAATATCTTTGGCGTAGTGCAAAGATGAACATGTGTTTAAATGAACATGACCAAGTGATGAATATCTTTGGCACATGTAGTGCAAAGATGAATATTTGATTCAGATGTATATTGATTGATGTTACGGGGATAAAAGATGAGCGATGAACTTTTAAATTCATACATAGAAGATAGTAGTTTGCATTCTCTACTTAACTCTTCTAATGAATTATTATTTCATTGCGAATATTGATTTAAAATTTGTTGTCTATTGTATTCTATTAGATTTTTCCTGTTGAAGACTAACGATAATTTGTTGTATATTATCTTAGTCGTAATATTCTTTCTTGAGCTAGTTGAGCTCACCCTTTTCCTTTTTGTTCCATTTTTTTCTCGGGAGGCGAGAATATAAGCGATGCAGTAGGGGGTATGGAATGAAGGTTTTAGAAAGGATTGTTTAGTAGTCCTCACCATTTTGTAAAATAATGTATCGATAAATGTGATGAGGATTTATTTGAGTATAGATATTATCAGAAGATAATATTTGTATTCAAACTCACAGTTTCTTGTTGTAATAATAAAGTTGTAGTTGTTTACGTACCATGTATTGACAACTCGAGAATGGGTGATGTATACCTATTTTGGGGGCGTCGCGGTTGGTATCGAGCTTAGGGATATGATCTCTGGCGGAGATCGGGGAATAGAACTAGGAGGGAGAGGCAGAGTAAATCCTTCGCTAGTGTGTCCTACTAAGCTTATTTGTTAGTTAAGTCGGTATATAGGGATATTATGTGATATATTGATTTCCTTAATTAACCCTTGTTTTATGGCGGTATTTGAGAATGTCGATTGAGAATATTAACAATGGAAATGAGGTAGTGGAGATGCTGTACTCACCAGCGAGGAGAGCGTGCAGCAGTGGCAATGTTCCTCCTGTGAACAACACCATTGGCGAGATGATGAGCGAGGGATGTTTAGAAGTTTTTGCGGTTCATGCAAAATCGACGAGGAAACTTCGTGTTCAAAAATAGGAGGAGAAATGATAGCAATTCACGGGTTGTCACGCCCAAGCGATTCAAAAAGTTGGGACCACGAAATTTAAGGAAAGCGGATCCGATCATGGCGGAAACATGGGTCAAACAAATTACCAAGATATTCGATGTCTTGGGATGCGGAGAACGAAGGTTCCATTCGCCACCTTTATGTTAAAGTGGCGAGGCGGACTCTTGGTGGGAGATGCGTGAAGCGTACCCATCGGTACTTTTCGGCATGTCTTGGGGGAGGCGTTTGAAGCTATTTAATGACAAATACTTTCACGAAAGTGTTCGTCGTATGAAGGAAGTGGAGTTCATCAGATTGGAACAAAACAACATGGCGGTGTCTCGATGCGAGGCAAAGTTTGCGAGTTATCGAGGTTTGCACCTCATTTGGTGGAGAGAATGAGCGCATTATGGCGGATGTTTCTTAGAGGTTTGAAAACGGCGTACGTCGGTATCTCATTTCTCATAAATTTTCTCTTTATTGAGGATGTTGTAAGCAGGGCTCAATTATTAGGCGCGAGATAACTTGAGTATGGTGTTGAGGGACCTGACGAGGATCGTATCGAGAGATAGCGATCAGCAGAATAATGATAACCTGCGGAGAAAAGCAGACGGACAAAATGGTAACCACTCTGGTGGTAATCATAGCCGTGAAAATAGAAAAGCGAGTCGGGAGGAGATTTTAAAAAGAGGAGATTTAACAACGACCATGTGATGAAGGCAGCGATCTTGCGTGAAGGCCCGGTTCTAAGGGAGGAGAAACGACCACCGGTCATATCTTCAAATCACGAAAAGAGGACATATCGGTCAAGCGCCCTAGCAGATTCAAGGTATGCTATAATTGTGGAAAGGAAGGACATATCGCTCGAGATTATGCGATGGCGAAACCTAGTTCAAGTGAGGGACGGTGACTCAAAAAACATCCCGGAAAAGTCAAAGTCAGCGATTAGGAAGAAGCGTTTTTGTTGTGGTGGTCATAATCGAGGAACCAAGCGAGGTGATCACGGGTAAGCTATTTATAAATTCTTGCGAAGTTTATACCTTACTTGATCTAGGTGCTACCCATTCATTTTCTCTCTCTGCGTGTGCTCAGCGTTTAAACTTGACTCAGGAGAAATTAGACTTTGACTATCTGTGGAAACTCAGTTGGGAGAAACTTTCATCACATCCTTTGTTTATAAATCTTGTTTGATTCAAGTTGGCACCATTACCTTACTGTTGACCTTATCTCTTTAAAGATACTTGCTTTTGATGTGATTTTAGGGATTGATTGGTTAACTACTCATCATGCCAAAATTGATTGTTTTTCGTAAGGTTGTTAGTTTTCATATTTCTAACTTGACTTTGTTATGCAATTCAACAACTAAACCATTAAAATCAATCAACATCATATCTAATCATAAAAGCTATTCGTTTATTAAAAAGCGGATGTCAAGCTTTCTTAGCCCATGTTATGGATTTGAATAAAGACACGTCAAATTTGAATAATATTCTGTTGTTATTGACTTTCTGACGTATTTCAAGAAGAACTTCCGGTCTACCCCGAGCGTGAAGTTGAATTCTTTATTGATCTTGAACACTGGTACAAAGCCCATTTCTAAAACCCCATATCGAATGGCTCTATTGAACTTGAGGAGTTAAAGGTCCAACTCGAGGAATTGTTGGACATCGGTTTCATTAAATCTAGTACATCTCCTTGGGGTGCTCTCTGTTTTATTTGTAAAGAAGAAAAGGCGGGAGTATGCGACTTTGTATTGACTATCGGAATTGAACCATGTCACCATCAAGAATAGGTATCCTCTACCTCGTATTGATGACTTGTTTGACCCGATTCTGAGGGCACAATTCTTTTCAAAAATCGATCTTAGATTACGGATATCATCGGTGAAGATTAGGCGAGGATATTCAAAGCGCCTTGAGAACTTCGGTATGGGCATTATGAATTCTTAGTCATGTCTTTCGGACTAACTAATGCTCCTGCTGACTTTCATGGATATGATGAGCCAAAGTATTCAAGGAATATTTGGATCGATTCGTTGTTGTCTTTATTGATGACATCCTCATATATTCCAAAGTCGTGAAGATCATGAGCACCATTTGAAAATTTGGTACTCAAAGGCTTCGTGAAAACAAACTATATGCCAAATTGAAGAAATGCGAGTTACGGCGAGGAAGTAGCATTCCTTGAGCGCGTGGTGTCGAAACATGGAGTATCTGTTGATCCGTGAAGATTGAAGCAATCTGAAGTTGGGAACAAGCAAAGTCGGTGGTTGAAATCGTAGCGTAGCTTTTGGGCTTAAATTTGGTTATTATCGGAGATTCGTGGAAGGGTTTTCTCGAATCGCTACTCCATTAACTTCGGCTAACTTTCGGAAGGATACAAAATTCGTTTGGGCGAAGAATGCGAGAAAAGTTTCCAAGAGCTTAAGAGGAGACTTATTTGACACCTATTCTAACAATACCATCTGGTTCGGATGGATTTGTTATCTCTGACGATGCTTGAGCAAAGGGTTAGGATGTGTTCTCATGCAGCGTGGGAAAGTCATAGCCTATGCCTCGCGACAACTTAAAAGTATGAGAGGAATTATCCTACTCATGATCTAGAGTTAGCGGCGTGATCGTTTTCAGCGCTAAAATATGGAGGCACTATCTATATGGGGAGAAAGTGGAGATATATTCGGACCATAAAAGCCTTAAATATTTCTTCACTCAAAAAAGAACTCAACATGCGGCGGTGACGTTGGCTCGAGCTATTGAAAGACTACGACCACACTATTGATACCATCACGGAAAAGCGAGCGTGGTGGTGGCGCGTTGAGTAGAAGATCATATGCGAGGAGCGAGTGCGATGATGTCAGTATATACGCATGTAGAGCCAACTTTAATAGAAAAAGTTAAGGTTGCTTTCGAGCCGCAGGCCGGGGCGATGCGTATGAAGAAGAAAGTACAAGAAGGAGCTATTAGGGGCGAGAATTGATGAAGAAGGAATACTTGAGTCCACTCTAGACTTTGTGTTCTAACGACTACGATTTGAAAAGTACAAGATTATGATGGAGGCACACAATCGCCATTTGCAATCCATCTGGAAGTACTAAAATGTATCGTGATCTTGACATACATTTTGGTGGAACAATATGAAGAGAGAGATTGCAAAGTTTATCTCGATGTGTTTAACTTGCCAGCGTGTAAAGGCGGAGCATCTAGTACCTAAGGGTCCGTTGCAACCACTTGAGATTCGGAATGGAAGTGGGAACACATTACCATGGATTTAGATTCACGGGTCTTCTCTACGGTTTCTCAAAGGCATCAATGCTATTTGGGTTATTGTTGATAGATTAACCAAGTCGCTCATTTTTCTTGCCGATCACGGAGACTTATTCCTTGAGCGTCTTGCTAGTATATGCGTGAATGAGATTGTGAGGTTGCATGGCATGCTGTATCCATAGTTTGGATCGTGACCCAAGATTCACTTCAAGATTTTGGGTTAGCTTGCAAAAAGCTATGGAGCGCAGTTTGCGATTTAGTTGGCATACCATCCCCAAGCGGACGGACAATCGAGAGGACTATTCAAACTCTTGAAGATTTATTAAGACTACTGTGTCCTAGACTTCAAAGGCGGTTGGGATAAGTATTTACCATTGGTGGAATTCTCCTACAACAACAGATTATCGAGGCAAGTATAGGTGTGGCTCCATTTGAAGCATTATATGGGCCGAAAATGTCGTTCTCCGATATGTTGGGATGAGGTGGGTGAAGCAACATTGTTGGGACCCGAGTTAATACGTATGACTACGGAAAAGATCCAAATGATTCGACAGCGTATACAAAGCGGCACAAGATCGACAAAAGAGTTATCACGGATCTTCATCGAAAGGGCGTGGAATTTAATGTGGGGATCGTGTATTGTTGCGAGTTGCTCCATGGAAGGAGTTACAAGATTTGGGAAGAGAGGAAAGCTCGATCCACGATTTATTGGTCCATTTCAAATTCTTGGCCCGAGTAGGAAATGTAGCCTATAGACTTGCGTTACCTCAAAGTATGTCTCGTGTTCATAATGTGTTTCACATATCGTACCGTAAATATGTGAAAGACCGAACCACGTTATTGAGTTAGAAGCAGGACGAGATAATAGAAGACTTAACGTATGAGGAGGTACTGTCAAGATCTTGGATAGGAAGGAGCATGTCCCTACGCATGAAAGGTCATACCACAAGTTAAAGTTTTGTGGAGGAATCATCTTTATAGAGGAAATGACACAGGAATTGGAAAGCGGAAATGAAAGCGAGGTATCCTCACCTTTTGAAACACCAGTGCGTCGTCGTCGATTTC
Organism: Panax quinquefolius; assembly: GCA_020205615.1. NCBI lineage: Eukaryota > Viridiplantae > Streptophyta > Magnoliopsida > Apiales > Araliaceae > Panax > Panax quinquefolius. The sequence goes on from CM035165.1 coordinate 91,852,179, forward strand.
GAGGATGAAATTTCATAAGGAGGGAGGTTGTAAGACCCCAAATTTTTAAATAAAAGGAATTTCCTTTATTTATTATTTTGAAATAGTAAGGGTTGATTTGATTAATGTGGATAGTTAAGGGTTAAATCATATAAATATTTCAAAATAAGCAGTGGTTATAAAATATTCATTGTTGTCGGGGAATATTCGTTTGGTCGTGGAATATTAAATCTTTGTCGGGGAATATTAAATGCTGACAGCGGCTTGACCATGTGTGGGCCCATGTGAAAGCGATTGGATGAAGAAAGCGACAAATATAAGTTGTTTTTAAATAGCGGCGTAGTTATTACAGATTAATCTTGTTGGAATACCGGTGGTTAAAACACACTAATCTGGCGTTGTTGAGCGGTAGCTGCGGTATTGCACCAATTATTGATTCTTACGTGAAGAAGGCACTACTCGATAATGGTTACGATAATTCTTTATTCGATATTTTATTGAGTTAATAATTCTTTGCGTTGATATTTTATATTCTTTGTTGTTTGATAATTGTCATTACGGTATTTTTCATTATCGAAGCAATAATTCATATTATCTGAATAATATTATTAGATAACATTATTGGCAATGTCTAGAAAGTTACATATCTAAGGAGAGGTTTGGTCACCTAATTGGCGCTTGATGAAGAAATTCTTATTGGAAAGCCCCTGCTCACAGGAGGCGCACGGTTGTCGATATTGTGATTACGTAATATTATTTGTGAATAATTAATTATTGATTTATATGATGAGGAAAATATTGATTTTATGTGGATATAGATGGAGAAAAATTTTAAAATGACAATTGTTGAAAATTAATATTTTATCTTTTTACGATAAAATAATTCATTTTAAATATATTATTTTAATAATATAATAATGGTGATATTTTACAACGAATGTGGGATATATGAGTATCTGAGGAGGAAGAGTATTTTTGTTGCAATAAATGTTTAAAACATGTTAAACATGTAAATTGGACCCCATTTATTGGTGAAATTTGATTATAGCTTTGTAAAAATCTTGGTTTGTGGATTTGGTCAATTTCTATTTGGAATTTGGAAAAACTTTCTTACGCAAAGTTGTAGAAATTGAAATTCCTATAAAAACTCATGAGATTTGAAATTTTCTGATGAAAGGGCTATTTATTATGAATTATTGAAGTTAGAAGCTCTCAAAATAATTGATTTTGGGAGTTTAAAATATTTTTTGTAAGAAAAACGTTTTTTATTTGTAATTGAGTGGCTCACATGTGTTATAAATGATTTGAAATCAGATTTCTAAGGTGGGCTTGAATATTTTTTATATAAATATTATTATTTTATTAAATTTTACGCTTTGGTGTTCTAAGCATTTTTCTATAAATAGGGTCTTAGGTTAGAATTGAAAATCACACGAAGCTGAAGTTTTCTCTCTCTATATTATTATCGGCGTATTCTTGTGAGTATTTTGAGTATACTTTGAGTATTCTTTAGGCGGTGCAAGTTCCCTTGACTATATACGGTATTCTAATTTAAATCTTTGATCTTTCGAGGTAAGGGATATTATTTTTTTTCGTAATGATATTATTTCTTGATATCATTATCTTTGAAATATTGATCTGAAGTTTTTATCAAATTTGGAACTTTTTTTTCATGTCGGGGTTCTTATTCATGAGTTACTATTCATGAGTTACTATTCACGAGTTCTTATTCACGAGTTCTTATTCACGATTCTTATTCACGAGTCTTATTACTATTATTAATGAAGCGTGAAGATGTTTTTGTGGAATTTCTATCTTTTGGTGTAGAGTTACTGGTTGGCTTTATTCACGTATCTGGCACTATTCACGTATCTGACACTATTCATAGAAAAATAAAATTTCTTCTTTTTCGTCCAAAATATCTATTACGGATACTAACTTTGATTGTATCCATGTTTTGATCATTCTTGAATTTTACACCACTATGATTATTTTTGAGGTATTTTTGAACATGGATAAAACAAAATACGAATCCTTAATCCTTAATCCTTGTCATTTTGTTTTCCTTTGGATTCGTTTCTTTAAAAAAATATTTTCATCATCCTCGGTCTTAAATGATGATATTATGGAATATCTTTGGCTGTTGTAGGTAAAGATGAATGATTTCTTAAGAATATCTTTGGCTGTAGTGCAAAGATGAATGATTCTGAAGAATATCTTTGGGGCGTAGTGCAAAGATGAGCAGTGTTTAAATGAACATGACCAAGTGATGAATATCTTTGGCACAGAGTGCAAAGATGAATATTTGATTCGGATGTATATTGATTGATGTTACGGGGATAAAAGATGAGCGATGAACTTTTAAATTCATACATAGAAGATAGTAGTTTGCATTCTCTACTTAACTCTTCTAATGAATTATTATTTCCATTGCGAATATTGATTTAAAATTTGTTGTCTATTGTATTCTATTAGATTTTTCCTGTTGAAGACTAACGATAATTTGTTGTATATTATCTTAGTCATAATATTCTTTTCTTGAGCTAGTTGAGCTCACCCTTTTCCTTTTGTTCCATTTTTTTTCTCGGGAGGCGAGAATATAGCGAGTGCAGTCGGGGGTATGGAATGAAGGTTTTAGAAAGGATTGTTTAGTAGTCCTCACCATTTTTGTAAAATAATGTATCGATAAATGTGATGAGGATTTATTTGAGTATAGATATTATGCAGAAGATAATATTTGTATTCAAACTCACGATTTCTTGTTGTAATAATAAAGTTGTAGTTGTTTACATACCATGTATTGACAACTCAGAATAGGTGATGTATACCTATTTTGGGGGTGTCACATGGGTTGCCCACATCTATAAATAAGAGGAGTCTTATTATGGGTGTAGGAGGTTGTTGACTTTTACAACGACATAATTCCAATTTGTTGGAGAGTACCCTTTTCTATAGAGATAGAAAACTAGGGTTTGAGCCAAATACACCATCTTCTTGAATTCTTTAGTTTTCTTTGGTGGATCACCTCTAGAGGCCAAACATATGGGTGGCTAACGTTGATCGAAGGAAGGAACCAACCCGGTGGATTGAGTTGAAGCGAAAGGATTTGGAGGTGAACTTGTACGAGGAAGCTCGATCTTCAAGGGTATGATTTTATTCTTTATCTTTTCGTTTAATTAATAATTGTGCATAAAAGGTGATCCGGGTATATGGTTTGTAAATTTTTAAAAACTCGATTTTTACACGTTTCCGCTTTAATTATGCAATTTGATTGCGTTCAAGAAGAATATTACAAACCTAATGATGTGGCATCGAAAACCTTTATGTAAATTATTAATTTTTTTAATTTAATATCTATATTGATATGTGTTTAGAACAATTTAAATGGGCATAATTTTATTGTATAAAATTTATTTAAAAAAAAAAAAAAAAAAAAAAATTAATTGCTTTTATATGAAAATCGGAAATGGCATCTTGATTTTTTTTTTTTCTGAGTTCTTTTTTTTAATGACAATGAAAAAAAATAATAATAAATAAAGGTCACGGTTTTTTTTTTCATACTGCAAACTCCTTATATAAAAAAAAAAAACTTAATGATTAGAAAAATCATTAACTTGTAATGATTATAGTAATCATTAGGGTGTAATGATTAAAGTAATCATGACCGTATTATATAAAAAAAAAAAAAAAACCTTAATGATTACAATAATCATTAACTTGTAATGATTATAGTAATCATTAGCATATAATAATTAAAGTAATCATGATGTTATGTTAAAAAAAGGTTAAAAAAAAAAAAAGGTTATATATATATTTTTTTTTTTTATATATATATATATAGATATATATATATATTATAATATATATATTATAATCGATTTCGATTATATATATATATATATATATATATATATTTTAATCATTTTATAATTAAAATAAAAGTTTATTTTAATTTTAAAATAAAAGATATATTTTAATTTTAAAATAAAAAGTTTATTTTAATTTTAAAATTAGATTTCATCTTTAACTAATTAGAGTTGGAATTGGATTCCATGCTAACTAATTGGAGTTGAAATTGGATTTTATTTTTCCTAAAATAAAGGAGTTTATTTGTGAATAGGAAGTAAATCCATCTTTCCTTAAATAAAGGAGTTTGTTTAGATATGAAATAAGATTTCATATTATTGAAAAAAAGAGTTTATTTGTGAATAGGAAAAGAGAATCCATGTTTCCTTAAATAAAGGAGTTTATTTAAATATGAAATAAGATTTCATATTATTCAAAATAAAGGAGTTTATTTGTGAATAGGAAAGATAATCAAGTGTTTCCTTTAATATTTTTTTTTTTACATGGAATTGGATTCATAATTAATTAAAATAAAAGAATTTATTTTAATTAATCTTTAATTTTTTTTTTACATGGAATTGGATTCCATAATTAATTAAAATAAAGGAGTTTATTTTGATTAAAGATTTTGATTAAAATAAAATAGTTTATTTTATTCAAAATTGGATAAATTAAAATAAAATAGTTTTATTTTGATTTAAATTTGGATTAAAATAAAGGAGTTTATTTTGATTCAAAAATAGATTTTATACTAACTAAATTTGCCCATTAAATGATATCAATATATATATTAAATGTTTATTATTCATAGGATGAATGTTATTTATTGATGCATATGATGATGTGTATGATAATAAATGGGATTGATTATGGATTATTGACCCGATGTGATTGGATTTTATTTTAGTTGGATGCATGAATGTATGGGTTTTTATTAAATGGGAATTCTGCGTACCTCGTCTTCTCTAATTTTTCTTAATGTAAATTCTATCTCCCTCTATGTACTTCCCTTGATTTGCGATCAAGGTTTCTATTTATTTTAAAATAGTTATGTAATAGGAATAGTTAGAATTAATTTTGAAAAATTGGAGATCAAGGAGCAAGGGCGCTTGAAGACCGTTTGTAATGGAGCAGGGTTTAAATATAATAGTTATATTTAAATATTATTTCTTGCACCCCTAGGGTTTGACCTTTTGGTTCACTTGGTGGCTCTAGTGAACAAACTAGAATAAAAGTCCATAATCAATCCAGGGTAGAATATAGTATTCTATATGTGCATGCTTATACTATATATATTATATATTATGCAAACATGCTTCGCATGTTAATTAATATAATGCGTATTTTTATATATATATATATAAATGCGCTAAACAAGATGAGACAAATTAATAATAAATCCCTCAAATTTTTTTATATTAAGTCCTAAGCGTTCAAAGATATTTGGAATATCGAGCGTAAGCCTTCTAGCATGATAAAATTAATAGAGTATTAAATATTTAATATGAGTTTGTTTGTGTCACCACAAAATGAGTATTAAGTATTTAAGATGTTAATTATCACATTTGATGCTTATAAAGAAAATTGAACAATATTGTTTTGTTGTGTCACCTGAGGATGATATTTTTCTTTTTGAATATATGGAGTGCTAGGTTGGACTTAACTTGGATAATTTTGATTCGGATGTGCCACCACTTGATCAAAATAATCTAAGAGGCAAAAGAAAAGGAGTTGCATAGTTGATGTAATTGACAAAAGTTGTCTACCTATTTATTTATATATAGTTTGTTGTGTCACCACAAGGCTATATACATTTGAAATGGGATCCTTATTCTCCTTAGCAAATCTTTAATTAGATTTTGCCGAACTATATAAGTGAGGTAATATAGTTTGAAGAAAATAGTGGGAGATACCAATTTAAAACAAGACCTAATTTATTTTGGTAATTAATAAAAGAATGTATGTTAAAATGTTGTTAATTACAAATTCATTTGAAATTTTACAATGTCTAAAATTACTATCACTGCGAAGCATATTAGATGCTAAATTAATGGGGCCAGAATTAAGCGGATTGGTTAAGGAATTTGAGAATAGTTCTCATTTGAAAAGCTATCTTATGTCATAATCGCCTATCCCGCAATGGTGGTGCAGACAATGCCTCGAGGAAGAGATTGCTACTTTTAGAAAGTGGCAAGATGATGCATACAGATTGGCTCGATGCATCATGCTCGCATCCATGAGTAATGAGCTTGAGCTTCGTCGACGTGAAACTATGGATGCTCTCTACTATATTCTGCACATCAAGTAGTTGATGGTGAGGAAAGTAGGGGTGATAGATATCGAGATATCTAAGGAGCTCTTCGATCTAGAATGGCCGATGGCACTATATAATGCAGAGACAAAAAGTTCTTAACATAATCAATTTGATTGATCGATTAGGACAATTTGGTTTTGTCATGGATGGAGAGTTGAGCGAGATTTGATCTTGCACTCACTCCGGACTCCTTTCACAATTGTTGTGAATTTTTCATATGAAACAAGCTAGATATCGACTTTCATTTGATTTGCTTAATATGTTGAAAAATGTTGAGAGTCACTTTCCAACCAAGAAAGACCAAGTCTTCTTGGTAGGGCCAAAGGATCTTACGAAAAGAAGAAGCGATTCAAAGAAGGTAAATAGAAAGGCATAAACAAAGGATAATAAGAACAAAAGCGATACGATAGCAAAGGAGTTTGCTTCCTTTGCAATAAGCTTTGGACCTTTGGAAAGAAAGCTGCGAGAAGCATCTTGCGAGAGGCTAACAAAGAAGCTTAGTGAAGTTTGGATTTACAAATACTGGTTTTTGTTCATGATTTGAAATAAATTTTTCTTTAAGTCGAGGTTCTACTTGGGTATTGGATACTGACTTTGGTTATCATAAATATAGATTTATGAAGGGACCAAGCGAAGTAGAAAGCTAAACAAAGATAAGTAATCTATGTGTGGAAAATGAAGCAAAGGTTCTTTGCATTAGCTATAGAAACTTATAGTTTAGCAATGCCTACTGGGCAAATCTATTAAGTCGATAAGTTGTTATTGTATTCGAGTTCTTGTTAAAATATTATTTCCATTTTATTGTTGGATGATGAAATCTTTGGTATTATAATTAAGAACAATTGTTGTTCTATTTATAATAATAATGTTTTGTATAAATGGAATATTACTTAATAAATTTTGTATACTTGACTTACGTGAAAATAATTTTGCATATTGAACAAATTAGTATAAGAAAAGGAGATGATCATTCAAAGAGTTGAATGTGTGTATTTCTTTGAAATACAAGTGTGAATTATTTGAAAGGTTCAAAAGAATTGAAGTGAAACAAATTGGCAAAGTATTAAGATTCTTTGATTAGATCGAGGAATAAATACTTGTGCGATAAGTTTCTAGATCATCTCAAATGGTTTTCTCATAATGGACACCTCACGATACGTAATAATTGATTGATGTATACGAAAGGAAAAATCGTACCTTGTTGGACATAGTGCGGTCCATAATGATTTCTGAGCATTCCGGTATCCTTACAGGATCATGTCCTAGAAATGCATTTGCATATCTCTGAAAAAGGTAACCTCAAAATCCCCCAAGACTCCATAAAAGTTATGGACGGGGAGGATTCTAATCTTAAGTATGTTAAGATAAGGGTTGTCAACTTATGTGAAAAGGTTTCAAAGGATAAGCTTGGGACAAAATTTGACAAATCTGATTTGTGGGACATCTAAAGTAAGTTTAGGGTATATGTTCTATAATTCTACTTAGCAAAAGGTGTTTATTGCGAAACACGCTGCTTCATTCTAAGATAAAGGTGTTTATCATTGAAGGGGCTAGTGGGAGGATAATAGATCTTGAAAAGTTCAAGAACCACAAAAACTTATATAAGTCGAATAAGAGGAAACTATAGATAGACTGTTGTTGTACCAAAAGAATAATCGTAAATACGGAATAGTACTGAAGATACCTAGGAGGTATGGATTCATCATAGATGATGATGATGAGGTACACATCATAGAAGATGATGATCGATTACATCGATGAGGTAAGTGTTGTAGACACTCGGAGAAATGGATTGAAGCAAGTTTCTCAAATATGGAACATTCGTTTTGATGAGGCAATCAAAAGAGTTTGATTTTATCAAAATAAGAATGAACCTAGTGTGTACAAAAAGGGTTCGATGGGAGGTCGTGACATTTCTAGTATTATATGTTGATATACTACGGATGAGGAATAACATACCAATGCTCTGATCGGTAATAAAGATAAAGTTGTCTAAACATTCCTCCATGAATGATTTGGAAGAGTATCTTAATTGGGGATATAAATCTATATAGATAGATTTAAAAGGATGCTCAACTTAACCCAAAGAGCGTATATTCATTTGATGCTAAAGTCGTTTAGCATGGCAAACTCAAGAGATGTCTCATCGATGAGCTATGGAGTGTATCTCTCTTAATAGTCCCCACAGACTCACGAAAAGAGAGGTCGCATGAGTGACAATCATGTATGCTGATGAAATATACGAGACACGATGTTGATCGGTCGTATTATGGAGAAGTTCACTATGAGTCGGTGAAAAACATCTTAAAGTGCTTAGCAAGGCACTAAGGATGTGATCATATTCATGGTGGGTCTAAATTAAAACTAGAGGGCTTAACAGGACTCAAGTTTTTTCGAGACAGACGGACCTAGAGATGATGAAAATCCACTTTAAGGTAAAGCGTTATCTTGAGCGATTGGTGTATGAGTGAATTGGAAAGGTTCAAGCAGCAAAAGAGTTCTTTGGTTTAGTGATAAAGACAAAGTATATAGCTATAAATGAAGCTGCTGCAAGTTGATTGTTTGGATTAAAAGTTCATTCTGAGAACTAGGAATAGTTCTAAGTCTCATCTTGGATCTAAACATGTGTTGTGGCACTTTCATTTGATTATTAGAATCATTGAAGATGGGAAATCACTATAGAGATAGTGGACTCTCAAGAACAACATTACATATCCATTAACTAAAGCTTATCCAATGGCGGGATAATCGTCACTTAGAGAAGAAGAGTATAAGATACCATGACGATTGGCTTTAGTGCAAGTGGGAGATTGAAAGTAGTATGCACACAAGCCGATCATGTTTGATGATAAAGCATATACTTTGTAACAATCTTATTCATTTATTAATAAAAGTATTAATTTATTAAAGGCTTTTAATTATCTACATGATCTTTGTTTTATAATATGTGATAAACCCGTAGTTTTAAGCAATGCTTTTAGAATAATGATGATGATCATTCTAATGAGATCTAAATTCTTTGAAAGCTTAAAACTAAAATAGTTCCCAATCGTTGGATTACTAAATTGGGGATTAGTGAATCCAGGATAGATTGGTACATCGTTGCTTGCTCATTGGATGAGGATGATTGATCTCATGATCATTTGTGTGGAGACACTAAAAGCAAGTATGTAGGTGCTTATTAGAGAATAAGTTCTTTGAGCGTGGCTCGCTAAGGAATACCTAATGGAGTTTTATTTTGCTGTCGATAGGAATTCTGTAGTGATAGTAAGTCAAGTAATCCTTGGACTTGAGATCATCATAGTATCTTGTGTATGATGAGTTATACTTTGACTTATTCCTTAAGACCCTTAGGGTATATCAAAGGGTATGCTTGGGTATAATAAGTTATACATGGAGATAATGTATGATCGATAAAGAATCTACCACTTCTAATAAAGAAGAGAAATGTCTATGTGATTCGATAAATGACAACCCGGTAGTCCTTGGCGGCGAGAATGAAATTAGAAAGGAGTTTCTAATTTGCATTATTTGAGTTGTGCATTTAAGGATCGAAATACATATAATTAAATAAAATAAGACTTGTGGTAATTCCATGTCTTATATTTAATTGGGACATTGTATGGTGGAAGGATTGAATTATCGGTAACTATTTACTCGAAAGGTTCTTTTATGATTAATGTTGAAATCTATATTATACGGAAAGTCGTTGATGTTAGGGAGACTTATCCTATTGTAGAATAAATATTATTTATTTAAATAAATTAATTATTTAATTTATTTATTTAAATAAGATTAAATTATTCTAATTGATTTATTCACAATAGGTTTAATATGGAGAACCTAAAGGGTCACACCATAAAAGGAAGAATAATTATTTAAGAAGTTAATGGCATAATCGTAATAATATGTTAAGTATATTTAATTTAATCTATGGTGATAGAATAAATTAAATAGCTTAATATTATTATTTAATATTTTAGAAATATTAAATATAAATTAATAAGAGAGTCTTATTAATATTATTACAATTATTATTATTTTAATTTCTAAAAGAGTTTAGGAATTAATTTAATATAAATACTCTCATTTATTCTAATTGGATTAGGAAGGAAAATTAGTTAAAGGAGTTTAATTAATTATCCTAATAAGATTAGGGAGTTTAATTAATTAAAAGAATTTAATTAATTAAAATAAATCCCAATTCCTTAATTGTTAAGGTGGGTTGCCCACATCTATAAATAAGAGGAGTCTTATTATGGGTGTAGGAGGTTGTTGACTTTTACAACATCGTAATAATTCCAATTTGTTGGAGAGTACCCTTTTCTATAGAGATAGAAAACTAGGGTTTGAGCCAAATACACCATCTTCTTGAATTTTTCTTTTTCCTTGGTGGATCACCTCTAGAGGGCCAAACATATGGGTGGCTAACGTTGATCGAAAGGAAGGAACCAAACCCGGTGGATTCAAGTTGAGCGAAAGGATTTGGAGGTGAACTTGTACACGAGGAAGCTCGATCTTCAAGGGTATGATTTTATTCTTTATCTTTTCGTTTAATTAATAATTGTGCATAAAGGGTGATCCGGGTATATGGTTTGTAAAATTTTAAACTCGATTTTTTACGTTTAGCTTTTTTTATGCAATTTGATTGCGTTCATGAATATTACAAACCTAACAAGTCATTTGGATGAAGAAGTTCATTCTAGAACTTGGTGTGTTTCTAGCATTAAAGGACCAATGCCTTTATACGTGACAACACTAGAGGCATTTTGCAAGCTAAGGAACCCGGTCTCATGAAATCCAAACACGTGTTGCGGCGATTTCATTTGATCGGAGAGATCATTGAAAGAGGAGCGTCACCACGGGCGTGTGGACTCTCAAGACAATATTGCGAGATCCATTTACTAAAGCGTTAACACAATGGCGGTTTGATCGTCACTTAGAGAAGATGAGTATGAGATACCACGGCGATTGGCTTTAGTGCAGTGGGAGATTGAAAGTATTATGCATATAAGCCAATCATGTATGATGATAAAGCATATCTTGTGTAATCAATCTTATTTATTTATTAATAAAAGAATTATTTATTAAAGGCATTTATTATCTACATGGTCTTTGTTTTAATAATATGTGATAAACCCGTAGTTTTAAGCAACGCTTTTAGAATAATGATGATGATCATTCTAATGAGATCTAAATTCTTAGAAAGCTTAAAACTAAAATAGTTCCCAATCATTGGATTACTAAATTGGGGATTAGTGAATCAGGATAGATTGGTACATACGTTGCTTGCTTTCATTGGATGAGGATGATTGATCTCGTGATCATTTGTGTGGAGACACTAAAGCAAGTATGTAGGTGCTTATTAGAGAATAAGTTCACTTTGAGCATTGACTCGCTAAGGAATACCTAATGGAGTTTTACTTACTCGTCAATAGGAATTCCTGTAGTGATAGTAGTACAAATGATCCTTAGACTTGAGATCATCATAGTATCTTATATATAATGAATTACACTTTGACTTATTCCTTAAGACTCTTAGAGTATATCAAAGGGTATGCTTAGGTGTAATAAGTTATATATGAAGATAATGAATGATCGATAAAGAATCTACCACTTTAATAAATGGAGAAATGTCCCATGTGATTCGATAAATGACAACCCAGGAATCCTTGTTAAGGTGGAATGAAATTAGAAAGTAGTTTCTAATTTGCATTCATTAGGAGTTGTTCATTTAGGAATCGAAATACATATAATTAAATAAAATAAGACTTGTAAAGTAATTCCATGTCTTATATTTAATTGGGACATTGTATGGTGGAAGGATTGAATTGTACGGTAACTATTTACTCAAAGGTTCTTTTATGATTAATGTTGAAATCTATATTATACGGAAAGTCGTTGATCGCTAGGAGGCTTATCCCTATTGTAGAATAAATATTATTTATTTAAATAAATTATTTGTTTAATTTATTTATTTAAATGAGATTAGAATTATTTCTAATTGATTTATTCACAATAGGTTTAATATGGAGAACCTAAAGGGTCACACACCATAAAAGGAAGAATAATTATTTAAGAAGTTAATGGCATAATTGTAATAATATGTTAAGTATATTTAATTTAATCTATGGTGATAGAATAAATTAAATAGCTTAATATTTATTATTTAATATTTTAGAAATATTAAATATAAATTAATAAGAGGAGTCTTATTAATATTATTATAATTATTATTATTTTAATTTCTAAAAGGTTTAGGAATTAATTTAATATTAGTACTCTCATTTATTCCTAATTGGATTAGGAAAGAAAATTAGTTAAAGGAGTTTAATTAATTACCCCTAATAGGATTAGGAGCCCATTTAATTAAAAGAGTTTAATTAAATAAATAATACCTTGTTTTAATTAAAATAGGGTTACATGATATCTTTATAAGAGAGTCTTATATTAGATATCTAATATCGTAATTCTATATTTTGAGAGAACACCCCATTTTTCTATCTGAGATAGGAAAAACTAGGGTTTGAGTTTATATATCCCTTCTTCTTGATAATTATTCTTCTTTGGTGGATCACCTATAGAGGCCATACACTTGGGTGGCTTACATTGATCAAAGGAAGGAATCTACCGGAGATTGAGGAGACCATGGAGAAGTAGGAGGTGAACTCGTGCACGAGGAAGCTCGTTTCTACAAGGGTATGATTTCATAATTTCTTATTCTTCGTTTAATTAATAATATGCATAAAGGATGATCCGGGTAATTGGTTTGTGAAAAATTTTAAAATCTGATTTTATTTCGCTTCCGCTAAATTTTGCAATTTGATTGCTACTTTGATTTTCATAAAACCTTACAAACCGTGGATAGCACGACACAATGAGTCAAATAATATAAATTATTGATCTGATAATGAGAAATATTGTGTAGTGATAATTATTGAAACAACAATAATATAAAATATCAACGCAACAATTATTGAATCAATAAAATAAAATATTGAGCAAAGAATTACCGTAACAATTATTGAGTAGTGCATTCTTATGTAAGGATCAATAATTCAAAAATCTGTAAAAGCCGTAATTTCTTGTGTAAACACGATATTATCGTATTTTAACCACGGGTATTCCAACAATGTTAACAGTAACTATTACGTAGATTATTTATAAAAACTTAATTTTGTCGTTTTCTTCATCAAGACGGTTATTCATTATGGGCCCCACAAATGGTCGCTACCGCATTTGCGAATATTCCCTACGTGAAAGAATATTCCACGACCAAACGAATATTCCCCGACAACAATGAATATTTTATGACCATTTTTGTATTTTGAAAAAAAAAATCATATATCACCCTTAACTTTAACTTTTATCAATTTAACCATTTACTGAATAGTAATTATAAGAAAAATTGAATACTTTAATTTCATAAATTTTTGGGTCTTACAATCTCTCCTCCTTATGAAATTTCGTTCCGAAATTTACGTACCTGGTATTTCGAAAAGTTGAGAATACCTTGCTTCCATTTCAGATTCTATCTCCCTGGTCATCATGATTTCTCCATCTCCCGTGATAACTTCATTTGGGTTCCTCATTTGTTGGGAAGTCATGACAACCGTCATCCCTCGAACTACCCGATTTTGACTTGTCTGGGGCAGCATTTGGCGTTATCACTACCGTTGGAATATATTTTTCTATAGGACATATTCCTCCCTCAACTGCCTCGTCGTACTCCTGTTTCATGATCTTAATCATCAATCTTCGATCCATATCGAATTCAGGTTGACCGCTATGTATAGGGTAATTCAAAACTCGATGTTAGGTTCTCCCAATTGCTTTCCAAAAAGAGAAATTCATGTCATCTATTTTAGCCTTCTTAGATTGGACATCTCTTTCCACAATATCCATGTGTCGTGTGGCTTTTACCCATGCATCACTCATTCTTACTCGTTCAGTTTTTTCTTCTTTTAGCTCAGATTCCATCTTTATCATCTTATACTCGCCAAAGAATGCTTACATTCAAGCATCACATATCGGGTACACAAGCTTGAATTGTTGCATCCTTTTGTTCCATAATCACCTTTAATCGTTCTTCAAATTTGCTTCTTCTAACTCATGAATACGATTTTGAAATTCTACATTTTGATCATATAATACCTCCAATAAACTCTCCTCAGGTACCTCTTCTTCCTCTTCTTCCTCACTTTCAGCTGTTACCTCTGTGACTATCTCGTGTGCAACTATCAATTCTTCACTCACCCATGGATATCTCTAATTCCTTCTTCTTCGTCGACATCACATTATCATGGTTAGTGATTAGAGGTATCCCCACGGTCTCATTCACTCCATTGTTAACATTCTCGTGACCATTCTCAAATATGCGCCATAAAACAAGGGTTAATTAAACAAATTAACATATCACATAATATCCCGATATTATGGTGACCAACAAATAAGCTTAGGTAGGACACACTAGCGAAAGATTTACTCATCTCTCCCCTCCTAGTTATATTCCCCGATCTCCGCATGGAGATCATATCCTAAGCTCTAATACCAAATGTGACAACCAAAAAATAGGTCCATTCCATCCAACCCATTACGAGTCGCCAAATACATGGTATGAAAACAACTACAACTTTATTACAACAATTGTCGTGCAAAATACAACAACACATATATCTTGTGAGTTTGGATACAAATATATATACCAATTGTGACTCTCATCCCAACCTTGGATAAGACGTCACAATGACACCTTACATAAATGTATAGTAAAAAGCTGTTTTAGAAACTAAAATCTTTGGGAAGTGCTCAAGGTAACCTTTCGTGCATGGGAGGCCACGCTTACAGGTTATGATAGATATCATACTGACTCTGTAATTATCCTTGGTTGACCCAATAGACCCAAAGAAAAACGAGAAGATTACTATCATATTTTTCCCAATTGTGAGTCTTCTCTTGACTTATCATTATCTCCACTGTCTCAAATTAAGAATTATACTTCAAAAAAACACCAAGATTATATAGGTAGTGCTCGTAAATATACTCAAAGACAAGTGGATGAGCACAACCACATCTCTTATGATGACACGAGGTTGTATGTCATTAGACATCTTGTATGATAGTGGCAAAACACCCTTCCAACGTTGGGTTCGCCTCTCCTATATGATTCACCAAATATAACTACTAAAAGATGTATACAACACACTTTTTACTATCTTTGTTTAGGGAGAACTCCATGACTAGAGACCACCGGATTCTATTCCTTGTTACCCCCTTTCGACCCAAATTTTTACACTTTTATTACACGAAAGGAATTGTGAAGCAAAAGGGTGAGCACAACTAGCTCAATAAAGAATATCATGACTAAAGATAATTAAATAATCAATAGCCTTCATCAATAATAAATCAGAGATTTAGAACATATGGTAGATGATAAAAATTTCAACCATAGTTGCAGCGGAACGAGCAATAAATTAGAAGAGTCAAATAGACAATACGGTCAATTATCTTCTCCATGTTAAAAGTCCACCAACAATGTTTTATCCCTGTAACAATAATCAACAGTTCCTTTCCACAATTATATGAATATCTCATAATCATAATTGTGATTCTAAATTCCTCTTCGTACCCAAGACGAATATAATTTTCATCACATGTCTTTACCTGAATTGTAAGACCCCAACTTATTATTAATGAAATTTAATTTTCTCTATTTATTATTTTGAAATAGTAAGGGTTGATTTGATTAATGTGGATAGTTAGGGGTAAAATACGCAAATATTTCAAAATAAGCAAGTGGTTATAAAATATTCATTGTTGTCGAGGAATATTCGTTTGGTCGTGGAATATTCGTGATCGTCGGGGAATATTAAATGCGACGACAGTAAAACCATGTGTGGGCCCCATAACTTAAAAGCGATTGGATGAAGAAAATGACAAATATAAGTTGTTTAAAAATAACAGCGTAGTTATTACAGATTATCTTGTTAAAATCCTCGGTGGTTAAAAACAAGAAGCACTGCAGATTGCACCAATTATTGATTCTTACGTAAGAAGGCACTACTCAATAATGGTTCTGATGATAATTCTTGATCGGTATTTTATTTTATTGATTTAATAATTGCTACGTTGATATTTTATATTCTTTGTTGTTTCAATAATTGTCATTACACGGTATTTTTCATTATCGAAGCAATAATTATATTATTATCGAATAATATTATTAGATAACATTATTGGCAATGTCTAGAAAGTTACATGCAAGGAGAGGTTTGGTCACCTAATCAACAATTCAATAAGGAGAAATTCTTATTGGAAAGCCCCCCTTCCTCCGAGAAGCGCACTGGTTGTCAATATTGTGATTTCGTAATATTATTTGTGAATAATTAATTATTGATTCATATGATGAGGAAAATATTGATTTTATGTGGATATAGATGGAGAAAAATTTTAATGTGACAATTGTTGAAAATTAAAATTTTATCTTTTTGATAAGATAATTCATTTAAAGGTATTATTATATTTTAATAATATAATAATGGTGATATTTTATAACGAATATGCGATATATGAGTATACAAGGAGGAAGAGTATTTTTTGTTGCAATAAATGTTTAAAACATGTTAAACATAATAAATTGGACCCCATTTATCAATTGAAATTTGATTATAGCTTTGTAAAATCGCTTGGTTTGTGGATTTGGTCAATTTTATTTGGAATTTGGAAAACCTTTCTTACGCAAAGTTGTAGAGAATTGAATTTCCTATAAACACGCATGATTGAATTTTCTACGATGAAAGGGCTATTTATTATGAATTATTGAAGTTCAAGCTCAAATAATTGATTTTTGGAAGTTTAAATTATTTTAAATTAGAAAAACGTTTTTCATACTTTTTCTAGAATGTGGCATGTGTTTGATGGCTGAAATCAGATTCTAGGCATGCGTAGGAAATTTATATAATTATATTATTAATTTATTAAATTTTTCGCTTTTGGTGTTCTAAGCAATTTCCTATAAAAGGGTGCTTAGGTTAGAATTGAAAATCACATTTAAATCGAAGTTTTCTTTCTCTATATTATCGAGCGTATTCTTGTGAGTATTTTGAGTATACTTTGAGTATTGTTAGGCGGTGCAAGTTCCTTCAGAACTATACCCTTATTCCAAATTTAGAAGTATTAATCTTTCGAGGTAAGGGATGTTATTTTCTTCTCAAATGATATTATTTCTTCAATATCATTATCTTTGAAATATTGGTTGGAACTTTTTATCAAATTTGGAACTTTTTCATGTCGGGGTTACTTATTCATGAGTTCTTATTCACGAGTTACTATTCACGAGTTACTATTCACGAAAGTACTATTCACGAAGCGTGATGATGATTTTTCGTGAAATTTCTATCTTTTGGTGTCTGAGTTCTTATTCACGATATCGGCACTATTCACGATATCTGACACTATTCAAGAAAAATAAAATTTCTTCTTTTTGTCCAATATATCTATTCGGATAGTAGCTTTGATTGTATCCATGTTTTGATCATTCTTGAATTTTACACCACTATGATTATTTTTGAGGTATTTTGGACATGGATAAAACAAAGTACTAATCCTTAATCCTTAATCCTTGTCATTTTGTTTCACTAGATTCGTTTCTTTAAAAATATTTTCATCATCCTCGGTCTTAAATGATGATATTATTGAATATCTTTGTTTTGTAGTGCAAAGATGAATGATTTCTGAAGAATATCTTTGGTAGTAGTGCAAAGATGAGCAGTGTTTAGATGAACATGACTAATCGATGAATATCTTTGGCACTGTAGTGCAAAGATGAATATTTGATTCGGATGTATATTGATTGATGTTCTGAGAGATAAAAGATGATAATGAACTTTTAAATTCATACATAGAAGATAGTAGTTTGCATTCTCTACTTAACTCTTCTAATGAATTATTATTTCCGTCGAATATTGATTTAAAATTTGTTGTCTATTGTATTCTATTAGATTTTTCCTGTTGAAGACTAACGGTAATTTGTTGTATATTATCTAAGTCATAATATTCTTTCTTTGGGCTAGTTGAGCTCACCCTTTTCCTTTTTGTTCCATTTTTTCTTCTCGGGAGGCGAGAATATAGCGAGAGCACGAGTCTGGGGTATGGAATGAAGGTTTTAGAAAGAATTGTTTAGTAGTCCTCACCATTTTGTAAAATAATGTATCAATAAATGTGATGAGGATTTATTTGAGTATAGATATTATGCAGAAGATAATATTTGTATTCAAACTCAGCTTTTCTTGTTGTAATAATAAAGTTGTAGTTGTTTCTGTACCATGTATTGACAACTCAGAATAGGTGATGTATACCTATTTTGGGGGCGTCACATGAATCATCAAAGATCATGGTTATACCAAATTACAGTTTCTATTCATAATCATACTAATAAATTCATCTTTGCACTAAGGCCAAAGATATTCATCCACAATTCATCTTCGCCCCACTGGCCAAAGATATTCAACAACAGGTCATCTTTGTACTACGGGCCAAAGATATTCATCAACAATTCATCTTTGCACTACAGGCCAAAGATATTAATATCTTAAAGAAATATATAATCATTTCAGAATTTATATAAACAATAATTATAACCATGTTGATCAATTCACCTTTGCACTTAAGCTAAAGATATTCAATTATAAATTCAATGGTCATGATCATACGGTCACAATTCAACTTTTCACTCTTCGCCAAAGAGAACCTAATCGTGATCATACCAATAATCTACTCATCTTTACACTCGGTGAAAGAGAATTTCAACATCGGGGTTATAAAAATATTATATATGATAATAAAATAAATATAATCAATATATAGTTTTAATCTAGGAGTAATATTCATAAATCAACTATAATTTGGTTAGAAAAAGAAACCAATTTTGTAGTGAATAGTACTTGAAGTGAATAGTAACTTCGTGAATAAGTAACTCATGAATAGTAACCACGACACAAAAAGGTAGAAATTCACAATAAAATCCATACCAATATTTCAAATTATAATGATATTGAAAGAATAATATTTCTTAAACTTATAAACAATTTATTTTAATTGTTTACACTTTACAAAATAATGCATTTAATCATCATAAAATGCCAAACTTATAAGATTTCATCACCAATAACCAAAACCCTCATCAAAAATCTGCATATACCACATATATGATTCTCAAGTCATAAAATCATATTTTCAAATTTTCTTCCTTCACATAACATATTTAACTCATTTATTCATAACTAGTCTATTTTCATGAAAAATACCAAATCAGTTCCACAAATATTTCTTTTTTGGGATTTAGCAGAATATAGTCCCATATTGAACATATATTTTTCTTAGAATTTTTAAAATTCATTTACTATTTTTCATATGGCCAAAATCGCCGAATATTTAGACATTTATCATAAATTGTACTTTTATCCAAAAATTCCGAAATTCACAGAGTACACGATATTATATAGATGTACTCCCAATAAAAATTTCATCAATTTTGGAGTTAACCACAAGGAATTATAAGCGGTTACTTTTAAAATAGTCTTTTCTCATAAAATTCATAACTCTTAATTTATACATCCAAAAATCACCATTTTTGGACACAATCAATAAAACTCATCAACATATCATTTCAAATTTTCAAGAATTTTCTAAAGATCGGAAGAAGTACGAACTGAAAAACATAATAACCCTTAAAATCTCTTTACTATCCCTTACCTCAAAAAAGCAAAGACTTACATTTGGATATCGGATATATTGTTGAAGGAAACTTGCAGCGATGAATATCAACTCACCAAGTATCTAAATACTCATAAAATACACTCAATAATCTAGAGAGAAAGAGAGAAAGCTTATGTTTACGGTGTGATTTTCAATTCTAACTTAGCCTCTATTTATAGGAAAATTTTAGCAGACTTGACACGCAACACGATGGCTTGACTTTGCTACTATTCCCACCCACCACATTTGAAATAAAATTCAGCACATTTCTTCACCAACCATAAGTGGGGCCCACTCAATTCTAGAATTTTCTACCAAAATGCTAAATTCTGATACTTCAACAATTTTTGAACCATTCACCTCTTAAAATTCATAACAAATCATACGTTCATTTTTAACGGTTCAAAATTTGTGGAAATATACTCAACTTATATATGTATAACATATCCAAAAATTACAACGATCCAACGGTTGGATTAAATATTATAACTCACACAATAAAGCTGTAAGAACACCGATTTGATCTTTTAATACCTCCAATCCGACAAAATACTGATAAAATACCTCAACATTAATTCCTTCATTTATAACCAAATAAATAAATCCATCATTTATATCCACATCAAATAAATATTTCTTTATCATATAAATCAATAATTAATTATTCATAAATAATAATGAGAATCACAATAATGATGACCGTGCGGTAGTTTCAGGAAGAGGGGCTTTCAATAAGAATTTCTCCTTATTGGTAGCATGATTAGGTGACCAAACCTCTCCTTGATGAGAACTTTCTAGACATTGCTAATAATGCTATCTAATAATATTATTCAAATAATATGAATTATTGATCGATAATGGGAAAATCATGCATTGATAATTATTGAAACAACAATAATATAAAATATCAATGCAAACAATTATTGAATCAATAAAATAAAATATTGAGCGATAATTTCTGTAACAATTATTGAGTAGTGCCTTAGCATATAAGGATCAATAATTCAAAAATCTTGTATAAAAGCGGTGTCTTCTTTTGTGCAAACACGCGTATTCTTGTATTTTAACCAAAGGTATTCAACAGTGTTAACTGTGATAACGATTACTGCCAATTATTTATAAAAACTTAATTTTGTCGTTTTCTTCATCAGCAGTTTTTTTACATTATGGGGCCCTGAAATGGCTGCTTACCGTCGTCATGCGAATATTCCCAACCAGAGAAAGAATATTCCACGACCAAACGAATATTCCCACAACAATGAATATTTTATAACCACTTGTGTATTTTGAAAAAAAAATTCATATATCACCCTTAACTTTAACTTTTATCAATAAAACCATTTACTGAATAGTAATTATAAGAAAAATTGAATACTTTAATTTCATAAATTTTGGGGTCTTACAATCTCCCCTCCTTATGAAATTTCGTCCCGAAATATACGTACCTGGTATTTCGAAAAGTTGAGAATATCTTGCTTCCATTTCAGATTCTATCTCCCCGGTCATCATGATTTCTCCATCTCACGTGATAACTTCGTTTGGGTTCCTCATTTGTTGGGAAGTCATGACAACCGCCATCCCTCGAACTACCTGTTTTGACTTATGCAGAAGGCGGCATTTTGGCGTTATCACTACTGGTTGAAATATATTTTCTATAGGACATATTCCTCCCTCAACCGCCTCGTCGTACTCTATTTTCATGATCTGAATCATCAATCTTCGATCCATATAGAATTCAAAGTTGACCGCAGTATATATGCTGTGGTAATTCAAAACTCGATGTTGGGTTCTCCCAATTGCTTTCCAAAAAGAGAAATTCATGTCATCTATTTTAGCCTTCTTAGATTGGACATCTCTTTCCACAATATCCACGTGTCGTGTGGCTTTTACCCATGCATCACTCATTCTTACTCGTTCAGTTTTTTTCTTCTTTCAGTTCAGATTCCATCTTTATCATCTTATACTCGCCAAAGAATGCTTCTTTTCAAGCATCACATATCGGGTAACCACAAGCTTGAATTGTTGCATCCTTTTGTTTGTTCCATCACCTTTGTCGTTCTTCAAATTCTACTCTTCTAACTCATGAATACGATTTTGAAATTCTACATTTTGATCATATAATACCTCTAATAAACTCTCCTCAGGTACCTCTTCTTCCTCTTCTTCCTCACTCTCAGCTGTTACCTCTGTGACTATCTCGGGTGCAACTATCAATTCTTCACTCACCACATGGATATCTCTAATTCCTTCTTAAATCGACATCACATTATCATGGTTAGTGATTAGAGGTATCCCCACGGTCTCATTCACTCCATTGTTAACATTCTCAGCAGCCATTCTCAAATACTGCCATAAAACAAGGGTTAATTAAACAAATTAACATATCACATAAGTGACTCCGTACTTAGCGAGAATAGCTGAGAACTGCTTATTACAGAAGTGCGTGCCTTCATCACTAATGATTGCATGAGGAGTTAGAATCTAGAGAAAATAGTCTTAGAATGAACTTAACCACAACTTTAGCATCATTGGTGGGCGATGCTATAGCTTCTACCCACTTGAAGCGTACTCCACCGCTAGAAGTATATAAGAGTTGCTAAAGATGATGGAAATGGTCCCATGAAGTCGATGACCCAAACATCAAACAATTCGACTTCTAAGATCATGTTTAGTGGCATCTCTTGTCGCTTTGATATATTACCCACTCTTTGGCATCTGTCACATTTCAATGAAAACACACGGGCATCCTTAAAGAGTGTTGGCGGAAGAATCCACATTGAAGCACCTTAGTCTTGGCCGTTCTTCCTCCCATGAAATGTCCACCATAGTCGGATACATGACATTGGTAGAGAATATTTTCCATTTCAACTTCGGAACACACCTTCTTATTACTTGATCTCCACATTGTTTAAATAAAAGCGGCTCATCCCATAAATTTGTTTCACATCATGGAGATATTTCTTCTTCATTGATTTGTTAAATGAGACCCAGAAGCTTTTTTCGATAAAGATTTAAATTTTGTCGAAATAATTTTTTAATATTATGGTGTGAATTTGAGATAATATTATAGTTGTGGGTAGTATTTATAAATTTTGCAAAGTATCAGTGGTTATATTATATTCGATTGGTGGGGAATATTCGGTTTAGCGAGGGAATATTAATACAATGGCTCAATCATTGGTGGACCCCTAATGAAATTATTGTCGGATTGAAAGCGACAAAAATATTTTATTGAAATAACGGCGGAAGTTTTTCTGGTTGATCTTGTTGAACTACTTTCGGTAGTAAAAATGATGATGTCGTGTGGTTGCGTAGTAGTAGCGCGGTATTGATTATTGATGCTTATGTGAGAAGTCACTCGGTTTGATTCCATTATTGTCGATTAATAATATGAATTATTATAGCGATAATGGCGTTTTGTTTTATTAAGTATTATTAGCGTAATAAAAGCGAAACATCTTTATATAAAGCAGAATACTTTATTAAAGTTATTACATAAATAGAATATATTATATTTTATTATGCATAGTGTTGCGTAGTGTTTTGCATAGTGTTTTTGCATAGTGTTGCATAGTGTTTGCATAGTAAAATGTTTTTATATAAATAGAATATATGATATTTTATTTAAAAGATTTTGCTTTAAATATGGATAGTCAGATTAAAGTAAATCAATCAGATAGTTCATGGATTAATTACTATGCATTTCTATTTTCTATAAATAGAAGCTCATTCCTTCATTATTTTCTTTACGAATTCTTTGAAACTAGAGAGAGAAATTATAGAGAGAAGCTATAGAGAGAAAATCTATAGAGAGAGAAAGAAGAAAAGTATACGGTACTTCACTTTACTTTGATATCCGGTGTCTTTTACGGTAGGGATATTATTGTTTTGTACCGTAAGGGGTGTTATTCTTTCTTATTCATGAAGAGAACTTACATTATTCCATTCATTATTATTACATTGGAATAACTTTTGTAAAAGTGTATACCTATATACATAACTTTGTATATCTGGCATACCTATACTTGGTGAAATCCTTATATTATTCCATTCTTATTTATTACATTGGAATAACTTTTGTATCTGTGGAATCCCCTATACTTGGTGATCTTCTTACATTATTCCATTCTTTATTATTACATTGGAATATCACATGCGTGTGTTTTTTACAGGACACAGTTCCATTGTTTATTATTAGCATTTATTATTACATTTGGAATATCACATGCGTGTGTTTTTTAGGGACTGGTTCCATTATTTATTATTATTGACATTTATTATTACATTGGATCATCACATGATTGTGAATTTCACGACTGGTTAGATTATTATTATTACATTGGAATAACTTGGAATATCTGCAATCTGCATGCGTGGTGATTTCTTTTGTTATTCCATTCTTTATTATACCCGGTTGGTTAAAACTTTGACTTCTATACTCCATGAAATTAGTAGAATATCCTTGATATTTGCGTTTCATCGATATCTTTTCATGGAAATATTCTTACGATCATTCTTGAATTTTACTCTACAAAAGCGAGTATCTTGTTGACAATTTGGGCGTTAATAATTCTGGATAAAATAATTCTTGAACTTGTTTTATTGAATTATTATATCATTGTCATCATCCTCATGTTTATATTATATTAAAGTTATCTTTGGCTTACGTGCATAGATGAACTTAGTATGATTATGACCGGGGATCATTCGGTATAATCATGGCTTGATATAAATGATGTGATAAAAAGTCCTCGGTGGCTTTGTGTAATGCGGTGATGGATAGTTTTTGGTATGATTATGACCGGGGTGATTCGGTATAGTCATGACCATTGATAATTTGATGAAAATCCTTGGCCAGTAATGCGGGGATGATTAGATATTGTGGTTTATTCATTAAATGAGTCTTAGTGTGAAAAAAATTGATGAAAACCTTTTAAAACCTAAAAGATAGTAGACTTTATTTTCTACTTGACTCTTTTAATGGATTGCATATTCATTGCTATGATTAAAGCTGGTTGTCTATTGTATTTTATCGGTTTAACATTGTTGAAGGCTAATGATAATTTATTACGCATTATCTTAGTCGTAATATTTCTTCTTGGGCTAGTTGAGCTCACCCTTTCTTTCCTTTATTCTCTTGAGGAAATGAGAACATAAATTTGAGACGAGTCGGGGAGCGGAGTAATGGTCGGAGGATAGCATTAGTAGTCCTCACTATTACGTGAAATAGTGTGATAATAGTTGTAATGAGGACTCCTTTTGAGTTTGTATAATATCTAGTAGACAATATTTGTAGAACTCTCACGGTTTATGTCGTATTATGTTACCACGGCAGTTATATTAAGTAAGTTGTATTTGAATTTATGTACCATGTAAGTGGCGACCCAAGATGGGGTGGCGTATACCTAATTTTGAGGCGTCGCGGTTGGTATCGAGCTTAGGGATATGATCACTGGCTAAGATGTGAGATAAGAACTAGGAGGGGAGGCGGGGAATTCCTTCGCTAGTATGACCTACTAAGTTTATTTGGTATTTGATTGGTTGATTGGTCGGTCGAGTATAGTGATAATATGTTGCATGTCGATTAACCCTTATTTTGTGGCGGTGTTTGAAAATGGCATCAGAGAATGTTGAGAATATGATGGAGCCACGAGGAGGTATTGATTCTCCACGGATCGATAATCGAGGACAATGTGCTGACGGGATGGCGATAATCCTCCTGTAAACAACAACATCGATCGATTGATGAATGATGATGCGTTTAAAAGGTTTTAGAATTCATGCGACATCGGTGAAAGCGACTCTGTCCAAAAGCGTGGGGTGGAAACACGGAAAACTCTCGGCGGTCATGCATTAAACAATTCAAAGAAATTTGGGACCACCGGAGTTTAAGGGAGAAGCAAAACCACTTGGCGGAAGCATGGATAAAAGCAGATTACCAAGATATTTGATGTCTTGGGATGCTCAGAAGCAAAAGGTTCCTTTTGCCGCCTTTATGTTCTTGTGCGGAGGCGGATTCTTGGTGGGAATCGGTAAAAGCGTACTCGACTTCTTTGTCTTGAAGATATCTTGGGAGAAGTTCGGGGAGGCATTCAGCGACAAATACTTTCTGAAAGTATTAGCCACATGAAGGAGGTGGAGTTTATCAAGTTGGAACAAAACAATATGGCCAGAGTGTCATGATACGAGGCAAAATTTGCGGAGTTATCACGATTTCGTCCCACTTGGTGGATAATGAAGAGAATGGCGAATGTTTTTAAGAGGTTTGAAAGCGGAGATCGTCGACATCTTATTTCTCATAAAGCGTGTTTTTATTAGGATGTTGTAAATAGGGCTCGATTAGTGGGTAGCGATAACGAGTCAATATGACTAAAAAGAAGCGGTAAGCAAAATTATAATACCGTGAGAGTAGTCGTGAGCGGTGACAACAAGCGTGGAGGAATCAGCGGGCGGATATGGTAACCACGGTGGTGTAATCGGCCAAAATAATAAGAATGGACATTTCAAGAAAGGAGATTCAATGATGATGGAAAAGCGTCGGCACTGACACCGTTTTAGTTGTTAAGGAAGGAGAAAGACCACCTATCGTATGCTTCAAATGCGGAGGAGAGGGACACATCGATCCGACTTTGCGCCATAAAGTCAAAGCATGTTATAATTGTGGAAGAGAAGGTCACTTAGCTCGATTTTGTCGTTCTAGAAGACAAATTCAACTAGGATGGAGGCACCAAAAGGTGTCCCGAGACAAACCAAAGCCGATAGTTTAAGAGAGGCGTTTTTTTTCTCGTGACGAGGAACTTGAATAAAATTATCACGGGTAAGTTAATCATAAGCTCTTGCGAAGTCTATACAAGTGTTAGATACAGTTCTACCCACTCTTTTATTTCACTAGTTGTGTTCAGCGTTTAAATTTGACTCAGAAGAAGTTAAACTTTGACTTATTGGTTGAAACCGTTAGTAGGAGCCTTCGTTTACCGCTCTTATTTTTAAATCTTGTTTGATTCAAATAAACATTTTCACGTTACTGTCGATCTTATCTTTTTGAAAATATTTGCCTTTGATGTGATTTTAGGAATCGATTGGTTAACTACTCATCATTCTTTTCGTAAGGTTGTTAGCTTTTATATTCATAACCAACTTGTTGTGCGAATTCAAGTAACAAACTACTAAAGTTAATTATTGTTGTATATCAAGCCATAAGTAAAGAGCCCCGAACCTTTCGTTGTTGACTTCCTTGTGTGGAAATGCAAAGCGGACTTTACGTAGGCGACGTCGTGAATGAAGATGGCAAGTTTATAGGTATCATTGTGAGGTCTTATCTAGGTTAAGGGATAGAAGTCGCAGTTGGTATCGATGTGACGTCTTATCAAGTCTTGGATGAGAGTCACGAGTTTTGAATGATATTTATATTCTATTATTAATAAATTTCTTGGCGTATTCTTGAAGACTTCTTAGCCTACTTAGGCGTGAAATCGAATTTTGTATTGACCCGATCACAAACCCATTTCTTAAACCCTCGAATATTTCTTGACTAAAAGGATGCATTTACGTGGATTATGATGAAAGTCATAATAAAAGCATTGGACTAATGAAAATCATGGGTATATGAAGTATTAGTAAGTGTTATGATGAGTTATGTTGGTTATTATGTGAAAACATGAAAGTTTCTTAGAAATCACAAAGGGTTGAAAATCAGATTTTGGTGAAAAAGCGTAACATGAAATTCAATTGACCATATCTCTATTATATTTTGAATTTTTGAGTGTGGTCAAGTCCTAGAGTTAGATCTATGAGTTACCTAACTAATCCAAGTGGAATTACTGGAAAAGGTGTTGTAGATTTTTTTGTGTGGACTGATTTTAGCAAAAGGGTGCAAAGCTGCAAAAAATCAAAAAAAAAGCTGCTGCCATGATTTTAGAGAGGGCTGTTTCGGCCACTTAAATTATGAGAAAAATTCTGGCCTTTTGGGACATGAAGGTATATGGTATAAAGTACCTCCTGTCCAAAAATGAGCTCATTTCGACTTAAAATGAGCAAGTTATGACTATTTCAATATTTAGGTTTTTAAACGAAAAAACGCTATATAGGAGTTCTATAACTCAGATGACCATGAAATTTAAACTGGAAGCTCACGTTAACATGTGTAAGGTCCTGCCAAGATTTGGGAATTTTGGAGTTAAACTTGAGGTAGCTAATTTCTTAAGGAATTAATTAGAAATTGATTTTTGAAAAATAGTAAATGAATTTTAAAAATTCGAGAAAAATATATTTTCATTATGGGACTATATTATGCTAAATCCCAGAAAAGAAATATTTTTGGGACTGATTTGGTATTTTCATGAAAATAGTTTAATTCTGAACATATGAGTTAAATATGTTATGTGAAAGTAACAAAAGTTGAAAATAGGATTTTATGGCTAGAGAATCTATATAGAGTATATGCATATTTTTTTTGATGAGGATTTGATAATTGGTGATGATATCTTATGAGTATGGCATTTTGAATGATTAAATGCATTATATGGTAAAAGCGTAAACAATTGAGATAAATTGTTTATAAATTTAAGAAGTGATTAAAATATTGTTATAATATTAATGATATTAGATTATGAGATTATTAAGTGATTGATAACATGGGGATATTCTTGAATCTGGATAAATTATATTATAAATGTTTAATATTTATCCTTTATCTCATTTGATTGATTCTTTATATCATTATCCTCGTGTTTTATATTATGTTGAAAGTAAATACGTGGCTTTTGTAGTGCGTAGATGGACTTGGTATGATTATGACCGAGGATTGTTCGGTATAATCATAGTAGTAATTGAAAACACGATTATCTTTGGTAGTAGTGCATGGATAATTTGTGGTCGTGATACTAATGAATATACGATTATCTTTGGTAGTAGTGCATGGATAATTTGTGGTGCGTGATCTTAATGAATACACGATTATCTTTGGTAGTAGTGCATGGATAATTTGTGGTCGTGATCTTAATGAATACACGATTATCTTTGGTAGTAGTGCATGGATGGAAATTTGTGGTGTCGTGATCTAATGAATATACGATTATCTTTGGTAGTAGTGCATGGATAATTTGTGGTCGTAATCTTAATGAAATACGATTATCTTTGGTAGTAGTGCATGGATTATGATTAATGAATACGATTATCTTTGGTAGTAGTCATGGATAATTTGTGGTCGTGATCTTAATGAATACGATTATCTTTGTAGTGCATGGATAATTTGTGGTCGTGATCTTAATGAATATACGATTATCTTTGGTAGTAGTGCATGGATAATTGTGGTCGTGATCTTAATGAATATCCTTGGCTTTTTGTAGTGCGGGGATGATTCGATGATATGGATTAATTATTGAAATTTGAGTCTCGTGATGAAATATTAATTCATGGATGTGGTAAAAGTCATCTTTGGTAGTAGTAGTGCATTGATAGACTTGGTATGATTATGACCCACGGATTATTCGGTATAATCATGGTAGTAATTGAAAACACGAATATCCTTGGCGGTGGTGCATGGATAATTCGTGGTTGTGATCTTATTAAAATTTGAGTCTCGGCATTATTGGTTTCTGAGTTGTATATCTTTGGCTTTGTAGTGCAAAGATGAATTGTTAATGAATATCTTTGGTAGGATTGCAAAGATGAATTTAATATTTTCAACGATAAAGGTATTAAAGGTATCCTCACCTCTTTATCATACAGTCGTACCCTAATTTTGAGGCGAAATTCCATAAGGAGGGGAGATTGTGAGACCCAGTTTTATCGATAAAGATTTAAATTTTGTGAAATAATTTTTAATATTATGGTGTGAATTTGAGATAATATTATAGTTGTGGGTAGTATTTATAAATTTTGCAAAGTATCACAGTGGTTATATTATATTCGATTGGTGGGGAATATTAGGTTTAGCGAGGGAATATTAAATACAGCAGCTCAATCATTGGTGGACCTAGCGAAATTATTGTCGGATTGAAAAGCGACAAAAATATTTTATTGAAATAACGGCGGAAGTTTTCTGGTTGATCTTGTTGAACTACTCGGTAGTAAAAAAATGCGATGTCGTGTGGTTGCGTAGTAGTAGCACGGTATTGATTATTGATCTTATGTGAGAAGTCACTCGGTTTGATTCCATTATTGTCGATTAATAATATGAATTATTATAGCGATAATGACGTTTTTGTTTTATTCGTATTATTAGCGTAATAAAAGCGAAACATCTTTTATATAAAAGCAGAATACTTTATTAAAGTTATTACATAAATAGAATATATTATATTTTATTATGCATAGTGTTGCGTAGTGTTTTTGCATAGTTTTGCATAGTGTTGCATAGTGTTTGCATAGTAAAATGTTTTTATATAAATAGAATATATGATATTTTATTTAAAAGATTTTGCTTTAAATATGGATAGTCAGATTAAAAGTAAATCAATCTGGATAGTTCATGGATTAATTACTATGCATTCTATTTTCCTATAAATAGAAGCTCGTTTCCTTCATTATTTTCTTGAATTCTTTGAAACTACAGAGAGAGAAATTATAGAGAGAAGCTATAGAGAGAAAATCTATAGAGAGAAAGAAGAAAAGTGATACGGTACTTCCTTTACTTTGATATCCGGTGTCTTTTACGGTAAGGGATATTATTTGTTGTGCCGTAAAAGTGTTATTCTTTCTTATTCATGAAGAGAACTTACATTATTCCATTCATTATTATTACATTGGAATAACTTTTGTAAAAGTGGCATATATATACTATACATAACTTTGTATATGTGGCATACCTATACTTGGTGAAATCCTTATATTATTCCATTCTTATTTATTACATTGGAATAACTTTTGTATCTGTGAATCCCTATACTTGGTGATCTTCTTACATTATTCCATTCTTTATTATTACATTTGGAATATCACATGCATGTGTTTTTTACAGGACTGGTTCCATTGTTTATTATTCGCATTTATTATTACATTTGGAATATCACATGCATGTGTTTTACAGGACTGGTTCCATTGTTTATTATTGACATTTATTATTACATTGGATCATCACATCGATTGTGAATTTCACGACTGGTTAGATTATTATTATTACATTGGAATAACTTTTACATCTGAAATCTGCATGCGTGGTGATTTCTTTTGTTATTCCATTCTTTATTATACCCGGTTGGTTAAAACTTTGACTTATACTCCATGAAATTAGTAGAATATCCTTTTGATATTTGCGTTTCATCGATATCTTTTCATGGAAATATTCTTACGATCATTCTTGAATTTTACTCTCTAAAGCAGTATCTTGTTGACAATTTGGGCGTTAATAAATTCTGGATAAAATAATTCTTGAACTTGTTTTATTGAATTCTTATATCATTGTCATCATCCTCGTGTTTATATTATGTTATCTTTGGCTTACGTGCATAGATGAACTTAGTATGATTATGACGAGGGATCATTCGGTATAATCATGGCTTGATATAAATGATGTGATAAAAAGTCCTCGGTGGCACTGTAATGCGATGATGGATAGTTTTGGTATGATTATGACCGGGGTGATTCGGTATAGTCATGACCATTGATAATTTGATGAAAATCCTTGGCCAGTAATGCGAGGGGATGATTAGATATTGTGGTTTATTCATTAAAAGTGAGTCTTAGTGATAAAAATTGATGAAAACCTTTTAAAACCTAAAAGATAGTAGACTTTTATTTTACTTGACTCTTTTAATGGATTGCATATTCATTATGATTAAGCTGGTTGTCTATTGTATTTTATCGGTTTAACATTTGTTGAAGACTAATGATAATTTATTACGCATTATCTTAGTCATAATATTTCTTCTTTGGGCTAGTTGAGCTCACCCTTTCTTTCCTTTATTTCTCTTGAGGAAATGAGAACATATATTTGAGACGAGTCGGGGAGCGGAGTAATGGTGGTCGGAGGATAGCATTAGTAGTCCTCACTATTACGTGAAATAGTGTGATAATAGTTGTAATGAGGACTCCTTTTGAGTTTGTATAATATCTAGTAGACAATATTTGTATTCAAACTCACGTTTTTATGTCGTATTGTACTGACAGCAGTTATATTAGTAAGTTGTATTTGAATTTATGTACCATGTAAGTGGCGACCCAAGATGGGTGGCGTATACCTAATTTTGAGGCGTCGTGAGATTTTCCAAACAATAATCAAATAAATCCCCAAAAGCGAAAAATCATCCATAAATACCTTGAGATTTTGTTCAACCATATCGGAGAAAATAGTTATCATAACACCAGTTGAAATGTCGCGTGGTAGCATTACATAATCCAAAAGACATTCTGCGAAAAGAAAAGGTACCATATGGGCATGTGAATGTCGTCTTCTCCCGATCCTCGGTGCAATGGCAATCTGGTTTTAAAGCGAGTATCCATCCAAAAGACAATAATACTACGTACCTATGAGCTTTCGCTCAACATCGATCTATGAATGGTAGAGGAAAATGGTCCTTACGAGTGGCATTGTTCAACTTTCTATAATCCATACACACCCGCTAACCCGTAATGTGATTCGAAGTCGGGATCAATTCATTATGCTCATTTTGCAACCTCTTGTCATTCCCCCTTTTTTGCACAATGAATCGGACTTACCATGAGCTATCTCGAGATAGGGTAGATAATTCCGCATCCAACCATTTAATGATTTCCTTTTTACAACTTCCTTCATGATGGGATTGAGTCTTCGTTGTTGTTCAATAATCGGTTTCGCTTCATCTTCCAATAGAATCTTATGCATGCAAATTGATGGGCTTATTCCTTGATATCCGCAAGAGTCCACCCAAAGCGGTCTTGAATTGCCAAAAGTACCCTTAGTAGCTTTTCTTCTTGAACCTTATCAAGTGATGCGAAATAATAAGCTGGAAAGGTAGAAGAAGAACCAAGGTAGGCATAAGCGTAGATGGTTAAGCAATGGCTTAAGTTTCAAGGTGGCGGTTCTTCTAAAGATGATTTCACCTTTTCATCAGAGCTTTCCCCAAAAATCCATAGGTTCAAATTTTTGCAAACTTCGTGTGAACTTTGGTCTTTGAATCTAACATTTGAACCCATTCTAGCACAGTTGAATCATCAAATAAATTTTCACTAACAATGCACTTTCAAGAGGGTCTTCATTCACAAATTCACTAAATACCTCTCTAGTTGCTTCTTCAATCGGATCAACTCTAAAGCACTCTTCCTCTCCTTCGGAATTTCATAGCCTTGAAAACATTAAGCGTTACTTCTTCATCTTGGACTCTCATCGTTAACTCTCCCTTTTGTATATCAATTAATTTCCTTCCGGTGGCTAAAATGGTCTTCCAAGGAAAATGGGTATGTCTTTATCCTCTTATAGTCCAACCTGATGAAGTCATTGGAAATATGAATTTGTCCACCTTCACTAATATGTCTTCCACAATGCCCCTAGGGTATGTCACTGATCTATCTGCGAGCTGTAAAGAGATATTTGTTGGCTTTGGTGCTGGTAATCCTAACTGAGTGTAGATCGAAAGCGGCATCAATTTAATACTGCACCCAAATCACACAAACATCTCATTAAAGAATTGGGGGCCCAATCGTACGCAGTATGGTGAAGCTACCGGATCCTTTAACTTCGGTGGTAACTTTCTTTGCAGAATTGCGCTATATTCTTCTGTCAAAGCTACAGTTTTGAACTCCCCTAGCATCCTCTTTCTTGCTAAAATATCTTTCATGAATTTTGCATAGCTAGGCATTTGTTCTAAAGCATCTGCGAATGGAATGTTGATTTGCAGCTTTTTGAACACTTCTAAAAATTTTGAAAATTGTCTATCTAATTTACGCTTTTGAAATCTTTGAGGAAAGCAGCACGAATGGTGGTATGATTGTTGTTTGCTTATCTTCTTGTTGTTTTTCACAACATTTTCCCCATTTACTTTCTCAATTTCTACTCTCTTTTCACCATCCTCGTGAGAAATTATTTTCTTTTTGTGTCGTCTAAATCAGTAGTCAACTCCTTCCCACTTCGAGTGTAAGCGCCTTACAAATGTTCATTTCCGGCATTCCTTGGATTTTTCTCCGTATCATTAGGTAAAGAACACGGAGTTCTAGTATTCAAAGCACTATTTATCTCGCCCAATTTGGTTATCAAGATTCTTTATTGCAATTTGATTGGTTTTTCGTTGTGGCTTCAAACCGAGTTGCCAATCTTGCCAACAATTCTTCCATTTGTGATAGCTTATCGAGGTTGATGAGGTTGTGGGTGTTGTTGAGATTGTTGATGTGGTGAAATCCAGTGGATATGATTGCCTTGGAGCTTGGGCTTGAGCGTGTGGTGATTATTACTCAAGAAAAATTTGAGTTGTTTCTCACTCTGGATTATGAATCGTTTGGATAAGCGCCTGCTTTTTGTTATAAGCGGAAATAAACCGGGGTGACTCAGATTTATTGCACAAATAGTTTCCATTTTCGGTGGTTGTACCCAAGTGTATCTATCTTCTTTGTAAAGCGTAATCGAAATTTGTCACTTGGTGATAATCTTTGTCATCGCATCCACTTCATAAACCGCCTCTTGTCCTGGCCGAGTCGTTCTTCTTTGTTGCCATTGATAATTATTAGTCGCCATGGTTTCAAGCAATCGATACCCCTCATCACAATTCTTGACCATAATAGCTCCTCCCTGCAAACATCTACACTCGATCTCGTTGTCTTTGAATAAATCGTTATAAAAGTTTGCACTGAAGCCATTTAGGAATCCAATGGTGTGGACATTTTAAGTAATGAGTCTTTAAATCTCTCCCATGCTTCATATAGTGATTACGAATCGTGCTAAGCGAAAAGAGAAGATATCGATTCATAACTTTCTTTGCTTTTTGCAAAGGGAAAAACTTTGCAAGAAATTTCGGCTAGAGTCGTTCCATAGTAATCGAGCACGGTGGTAGTGAATGGAGCCAACTCTTAGCCTTATCTCGAGAGTAAATGGAAGCGACCTTAGCCTTATTGCATCCTCGACACATTATTGTACTTGAAAGTATCGCAGATTTCTATAAAGTCGACTATGTGATCGTTCGGATCATCATTTGGTAACCCTCAATGACATGAATTTTGAATCATCTCGTATTGTCCCCGGTTTTATCTCAAAACTTGTAGCGATAATGGCGAGCCTCGTAATACTCATTGAATTTCGATAACTTGCATGACTTAGCATAATCCATGATCTTTTGCTCTTCTTGACCATAGTATCTTTCTTATCAAGTGCCTCTTTGTTTTCTTTAACCCACTTACGCAACCGCTGAAACCTTTTGTCGATGTCGTCCTTGTAAGGCAATAAATTTAGCTTCTTTGATTGCGTTTGCATACACTAGTCAAGAACACCTGAATAGAATAGAAAAGAAAAAGTTTAAATTAAGATTAACGCTATAAAAATCAATAATGACAAAATAATAAACTAATTTCCACGGCAACGGCGCCAAAAACTTGTTGCCTAATTTTTAATAGCACTTTACCACGCAAGTATACGCGTTCAATTGTAATATTCAGCAAGCAAGGATATCGTTCCCACGAGGAAATAGACTAATATTTATCAATTACTAATTCTAATGCAATTAATCCTATTTTAAACTACGAAATTTTGTTTGTGATTTGAAATTTAAACTTAACAAAACTAATGATTAAAAATCAAAATTTCACAAGAATAAGCTGCTTGATTTAATGAAGTTAAGATTACAACTTCCTTGGTATTTCATTTAAATCAATTCACTTCCCATTTAAAGCAATTAATTAATATGAATCATTATCCAAGAATGATTTATAAAATTCACACACTTTTTCCAAAACACGTGAACAAATCCTCCTAACTCCGATCCTTAAGACACAAAATTACAAGGAACACCCTACTCAATTAATTCACTATATTCCTATGTGAATCAAGGTAATTAGGGTTTACGCATAAATTCTTTCAAAGGATACAAAAGACACATAGGTATATTCCTATCCTACATGCTAATCATATTAACCCTATTCAGATTATATGAATAGATGTTATCATATCAAGATCTCAATCTATACTCCATCTTCCAATTTTATATAGATTATCACAATAATTGTTGGCCAAACAATTAATCAATAAGCAAAAGATATAATAAACAATTCAATAAAAATCAACTTTCATTCAATGGGAAGGTTCAATTTAAACTACATACCAAGTTCCGTTGAAATCTTAATGAAAATTTAGTTCATGCTAATAATAAAGAAAAACATCATCCAGATTAATAATCCAAACATCCCAGATAATTACAAAAGATAAAACTAGAGAAGAGAAGAAGAAATTCTGAATTTTCTCCAATACTCTCTCTTTGATCTTCAGCCCTTGCAATTTTCCTTCGTGTTTTTCTTCGTTGTCCTCTCTGCAAAAAAATCTTTTGAAAATTCCGTGATACGTCTTTTCTAAAGTCTCCTCCTATTGTATTAGTCTCCCACCTCATTGATTCCTTTTGGCTTTCAAAACCCACTTGGCGAGAAAATCCTCCTTTCGTCAGCATACATGAAAGCGCTTAAAGCGCTCAACCTGGCTCATTTCAAGCGTCAAAGCGCTTGACGGGACTCACGTAATTACAAAATTGCCACTCATCTCTAATTTTAATGATTTTTTGACCTTTTTCTTCTCCGAAATGACCAATTTGTCCCTCCAGCTCCAACCTACAAGAAATAAACACAAAACAGATAAAAAAAATACTAAAAAACAATTAAAGATAGCAATAATTAAGTTCAATAATATCGGACTCATAGGTATAAAACCTAATCATCACATAATATCCCGATATTATGACTGACCAACAAATAAGCTTAGGTAGGACACAATAGCGAAGGATTTGCTCATCTCTCCCCTCCTAGTTATATTCCCCGATCTCTGCTAGAGATCATATCCCTAAGCTCTGATACCAAATGTGACAACCCCAAAATAGGTCCATTCCATCCAACCCATTCCGAGTCGCCAAATACATGGTACAGAAAACAACTACAACTTTATTACAACAATTGTCGTGCAAAATACAACAACACATATACTGTGAGTTTGGATACAAATATATATACCAACTGTGACTCTCATCCCAACCTTAGATAGCACGTCACAATGACACCTTACATAAATGTATAGTCAAAAAGCTGTTTTAGAAACTAAAATCTTTGGGAAGTGCTCGAGGAAACCTTCGTATACATGGGAGGCCGTGCTTACAGGTTATGATAGATATCATATGGCCATACGAATTATCCTTGGTTGACCTAATAGACCCTAAAGAAAAACGAGAAGATTACTATCATATTCTTCCCGATGGTGAGTCTTCTCTTAACTTATCATTATCTCCATTGTCTCAAATTGAGAATTATACTTCAAACAAACACCAAGATTATATAGGTAGTGCTCGTAAATATACTCGGCAAGTGGATGAGCACAACCACATCTTATGATGACACGAGGTTGTATGTCATTAGACATCTTGTATGATAGTGGCAAAACACTCTTCCAACGTTGGGTTCGCCTCTCCTATATGATTCACCAAATATAACTACTAAAAGATGTATACAACACACTTGTCTATCTTTGTTTAGGGAGAACTCCTGACTAGAGACCATAGTTATATTCCTTGTTACCCCAGCTCGACCCAAATTTACACTTTTATTACACGAAAGGAATTGTGAAGCAAAAGGGTGAAACACAACTAGCTTCGATAAAGAATATCATGACTAAAGATAATTAAATTATTAATAGCCTTCATCGATAACAAATCGTAGATTTAGAACATATGGTAGATGATAAAAATTTCAACCATAGTTGCGGTGAACGAAGCAATCCATTAGAAGAGTCGAATAAGGCAATACGATCTATTATCTTCTCCATGTTAAAAGTCCACCAACAATGTTTTATCCTCAGTAATAACAATCAGCAGTTCCTTTTCACAATTATATGAATATCTCATAATCATAATTGTAATTCTAAATTCTCTTCGTATCCGGGAAGAATATAATTTTCATCACATGTCTTTACGAAACATCAAAGATCATGGTTATACCAAATCACGGTTTCATTCATAATCATACTTAATAAATTCATCTTCTGACTACTACCAAAGATATTCATCCTGATTCATCTTCGCATCACTAGCCAAAGATATTCAACAACGGTCATCTTTTTTGCACTACGTGCAAAGATATTCATTAATGATTCATCTTTGCACTCATCGCCAAAGATATTCATCAACAATTCATCTTTGCACTTCTGGGCCAAAGATATTAATATCTCAAAGAAATATATAATCATTTTAGAATTTATATAAACAATAATTATAACCATGTTGATCAATTCACCTTTGCACTTAAGCTAAAGATATTCAATTATAAATTCAATGGTCATGATCATACCGGTCACAATTCAACTTTTCACTTCTTGGCCGAAGAGAACCCTATCATGATCATACCAATAATCTACTCATCTTTACACTCGGTGAAAGAGAATTTCAACATCGAGGTTATAAAATATTATATATGATAATAAAATCAATATAATCAATATATAATTTTAATCTCCAGAGTAATATTCATAAATCAACTATAATTTGGTTAGAAAAAGAAACCAATTTTGTAGTGAATAGTACCCGTGAATAGTAACTCGTGAATAGTAACTCATGAATAGTAACTCTGACATAAAAAGGTAGAAATTCCACAATAAAATCCATACCAATATTTCGGTATAATGATATTGAAAGAATAATATTTCTTAAACTTATAAATAATTTATTTTAATTGTTTACACTTTACAAAATAATGCATTTAACCATCATAAAATGCCAAACTTATAAGATTTCATCACCAATAACCAGAACCCTCATCAAAAATCTGCATATACCACATATATGATTCTCAAGCCATAAAATCATATTTTTAAATTTTCTTCCTTCACATAACATATTTAACTCATTTATTCATAACTAGTCCATTTTCATGAAAAATACCAAATCAGTTCCACAAATATTTCTTTTCTGGGATTTAGCAGAATATAGTCCCATATTGAACATATATTTTTCTTAGAATTTTTAAAATTCATTTACTATTTTTCATATGGCCAAAACTGCCGAATATTTAGACATTTATCATAAATTGTACTTTTATCCAAAAATTCCGAAATTCACATAGTACACTGATATTATATAGATGTACTCCCAATAAAATTTTTATCAATTTTGGAGTTAACCACAAGGAATTATAAGCGGTTACTTTTAAAATAGTCTTTTCTCATAAAATTCATAACTCTTAATCTATATATCCAAAAATCATCATTTTTAGACACAATCAATAAAACTCATCAACATATCATTTCAAATTTTTCAGAATTTTCTAAAAGTCAAGAAAAATGAAATGAAAAACATAATAACCCTTAAAATCCTTTACTATCCCTTACCTCAAAAAAGAGACTTACATTTGGATATCGGATATGTATTTGAAGAAAACTTGCCTTTGATGAATATCAACTCACCAAGTATCTAAATATTCACAAAATACACTCAATAATATATAGAGAAAGAGAAAGCTTATGTTTTTACGGTGTGATTTTCAATTCTAACTTAGCCCTCTATTTATAGGAAAATTTTAGCAGACTTGACCTGCAACCTGATGGCTTTACCTACTACTATTCCCACCCACCAAATTTGAAATAAAATTCAGCACATTTCTTCACCTACCACAAGTGGGGCCCACTCAATTCTAGAATTTTCCACCAAAATGCTAAATTCGGATACTTCAACAATTTCTGAATCATTCACCTCTTAAAATTCATAACAAATCATACGTTCATTTTTAACGGTTCAAAATTTGTGGACATATACTCAACTTATATATGTATAACATATCCAAAAATTACAACGATCCAAGCGGATTGGGATTAAATATTATAACTCACACAATAAAAGTCGTAAGAACAGATTTGATCTTTTAATACCTCCAATCCGACAAAATACTGATAAAATACCTCAACATTAATTCCTTCATTTATAACCACATAAATAAATCCATCATTTATATCCACATAAAATAAATATTTCTTTATCATATAAATCAATAATTAATTATTCACAAATAATATTACAGAATCACAATAATGACAACCAAGCAGTTCAGGAAATAGAGGGGCTTTCCAATAAAATTTCTCCTTCTTGGCCTTGCAATTAGGTGACCAAACCTCTCCTCGATGAGAATTTTCTAGACATTGCCAATAATGCTATCTAATAATATTATTCAAATAATATGAATTATTGATCGATAATGGGAAATGCGTGCGGTGATAATTATTGAAACAATGATAATATAAAATATCAATATGACAATTATTGAATCGATAAAATAAAATATTGAATAGTAATTATTGTAACAATTATTGAGTAGTGCCTTCTTATGTATGGATCAATAATTCAAAATCATGTAAAAGCGTAATCTTTCTTGGTAAACACGCGTATTATCGTATTTTAACCACGGGTATTCCAACAGTGTTAATGATACTTGATTACGCCATTATTTATAAAAACTTAATTTTATCGTTTTCTTCATCCAAGCGGTTATTACATTACGGGGCCCACAAATGGTGCTTGTATTGCATACGAATATTCCCGAACGAGAAAGAATATTCCACAACCAAACGAATATTCCCACAACAAATGAATATTTTATAACCACTTGTGTATTTTGAAAAAAAAAATTATATATCACCCTTAACTTTAACTTTTATCAATTTAACCATTTACTGAATAGTAATTATGAGAAAAATTGAATACTTTAATTTCATAAATTTCGGGGTCTTACAAACTGAGTATAATAAATAAATGGAATCACAAAAGAAATCACCATGCATGCGGTACTTCGCATAGACAGGTTATTCCAACAGAATACTAAA
Source organism: Panax quinquefolius (assembly GCA_020205615.1). NCBI lineage: Eukaryota > Viridiplantae > Streptophyta > Magnoliopsida > Apiales > Araliaceae > Panax > Panax quinquefolius. The sequence goes on from CM035165.1 coordinate 91,893,032, forward strand.
TAACGGAACGAGTCGGTGAAATTCGCACCTCTGAGGATGTTCCAATGTGAATAATAAAGAATGGAATAACAACAGAAATCACCGTGCATGCGATTGCTTAGCGTAGACGGAGTTATTCCAATGTAATACTAATAAGGATAGAATCGGTCCCGCCAGAAAAGCATGCGAGAAGGATATTCTAACGTAATAATAATAAAGAGCAGATCCAGTCCGGTGTAAAACGCATGCATACATGATATTCCAACGAGAATAATAAAGGCGGAATCGGTAAAGGCGTAAATCGTCATATGACGAGGATATTCCAATGAGAATAGTAAAGGCGAAATAATAGAAGAATGTCACCAGTATATAGGTAGTGGCAGCGTGATCTGAGTTATTCCAAGAATAATAAAGAATGGAATGACATAAGTTCTCTTCATGAATACAAAAGAATAACACCCCTTACAAAGTACAACAAATAATATTCCCTACCTTAAGAAGAAGAAATCTTTGGATATATAAGTAGTGAAGTAGCGAGAATACTTTCTTCTTTCTCTCTATAGTTTATCTCTCAGAGTTTGTGAATTCGTAAGAAATAATGAAGGAATGAGCTTATTTATAGAAAAATGGATCTGATAAGTAACTAACTCATGAGCGGTCCATATTGATTTACTTTTAATTTGACGATCCCATATTTAATGCAAAATCTTTTAAATAAAATATAATATATTCTATTTATAATCTAATAAAGCGAATAACTTTATAAAAGATTTTACTATGCAAAACACAATGCGAGCACTTATGCAAATACTATGCATAATAAAATATAATATATTTTAATTATTGTCAATAAAGCAGATAACTTTATAAAAGTATTACATTTTTATATAAAAGATTTTCTCGTATTATTACATTAATAATACCAACAAAAGCTGAGTGACTTATTACGTAAGCATCAATAATTAATACTGGTGTGCTACTTATGCAACCACAGCGTATTCATTGTACTTTACTACTGGAGTAGTTCAGCAGTGATAACGGTAAAACTTCCGTAGTTATTTTCATAAAATATTTTTGTCGTTTTCTCAATCCGACAATAATTCCGATTCTTGAGGTCCACCAATGATTGTGTCATTGCACGAATATTCCCTGATAAAACAAATATTCCCCGACCAATCAAATATAATATGACAACTTGCATACTTTGCAAAATTTATAAATACTACCCACAACTATAACATTATCTCAAATCCACACCATAATATTAAAAAAATATTTTGAGAAAATTAAATTTTTATTCATAAAATCCTG